>CM060363.1:32298677-32919516 GCA_030545235.1 Helianthus tuberosus
TGTACTGTTATATTTGATTCGTTTTGAGAGAGTTCTTCTCCTCAATCCAATCCTTTCATCTTGTGCAACCAACTCTGAAGTATCAGGCTGAGGGGGAGTTTAGTCTGTAAGCTTGCATTGTAACCTTTTGCTTTTGATGTAATCTTTCGACTCTATGAAAAGCGATTGTTTATCAAACTATATTCTCCTTTGATTGTGTTTACAAAGTTTGTTATTCATTTCCGCTGCACTTAAAACTGTTCATATCTATTTGATTTGTTCAAATCTCACAAACAAACACAATCATGAGAGCCTCAGATCCTAACAATTGGTATCAGAGCCTGGACAGTCAAATTCGATCTAACAATCAATTTGACATAACAGTTCGGCTCAAAATTCATTGATACTAAGGTTGGTTGTATTTAGTTGAAAAACAGAGTATCGAATAAATCATGTTCAAAGTGGTTAATCAAAAACTCTGTAAATCAACCAAGATGTCACCTTATTAAAATACTAAAGTATGAACCTCAGATTAACAAAAACCTATGTTCATAAAACATTAGTGTTTTTGTTAAATTAAAAAGAGGGGAATTATAACTTTAGTCATTCAAATCTTATGTGTTGAAAACAGGTTGAGTTCCTCAAAAGGACAAAATCAACTATGTTAAAATACATTAAGAAAATTCACAAAAACTCAGAAGTGTGTCTATCTCAAAACTTTTGAAGTAAAAAAAAAAGAGTATAAACATAAAACACTTATGAGTCAAAGTTTAGGGTAATAATGGTCATTAAGCAATTATGTGCATTCATCTGTTCAGGAAAAGGTTTTGATTCCAGTGAATGAACTCCAAAGAGGACTAGACAAATGTTCAAAAATTTATCCATGTGTCCTCATGATTGCAATCAACTAACAAAGAAAATGGTATCAAACAGTGGTCAAAATGTATTCAGAATGTTCCACAAACTGCTGTCAAACCACTGATCATTCTTCATGAATTTGAGAATGTTATGATTACGTTTTTTCTTTTGAAAATATATCAGATCCTTTTTGATGCTGTTCTCAGAAAATCCTTTAATCATTTTTTCTTCAAAGGATTTTCTCGAATAACCAGGATATATTATTCATATTTTTTTTGGAATAATATATTTGGAACTTTTGCTTGTTTTTGTTGGCAATAGTTTCAGCTCCTGTCAGGATGTAATACCTTATTTTTGGTGGTATTATTGTCCTCATAAATGGGTCAAAAGGAAATGGTACATATGCCAAGATCATGTCATACTCAGTTTTGCCCCAAAATTTTTAATCAAAGGTTGATTGCAAACTGTGCTTAAATTACTAGGGTACTCATGTTTTAATTGAATATTAAACGAAAATGAGTTGCCTTAGCAAAAAGTTTTCATCATCTGGGGTACTAAACCACTGTCTTTCAAAATTGACATGTGGCAAAACCTTGAATGAAAATTTTCAAAACTGCTGCTAAAACACTTGTCCTTCAGATCTGTACCATTTACCCTAACCACTGTTTTGTTCCAACGTCTGATCTCTAAACACTGTCAACTGCTGAAAGTTAAGCACTGATCCCTCATTTTCTTGAAAAGCACTGATGTTCAAAATCAGTGTCTTATCCACTGATATGCTATCCACTGATAGTAAAAATCATCCACTGCCCACAATTTTTACCGTTGTAACCACTGATGCTTGATACGTCAGTGGCTCTTAAAACAACTGTTCTCCATACTTCATCCATTTCATCAGTGTTTGACACGTGGTCAGTTTTTAGCCCTCAGATCGTAATAACCGCTGCCACATCAGCGATCATTTTTTTCCCTAAATAAAACCCTGCCCTAAACCCCAAACAGGGTTTTACACTGTCGAATTGAATTCCAAAATTCTCTTCTCATAGCAGTTTCCAACCCTTCTTCTCAAAAACTTCAAAATCATTCTTCGTTCTTCTATGCAAAAATGACAAAATCAAAGTCAAAATCAAAATCTAAACCAAAATCACCACCATCTTCAAAAGAGGTCGCTCAAACGGCCGAAGAATCCATCGAAATACCATACAAACAATCTCACAACTATTTGGGTTTACTCACAAAACTCAAAGACAATCACACTTTTGACTCCATCATTGATACAATATCTGCATCAAAGTACAAAACTTTGTTGACAGTAAATGCTCCCATTTATCTGCAAACCCAGAGAGAGTTTTGGAAAAAGGCGACGCTTGAAAAACAAGATGATAAAGTCATAGCCATTAACTCCTCGATACAGGGTAAAGTGATTCAAATCACACCACAATCAATCTCCGAAGTCTTTAAACTCGACGATCAGGAAGGTAAAATCTCTTTTGATAAAGCACTGCTGAAGACTCAAGTACTGCTGAAGACTCAAGCACTGCTCATTCAAAGACTGATCACCTTTTGAAGAAAGCACTGATGATCAAGTAATCAGTGCTTAGGCCACAACAGTGGAACATGAACAGTGTTAGACTTGTTTTGTATTGTATTGTATTTTATTATCAATCAGTTGTTAAACATCAGTAGTTTGTATAGACCAGTGTTTATAGTTTGTTAGGCTGTTAGATGTCACTATCATGGTGACGTCAGCTGAGGTACATCAGTAGTTTGGTTTGCCTATAAATATGACAGTACTCTGTACTGTTATATTTGATTCGTTTTGAGAGAGTTCTTCTCCTCAATCCAATCCTTTCATCTTGTGCAACCAACTCTGAAGTATCAGGCTGAGGGGGAGTTTAGTCTGTAAGCTTGCATTGTAACCTTTTGCTTTTGATGTAATCTTTCGACTCTATGAAAAGCGATTGTTTATCAAACTATATTCTCCTTTGATTGTGTTTACAAAGTTTGTTATTCATTTCCGCTGCACTTAAAACTGTTCATATCTATTTGATTTGTTCAAATCTCACAAACAAACACAATCATGAGAGCCTCAGATCCTAACAATTGGTATCAGAGCCTGGACAGTCAAATTCGATCTAACAATCAATTTGACATAACAGTTCGGCTCAAAATTCATTGATACTAAGGTTGGTTGTATTTAGTTGAAAAACAGAGTATCGAATAAATCATGTTCAAAGTGGTTAATCAAAAACTCTGTAAATCAACCAAGATGTCACCTTATTAAAATACTAAAGTATGAACCTCAGATTAACAAAAACCTATGTTCATAAAACATTAGTGTTTTTGTTAAATTAAAAAGAGGGGAATTATAACTTTAGTCATTCAAATCTTATGTGTTGAAAACAGGTTGAGTTCCTCAAAAGGACAAAATCAACTATGTTAAAATACATTAAGAAAATTCACAAAAACTCAGAAGTGTGTCTATCTCAAAACTTTTGAAGTAAAAAAAAAAGAGTATAAACATAAAACACTTATGAGTCAAAGTTTAGGGTAATAATGGTCATTAAGCAATTATGTGCATTCATCTGTTCAGGAAAAGGTTTTGATTCCAGTGAATGAACTCCAAAGAGGACTAGACAAATGTTCAAAAATTTATCCATGTGTCCTCATGATTGCAATCAACTAACAAAGAAAATGGTATCAAACAGTGGTCAAAATGTATTCAGAATGTTCCACAAACTGCTGTCAAACCACTGATCATTCTTCATGAATTTGAGAATGTTATGATTACGTTTTTTCTTTTGAAAATATATCAGATCCTTTTTGATGCTGTTCTCAGAAAATCCTTTAATCATTTTTTCTTCAAAGGATTTTCTCGAATAACCAGGATATATTATTCATATTTTTTTTGGAATAATATATTTGGAACTTTTGCTTGTTTTTGTTGGCAATAGTTTCAGCTCCTGTCAGGATGTAATACCTTATTTTTGGTGGTATTATTGTCCTCATAAATGGGTCAAAAGGAAATGGTACATATGCCAAGATCATGTCATACTCAGTTTTGCCCCAAAATTTTTAATCAAAGGTTGATTGCAAACTGTGCTTAAATTACTAGGGTACTCATGTTTTAATTGAATATTAAACGAAAATGAGTTGCCTTAGCAAAAAGTTTTCATCATCTGGGGTACTAAACCACTGTCTTTCAAAATTGACATGTGGCAAAACCTTGAATGAAAATTTTCAAAACTGCTGCTGAAACACTTGTCCTTCAGATCTGTACCATTTACCCTAACCACTGTTTTGTTCCAACGTCTGATCTCTAAACACTGTCAACTGCTGAAAGTTAAGCACTGATCCCTCATTTTCTTGAAAAGCACTGATGTTCAAAATCAGTGTCTTATCCACTGATATGCTATCCACTGATAGTAAAAATCATCCACTGCCCACAATTTTTACCGTTGTAACCACTGATGCTTGATACGTCAGTGGCTCTTAAAACAACTGTTCTCCATACTTCATCCATTTCATCAGTGTTTGACACGTGGTCAGTTTTTAGCCCTCAGATCGTAATAACCGCTGCCACATCAGCGATCATTTTTTTCCCTAAATAAAACCCTGCCCTAAACCCCAAACAGGGTTTTACACTGTCGAATTGAATTCCAAAATTCTCTTCTCATAGCAGTTTCCAACCCTTCTTCTCAAAAACTTCAAAATCATTCTTCGTTCTTCTATGCAAAAATGACAAAATCAAAGTCAAAATCAAAATCTAAACCAAAATCACCACCATCTTCAAAAGAGGTCGCTCAAACGGCCGAAGAATCCATCGAAATACCATACAAACAATCTCACAACTATTTGGGTTTACTCACAAAACTCAAAGACAATCACACTTTTGACTCCATCATTGATACAATATCTGCATCAAAGTACAAAACTTTGTTGACAGTAAATGCTCCCATTTATCTGCAAACCCAGAGAGAGTTTTGGAAAAAGGCGACGCTTGAAAAACAAGATGATAAAGTCATAGCCATTAACTCCTCGATACAGGGTAAAGTGATTCAAATCACACCACAATCAATCTCCGAAGTCTTTAAACTCGACGATCAGGAAGGTAAAATCTCTTTTGATAAAGCCGAGATGAAAACTGATTTCGTAAAAAGGGGATATGCAGAACAATCAAAGGTAGATACCTTACAAAAAGGTTATTTTCCTTATGCACCTAGGTTTTTATTTCACACATTTTTGATGTGTGTTTCGAATAAAACAACATCGTTCAACGAAATACCATTAAAGATTCAATGCCTGGGATATGCTATTCTAAACAACAAAAACTACAACTACTCCCAGAAGATCTTTAATGACTTGATAAAAAATGTTGATAGCAAAGCATTTTTACTTTTTCCAAGATTTTTGAGTTATTATTTTGAACAGAAATTTGAAAAGGAAAATGTAAATTTGCTCAAACAAGGTGTTCATTGTCAAATAAAAAGCTTAACAAATGAAACATTTTCAAGGATGATGGCACCTATAAAAACAAAAGCAGAGGTGCCTGAGCAGAATTTAGCAGTTACAACTGCTCCTCAGACATCTACTGCTGAGCCCACTGCTCCAGGTGATCAAAGCAGCACAACCACTGCTTTGAAACCCACACCTGACATCACCAAAAAGACCAAAAGAAAAACATCCAGAAAACCCACCAAACCCAAAACAAAGGAAACTCTGGAAGATGAGATCCCAGAGCAACTGCCAGTGACAACACAAAAGTCACCACAAACCACTGCTGCTACTTCCTCACAGCACTTGGAAGAAAGATCTCAACCCATGCCTAAAACTCCTCCTGCATCCTCACAAAAGGATCAGGTTGTAAGCACAGGGACACCACAATATGAAGCTCTGAATCCACTCGGATCCATCTTCCTCAGTCCTGATCCCAAGGACATGTCTCTTTCAACTCCCATCCCCTCACCAATAATAATGCCACAATCCATGCTACCTGTGTTGCATGCAGCTGCTATAGCTCAGACACAAACCAGTTCCTCTCTATCACCTGTCACTGAGAGTATACCCCCACAGGTGACTGGGTCTGATGCTACTACTCCTGCTATCCCAGCAACAATTGAGGAGGTTACACCCCCTGAGTTACAAGTAACTCTCGGTGGTAGTTCAAGTGGAGCAGCAACTACAACTGGTGGATCAACAGATCTTCAGTTGGACAGTTGTTTCATAAGTAAGACTCCCTTGAAGGTAATTTCTTCCATGGCAACTTCGGTAACCACCAGTGAGTTGGATCTAACCACTGGTACCATCAAAGGTTTATCGAGTGCTGAAGAAAGAAGTCCCCAGTACCAAGAACAAGGGGCATCAATGGGTGATTTTTGGGACTCTGTTCCTAAGTCACACATTGATATAACCACTGCTGGTGGGGAATCAGATGATCCTAGTAAAATGGGAGATGATTCAAGATATAAGGAATTGACGGGCAGAGTTGAGAAACTAGAAGAATCAGTTTCTGAAATTAAAGATATGGTGCAAGAGATTTTAAAAGCTCAAAAAGCACAAGCCACTGCTGTTCCTGCTCAAGCACCTGCACAACATGCATTTGCTGAAAATGAGCTTTGGAATATTTTTAAACCCATGCTTGAAAAACAGCAACAGATGGCTGATCAAAAGCATGCTATTCATGTGCAAATGCTGACCAACATGGTGGAATCAAGGTTTAAAGACACGCAAGCAGATATCAAGGCTATAAAGGCTAGCATTCAAAGTGTCTCTGGCAAAGCTCCTTCTTCCCTATCATTTCTTGATAACCCCCCTTCAGATAATGCCAAAAAGGGGGAGAATATCAAGCTGTTGAGAAAAATGAATAAGATGGGAATAGAACATGGCCTTCATATTGAGCCTGAAAAAGAAAAAGAAAAAGAAAAGCAGGTCTCAAAACCTGTTAATCATACAGCTGAAACAGCAGTAGTTACAAAAACTGCTGTCAGTAGCCAAACAGCTGCCATGTCATCAACACACACACCTTCAACACACACCATTCTACCACACACCACCACAACTACTGCTCTACCACCATCATCTACAATCATATCACCACCACTGCCTCCTGCCATAAAGCAGAAGACAGCAGATGTTACAACATCTGCTGTAATGACAACAGTGATTGAAACACCAGTTGTTTCAACCACTGTCAGTCAATCACAATCACAAACCACTGCTATCCAATCTCAAACCATTGATTCACCCAAAACATCATATGCCCCTTCTTCATTAAAAAGGAGAAGGAATCTCATATCAGATGATGTTTCACCACCACCATCACCACCATCAAAAACTACCTCACCACTTCCATCCCCTGCTCAAAAGCAGAAGACAACTGCTGACATATCAGCAGTTGTAATGACAACAGATGTTGAGACACCAGTTGTTTCAACAGCTGTTAGTCAGTCATCCACCACTGCTCTTACCTTTCTTACATCACAACCACAGCTCTTCAACAGAAAAAGAAAGCCAATCCCTGCCGATGAGGGTATACATGATCCTAATGCTGCACAACATCCACTGGAACTTGAAGCTATCAAAAATGAGATGAGGCAATTCTATACAGAAGAAGATCCTTCAAAAAGAAGATTCTCCTCACTCATAGGCTACATGCCACCAGATGATATGGATGATTACCTCAAAATCAAGGCAAGGCAAGCTAAACTAAGAGCTAAAGTTGAGAGTGAACGTGAACGTTTAAGCGAAGATGGCATTGCTAAAAGACTGGAGTTCTACTTCACAAAAGTAAAGCAGATAGAAGAATTTGCACAAGACCTAAACAAAGAAAAGGCTGAACAAAGGAAAAAGTTAAGAAAACAATATCTAGCCTACATCATGAAAGAGAAATTCTATCCTGCTGAAGAACAACAGTTCGAAGAATGGCCAATAGTTGCTCTAAAGCATGAAGCAGAAAGGATTGAGAAAATCAAGAATGATCCTACAAAGAAGAAGAATGCTCCAAACTGGAGCAAATACAAAAAGCTCATTGCTGACCTAACTGCTAAGTATAAGAGAAAGAAAAAGGAGCTGGTGGATGCAAAAATGGATACTGCTGAAGCCATATCAAAATGGTCAAAACAGCAGACTGATGAAGCCTATGAAAGGCTAAAGAAAAGAAAGATAACTGTTTCAAGCACCTCAAAGAAGCATGAACAAAGAATGAAGCTTGAACAGCAGATAGAAAACCTCAAAACACTGTTCCGGTCTACTTTTGTGACAAACCAAGAAGAAAAGGAACAGTTGACCAGTGAAGAGGTGAAAGAAAAGGAGGTTGAGTACTTCACAAAATCCATCATGAAAATGGGTCTAAAAGAAGAAAGGTCAGAAAAACTTCAAAACCTTTTTAAAAGGATGTTAACCAAACACTTCAACAGACATGACAGACATTGAAAGGCAGGAGCTGATTGAAAGAGAAACTGCAGAAGATATAGCTGCAGCAAATGATGTCATTGAAATGGCTTTCAAAAGAATGTCTGAAAGTCTGCAAGTTTTCTCAAGGCCAATATCTCAAAGCTCATCTTCAAATAAATCTCTCCCAAGAAATCCATTGGGTTTAAAAGTACTAAAGTGGCTCTCTGATCAAAAGACCCACGTATTGACTCTGGTCAGATCCAATGGAGAGGTGAAGTATATATCAAGGAAAGAAGCACTAGGCCTTAGTGTTCAAGATTTGCAGGATCTCCTTGAACTTACACTGTGCCGGGATGAAGATGATACAAGTTCCAAAGCATTTGAAGAAGAATTTAAAAGTAAAGCAAGGGAACTACTGATGAGTAATAAAGATCCAAAATAATGACAGGTTTTGGCATTATCTGTTCCAGGGGGAGATTGTTAGGATTGAACCCTACTAGAGGAACAGATAATGTAAAGCCAAAACCTGGTCACAACAATGGATTCACAATAAGCAGACGTTTACACTAAGCTCTCCCCTTGACAGTGGTTACCTATCTGCTGATACACTCTAAGTACTGCTCTGAAGAACAACTGATGAACCAAACACTGATGAAACAACTAAAGACTGCTAAAAGGCAAACACTGAGCTCTATCTACTGCTGACTCTTAAGTACTGCTGAAGACTCAAGCACTGCTCATTCAAAGACTGATCACCTTTTGAAGAAAGCACTGATGATCAAGTAATCAGTGCTTAGGCCACAACAGTGGAACGTGAACAGTGTTAGACTTGTTTTGTATTGTATTTTATTATCAATCAGTTGTTAAACATCAGTAGTTTGTATAGACCAGTGTTTATAGTTTGTTAGGCTGTTAGATGTCACTATCATGGTGACGTCAGCTGAGGTACATCAGTAGTTTGGTTTGCCTATAAATATGACAGTACTCTGTACTGTTATATTTGATTCGTTTTGAGAGAGTTCTTCTCCTCAATTCAATCCTTTCATCTTGTGCAACCAACTCTGAAGTATCAGGCTGAGGGGGAGTTTAGTCTGTAAGCTTGCATTGTAACCTTTTGCTTTTGATGTAATCTTTCGACTCTATGAAAAGCAATTGTTTATCAAACTATATTCTCCTTTGATTGTGTTTACAAAGTTTGTTATTCATTTCCGCTGCACTTAAAACTGTTCATATCTATTTGATTTGTTCAAATCTCACAAACAAACACAATCATGAGAGCCTCAGATCCTAACATATAAAAATTTGTTTTTAATTAATTTTTATAAAAATAAAGGTAATTGGGCCATTTCTCGTATACGGGGTGTATTTTAAGGCGTATTTGGGTGTTCTAATAATTTTAGGAGGGTTGTTATATCCTCCCTACATGGTTTTCGAACTCGTCCTCAAGGTCTACTGGAACAGGTGTGGGTATTTCCTCTGCATCTCTGATTCAAGCTCCCATGTGTATTATGGCCCTCTCTTTGAATCCCATTTTACTTTAACTAGAACTAGTCTCTTGTGTTTGAGATTATTGACTTTTATGTCTTCAATTTGTAGAGGCTTCTCTACAAACTTAAGTTTCTCATTTACCTATATGTCTTTAAGAGGTACCACTAATGATTCATCGTGTCAGGACCAGCACGAAAATGTCCTAAAACACTTCATAAGTGATAACCTGGACCCCTAAAACCCTAATTTTTATGAAAAATCAAGAAAATCAAAATTTTCAAGTTGGTCGCGGGCCGCGAAAGATCCAAGGGAGGTCTACGTGGGGCGCGACAGCCATGCAACTCTCCGGATAAGCTTTAGGGCCACGTGTCGCACACGTGGCAGACCTAGGGGGTGACACGGCATCCCTAGCCGTAGCTAGGGTGGCCCTCGCGGGCCGCGAAGGATGTTCCTTCAGGTCTACGCGGGCCGCGAGAGACCCAAATTTTTGCTATAATTAGTACGTTGCATGGCCAGGCTTCTGTGCTCGAAAGTTTCTTCAAAATCACTATCATTCTTCTCTAAAATTTCGTTCAAAGAGTCAAAACGCCACTATGATAACGGGGTAATAGCTCGATCACTGCTACGATACAATGTCCGATCGATTGAAATCGATCCGATGGATGTTTAAGTGCTGCCTGAATTCGGGCTATACTTTGTCATTCGTCGTGAGGGTTTTGATTTCGTGAGATTATCGTAAATGTTGTATTAAGTTACTAACCTAGTTTCGTTTGCATTATTTAACTAGGTTACCAGGCTTAATCAGTAGGCAAACTCTGTCCGTCTAAACTTGCAATGTGAGTCATTCTATTTTTATCAAATTGCTTTGTAAAACCTTAAATGTTTTCCAGTTATACTTTGCAGTGATTAAGTCTTTGTTAATCTTAAGTTACTGGCAGTAAGTGGGGTATTGTGCACATTACTGCTGTTTTATCACTTTAGGTGGGCGAGCCTAAATAGTGATATACGTCGCTTTTGGGTGACAGGACCCAATAGTGATATGACCACAGTCATAGATCCGGTCGGGTGACAACTGAACCAGCTAATTATAAGATAGGGGCAAATGTGAAAACTCTTAATGCTGTAAATTGTAACACTGTGTCTTTTTGTACAAACTGAATGACTCGCCAGTATTTCCCCGCTGATAAAATATTTTTAAACATGTTTCAGGTGATTTACTGTGAACAAGGAAAAGTGTCGCGTAACACTCCAGCTTGAATGAAGTGGCTCAGTAAATAAATAAACATGTTTTTGTAACCAAGGGGTTTCCCAGTGAAATTCCCTTATTGTAAATCACGGGGTTTGTCCCGAAACTTGAAATAAAATAATTGGGTATTTTCAGTTTAAACGATCCTGTTAAAATTTCCGCTACCAAATTATACACCAATACCACGGGTCTTCTGTCACACGACTTCCGAACTGGGAAACTGGGTCGGGGGCCGTGACAGAAAAAGGTGGTATCAGAGCCACTGATTTAAGCCAATTAAGTATTTGGAAAATACTTAATTTTTCAATTTGCCATTTTGTGATTCTGTGAAAATTAAATTTACATTAAACAAAATTTTAATGTGGATGTTTGTGTGTTTCCTTATGTGTGCTAACAGTATGAATGAACTGTCAGAAGCACTCCGAAACTTCACCATCCATATGACTGATATGGATAAAACAAGAACCCAGTCCAGTTATCAGGCGGATACCAAGGAGCCACTAGTGTTTCAGGCCCAGTCACAGGAGAAACCCAAGCCTAAAAAGAGGAGAAGGCTTCTGGACTGGAAACGAGGACGAAAGAAGAAGCCTGCTGCCCAAAGGGTGAAAAAGACGGAAGATCCAAAAGGAAAGGGAAAAGAGATAGGAGAGAGCTCTGGTCAAGCCCATGAGTTGCCACCATGGGAAGAACTCGATAGAAAATTGGCAAACTGTGACCTCATCGGACCTGCTGATGAAACTCTTTTCAATTTCCCCGCCCAATCAGAACTTCCTATCAATTTGGAACTTGCTATCCCGGACCCAATTGTCAACCCTCAACCTTTTACAGGGCAATTGGAAGAATTGTGGACGAGCGACTGGCATTTTCAAAATTTTATGAATAACCCAAATGTTTACTTTCCCCAGATTGATCCTGAACCTGCACCATTTCCACCCATGAACCCGGAGAACGTTGCCGAATTACGCCGCTACAGCGAGGAACTGGTGGATGCGGTACATCGGATTCGAGAAGTGGGGGAAAACATCACGTGGAAGTACGACGAGAGGGAGTGTCGTTTTTGAAAAAGCCAGTTAACCATAGTTAAAAGTTTTTGTATAATATTAATAAAAAATAAATAAATAAATAATAATAATATAATATAATAATAATATATAATATTGTATAATAATAATAAAATAAAATAACTGTAAATACCTTGTTTGTATGGATGCATAATATTATATAAAATATAAATGTTGCAAGGTCGACGATTTTGGCTATATGTGTTGACTTAATTATGTCTGTGATTGCTCTATTATGTTTAGTTGCTATCCATTTTGTGATGATAATTTACATATATTGTTAATTATTCAGATGGAAAACGCAGTAAACCAACCGGCAAATGAAGTTAACCAATCTGAACCCAATAATGAAGATCATTTTCTCAATAGGCAGATATAGAAAATATCGTTGCTCTGGGAATAGCCAACGCTATCCCTGCAATAGTCGCTGCTGTTAAGAATCCCGTTGAACCTTCCCAAGCCAACCATAGTAAACGTACCCGCGATGATAATTTCAGTAACAGTGTAAACGGGGGCGGCAATAATGATAATAATGTGGTTCAAGCCCCAATACTTAAGAAAATGAAAGTGGCAAGGACTTGTTGCACTTATAAAGAATTTCTTGCTTGTAAGCCAGTCGAATTTGCAGGCAATGAAGGGGCGACTGCCACACTGCGTTGGTTAGAAAAGACCGAAGCAGTAATCAAAATAAGTAAATGTGCAGAAGAAGACAGGGTGATGTATGCATCCCACCTTTTCAAGGAAGAATCATTAGAATGGTGGAACATGGTATTACAAGCTAAAGGAAGTGACGTGGCTTATGCCATGAGTTAGGAGGAATTTAAGGAATTGGTGGAAATAAAGTTTTGTCCCTCCTACGAAAAAGAACAAATGACAAACAAGTTCCTGAACCACCGGATGATAGACGTTGACTATCGAGGGTATACTTCGAAATTTTTCGAGTATGCTAGAATTGTACCAACTCTGGCTTCGCCAGAACCGGTACTTATTTCTCGCTATATTTGGGGACTAATTAGCGAAATTCGCGACATAGTCAAAGCTGCAAGACCCCGCACAATTGACGATGCGATTGAATTGGCCAACACCTTGACTTACGAATTGGTGCGTACGAGAGAAGAAAATAGGAAAAAGGAATTGGCCCAAAAGATTACCCAAGGTTTTCGAAGGGGTAATGATACTAATAATTTCAAGAAAAAGGGAACTGGGCAGTCTTCCATACCGCCATTTTGCGAAAATTGTAAAAAGAAACATTTTGGAAAAGGCAAGGAAAGTTGCAATTTCTGCAAAAGACCAGGGCACCGAGAGGAGGAATGCAGGAAGAAATCCGTAATCTGCTACAACTGCGGCGAAACAGGACACTTGATCGGACCGTGTCGTCCCGATCAGTCAAAAACCCAATTAAACCTAGTTAGCTAGGGTAAGTCGAGTATCGAATCCACGAAGAGCGTGTGGTCAGTATCGCACGACCCGTTCGATTAGTTAGACTATTTACAAAAATGTATAATGTGATTATGAAGTTTGCTAATTTTTATAAATTTATTTGGTTGGAAAATAAATCGGAGTGACACGACAATTGGTATTATCTAAAACACTTGTGATTAACTAAGATTGCAACTAAATTACTAAATGATTAAAACAAGAAATTAGAGTCAAGTTCCACACCCGGTTCGATTATTGCAAGACCTAGGGTTCCTACATTTTTAACTTGATTCAATTGCATATAGTGATTAAAGGATTACTATCACGAAGCTTAGGTACCAATTGCTATCAACGTCGCAGACAACGGACCGTAATGCACTTCATTACCTCGGACATGTAAATCCTAACCTAAGATAAGGCATAAGTGCACAAATTCATTTCGCAAAGTTAAATTTTGTAATCATTCGACAATTCACAAATTCAATTCAAATGCACGACAATTATCAAAGGGTTCAAATACTAAACAACTTGTCACAAAATCAAATCAAAATACAAATGCATAAACCCTAGAATTCTTACAACAATCTACGCCATGGTGAAACTGACGAGACTAGCCGCTCAAGGTTGAATGGACGCGATCACCGGATGACGAGCACGAACATGGCGCCATGACCTTGAGTCTTGGAGGAATGATGGAGGGTAGGTGTTAGGGTTTGGTGAAGAATCAATTGGGGATGATGGTAGAGGGTTTGATGATGATGGTGAAGGTGATTCAGTTAGGGTTAGAGGTGAAGGAGAGTAGTGGTGGTGTTAGAGATAGGTTAGGGATGAAAAAGATGAATCGTGGATGTTAGAGGTGATTGGAATGGGTTAGATCATAGGGAATTGATCCACGATGTGTTTTTATGCTTAGGAACTCGTAACTCCCGAAACAAGGTCAAAGAATCCGTTATAACTCGTCAAAACAACCAAGAAATCAAAACTGCACGATACATAAAACGGAAGCCCGTCGCCGACTAGGGGGACCCCGTCGGTGACGCCCTCTACTTTTGCCGATTTTCTGCGACGTCTTATTTCACTGGATACGGAGGTTTCGGGCAACAGGTTTAACTATGGGGCGTCGGCGACGGCCCATATGGGCGTCGGCGACGGTGCCTACAAATCCAACTCTCCGTTTTTCCCGTATATTGCTCCCGATTGACCCGTTTCGCGTCCCGGTGGTCTGTTTTTCATCCCGGTGGTCCGTAAATCTCCCGATTAGCTCCTTAAAGTCCGTAAGACCTGCAAAACACAAATCCCATTAAAATTAGGCTATTCGAGATTAAAAGTTAAGTAAAAACATGAACTTAAACATAAACGAACACCGGTTTTCGACCACGCATCAACACTTCATGCCCGATTGCCCAAAATTGATTAAGCCAACTGACAACAAGGCCAAACCTACCGAAGGAACTAAAAAGAAGAATGCAAGAGCCTTTCAGCTGACGACGCAAGAAGCGGATCTGATTCCTGATGTGATAGCTGGTACGTTCTTAGTTCATGACGTCTACGCAAAAGTATTATTTGATTCTGGTGCAAACCAAAGTTTTATAAATAACCTTTAACCAAACTTAGGCAGATTTATACGGTAGAAACGGCAGAGGGAAATTCTGTTAATATAGATAAGGTTCTCCAAAAAGGAAAAAATAGAACTTTCAAGACATAAATTTTCTGCAAACCTGCTACCTATGAATTTAGTCGGATTCGATGTCATATTAGGAATGGATTGGTTAGTAGCCAACCATGCTCGAATCCTCTGTGATAAGAATTCCATAGAAATACATACGCCAGCAGGAGAAGTAATTTTGGTTACAGGAGATAAGTCGCGTAAACTAATGAAGTTCATTTCAGTAATGAAAGCTGCTAGTTATTAACGCAAACAAGGAATAGTGTATATGATTTCAGTAATCATTAACACTAAAAGCAAGGAATTTAAGGAAATTCCAGTAGTATCAGAATACCCTGATGTATTCCCAGAAGAGTTACCTGGACTTCCACCAGATAGGGAAGTAGAATTTAGAATTCATCTAGTTCCTGGAACTGCAACAATAGCTAAGGCACCTTATCGGTTGGCACCCACAGAAATGTTAGAACTGAAAAAGCAGTTAGATGAATTATTAAGCAAAGGATTCATACAACCCAGCTCATCCCCTTGGGGAGCACCTGTGTTGTTCGTGAAAAAGAAGGATGGTTTGATGCGAATGTGTATCGATTATAAGGAATTGAATAAGGTTACCGTGAAGAATCGATACCCATTACCTAGGATTGATGATCTTTTAGATCAACTTCAGGGAGCTAGGTACTTCTCTAAGATAGATTTGCGCTCCGGATATCATCAGTTAAAGGTACAGGAAGAAGACATACCTAAAACTGCTTTCAGGACTAGGTATGGTCACTATGAGTTTACAGTCATGCCATTTGGACTAACGAATGCTCCTGCAGCATTTATGGACATGATGAATAGAATCTGTAAGCCGTATCTGGATAAATTTGTAATTGTCTTTATCGACGATATACTTATTTATTCCAAAAGTCAGAACGATCATTGTGTGCACTTGCATGCACTCTTAACCTTGTTAAGAAAGCAGAAGCTTTACGCCAAATTCTCGAAGTGTGAATTTTGGCTACAGGAGGTACAATTTCTAAGACACCTGGTGAATCACGAAGGCATTCACGTAGATCCCTCCAAGATAGAAGCGATCACCAATTGGAAGATTCCGCAATCAACTGCCGAAGTTAGAAGTTTTCTAAGATTAGCTAGATACTATAGACGCTTCATCAAAGACTTTTTTAAGATAGTTGTTCCGTTAACTAAGCTAACCTGTAAAACTGTTAAGTTTGAATGGGGACCCAAGCAAGAGGAAGCCTTTAGGATTTTGAAGAAAAAGTTAACAAATGCCCCAGTTCTTGCTTTACCAGAAGGGACAGAAGATTTTGAAGTCTACTGCGATGCTTCTAAGCTAGGATTAGGATGTGTGTTGATGCAACGCAAAAAGGTAATTGCATATGCATCAAGGCAGTTGAAAAAGCATGAGGAAAATTATACGACTCATTGCCCTTAAAATTTGGAGACATTATCTGTACGGAAGTAAGTTTACTGTCTATACAGATCATAAGAGTTTAAGATACATATTTGGGCAAAAAGAATTAAACATGAGACAAAGAAGATGGATGGAAATTCTAAGTGACTACGACTGTGATATCCTATATCACAAAGGAAAGTCTAGTGTAGTAGCAGATGCCCTAAGTCGTAAGTACCATGATAAACAAAGACGAGTCCGTGCTCTTAGACTCAATCTACAATTAGATTTAATGGAACAACTGAAAAGTGTTCAAGAAACAGCAATCAAGGATGATGCTGAAGGAATGAAAGGACGGATAAAGGAATTAGAGCAAGGGACTGATGGAATTTGGAGATTCCATCAGAAAAGGATTTAGGTACCTAGGCAAGGAGATTTATGAGATAAGATATTAGAGGAAGCCCATAAATCCAGATATACGATGCATCCTGGTAATAACAAGATGTATCAAGATTTAAGGAATAATTTCTGGTGGATAGGGATGAAAAAGGACATAGCTAGATATGTTTCTAAGTGTCTAACTTGTTCGCAAGTTAAAGCAGAACACCAGAAACCCTCAGGTTTACTTCAACAGTTAGAAATGCCTGTATGGAAATGGGAACTAATAACAATAGATTTTGTTACTAAGCTACCCAAAACAAGAAAAGGTAACGATGTAATGTGGGTGATTGTAGACCGATTAACTAAATCAACTCATTTCCGACCGATAAAGGAAACCTTTAGCATGGAAAGATTAGCTAAGTTATACGTAGACGAGGTAGTATCCTTACATGGAGTCCCACTCTTCATTGTGTCAGATAGGGATAGTCGTTTCACTTCGCATTTTTGGATAAGTTTCCAAGGAGCAATGGGGACACGATTAAATTTAAGTACTGCATAGCATCCCCAAACAGATGGACAAAGTGAAAGAACGATCCAAACCCTTGAAGACATGCTCAGAGCATGTGTAATCGACTTCGGCGGAAACTGGGAGGACCACTTACCACTAATAGAATTCTCCTATAACAATAGTTATCACGCAAGCATCAATGCTTCCCCTTTCGAAGCACTATATGGACGAAAGTGTCGAACTCCCGTATGCTGGGCAGAAATAGGAGAAAGTCAATTATCAGGTCCCGAGATTGTGCAAGAAACCACCGACAAGATAACTCAAATCAAGGAAAGACTGAAAACGGCACGAGACCGCCAGAAGAGTTATGCAGACAATCGACGCAAGCCGTTAGAATTTCAAGCAGGAGACAAGGTACTCTTGAAAGTTTCTCCTTGGAAAGGGGTAGTTCGGTTCGGTAAGAAAGGAAAGCTAAGTCTAAGGTACATATGACCATTCACAATTACCCAACGAATAGGACCAGTTGCCTATCAACTACAACTACCAGAAGAGTTAGCAGGGGTACATGATGTGTTTCATGTTTCTAATCTTAAAAAGTGTTTATTTGATGAATCACTGGTAGTACCTCTTCAAGATATAGAGGTAAATGAAAAGTTAAAATTTATCGAGAAACCTCTCCAAATCGAAGACAGAAAGGTCAAACACCTTAAACACAAGAGATTGGTGTTGGTCAAAGTCAAGTGGGATTCGAAAAGAGGACCTGAGTACACATGGGAACTGGAATCGGAAATGAAGCGAAAATATCCTTACTTATTCCAGTAAATCTTGAGGACGAGATTTTAAATAAGGTGGGGAGGATGTCAGGACCTGCACGAAAATGTCCTAAAACGCTCCGTAAGTGATAACCTGGACCCCTAAAACCCTAATTTTATGAAAAATCAAGAAAATCAAAATTTTCAAGTTGGTCGCGGGCCGCGAAAGATCCAAGGGATGTCTACGTGGGGCGCGTGATGTGTGTAAAATGCAACATATAAATTACATCAAATGAGGCATAAAACTAACCCTTTTTAAGTACTAATATTGGAAAAAGAGTGTTTTTGTCTTCCTTTTGTATTTTCAGGATTAAATGAGCTCAAAAACACAAAAGAAGCAAAAAGACAGCTAAATCCAACATAAATACAAGAAAAGGAACATAAGTGGACTGCCCGACCCCTCAACGGCATCTTCCCAAGCAAGATAGAGAAGGCAGAAGACTGAACACGCCCCGTGCTCAGCCAGCACGGGGCCGTGCCCAAGAAGCAGCATAAAAGACAAACCTATAGAAGCTTCTATTGCCCACCACGGGGCCGTGTCCAGTGAACACGGGGGCGTGGCGAAAGTACAGCAGGCGCATTAATTGTAATTGCGAATTACAATTAATGAAGAGAGAGAGTGTCAGACAGGCACGGGGGCGTGTCCAGCGGACACGGGGCCGTGCCCAGCCTTCTGTTCAGCCTATAAATAGGAGTGCTTGGTTTCATTTCAACTCATCCCTTGGCACACCACCTCTCTCACACTTCATCCACCACCCACCACCATCACAACACCATCATCCACCACCATCATCCATTGTCCATCGTAGAGTGTGTGAGTCGTCTCGGGATCCAAGATTGATCGTAAGAGTTCTTGACAATCAAGGCCATGTTTGCCTAAGTCTCTTACATCACTTGGTGAAGACAAAGTGTCTAGTATAATACTTTTTATTTCTAATCTTTTGCACTTTTTATTTGGTTTTGTATTAATGACTTTAATAACTAGTTACTTATGTTGAAGGTGATCTTTCCTTATCGTTTGTCCGTGGTGTCTTGGCATTATTTTACTGTCTATATAAAATAAAAGATTTTCACCATTCATATCTCCACGGTCTATATGGAGGTATGTTGGCTACCTGGTCGGGGGTTAAGGGAACGGTTTGGTAAAGGTCTTGCCATTGTTCAGCGTTTAGAGGTCCTGCAATGGACCTGGGTCAAATTTAGTAGGACCTCCTTCAATACTTCACGGTATTGGATGGCGGGGGTCCAAACTCTTTGATCCCCTCATAAGTTAACTACTATTAATACTATAACCCGGCTATTTAGGACTGTATCCCTGCTGACTCAGACTACTTAGTCGAGGGTAACGTCACCTCCAAAAGAGGGGCCTACCATAATTTGCATTAATAACTTAATTAATTATCTTCCAATAATCCACCCTTTTAGGATTGTATCCTTGCTGACTCAAACTACTGGGGTGAGGGTAACGTCACCTTCAAAAGAGGGGCCTACTACAATAACTAAGATAATCTCTTAAATATGTGCAAAAGTGCGGAAATAATCAAAGGTTATACTAGATACGAGTCGGAACCAAGTGATTCATCTTGTCTATCTGTTTTTCTTTTTATTTTTATTTTTCAGCATTTTAGTTAGTTTTTTTTTTAGTTTAAAATATTTTTCTAAACTTTTTATTTTGAGTAGACGCTGAGGATAAACCGGTACTAAAAGCTCTTGTGTCCTTGGACGACCTCGGTATCTTGCCAACACTATACTACGCTCACGATGGGTGCACTTGCCCATATGTGTGTTTAGTGTTAGTAAAATATCGTGTTTTATAAATTTAAAACTTGGCTAAAAATAAGTGTTAAAGGGGCTTAAAATATACACCTAATATATATAACACTTCACACGCATCAGCGCGACAGCCATGCAACTCTCCGGATAAGCTTTAGGGCCATGTGTCGCACATATGGCAGACCTAGGGGGTGACACGGCAGCCCTAGCCGTAGCTAGGGTGGCCCTCGCGGGCCGCGAAAGATGTTCCTTCAGGTCTACGCGGGCCGCGAGAGACCCAAATTTTTGCTATAAATAGTACGTTGCTTGGCCAGGCTTCTGTGCTCGAAAGTTTCTTCAAAATCACTATCATTCTGCTCTAAAATTCATTCAAAGAGTCAAAACGCCGCTACGATAACGGGGTAATAGCTCGATCACTGCTACGATACAATGTCCGATCGATTAAAACGGATCCGATGGATGTTTAAGTGTTGCCTGAATTCGGGCTATACTTTGTCATTCGTCGTGAGGGTTTTGATTTCGTGAGATTATCGTAAATGTTGTATTAAGTTACTAACCTAGTTTCGTTTGCATTATTTAACTAGGTTACCAGGCTTAATCAGTAGGCAAACTCTGTCCGTCTAAACTTGCAATGTGAGTCATTCTATTTTTATCAAATTGCTTTGTAAAACCTTAAATGTTTTCCAGTTATACTTTGCAGTGATTAAGTCTTTGCTAATCTTAAGTTACTAGCAGTAAGTGGGGTATTGTGCACATTACAGCTATTTTATCACTTTAGGTGGGCGAGCCTAAATAGTGATATACGTCGCTTTTGAGTGATAGGACCCAATAGTGACATGACCACAGTCATAGATCCGGTCGAGTGACAACTGAACCAGCTAATTATAAGATAGGGGCAAATGTGAAAACTCTTAATGCTGTAAATTGTAACACCGTGTCATTTTGTACAAAATGAATGACTCGCCAGTATTTCCCCGCTGATAAAATCTTTTTAAACATGTTTCAGGTGATTTACTGTGAACAAGGAAAAGTGGCGCGTAACACTCCAGCTTGAATGAAGTGGCTCAATAAATAAATAAACATGTTTTTGTAACCAAGGGGTTTCCCAGTGAAATTCCCTTACTGTAAATCACGGGGTTTGTCCCAAAACTTGAAATAAAATAATTGGGTATTTTCAGTTTAAACGATCTTGTTAAAATTTCCGCTACCAAATTATACACCAATACCACGGGTCTTCTGTCCCGCGGCTTCCAAATCGGGAAATTGGGTCGGGGGCCGTGACACATCATCTAAACACTTTTTGAGATTACATACATGAAATACATCATGTATTCCTGCCATTTCCTCTGGCAGTTGTAGCCAGTGTTGTAGAGATCGCTAGGCGTCAGTCGGGCAGTGGAGTACTGACTAGTGATTAATCGAGATTAATCAGGATTAATCGGATCGGAATTTATATATATAATTTTTAAATTTATATATATACACATACATTAATATCAATATAATACTTAAAAATAGTTCAAAATTCAAAAAACTATAAGATTAAAACATAGCAAATCAAGTATTTAAACATTCAATACACATATTAATATCAATATAACACTTCAAAATAGTTCAAAATTTAAACAACGAAGTTTAAAACATAGCAATTTAAGTATTTAAATATTCAAACATTAACACATTAGTGATGACCTTATGGAATAAGTTTTAATGGCATAAAACATGTTTTTTTGGGCTAGGTTGGAGCCAAACAACTTGGGCCATGTATTTAATGGTTAAAAATATTTGTTTGGGCCAGATTTAAACTAAAAAAGAGTGGGCCAACTAGAAACGATTTGGCCGACTTGGGCCGATTTGGGCCGCCTTGCACCGACTAGGACCGACTTTGACCGACTACCGAATAATGGTCCGACTAGCTCAAAATTAATCAGTTAACGCCCGACTAGCGCCTAGGCACCGCCTAGGCGCCGATTAATTCTGATTTTTACAACACTGGTTGTAGCTGATATGCTACAGGAGTACAGGTCCTATTCTTCTAATAATCTCAAAAGGTCTAACATACCTGGGGCTTAGCTTTCCCCTCTTGATGAATCTTACCACTCCTTTCCAAAGAAATTTTTTTAATAATACCTTATCTCCTATTTGAAATTCCAATGGATTCCGCCTGTTATCAGCATAACTCTTTTGTCGACCGCGTGCTGCTTTCAGTCTTTCTTTGACTTGGGTAATCTTGTCCGTTGTTTCTTGTACTATTTCTGGTCCAGACAGTTCGTTTTCTCCAATTTCTGCCCAACAGACTGGAGTTCGACACTTTCGTCCATAAAGTGCTTCGAATGGTGCAACATTGATACTGGTATGATAGTTGTTATTATAGGAAAATTCTATTAATGGTAAATGATCGTCCCAATTTCCTCCGAAATCAATTACACAAGCTCTAAGCATATCTTCCATTGTCTGAATTGTCCTTTCGCTTTGTTCATCCATTTGAGGATGATATGCTGTGCTTAGATTTAGCTTGGTTCCCATTGCTTTTTGGAAACTTGTCCAAAAATGAGAAGTAAAACGACTATCTCTATCAGAAACAATTGATAAAGGAATTCCATGTAATGAAACTATTTCATTCACATACAATTTAGCTAACTGTTCCATACTGAAAGCTTCCTTCATTGGTAAGAAAATGAGCAAACTTGGTTAACCTGTCCACAATCACCCAGATTGTATCATTACCTTTTCGTGTCTTGGGTAATTTGGTAACAAAGTCCATTGTTATCAATTCTCATTTCCATATTGGCATTTCTAATTGCTGCAACAAACCTGAGGGTTTCTGATGTTCAGCTTTGACCTGTGAACAGGTTAGACACTTGGCAACATAAGCTGCAATATCCTTTTTCATTCCTATCCACCAGAAATTCTTTCTTAAATCTTGATACATCTTATCACTTCCAGGATGCATCGTATACTTAGACTTATGGGCTTCTTCTAATATTCGGTGGCGTAGGTTTCCTAGTTTGGGTATCAATATCCTTTTCTTATGGAATCTCCAAATCCATTTGTTCCTTGCTCTAATTCCTTAATCATTCCTTTCAATTTCTCAGTATCGTTCTTGATTACTGATTCTTGTACTTCTCTAATTTGATTATTTAAATCTACCTGCAGATTTAATTTAAGAGAACGTACTCTTTTTGGCTTTTCGTGATACTTTCGACTTAAAGCATCAGCACATTAGCTTTTCCTGCATGATACTGGATATTACAATCATAATCACTAAGAATTTACATCCAGCGTCTTTGTCTCATATTCAATTCCTTTTGCCCGAAAACATATCTTAAACTCTTATGATAGGTGAAAATGGTAAACTTACTACCGTAAAGGTAATGTCTCCAAATTTTTAGGGAAAAAAATATGGCTCCTAATTCTAGATCATGGGTTGAATAGTTTTCTTCATGATTCTTAAGTTGTCTAGACGCATAGGCTATAACCTTTTGACGTTGCATCAACACACCTCCATAACCTAACTTAGAAGCGTCACAATAGACTACAAAGTCTTCAGTTCCTTTTGGTAACGCTAGTATGGGTGTATTAGTTAATCTTTACTTAAGAGTTCTAAATGCTTCTTCTTGTTTTGATCCCCATTCAAACTTAATAGATTTACAAGTTAACTTAGTTAAAGGAATGGCTATTCTAGAGAAATCTTGAATAAATCCTCTATAATAACCGGCCAATCCTAAGAAACTTCTAACCTCGGTTGGTGATTCAGGGGTTTTCTATTTGGTAATCGCCTCGATCTTTGTTGGATCCACATGAATTCCGTAGTATGGGTGCGTTGTGTCACGGCCCCCGAACCAGTTTCCTGGTCCGATTGCCGTGAGACAGAAAACCCGTGGTATTTAATTTTGGCAGCGGAAATTTTAACAGGATCTTTTAAAACTGAAAACACTCGATTATTTTATTTCAAGTTTCGGGATAAACCCCATAGTTTACAATAGAGGAATTTCACTGGGAAATTCCCTGGTTACAAAAACATGTTTATTTATTTACTGAGCCACTTAATCCAAGCTGGTAGTGCTACGCGGCACTTTTCCCTGGTTCATAGTAAATCACCTGAAACATGTTTAAAAAGATTTTATCAGCGAGGAAATACTAGCGAGTCATTCCATTTGCATAAAACGACACATTGTTATAGATTACAATATTAAGAGCGATTACAATTGCCTCTATCTTATAATTAGCTGGTTCAGTTGTCACTCGACCGGATCTATGACTGTGGTCATATCACTATTGTGTCCTTTCACCCAAAAGTGACGTGTATCACTATTTAGGTCCTTTCACCTAAAAGTGACATAACAGTAGTCATTGTGCACAATACCCCACTGACTGCCAGTAATTTAAGATAACAAAGGCTTAATCCCTGTAACATATAACTGGAAAACATTTAGGTATTGTAAAGCACTTTTGATAAAAGAGAATGACTCACTTTGCAGGTTTACTGGACAAATTTTGCCTACTGATTTAGCCTTGTAACCTAATTAAATAATGCCAATGAAAATAGGTTAGTAACTTAATACAACATTTACGATCAGATCACGAAATCAAAACCCTCACGATGAATAATAAAGTATAGCCCGAGTTCGGGCAGCACTTAAACATCCATCAGATCGGTTTCAATCGATCGGACATTGTATCGTAGCAGTGATAGAGTTATTACCCTGTTACCGTAGCGGCGTTTTGACACTTAAACACTCGAATATAAGCAGAAAGTTGCTGTTTTGAAAGGATTTTTCGAACACAGAAGCCATGCCATGCAACGTCCAATTTATAGCAAAAATTTTAAGTTTTACGTGGCCCGCGTAAGCTTGAAGGAACATCTACGCGGCCCGCGAGGGCCACCCTAGCTACGGCTAGGGCTACCGTGTTACACCCTAGGTCTGCCACGTGTCAGACACGTGGCATTGATCGTTATCCGGAGATTAGCCTAGCTATCGCACCCCGCGTAAGATTGGCTTAACTCTTACGCGGCCTGCGAGCGATCAGAAAAATTGAATTTCTTGGTTTTTCATAAGAATTAGGGTTTTAGGGATCCAGGTTTATACTTACGGAGCGTTTTAGGACAATTTCGTGCAGGTCCTTACATCCTCCCCACCTTATTTAAAATCTCGTCCTCGAGATTTATTGAAACAGGTAAGGGTACTTCCGCTTTATTTCCGATTCCAGTTCCTAGGTATACTCAGGTCCTCTTTTTGAATCCCATTTTACCTTGACTAGCACCAGTCTCTTGTGTTTGAGGAATTTGACCTTTCTGTCTTCTATTTGAAGAGGTTTTTCCACAAATTTTAATTTTTCATTTACTTCTATATCTTGAAGAGGTACTACCAGAGACTCATCTGATAAACATGTCTTAACACTGGATACATGAAACACATCATGTACCCCAGCTAATTCTTCTGGTAGTTGTAAGCGATTGGCAACTGGTCCTATCTGTTAAATAACAAGGAATGGTCCTATGTACCTTGGACTTATCTTTCCCTTCTTACCGAATCGAACTAGCCCTTTCCAAGGGGAAACTTTCAACAGTACATTGTCTCCAACTTGAAATTCTAATTGCTTACGTCTATTATCTGCATAACTCTTTTGACGATATCGAGCCGTTTTTAGTCTTTCCTTGATTTGAGTTATCTTGTCGGTGGTTTCTTGTACAATCTCGGGACCTGATAATTGACTTTCTCCTATCTCTGCCCAACATACTGGAGTTTGACACTTTTGTCCATACAGTGCTTCAAATGGGGCAGCCTCGATGCTTGCATGATAACTAGGGGTGTGCATGGGTCGGTTTGGTTCGGTTTTTACTATTAACCATAACCATAACCACTAGTTCGGTTATGGAGTTTTGGTAACCATAACCATAACCAAACTTCGGTTACGGTTAATCGGTTATGAAGTCGGTTATGTTTCGGTTTTGGTTAATTTTGGTTAAGTAACCAAGAAAGGTTTGAAATAAATAGGGTTGTGCACGATTTGAACTTAGCTTGAGCCTATTTTATAAGATAACTGAGACTAAACCTTTTAGTTAAACTACCGATTTAGGGTTCTTTTTAATAAGGTAATTCTCAAACAAAAACAATTATGGCCATAACATCTTAGTTCTTTATCAAAATAAATGCCATCTACATCAAGATCATTTTGTTAGTAACACACTTTTATCTTAGTAAAAACCCTCTATATGGTTTTGTAAAACACAAATCCATTATGTATGTAGGATCGGATTGCGACCCGAACGAGTCGTTCAGAAAAGATTTAGTTCGTTTCAGAGGCGGAAACTAAGAAACGGATGTCGAAACAGCTTGCTTATCACTTTAAACACTGATTTGATTGATATAATATCGTTTACAATCAGTCTTCACACCGGCAGCACCTCGGTATGGAATTCTCAAACTATTACAAATGAATAAGCAACTAGCCTATTTATAGTAATCAAGTTTCGCTTGAATATGACAGAACTTGTTCAAGCGAAACCCACTAAATCATGTTCAAGCGAAACCTATGACATTGACTTTCAAGCGAATCCATGCAATCTGTCTTCAAGCGAAAGCCCATAATCACAACTTTGTTTTGTCTTCATGTGTGATGATGCAATTTATGATGTCATAATATGATGTCATCATTCAATATGATGACATCATGCTTGAACTGATCCGCAATGAACCCGAGACTCGACATAAGATGAAGACGACAGATGAATGCACCAACAGACTCCCCCTCAGATGTTGACGAGTCTTAAGTGTCGAGTCTTCTCAATCTTCAGTCTTTATCAGTCTCTTTTCTTTCTAAGCATATACCAGGATCTTCTCTTTGGCTCTAACCTCGTCAGACTCCCCCTCTCATCATAATGGGATCGCCGTCTGGAATTTGCTATCACCTTGAGATCAATCCCTGGCTTTAATTCTGTTCAGCTCAACTCTTGCACACATTTTCTCATCAAAACATAAGTTTTTTACTTAAATCAATAAGAAAAAATTATTAGTAATAGTTACATCAAGTTCAAATTAATGACCCTGATTAACTAATCAAACTTTCTTTTTCAAAATAAATTTCTTCATTTAAGCACTCACTCCCAACCCTGTTCATCATGTTCAGCACTTGGAATTTTGAAAATCAGTTCTTCAACATCAGTTGTCGAAAATCTTTTTGAATTATTCAAAATTTATGCTAAAACACACTAAAATCTTTTTGGATTTTTGATAACAAAGGAATGCAATGCAGTAAAGAAATATATACAGACACTATTTTTGTGAGTTTGCAAAAGAGGATCATATCAGTTTTTGTGACCAATCACTAGCACCGTTAAGCTTTAACATTTTAAGTTCTAAACGATTCACATTGATTGACGATATTGTTGTCCACATAAACTCAATCTAAAAACTTTTGACATGCTTACCGATACATTAAGGTATATTAATTTTGCACTAAGCTCTTATGGACCCCACGATCTCAGCATATCCCCTCATCATGCAATACACTGACTCAAGTAATGCCTTTAAACTTTGATCGACTGTGAATTGTGCGAAAACAAAGCAGAATGTTTAAACATTAACAATCAGGTCGATACTTCCGTATTCGCAGAGAAAGTCCAATGTTTAAACAAAATAAGAAAATAAAAATAAGTTGAAGTTGTTTAGGCTTTAACCACCAGGTCGATACTTCCGTATACGCAGAGGAGGTCCAAAGCTTAAACGAAACACCAAAGAAAATAAAGCAGAACATTTAGGCAACAACATCCAGGTCGATACTCACGTATACGCAGAGGATGTCCGATGCTTAAACAAAATAAAGAAATAAGACAAGTTTAAATCTTTGCAAAATGAAATGCACAATCACAGCGACTTTTTAGCAAAGTTGTGAAAGTTCACAAACTTAACCAGTTTTATGTCTTTCGACAATCAGCGATTACCGAGTAGGCACACAGTCAAGAAGGACAAAACTAAGTACTATGCTTTTGACCATGTTTCCCACTAGAACTAGGCTTTTTCATTTAAGTTTGTATCGTTATCGCAAATCTACTAGTCTAGCTGAGCCTACCGTCACATCTTTAGTGAGATCGTTTATCACATTTTGACTTTCCATTTCTTTAGCATGCTGTGACAGTCCAACTGATCTACTATCATTTCCTCTTTTTCACAACAAAACTCATTTTTTTTTCATTTTTTAAATGTTTTTGACTTTTTCTAATTTTCTAATTTTTTTTAAATTTTTACTCCCCCTAAAATCAAAATATGTCTCAATTTTGATTTTCTGGGAAAATTTGAAAACAAGCTGTACAAGAAACGTGACAACATGATGAGAATCACTTCAATTCTCCATTCACTTGGCTTGAACAATCAGAACTCCCCCTCACAACAAACTATTTTCCCATTATGATCTCAAAACACTTAAGTTTGTTTTAATCAAAATGGTTTTTCTGGAAAATTAGTTTGATTTTTTTACCACTTGTAAAGTTAGGGGTTTGGTTCATCACATTGTTTTTGTTTTTAACCACTTGTAGGAAATCAGATACAACTTAATGTCCCTGATTTACCAGTTGTAAGATCAATCCAATCAAGCATTTTCAACCAAACATCCTCTGTTGGTTGAATTCTCAAGGTGCCGATTCCTACTCCACACTTACCAACCTGGGAGTTCCGGCAAATCACACTTATACAAAAACAATTTTCAAACACAATATAAGAATGATGCCGATTCATGCTCCGCGATTACCAACTTGGGAGCTCCGGCAAGTCAGGTTTTTCATTTAAACAGTTTCACCCAAGCCTGACTGTCCTTGGGTGATTTTGAATTCTTGTTCAACAATGGTGGAAAATTTGCATCATCCATTGTTAAACCAGAATTCTCATTTTTTACCTCAACACATGGCTCTTCTGGCTTTACCACACCAGATTCATCGCATGAATGTGGCTTGTCTGACTTTGATGAGCCAGATTCATCGCCGACATGTGGCTCCTTTGTTTCCGAAGAAACAAATTCATCACCATAAACTTTCTTCTTCTTCTTTCCCTCTTTTGTCCTCAGATTTGTATCTGATGAATGTGTTTTGCTTGATTTGTCATTCTTTGGCGAGCAAGACGATTTATCAGAACTTTTATCTATTTTACCAGTTGTATCCGAGGACAAAATCCTTTCAAGATACTCTCTCGCTTTCTTCCTCTTTTTCCTCAGTCTGTCTTTCTGCCCTTGAGAAAGCTTAACTTTCTTTTCTTGAACTTTAGGTTCTTGAACCTTCTGTTCTTTGGGCTTGACATTGACTGGTTTCTTCACCTGCTTCTGAGATTCAGCCCTCGATCTTCTCATTGATCTCATTGAGCAATCTCTAGCAATATGGCCAATGATGTTGCAGTTAAAACATCTCCTTGACTCAAACCTCCAACTCTGGCAGTTAACAGCAATGTGTCCTTGATAGCCGCATCTGTAACACACTCTGTTATCGTACCAATCACCACTTTCACACCAAACACTCAGATCATAGCATTGTCTGGCTTGGTGATAATCTTTCCTCCTCTTGTTTACTGGATTTGGCCTTTGAGCTCTGTGGTCCGACCTGCACCACTCATTACCAACAATTTTTAAATTTTCATTTTTTACTTTTTGTAATTTTTTATTGCGATTGGATGATTGATCTGATGAACTTTTATCTTCTTTTTGAACATTTTTCAAAATTTTCTCTTTTTGTTTTTGTTCCACTTTCTTCTTCAAAGGTTTTTGCTTAGAGCATTCTCCCTTTTCAGTTGATTGTGGAATAGTTTCTTGAAACTTTTCTTTTAATTTCAAAAACAAATTCTTTTTCTTTATTTTTTCATTTTCAACATCAGATTTCTCATCGCAATCTTCAACTATGACTTTGTCATAGTTTGTGACATCGTCACTTATTGGAACAGAATTTAAAGGTTTTGGACAAGGAATAGTTGAAGTATTCACAAAAACCTTCAACTTTTCTTCCCATTCATTGATTTTCTTTTGAGCACATTCTGCCTCTTTTTCAAGTCGAATAATCTTTTCAAGATGAGAATTGATTGCAATTTGTTTTTCAAGATTGTTTTTACCAAACATATCTCTCTCATCTTCTAAAATTTTTATTTGACTTTGAAAAACTTTTTCAATCTTCGATTTTTCATTTTCAAAACTTTTAATTTTTTCTTCAAAAGTTTTGTTTTCTGATGTCAAACTGTTCAAGTCATTTAACAGTTTAACATTTTCAGATTTAAGCTTTTCACAATTTCCTTGCAACATAAGAATCTGATTAATATCAGCTTGCTTCTCATCTTTCAACTTTTTGACTTCCAATGTCAAACTTTCTGCATCTTTCAAGAGTTTGTCATTATCAGCCTTAAAGTTGTCACATTTAGAGCACACTGATTCTGAACTTGAAGATCCAAGCTTCACAGATTCTTCATTCTTTGTAACTTGCTCTGTCTCTGTTTTGTATGTCCCTGCACAAAAGATTTTAACGAAATCAAGAGGATTCGCATTCTCATCAATATAACAACCCCTCTTCATATCATATTTCATAACATCTTTTGCACTAAGACACACACAGACTCTTTTGTTCAGTTCTACAACCACATCCAAACTTAATTTTTTCAAATTATTTTCTATCCTATTCAACAACCCTTTCTTTTTCTCTTCATTGTCATTCATATGTGTTGTAAGTTTACTGATGAATTTACTTAAAGATAATTTTGAAAAACTAGAATTTTTCCTTAGATTTTCCAAAAAATCATCCCATTCAGCTAGTAATCCATTAGCAAACTTTGATACTATTTCAGATTCTGATATCACTATCTTGTTTTCTTTCAAATTGTCAATCAAACGATCAAATCGCTTCTCCAGATCATCTAATTTTTCATCTTTCTTACACAGAAAACAATCGAACCAGTTAACCCAAACATTCTTGGACAAACCTTGATAATGACTACTGAAATACCCTCGATACCAATCATTTATCCTTTCAAGATCATGGTTTTCTTTTTCATCAAAGACCACTTCCATTTTTTTCGAGTATAAAGTGGGCTGCACTAAACAATGATTGGGCCAAGAAGTATGCAATCCGATATGATTGGGTCTGAATAAGGACAAAAACTATTTGACTAACACTAGTTCACGTGATATCCGACAATTTCAAATCACATAATACTTTGATTGGGCCACAAATCTTTAAATCACATGCAACAAACAAATTGTCTAAACTGGGTCGACAATATCAATATTCAAACAAGTATGATTGGGCCACTATTAATCACATAGATTTTTAAATTGTGAATATCTTTCAATATCTTTCAAAACAATATCTCGTGCAATGTGGCAGACAATTTGTGATCACCCTTCAAATCTCATTGGGCCGCAACTTTGGACAATATTCTCAATCACATGGGCTGAAGTTTTTAATATTCTTGAACAATAAAATCAACACATGGGCGGTAAAATATGTTTAATTGTTTTCTAATGTGAGCCACTATAATGAATATCACATGAACTGACAATAATCCACTTATCCGACAAAACGTGAATGCTTTAATGCAAACTGGCACAAACACATGTGATATCTTTTCTCAACCTACTGACCACTTCGATTACAATGAATTTTCACATGATCTCTTTTAATGTTTCACACCAATCAATAAACTTTTCACGTGGTTTGTCAGTTTCAAGCGGTGTGTCAGTTTCAAGCGAGACTTACGATGTAAAGTTCAAGCGAAAGATCAATGTATTTTCAAGCAAGAGGCCAGATTCAAGCGAAAGGTCGATGTAGTTTCAAGCGAAAGATGATGACATCAGCAAAAATCGAACAAATTTCAAGCGAAACTCCAATTTGAACCAATTTTAAGCCGATTTTAACGCTGAAACTTTCCAGTATATGTTAATACATGATTACGCACAATATATGAAAGTTTGAACCGATTTTAACCGTGAAAATTTTTTAATTTTGTGAAAGAATGGTGTAGAAATCAGAAAAAGTGACGAAAACGAGCTGTTTTGGCAAGATCTCTTCCTCCTGAGCTCTGATACCACTTGTAGGATCGGATTGCGACCCGAACGAGTCGTTCAGAAAACATTTAGTCCGTTTCAGAGGCGGAAACTAAGAAACGGATGTCGAAACAGCTTGCTTATCACTTTAAACACTGATTTGATTGATATAATATCGTTTACAATCAGTCTTCACACCGGCAGCACCTCGGTATGGAATTCTCAAACTATTACAAATGAATAAGCAACTAGCCTATTTATAGTAATCAAGTTTCGCTTGAATATGACAGAACTTGTTCAAGCGAAACCCACTAAATCATGTTCAAGCGAAACCTATGACATTGACTTTCAAGCGAATCCATGCAATCTGTCTTCAAGCGAAAGCCCATAATCACAACTTTGTTTTGTCTTCATGTGTGATGATGCAATTTATGATGTCATAATATGATGTCATCATTCAATATGATGACATCATGCTTGAACTGATCCATATCTAGCTATGTCCTTTTTCATTCCTATCCACCAGAAGTTACTTCTTAAATCTTGGTACATCTTATTATTACCAGGGTGCATGGTATATCTAGATTTATGGGCTTCCTCTAAAATTTTATTTCTTAATTTTCCTTGCTTAAGTACCCAAATCCTTTTCTTATGGAATCTCCAAATTCCATCAGTCTCTTGCTCTAATTCTTTTATCCTCCCTTTCATTCCTTCAGCATCATCGTTGATTGTTGTTTCTTGAACGTTCTTCAGTTGTTCCATTAAATCTAATTGGAGATTTAATCTAAGAGCACATGCTCGTCTTTGTTTTTCATGATACTTACGACTCAAGGCATCTGCTACTACATTTGCCTTTCCTTCGTGATATTGAATATCACAGTCATAGTCACTTAGAATTTCCATCCATCTTCTTTGTCTCATGTTTAATTATTTTTGTCCAAATATGTACCTTAAACTTTTATGATCTGTATAGACAGTAAACTTACTTCCGTACAGATAATATCTAAAAATTTTAAGGGCAAAAATTATTGCTCCTAATTCTAAGTCATGAGTCGTATAATTTTCCTCGTGCTTCTTCAACTGCCTTGATGCATACGCAATTACCTTTTTGCGTTGCATTAGCACACATCCTAATCCCAACTTAGAAGCATCGCAAAAGACTTCAAAATCTTCTGTTCCGTCAGGCAAGGCGAGAATTGGGGCATTTGTTAATCTTTGCTTCAAAATCCTAAAGGCCCCTTCTTGCTTAGGTCCCCATTCAAACTTAACAGTTTTATAGGTTAGCTTAGTTAATGGAACAGCTATCTTAGAGAAATCTCGTATGAAGCGCCTATAATATCCAGCTAATCCTAGGAAACTTCTAACTTCAGTAGCTGATTGTGGGACCTTCCAATTTATGATTGCTTCTATCTTGGAGGGATCTACGTGAATGCCTATGTGATTCACCATGTGTCTTAAAAATTGCACTTCTTGTAGCCAAAATTCACACTTTGTGAATTTGGCATAGAGCTTTTCCTTTCTTAATAGGGTTAAGAGTGCATGTAGGTGCTCACAGTGCTCGTCCTGATTTTTGGAATAAATAAGTATATCGTCGATGAAGACAATTACGAATTTATCCAAATATGGTTTACAGATCCTATTCATCATGTCCATAAATGCTGCAGGAGCATTAGTTAGCCCAAATGGCATGACTGTAAACTCGTAGTTACCATACCTAGTCCTGAAAGCAGTTTTAGGTATGTCTTCTTCCTGTACCTTCAGCTGATGGTATCCGGAGCGCAAGTCTATCTTAGAGAAATATCTAGCTCCCTAAAGTTGATCGAAAAGATCATCAATCCTAGGTAATGGGTATCGACTCTTAATTGTAACCTTATTCAATTCCCTATAATCGATACACATTCGCATCGAACCGTCTTTCTTTTTCACAAACAACACTGGTGCTCCCCAAGGGGATGAACTAGGTTGTATGAATCCTTTGCCTAGCAATTCATCTAACTGCTTTTTCGGTTCTAACATTTCAGTGGGTGCTAACCGATAGGTGCCTTGGCTATAGGTGTAGTTCCAGGAATTAGATGAATTCTAAACTCTACTTCCCTATCTGGTGGTAATCCTGGTAGCTCTTCTGGGAATACATCCGGGTATTCTGATACTACAGGAATTTCCTTAAGTTCCTTACCTTTAGTGTTGATGATTACCGAAATCGTATACACTATTCCTTGCTTTCGCTCATAACTAGCAACTTTCATTACTGAAATGAATTTCATTGGTTTACGGGGCTTATCTCCTGAAATCAAAATTACTTCTCATGTGGTTGTATGAATTTCTATGGAATTCTTATCACAGAGGATTCGAGCATGGTTGGCTACTAGCCAATCCATTCCTAATACCACATCGAATCCAGCTAAATTCATAGGTAGTAGGTTTGCAGAAAATTTGTGGCCTGAAAGTTCCATCTTCCCTTCTTGAAGAACCTTATCTATTTTAACAGAATTACCATATGCTGTTTCTACCGTATAAATCTGCCTAATTTTGGTTAAAGGTTGCTTAAGAGCTTGGCAAAATGAAGTATTTATAAAACTTTGGTTTACACCAGAGTCAAATAATACTTTTGCATAAACGTCATGCACAAGAAACGTACCAGCTATCACATCCGGAATCAGACCGGCTTCTTGCATTGTCAGCTAGAAGGCTCTTGCGTTCTTCTTATTAGTTCTTTCAGCAGGTTTGGCCTTGTTATCAGCTGGCTTGACCAGTTTAGGGCATTCTGGTCTGAAATGCCCTGCTTCTCCGCAATTGAAACAGTTCATGGATTTCTTTCTGCAATTCTCCTCTTGGTGCCCCGGGATTTTGCAGAAATTACAGTACCCCTTACATTTCCCAAGGTGTTTTCTCTTACAGGTACTGCAGAATGGAGCAGTGGAGGATTGTCCGGTTCCCTTTCTCTTGAAGTTACTAGCATTATTACCCACACGGAAACCTTGGGTAATCTTTTGGGCCAATTCCTTTTTCCTGTTCTCTTCTCTAGTGCGCACCAGTCCGTCAGTCAAGGTGTTGGCCAATTCTACCGCATCGTCAATTGTGCGGGGTCTCACAGCTTTGATGATATCACGAATCTCGCTAATTAAACCCCAAATATAGCGAGAAATAAGTACCGGTTCTGGCGAAGCCAGAGTCGGCACAATTCTGGCATACTCGAAGAATTTCGAAGTATACCCTCGACAGTCAACATCCACCATCCGGTGGTTCAGGAACTTATTCGTCATTTGTTCCTTTTCGTAGGCGGGACAAAATTTTCTTTGCATCAATTCCCTAAATTCCTCCCAGCTCATGGCGTAAGCCACATTACTTCCCTTAGCTTGTAGCACCGTGTTCCACCATTCTAACGCTTCTTCTTTAAAAATGTGGGATGCATACATAACCTTGTCTTCCTCTGCACATTTACTGATTTTGATTACTACCTCGGTCTTTTCTAACCAACGCAGTGCGGCAGTCGCCCCTTCATTGCCTACAAATTCAACTGGTTTACAGGCAAGAGATTCTTTATAAGTGCAACCAGGTGTTGCAACTTTCATTTTCTTGAGTATTGGGGCTTGAACCACATTGTTGTCATTATTGCCGCCTCCATTAACACTGTTACTGAAATTATCATCCCGAGTGCGTGTGTTGGGGTTGGCTTGTGAAGGTTCAACGGGGTTCTTAACAGCTGCGACGATTACCGGGATAGCATTGGCTATTCCCTGGGCAATGATATTTTCTATATCTTGCCTATTAAGAAAATGATCCTCATTATTTTGTTCAGATTGGTTAACTTCATTTGCTGGTTGATTTTCTACGTTTTCCATCTGAATCTAACAATATATATATTACTGTCACAGAATGGATAGCAACCAAACATAATAAAGCAATCAAAACACATAGTCACATCAACACATATAGCCAAAACCGTCGACCTTGAAACATTCATATATTTTTATAATATTATGCGTCGTTACAAACTATCTATTTTACAAAAGTTTTATTTTTAGTTATTATTATACATTATTATATTATTATTATTATTTTATGTATATATATATATATATATATATTTCTACATACTATTATTATACAAGCACTCCACCACCGTTAGCTGGCTTTTCAGAAATGACGCCCCCTCTCGTCGTATTTCCACGTGATCCTTTCCCCCACATCCCGAATCCGATTTCCCGCCTCCACCAGTTCCTCGCCGTAGTGGCGTAATTCAGCAACGTTTTCTGCGCTCATAGGTGGGAATGGTGCAGGTTCAGGATTAAACTGGGGAAAATAAACATTTGGATTATTCATGAAATTCTGAAAGTGCTAGTCGCTCGTCCACCACTCTTCCAGCTGGCCTGTAACAGGTTGTGGGTTGACAATAGGGTCCGGAATAGCAGGTTCAAGGTTAATTGGAAGTTGTGATTGGGCAGGGAAATTGAAGAGGTTTTCATCGGCAGGTCCGATGAGGTCACAATTCGCCAGTTTCCTATCAAGCTCTTCCCATGGTGGCATCTCTTGGGCTTGACCGGAGCTTTCCCCTATTTCCTTTCCTTTTCCCTTGTCTTTCGGATCCTCAGTCTTCTTCAACTTCTGGGCAGCTGGTTTCTTCCTCCGCCCGCGTTTCCAGTCTAAAATTCTCCTCCTCTTTTTAGGCTTTGGTTTCTCCTGCGGCTGGGCCTGAAACATTATTGGCTCCTCAGTATCTGCTTGATAGCCGGATAGGGTCCCGGTTGTATCCATATTGGTGGTATGGATAGTAAAGTTTCGGAGTGCCTCCGACAGTTCATTCATGCTGTTGGCACACATGGAGATGATAGTCCCGTAATGATCCGATTTCAGTCTCGGTTAGGTGAAAAATAGTGAGACGAGTGATTCGAGCCAAGAACAAATGAAAATGAACAATAAAGATTGAAACTTTAATGATTGTAGTAAAGAAAGTTTCATTGATTTGATAAAAGAGATACAAAAATAATCATCCACCCCGGGTGAGCTCCCCCGGGGTGGTGGCTCACAAATGCACACCTCACAAGTGAGGTATAGTAATCTATATATAGCCCCTTGAGCCTTGTTTTCCAAGCAAGCCGCCTCTTGCTTGGAAAATCTACTAAAGTCACTAAAATATCCGACTAAAATAAATAAAAACGTCATCCTATACAATACAATAAATATGCTAAATAATGTCGGCGCAATTGATAACATCATTCTCCATTTTGACTCAACAATATTCCCCCGAGAATGATGCTATCAATTCTTCAAATGATCTTCAAAAATAAATCTGACGTCGTTTTCGAATCTTCACAAATCGGCTAAATACCCAAAATCTTCATTGTCGTTCCGCCCGCAAATGTAGACCCTCCTATATCTTGTCAATTAAAGCTCCTTATCTTACTTGTAAAACCCGTTTGGATCTTTCAATGATATCAATCAGGAACTTGTGAGAGTGCGGAATCCAATCACAAGTTGATTCAAGAATAAATAAACAATAACCAAACCGATATAGATCAAAACAAACCAGAAACTTGCATTCAACGATTCACGATGACTGATACAAAGTTCCCAACGCTAGTTTCGGTTGGCCTCTAGTTCTCGACAACTGATCAACCTCAATCCATAGGTTGAGGTTTGCTTAAATACAAAACACATGGGTAGATACCCTAGGCCCATTCGAAACTATCTAACAAAACCCAACCCATACATATCGACCCAAAACATAAAGCAAACATTTACTAAAACAACCCTTGAACTATGCACTCCTCTATGTATAAACCTTCAGGTTCCAACAATCTCCCCCTAGGTTTATGCATAGAGGTTTTTCTGACTTCAACGATCACGATCACGATCACGATCACGATCACCACCCAAACGATCCTTGAGACCACCAAATCCTTTTGTGCGAATATGAATGGCTGAAGCAACAGCGACAGTCCATCCTTTAGCTATCTCTTCATATTTTTCAGTAGCTCTAATTTGATTGCGAGCTAATACTTCCAAATATTCATAATCAAGATTCAGCAAATCAACTTGATCCACCAAACGAAAGTTTATATTGTCATCACAAACAATCACAGCTTGTCCTAGACGCTCATCATAAGCCCAAAAATGTAGAGTCTTCAGAGCACCTTTTGGAATTTTCTTGACCAAAGGAATAGTCTTTTCCTTATCAGTTGCTAGCCAGTGTACAATCTTCATTTGCTTATTTGTGTATGGATCTCTAACACCTTTAGCTGGTTTCACAATGGACTCTACAGTATGCATCGAAGGAAAATTACGAAGAACTTCCCTCTGCAGTCTCTCGAAGAACAAATATCCACGACCTCCAGGTCGATCATCCACATAAGGTGACTTAGACAGGTTTATCAAATCAACCTTTGTGAAATTTTGAAACTGAGCTGGATTTTTGTACCACTCGACAGGTCCAACCTTCCTCTTTATCCACCATCTTCGGCGATCATGATCAAATCCCCAGCTAACCACACCAGATCGATTTCCAACTTTATCATAAAGAGTTTCACCAACATCCATTAAATTATGAGTGGCTTGAGCATCATCATCATCTGGATTAAGATTCTTGGTGTACGGGGTGCAGGCCAGTTCTTGATCGAGTCAACCTTGGATGGATCAACATGAATCCCACCCTTGTTTACCACATGGCCTAGAAAGTGGACTTCGCGAAGCCAGAAGTCACATTTTGAAAATTTGGCATACAACTGCTCTGTTCGAAGAAGTTCCAAAATAAGCCTCAGGTGTTGCTCGTGTTCCTCCTGACTCTTAGAATAAATCAGGATGTCGTCGATGAAGACTATGACAAATTTATCCAGGTAAGGTTTGCACACTCGGTTTATGAGATCCATGAAGACAGCAGGTGCATTCGTTAATCCGAAAGGCATAACTAGAAACTCGTAATGGCCGTAACGAGTTCTGAATGCTGTTTTGGAGACGTCCTCCTCTCGGACTCTCAGCTGATGGTATCCCGATCTCAAATCAATCTTAGAGTAAAAGCTCGATCCTTGCAATTGGTCAAATAAGTCATCAATGCGTGGAAGAGGATAACGATTCTTCACGGTCACCTTGTTGAGTTCGCGGTAGTCAATACACATTCTGAAGGTACCGCCTTTCTTCTTCACAAACAGGACTGGAGCTCCCCAGGGCGAAGAGCTAGGACGTATAAAACCCTTTTCCAAGAGTTCTTGTAATTGCGTGGACAGTTCTTCAAGTTCTGACGGAGCAAGTCGATAAGGTGCACGAGCTATTGGTGCTGTTCTAGGAGCTAACTCGATTTGAAACTCGACTTGTCGATGAGGCGGGAGACCAGGTAATTCCTCAGGAAAATCACGTACAATAGGTATGTCCGCTATCTTCCTTTCTTCCGAGGATGTATTAGAAACGAGGGCTAGGATAGCAGTGTGGCCCTTTCGCAAACACTTATGGGCCTTAAGGAAAGAGATGATGCCCACAACAGCACCACTCTTGTCGCCACGAATCATGAGGGGTTCCTCACCAGAACGAGGGATGCCCTTCCCAATCCGAGGACAGTAGTAGGTAGTCTAGTAGTGTTGATAATATAAATAGTTATTCAATCCCATTCCCAATCCACCGGGAATCCCATGCCTTAGTAAGGGTGTGAACTCAGCTCGGTTTGCTCGGTTAGACTCTCAAATATAGCTAACAGTCAAGGTCGGTCAATCACGTCATAATATGATTACCAGTTAGTCATTTAGTGGTTTCAAATAGAGCACATAGTTTCTACACGTATCTAGCACATAGCATGCATTACTTTAACTGTTTATGCCCATGTATACTTCCCATCCATTCCCCACTCATAAGCAAACATACAATAATGCATATAACACATATAACATGTTAGATCATTCACAGATAGCATACTCGACATTTAGACACGCGAGTCACAACTTATGTCATTTCAGCATTTATATTCAAAACCGGCTGTTTTCGGACATTTTAATAAAATAGTTAAATTATTCCAAAAATTCCCAAATTTTTACAGGATGACTTAAACGTTCCATATTTTGTTGTGTAAAAATATCGGGGTCCGGTTCATTACCAATATTTTATAAAAATTCATATTCCGGACTGAACTCAGATTTATGTATTTCTGACCACAGTCCACGGAACAATTTATTAAAAATTCATCGAGTGTCCGATTTACGAAATTCCAGTGGGGTAATTACAAATGCATCGGTTTTCATCTACTGTACAAATTTTATGGTCCGATTCATCACAAAACTCAGGTTATGATTGAAAGTATGACACCCATTTATTGCTGTCAAAATTCAGCTTAAGCTGTTGTCACAAATCGACATTTTAAAAATAGTAAACGAAGTCCAAAAATTACGATTCCGGTGCCATTAGAACCGTATTTCATAATAACATATTTTAGATTCAAAATATCGGTTTTTCATTGAGTTTATGACCTGTTTACAGCCAACTGAAGTTGGCTGTAAAACCGGGACAGATTCTGTTTTCACACTCTAACTTACTAACTTGTGTTCGGTTGATTCCGTTAATCACGTTTAGTGACCACAACAACATCACACATTAATATTAATCAGTAAAACATCAGATAATCAACCAATAATCATAATCACACAAGATCTACATGATTTACACTAATATTCATCCATTAACCACCTTGTTCATCACTTTAGTAGACTTTTAGTTGGTGATCTTATATGTTAGTGATTTTCAACCGACGAAACTCTTATTAACCACTTTAGAATAGATCAAGAAGATGTTTAGAGTCACTTACTACTAGCTCGAGACTAGGGAAGAAACTAGTCGAAAAACGAGTGGTTAAAAGCAACGTAGTGAGGTCCTTGGCAATCCGGGTGCACCCTTATGCGTGATCCCTCACACTTGTATAAGCTTGGAATGACTTGAATGAAATTGAAAAGTGGGTGTGGTGTGGCTTGTGGTTGCAGCCGTGAGTTCAAGAGAGGGAGTGAAAGAGATGTGAATTTTTTTTTTGTTAAGTAAATTATGAATGCAAATGGTGAACCCCTCATGCTTCCTTATAGTCCATGTCTCTTAATTACCCACTAGGTAATGTGTAGTGAATATATTGGGCATGTGGATTATTATAATCACAATATTTAGTGGGATGTCCCCCACATGGTAACCGAATGGTCAAGGGGGTGGGGAAGTTAGTGGGATTTCAACTAGTTTGGTCAAGTAATCTAGTTTGATTAGTTAGGGATTATGATTAGTTATTTGTGTGTTATAATTTATAACGGGGGTTAGGGTATTCGGGGACCCTAACTGGCTCAGAAAAGGAAAAATAATGTCAATGAAAATATTTTTATGCTCCGGTTTAAGTCCGGTTGTTCGGTTGGATACTGTTTCGTTAAAGTGCTTAATTAATTCGTAAGGCGTCCTATTTATATATTTTGTAACGTTTTTACTTTCTAACACTTAGGAAAAATATAACGGATTATTTAGTAACTTTTCTGTATACTACTAGCATGTTAACAAGTACATGTAGGTATAACACAGATATCAGAAAGCAGTTAAGTAATTCCACACAATCGTCAAGCACTTTATTTATCATTAATAAACTGTATGGTTACATGCAAATTTGAGGGTTGTCACATCCAGTGTAGAAGGTCGATTGCTCCTCCAGTGCCGTCGAAAATGCCTTGAAAGTGCCTATGCGTGATTGGGTGTGCATGGGTTGACTCCCTGATTGGGTTGCTAAGGCTTCAGCAATCCATTCGTTAATCAAGGTCGTCAGCTGACCCTGGGTCATGTCGAGACATCCACTCATGATCTTCACATCGAAGGAACACACGTAAGAAAGGTGTCACAAGGTGCGTGAGTGTGGAGTGACAGAAGAGGGTAAGCACATCAGGTTCAAATAGCAGTTATCACATTAACTAATGCATACCATGAACAATGTACCATGTAACTTAACAAGTAGGTAATATAAACATAAACCGTATCACCTAGGATGTTGAGTCTTGCACGTGGAGCGAAGCGTCGTTGTGGATCGTTGAGCACTGTACAGGTTATAGTTTGGTTTTATAAAAAAGCTTTTCCCTTTTTAAAACCAAGTTCACTATAACCAATGGCTCTGATACCAATATGTCACACCCCCAAAATCCACCACGCGGAGTATCGCTGCTTGGAGGCGTGACATGACCAGGATCGAGCCACCAATCATATTGAACAACGTAACTAAGTAAATAAAACCAACCACAATACGATTGGTGACCAAAAAACGTAACCGTCTTTAAGTTAACAGCGGAAGCATAAAACGTAAGTCCAAAACATAAGTTCATAGTTCATAAGTTTAAAGACCCAAGACATAAGTTTCATAAGTTTATAAAGGTTAAGTATTAAGCACGGGACATAACAGTCCGCATCCCACAACGACCTCCTCCTCGCGCAAGCTCCATAAGCATCTAGCGACCTGTAAGGCATGTAACAATGAGTCAACAACAAAGTTGAGTGAGTTCACGGTTGGTTGATTAGTTTTAAGTTGTTTCTGAAAACGTGGTTTGACTTTCGTTGGCTTATTTGCCGTGGGGGTTACCCCATAGTTGAAAGTATGTTTAATCAGTTCCTTTTATTACCCAAACCATATCCATAATTAGTGGGGGCTTCCCCATGTGAACTACTAGACGGTTATGATATCGACTACTAACGAATTTTGTTGTGCCCTACGTCAATGTTCTGTCATCATTGACAGTTTGCCATAGTCCATTAGTACACGCCCGTTCGGATGACACAGTGTGAGGTTTGTTAAACCTAATAGCGCTATTAACTAATGACAAGCTCGCCATCGGCCTCGGTGATTAAGTCGATATAAAATGAGGGACTTAATGATAGAGTTTTTGTCTAGTAAGTTTTAAGGGTGTTGTCCTACCCAAGGAGGACGAACGTACGTATTCTACTCAAAGGGAATACGCAGGATTAATATTGGCATCCCACCCAAGAGGATGGCCGTACATATCCTACTTAAGGAGGATATGTAGATTCCGTTTTAATTCTTTAACCCATTCCCAGCCACCGGAAATCCCATGTCTTAGAAAGAGTGTGAACTCACCTTGGTTTGCTCGGTTAGATTAATTACTCTAACAAATCAGAAATCAAGCACGTCCTAATAAGGTACGGATAACAATCAGTTTCTCATGCGTAACACGTATCCTACGTACGGTTTATTTACTCATTACTTCTATCGCATACCACACCATTCAAATGTCAAGTTATATTGTTATGTTACATTATTTTACCCTAAACTAATATAACTATCTCACAAAATAAACAAGTATCCACACAAGTGTTCTAATAGATATATATATATATATTCTAAATATATATTTACCCATTTTTATTTACAAAAACAACCTCCGACACGTTGTATTTTGTTACAAAAATTATGGCGAAGTTTATATTCGAACACAAGTTATAAAATATACTTGTAACGCTTGTTTAGAAAAATAATTTTCTAAGTGTTGGAGTTTTTAGAAAATTTCGCTAGAGTTTCCTTCGTAAACAGAGGTGTCCATGCTTATTAGCATATCATTTTCTTTTCAAAAATTCATTCAAACAATTCTCAATCAACAATATACAACCTCTACTAACCAAACTTGTCAAAAACAAGCATAAACTATAAACTCATGAACTTGAAAATTTATAAAAATATGTAGTAACTTTCTAGCCTACTTAGTAAGTCTTGTTACCTTTAAAAATGTGATTAGTTCTTTAAAAACTTTATTTTTAAAGAGTTTAATTGTTTACAACTTCCACCACATTTTCTAAAAATATTTCTTCATGGAAGTTTCTAGTTACACAAGTGTTTCTACACTTGTTTATCCGCCAAAAATGTGATTAGTTTATGTAAGATCCAAGTTTTAATGAAACTTATATTTTTCACTTGGAACTTTTGAAAAACCACTCATGGATCTTTAGATCTACATGATTATCACCTACTTTGATTCTTTATTTTTCAAGAAACCATTCATTCTTCAAGTTCATGGTTTATGAGTGGTTGATTCATCATCCTTCAACATTCTTACTTTTCTCATCTTGCTAGATCATGTTTTTAATCATGATCTAGCAAGACTACATGACTATTCACATTATTTCTACTAACAAACAATGATCAACATGCATATCAACTTGTATTTATCATGATATCTTCATCTAGCAAGTTTATGTTCATGTATTCTTCATAAGATTCATTAGTGTTCTTAATATTTTTGATCATGATGCATCATTAACCACCTAAATAAGATAAAAAATGAATGGATCTAAGTTCTTACCACTAGTTCAAGACTAGGGAAGTTCAAGTGAAGAAATGTGGTGGATAAAAGAAGATATGAGAGGTCCTTCAACTTCCGAACACACCGGGCTTCGTTGTATGCACTTTAACACCTTTGAGTAAGCTTGGAATTGAATGATGAAGATTAGATGATGGTGATTGTGGGTGGTCTTGTGTTCGGCCGGAACAAGGAAAGAAAGAAGAAGGAAGTTTGTTGATTTTGAGTGGATGATAAACTTGAATGATCCAAAGGTTTTTATAAACAAGTCTTCCAACAATCTTTAATCCCTTGGTCCATATGCTTCTCAAGTACATAGCACATCCAATTAAAAATTCAATAAAATCTAGGTGTGGGGGACACCCATCATAACCGTAGATCAAGGGGGGGGGGGGGGTGCTTGGTTGGGTTGCAATGATTAGTTACTAATCTAGTTAGGAGATAAATGAAATAATTAGTTGTTTAAGGTGTGTTATTAAATATATAGTGTGTTAGGGTGTTCGGGGACCCTAACTAGTTCAGAAAAATAAAAACAATGCTTCTAGCATTATTTTGGTGTTTCGGGTAATGTCCGGTTGTTCGGTTAGATACCGTTCCGTTAAAGTGCTTAATTAATCCGTAAAGTGTCTTTTATATATATATTTTTGTAACACTTTTAGTTCCTAACACTTAGGAAAACATTCAGGACCATTTAGTCAATTTTCTGCACAATACTAGTATGTTAACAAGCACATGTAGGTATGACGCAGTAACCAGAAAGCAGTTAAGTAATTCCACACAGTCATCAAGCATTTTAATTAACATAAATAAATTGTACGGTTACATGAAATTTTTGAGGGTTGTCACATTCTCCCCCTGTTAAGAGAATTTCGTCCCGAAATTTAGCACGTGGTTACTGAGGAAGCTAGTTGAGTTGCGTGGTTTTCCTGATTTTCCTGGGGTGTCACATCATCCCCCCGTTGGTTTGGAATTTCATCTCGAAATTTCGCAGTAGCTTCAATCTCAGTAGTGGTTGCACTTTTTTTTGAACAACTGGGGATACTTGAGTTTCATTTGGTCTTCTTGTTCCCAGGTATACTCTGGGCCAGGACGGGAATCCCAACGAACTCGAACAAGAGGTATCCTGGTGCGCTTGAGAATCTTAATATCTCGATCAATAATCTCTACTGGTTCCTCGACGAATCGTAGCTGGTCGTCGATAGTGAGCTCCTTTAAGGGAACTATGAGGGTCTCATCTGACAGACACTTCTTTAGATTCGACACATGGAAAACATTGTGAACTCCGCTGAGTTCTGTCGGTAGATTCAGCTTGTAGGCCACCTTTCCAAATTTTCTCGATGATTTCGAACGGTCTGATATAACGCGGATTGAGGTTGCCTCGTTTGCCATAACGAACTACACCTTTCCAAGGTGAGACTTTGAGTATCACCCAATCCCCAACCTGGAACTCAAGTGGTTTCCTGCGCTTATCAGCATAGCTTTTCTGACGGTCCCGAGCAGCCGCCATTCGTTGTCGTATCTGAGTAATCCTTTCGGTTGTATCTACTACAAGTTCTAGGCCTGGGATCTGACTGTCGCCAACCTCTGCCCAACAAAGAGGTGATCGGCATTTACGTCCGTACAATGCCTTGCACGGAGCGGCCTGGATGCTGGTGTGGTAACTGTTGTTATACGAAAACTCCACTAACGGGAGATGTTTTTCCCAGCCATTACCGAAGTCGATTACACATGCCCTAGCATGTCTTCAAGGGTTTGGATGGTGCGTTCAGATTGCCCATCCGTCTGTGGATGATATGCCGTGCTCATGTCTAGTCGAGAGCCAAAAGACTTGTGCATAGCTTGCCACAACTCCGATGTAAAACGTGAGTCACGATCCGAAATGATGGAGGTTGGCACTCCGTGCCTTGATACTTCTTCCTTTAGGTAGATGTCTGCTAGAGTAGAAAACTTATCCGTTTCCTTGATGGCCAGAAAATGTGCAGACTTGGTCAGTCGATCCACGATCACCCAAATGGTATCAATTCCGCGTTGAGATCTAGGCAGACCAGTAACGAAATCCATGGAAATTTGCTCCCATTTCCATTTAGGTATCTCTGGTTGTTGAAGTAAGCCTGATGGTTTCTGATATTCAATCTTTACTCTCGCACAAGTCAAGCATTTACTGACGTAGGCTGCTATGTTGGCTTTCATACCAGGCCACCAATACGTAGTCTTGAGGTCGTGGTACATCTTATCCGAACCAGGATGTACCGAATAACGAGACTTGTGTGCTTCATCCATCACAAGCTCGCGTAAGTTTCCATAAAGTGAAACCCAGATGCGCCCTGTTACATAGTAGGCACCGTCTTCCTTGTGTTCTAGCCGCTGCCTTGACCCTCGCAGGGACTCAGCCCTGATGTTTTCTGCTTTCAATGCTTCAACCTGAGCATCACGAATTTGAGCGGGAAGGTTAGAGTGAATGGTAAGCTGTAACGCACGTACACGCTTAGGTATGGTATCCTTTCGACTGAGGGCGTCGGCCACAACATTGGCCTTGCCCGGATGATACTTGATCGCACATTCATAATCATTCAAGAGTTCGACCCATCGGCGTTGTCGCATGTTTAACTCCTTTTGCTTAAAGATATGCTCGAGACTCCTGTGATCGGTGTAAATGGTGCACTTGGTACCGTACAGGTAATGTCTCCATATCTTAAGTGCGAAAACAACTGCTCCCAATTCCAAGTCGTGTGCAGTGTAGTTCCTTTCGTGAACCTTAAGTTGGCGCGATGCGTAGGCAATGACCTTGTCACGTTGCATCAACACGCAACCAAGTCCTTGGATGGAAGCGTCGCAATAAACCACAAAATCATCTGTGCCTTCAGGCAATGAGAGGATAGGCGCGCTACAAAGTCTATCTTTTAAGTGCTGAAAAACAGATTCCTGTGCATCACCCCAACGGTAGGTGACACCCTTCTGAGTCAGTGAAGTGAGAGGTTGCGCAATCTTAGAGAAATCCTTGATAAACCTTCTGTAATATCCTGCCAAACCCAAGAATTGGCGGATTTCTGTTGGTGTACGGGGTGCAGGCCAGTTCTTGATCGAGTCAACCTTGGATGGATCAACATGAATCCCATCCTTGTTTACCACATGGCCTAGAAAGTGGACTTCGCGAAGCCAGAAGTCACATTTTGAAAATTTGGCATACAACTGCTCTGTTCGAAGAAGTTCCAAAATAAGCCTCAGGTGTTGCTCGTGTTCCTCCTGACTCTTAGAATAGATCAGGATGTCGTCGATGAAGACTATGACAAATTTATCCAGGTAAGGTTTGCACACTCGGTTTATGAGATCCATGAAGACCGCAGGTGCATTCGTTAATCCGAAAGGCATAACTAGAAACTCGTAATGTCCGTAACGAGTTCTGAATGCTGTTTTGGAGACGTTCTCCTCTCGGACTCTCAGCTGATGGTATCCCTATCTCAAATCAATCTTAGAGTAAAAGATCGATCCTTGCAATTGGTCAAATAAGTCATCAATGCGTGGAAGAGGATAACGATTCTTCACGGTCACCTTGTTGAGTTCGCGGTAGTCAATACACATTCTGAAGGTACCGTCTTTCTTCTTCACAAACAGGACTGGAGCTCCCCAGGGCGAAGAGCTAGGACGTATAAAACCCTTTTCCAAGAGTTCTTGTAATTGCGTGGACAGTTCTTCAAGTTCTGACGGAGCAAGTCGATAAGGTGCACGAGCTATTGGTGCTGTTCCAGGAGCTAACTCGATTTGAAACTCGACTTGTCGATGAGGCGGGAGACCAGGTGATGGAGAGTGTGAAACATGGGTGCTAAAGTGTTTATCTTACGTGATTTAATCCATTTTATGTGATTATATGCTTGGAATATGTTTACTGGGAGTGTTTGTATTCTTTGCAGGTAAAACGCGTAATTCGATAACGTTAGAGTGTTTAAAGAAAAAGGCAGTACATGTGCTTGTTTGGTTGGATAAATTGATAGATATGTTGACTTTTGGTCTGGTACAAATAAAAGCAACAGAAAGATTAAACCGTACCCTACGGTGGAGAAACCGTAGGCTACGGTTGGTTCTGAAAAAATTCACGCATGACTTGTTGGTTGGACGTATAAAAAGGAAACTTTCAACCCTAAAGGAAAAGACTTGGTGGACTTCAAGTGGGCCAAGAAAGTCAGCAGCCATACAACATCTATTATTAGGAGACTTTATTAATTTGGAGTTCAAAACTCATCATGGAACACCATCATTACTATCGAAAATTGGCAGCAAGATAAGACAAAATTTTTGGCAGCCACTATCTCGAAATATATGCAGCAACATTTATTATTTCTGGGCTTCCAAATCGGCCCAATCACACCATCAATATACCATCGATTTTGGGCAGCAAGTGAAGGGCTTTTGGGGCCTTTAATGGATCATTAACATGGACCGTCGACTTTTGGGAGGTGGCAGCCCTTAAACGCGGCTCATCTATCTCGACAAGGGAGCCATACATCATGAACTTTTGGGGGCGGCCTCAATTGAACAAAAACTCAACATAATCGATCATCACACATCTCTTGCACGCTACCGAATCATCATGATCTCAACTCTCTTTCAAGCTATAGAAGGTTGTTCACACATCATGAGCGGCTAAATCTATCGTGGACACTTCGGGTGAATAATTCTTGTGAGATACTTTTAATTCTAGTTTCTGTTTTGTATTGAGATTTGGATTTGTAGTCGGGTGACAGCCGACTATTTGCGTGATTATATAATTTGTGTGACAGACAAATCCTGAGTGACAGTCAGAGTTATAATTATGTTTAGAATCCAATTATGCTTTTGTTGATTGAATGATTCCTATGTTTGTTTGTTTTAATATTTATCTGATCAATTAATACTAAGATTTTGAACTACATAGGTAATTGGTAGATGTGACAGATTTACTATTCAATCAATAGCATCTAATAAAATCAGAACTAGGTTATTAGTAATTACAGAATCTGAATCCCGAAGTGATCACCTTTTCTCATCATTGTTTGTTATAACTCAATCTTTTTCCTAATTGCAACTTATTTCATGTGTTTTTAATTATATATCAGTTTTATAATCATCAGTTAGTTTAGTAAAATTTACAAACAAAACGTGTAACACTAACCACATGCTCCTCGTGGATTCGACACCCGACTTACCCTGTCTATAGGTAAAGTTAGGTTATATTTTTTGAGTGGCCCACGACAGCCTCATCACCAGGTAATTCCTCAGGAATACCTCAGGAAAATCACGTACAATAGGTATGTCCTCTATCTTCCTTTCTTCCGAGGATGTATTAGAAACGAGGGCTAGGAAAGCAGTGTGGCCCTTTCGCAAACACTTCTGGGCCTTAAGGAAAGAGATGATGCCCACAACAGCACCACTCTTGTCGCCACGAATCATGAGGGGTTCCTCACTAGAACGAGGGATGCGGACAATCTTCTCGTTGCAAAATTTTTTTGCTTAATGGTGAGATAATCAATCCTTCCTAATAGCAGCGTCGAGGCTACTAAGTACGATAGGAATAAGATCGATAGAGAGGGTCTGGCCAGCTAAGACGAGGTTACAACCCTTAACTGTGTGTGTGCCCTTAAGACTTTCACCATTAGCTAGTTCTACAACATGTTTGGTGTTTTAAGGGTAATGGGGTACGCTTAAGCACCTGACTAACTCTTAGGAACACGTATCTAACATCTGCACCCGAATCAACTAAAATAGAAACAAGGAAATTGTCTGGTAGGAACTTACCCACCACAATGTTGGGGTTGTTTCTTTCTTCCTCTTGTCCATTCAGGAACTCATGCTCACCAGTCCTGCGGTTATCCTTATTGTCTCCGTTATTGTTCCTGTTGCCCTGGTTGCCGCTGTTGTCACGATTCTGCCTCATCTGCGGACAGTTCCTCTTGAAGTGACCCTCAGCACCGCACTGGTAACATCCCCTATTACCCTGCTGGTGTTGCCGTTGGTTCCGATTTGCAGGATATGGGCTCCTGCAGTCTCTAGCCATATGTCCCATCTTCTTGCACCGCTGGCAACATGATCCCGTACATGCCCCGCTGTGGTGCCGTTGGCACTTGCGGCATCTCGGTTTATTCCCTAGGTATCCCCCCTGATTTTGGTATTTCAGCCCCCGCAGTACTAGTTTCCTGTGCGGTTCCTGTTGTATAGAGCTAGGACCCTCACCTTGGGTGTCACCCCAAATATACTTGTTACTAATAAGGGCATTTGCATTGGAAAAGTTACGCTTGGGCAACTTGCCCTCTTCCACCGCCTGATCGGTGAGTTGGTGCACCAAACGAATGACTTGTTGGATTGTGGGAAGGTTGGCCACAATTACAGACCCTTGGATTTCCGGGACTAAGCCTCTGAGGTACAGCTTGATTCGTCTAGATATGGGTTATGACATGTTAGGACATAAGGCAGCCAAATCGTTGGACCTCTTTGTGTATGCCTCAATCTCTGATCCTTCCATCTTCAGACCATAATACTCTAATTCAAGTTCCAGGATGTCATCCAGGTGGCAGAATTCTTCCTTAATCAAATCCTTGAAGTCGCTCCAAAGGGTGGCATTCGCGTCTGCCAACCCGAGCATCTGAACTTGTGCGTTCCACCAAGAATACGCTTTCCCTTGCAACATGCCAGTAGCGTACTCTGCTCGTTTGCTGGCATGGCTTTCACTTTCTTCGAATGTATATTCGATTCTTCGGATCCAGTGTAGAAGGTCGATTGCTCCTCCAGTGCCGTCGAAAGTGGGAGGTTTGCATTCCAAGAATGCCTTGAAAGTGCCTATGCGTGATTGGGTGTGCATGGGTTGACTCCCTGATTGGGTTGCTAAGGCTTCAGCAATCCGTTCGTTAATCAAGGTCGTCAGCTGACCCTGGGTTATGTCGAGACATCCACTCATGATCTTCACATCGAAGGAACACACGTAAGAAAGGTGTCACAAGGTGCGTGAGTGTGGAGTGACAGAAGAGGGTAAGCACATCAGGTTCAAATAGCAGTTATCACATTAACTAATGCATACCATGAACAATGTACCATGTAACTTAACAAGTAGGTAATATAAACATAAACCGTATCACCTAGGATGTTGAGTCTTGCACGTGGAGCGAAGCGTCGTTGTGGATCGTTGAGCACTGTACAGGTTATAGTCTGGTTTTATAAAAAAAGCTTTTCCCTTTTTAAAACCAAGTTCACTATAACCAATGGCTCTGATACCAATCTGTCACACCCCCAAAATCCACCACGCGAAGTATCGCCGCTTGGAGGCGTGACATGACCCGGATCGAGCCACCAATCATATTGAACAACGTAACTAAGTAAATAAAACCAACCACAATACGATTGGTGACCAAAAGAAAGTAACAGTCTTTAAGTTAACAGCGGAAGCATAAAACGTAAGTCCAAAACATAAGTTCATAGTTCATAAGTTTAAAGACCCAAGACATAAGTTTCATAAGTTTATAAAGGTTAAGTATTAAGCACGGGACATAACAGTCCGCATCCCATAACGACCTCCTCCTCGCGCAAGCTCCATAAGCATCTAGCGACCTGTAAGGCATGTAACAACGAGTCAACAACAAAGTTGAGTGAGTTCAGGGTTGGTTGATTAGTTTTAAGTTGTTTCTGAAAACGTGGTTTGACTTTCGTTGGCTTATTTGCCGTGGGGGTTACCCCATAGTTGAAAGTATGTTTAATCAGTTCCTTTTATTACCCAAACCATATCCATAATCAGTGGGGGCTTCCCCATGTGAACTACTAGACGGTTATGATATCGACTACTAACGAATTTTGTTGTGCCCTACGTCAATGTTCTGTCATCATTGACAGTTTGCCATAGTCCATTAGTACACGCCCGTTCGGACGACACGGTGTGAGGTTTGTTAAACCTAATAGCGCTATTAACTAATGACAAGCTCGCCATCGGCCTCGGCGATTAAGTCGATATAAAATGAGGGACTTAATGATAGAGTTTTTGTCTAGTATGTTTTAAGGGTGTTGTCCTACCCAAGGAGGACGAACGTACGTATTCTACTCAAAGGGAATACGCAGGATTAATATTGGCATCCCACCCAAGAGGATGGCCGTACATATCCTACTTAAGGAGGATATGTAGATTCCGTTTTAATTCTTTAACCCATTCCCAGCCACCGGAAATCCCATGTCTTAGAAAGAGTGTGAACTCACCTTGGTTTGCTCGATTAGATTAATTACTCTAACAAATCAGAAATCAAGCACGTCCTAATAAGGTACGGATAACAATCTGTTTCTCATGCGTAACACGTATCCTACGTACGGTTTAGTTACTCATTACTTCTATCGCATACCACACCATTCAAATGTCAAGTTATATTGTTATGTTACATTATTTTACCCTAAACTAATATAACTATCTCACAAAATAAACAAGTATCCACACAAGTGTTCTAATATATATATATATATATATATATATATATATATATATATTCTAAATATATATTTACCCATTTTTATTTACAAAAACAACCTCCGACACTTTGTATTTTGTTACAAAAATTATGGCGAAGTTTATATTCGAACACAAGTTATAAAATATACTTGTAACGCTTGTTTAGAAAAATAATTTTCTAAGTGTTGGAATTTTTAGAAAATTTCGCCAGAGTTTCCTTCGTAAACAGAGGTGTCCATGCTTATTAGCATATCATTTTCTTTTTAAAAATTCATTCAAACAATTCTCAATCAACAATATGCAACCTCTACTAACCAAACTTGTAAAAAACAAGCATAAACTATAAACTCATGAACTTGAAAATTTATAAAAATATGTAGTAACTTTCTAGCCTACTTAGTAAGTCTTGTTACCTTTCAAAATATGATTAGTTCTTTAAAAACTTTATTTTTAAAGAGTTTAAGTGTTTACAACTTCCACCACATTTTCTAAAAATATTTCTTCGTGGAAGTTTCTAGTTACACAAGTGTTTCTACACTTGTTTATCCGCCAAAAATGTGATTAGTTTATGTAAGATCAAGTTTTAATGAAACTTATATTTTTCACTTGGTTCTTTTGAAAAACCACTCATGGATCTTTAGATCTACATGATTATCACCTACTTTGATTCTTTATTTTTCAAGAAACCATTCATTCTTCAAGTTCATGGTTTATGAGTGGATGATTCATCATCCTTCAACATTCTTACTTTTCTCATCTTGCTAGATCATGTTTTTAATCATGATCTAGCAAGACTACATGATTATTCACATTATTTCTACTAACAAACAATGATCAACATGCATATCAACTTGTATTTATCATGATATCTTCATCTAGCAAGTTTACGTTCATGTCTTCTTCATAAGATTCATTAGTGTTCTTAATATTTTTGATCATGATGCATCATTAACCACCTAAATAAGATGAAAAATGAATGGATCTAAGTTCTTACCACTAGTTCAAGACTAGGGAAGTTCAAGTGCAGAAATGTGGTGGATAAAAGAAGATATGAGAGGTCCTTCAACTTCTGAACACACCGGGCTTCGTTGTATGCACTTTAACACCTTTGAGTAAGCTTGGAATTGAATGATGAAGATTAGATGATGGTGATTGTGGGTGGTCTTGGGTTCGGCCGAAACAAGGAAAGAAAGAAGAAGGAAGTTTGTTGATTTTGAGTGGATGATAAACTTGAATGATCCAAAGGTTTTTATAAACAAGTCTTCCAACAATCTTTAATCCCTTGGTCAATATGCTTCTCAAGTACATAGCACATCCAATTAACAATTCACTAAAATCTAGGTGTGGGGGACACCCATCATAACCGTAGATCAAGGGGGGAGGGGGTGCTTGGTTGGGTTGCAATGGTTAGTTACTAATCTAGTTAGGAGATAAATGAAATAATTAGTGGTTTATGGTGTGTTATTAAATATATAGTGTGTTTGGGTGTTCGGGGACCCTAACTAGTTCAGAAAAATAAAAACAATGCTTCTAGCATTATTTTGGTGTTTCGGGTAATGTCCGGTTGTTCGGTTTGATACCGTTCCGTTAAAGTGCTTAATTAATCCGTAAAGTGCCTTTTATATATATTTTTGTAACACTTTTAGTTCCTAACACTTAGGAAAACATTCAGGACCATTTAGTCAATTTTCTGCACAATACTAGTATGTTAACAAGCACATGTAGGTATGACGCAGTAACCCGAAAGCAGTTAAGTAATTCCACACAGTCATCAAGCATTTTAATTAACATAAATAAATTGTACAGTTACATGAAATTTTTTAGGGTTGTCACGGTAACTCTTTTGAAGTATTGTTCCATAGCAGCACTTCTCTCAGCATCATCCTTATCAAAGGCTTTTCTTCTACTCTCTACATCAGTCGGATCATCAAACTCTTGCCCAAACTTCTTCTCCAACTTTCCTCGTAAATCATAAACCATATTAAACAACAAACTAACATCACCTTGAAGCTGTTCAATTTTTTGATTCTTTTGCACTATAGTATCTTCAAGTTGAATAATATTAGCGTCTTTATGAATCGAATCTTGCCCAACCACAATTAGTCATTTCTTCATTTCCCTCATACTAATGAACTCATCATCATCACTTGAGTCATCATCAAACGACATCCTCAATGGCTCTTCAAATCTCTTACCACTTGAACTTCCAGGCTCGTCATGAATAGTTCCAGATGGACCCGCAACTTCTGAGGTAACAGGTGGCATTGACGCAATGATAGGATCAGAAGCAACATTTGCAGCTGGTGTATCTGCAGTGGTGGTTTCCAAATCACTTCTTTGAGTATCAACATTAAACTCAAAAATATCTTCTGTAGTGGTGGTGGTATCAGTGACATTTTCTCAAAATCGAAGTCATATAAGCCATCATCATCTTCAGCAATATTCATGGGTTGATCTTTGTTTTGTTCAACATACATTCCGAGTCGGGGATCCCTCTTTTTCCGCTTCAATGGCAATGAATCAGGATCCTTTGGGTTCTCACTAGGCTCTCTACTTGATGCGGTAAGATTGGAAGGAGGATTTCCCATCTTATCAGTCACAGACTTTAACAACAAAGCCAAACTCTCAGCAGAAATCACAGGTGGAACAGTAGAAACAGCAACATCAGCTTCAGTTTTAGGAGGAAGCTCTTCATCATCTCCTGAATCACACATAATCTCTATGCCCTCATCGTCAGATTTAATTGTTAAAATCTCTGTCTCAGGCTCATCTTCAGTAGTACCTTGAACATCATGTTCTTCAGCAATCATCGCATTTACAGGTGCATCGACTTGTGCAGCATTCACTGGAACAGGTTGCACTATCACTGGATCAGGAGCTACATCTTCAGTCTCAGCAAACTGACCGAATTTCTCCAGAGGTATTAACCCTTCAAATCTCTTTTCTGTACCCTTTTTAGAAGTAAGAGCACCAAAACATGCAGGACCCATAGGTTTCAGTTCCAAGGTATTTCCAGATCTTACCAACTCTGGATAACGAGCATTTAGAATCATTTGCAAAAACCTTGAATACATCAGAAACTTATCTTTTCTGACTTCTATTACATTTCTCTTCATAGCTTCAAAAACATACTTCGAATAATTGAAAGGCTCATTCGTTATCAGACAAACAAAAGCAGCAGACTGTGTGATGTTCAACTGATCTGTACCTCCTCGGTTTTCTGTCATGCAAAGTATGAACGTGTGCATTAACAACTGCCAATATGGATGCACGAATTTCTTCACCAAGGATGGATACTTTCCTTCATAACTCAATCGTGGTAAGATGCTTCCACAGTTCCAACTGGAAGCTCAATAGGATCAGTTTCTCTATCATTAAACTGTAACACTTCCCGGATCATTTGCTCTGTCACAGAAACAGTCTTCTTTTGAATCTCAGCAATTATAGCTCCTTTGCCCTCAGCTTTGAGTGGTTCAAACCTTGCAGTCTTCCAAAAGTCTTGAATGAGGCTTTCAAAGACAACCGGATTTTCTCGAAGTGCGTGAACTAATCTGCAGCTATTCAGCCCTTTGATCAATGAAGTGAACATTATTTTGTGCTTCTCCGGAGGGGGTGCCAAATAGCCTGCCTGATTATGAGTCTGAATAAATTTCAGGTCCATATTCTGCGCAAACCAAATTCCATTAGAAACAAGTCATCTTTGAAAGATCAATATATATACTTGGTTTAAATTTCAAAAATTTCAGATTTTAAAATCAAATATCAGTACTGGTCAACAGAACAATGAATCAGATTGTGAGATTTTGACTCAAGACCATGTGATTCCGAGTCGAGACCATGAGTCGAGACCACGAGGTTTCGAGTCGAGACCATGTAGTTCCTGGTCGAGACTATGAGTCGAGACTAGATGATCTCGAGTCGAGACCCCAGTCGAGACCATGAGGTTGTGACTCGCAACCACCAGTCTCGAGTCCTTATGTAATCCTGAGTCGAGACCACGCAAACAACTTCCATTTGCTCAGTTTTGGATCAAAACCCAAAAACAATCTTTGATTTCTTTGAAGACCACCATAAGTCAGAATTAGGGTTCATGTAGATCTTCAAATCTTCATCTGATTCTTCAAATAATCTGCAAATCTTCAACTAAAAACATTCATCAAATTCATAATACCTTTAAATCTTGTCGGAAAACAAGTCGAGACCGGAAATACTAGTCGGAATTCAAAAATCTAGCCGGAGAATTGAGAGAGAATAATTGAGTAAATAGTGGATGGTCTCGAGTGAATTGTGAGGTTTCGACTCGAGACCAGCCTATATATCCAATATTCCTGGGCCGGACCTTTTAAATTGGGCCTAGACCAAGTAATTTGGGTCGAGACCACTATATGTTCAATCGAGACCATATGTTTTAACAGTTTAAAGATTTAACTTAATATCTTTTACAATTTTGAAAATTTCTTTAAACCATGATCAGATTTTAATAATCCATTTAACTTCCCGAGCACGTTTTACGATAGCTAAAACTAAAAACAAAAATAAATAATATAAACAATTATTTACAAAAATAAAATAGGTAATAACGTAATTGCTCAGGGATCAAATCACAAGGTTTCGGGCTTGACTTCACTTATCAACACTGATCTACTACCGAATGATCTAGACGATTGCCAGTATATTTGTCCACCTAAACTCATCTCCCTAGACCTTTTTCATATAACTGCCTGTAACTGATTTTATCATGTTTAGATTTCTTAACAATGAACACCCAAACAAATACTAATCAAATCCCGGAGTTATAAACAACACACTCTATCATGCAAGTAGCTTCCCTACCACATATTTCACAAGTCCAATCCAGATCTCTGAAATCTTAACTGGAAATAGGTTGAGAAGAGAACAGAATAGATCTTAAGCAGAGATGGTATAATATACAAATCAAATGAGTTTTTCTCAGTTTTATATAGGTTTCTTGGGTTTCTTTTGGGCACTTGAGGGCCTCTTTCGGGTGTTTAATTGATCTATAAGACGAAAGACGCTCAGCTAGGTCTTTGCTCACGCAAAACAGAAGCTAAACGCTGCCTAGCACCTCCAGGTCTTTGCTCACGCAAAACAGAGGAGATACACGACTTTTTCAGAGAAGATTTCAGAGTCAGACCAAAATTGTGTGTATCGGGACAACATATAGACATTCAAATAGAAATGAGCTAATTCCAACTGATTTTCTTTCCTGAGGTCATGTACTAATTTAGTTCTGAACAGAAACAGCCAATGTTTCATGTCTTTAAGGATATAGCCTACCAACACATCATACTAAAGTCAAACTATTTCGATACTGGTCTTACATGAGTCAGCCCTTCACCATAATGTGAAAATTCATTTCATTTCCCGTGTCATGCAATGCTTCTTTTTGTATTTTTAATTTTTCAATGTTTTTGTATTTGTCATAATTTTCTCCCCCTGAATTTGAGCATAAATAAAACTACCTAAGAATAGAAAACTTTATGAACAAATTTACCTACGAAAAACCAAAAACATGCTCAGTCAGTAAAGCGGATCATTTTCAGAAAATCCACAAGCACTTGAAATTTCGAACTGCTGACAGGTTTTGTAAACAAATCGGCAGCATTTGCATCTGCGTCGATTTGCTCCAGTTTGATAAGACCTCTGTCAAAATAGTCTCGTATAAAATGAACTTTAATATCAATGTGCTTGGTTTTTGAGTGGAAGACAGGATTTTTCACAATTTGTATGGCAACATCATTATCACAGTATATGGTAGTTTTAAGATAAGTCAAACTGTAGTCCTGCAATTGATGCTGCATCCACACCATTTGAGAGCAAGACGCCGAAGCTGCAACATATTCTGCTTCAGCTGTGGAAATAGCTACCGTTTGCTGCTTCTTGCATTGCCAAGAAATGAGTCGGTCACCCAAAAATTGACATCCAGCAGAGGTGGATTTCCTGTCCTTGTCAGTGCCTCCAAAATTACTATCAGAAAACGCAAACAGGTCAAAATTCAAATCCTTCGGATACCACAGACCAAACCGGGGTCAGCCATTAAGATACCGGAAGATTCGTTTAACAACAGTAAGATGAGAAGTTTTAGGATTAGCCTGATATCGCGCACAATTGCTGACAGCAAACATGATGTCTGGACGACTCGCTGTCAGATACATCAATGATCCAATCATAGACCTATAAAGGCGTTGATCAACAGGGGATCCTTCTGCATCTTCAGTCAGCAACGGTCTTTCTGCCATTGGAGTTTCGGCCGGTTTAGCGTCTGTGAACTTAAATTTCTTTAGCACATCATCCACATATTTCCCTTGATGAATTAAATGCCCCGGGAATCTTGTTTAACTTGTAAACCCAAAAACAATGTCATTTCTCCGAGCGCACTCATCTCGAACTTCTTTTCCATAACTCCCTCAAATTCCTTGCAAAAAGCCTCACTTGTTGATCCGAAAATAATATTATCAACATAGATTTGAACCAGTATCAGATCCTTGCCCACTCTTTTAAAAAACAGAGTCTGGTCTATCGTGCCTCGTGTGTATCCATGAGCCAGAAGATGTTCTGTCAGAGTTGCATACCAAGCCCTAGGTGCTTGATGCAACCCATATAATGCCTTGTCAAGTTTGTAGGCATATTCTGGATGGTCTGGATGAATAAAACCCGGTGGTTGCTCAACAAAAATTTCCTCCTTCACCTCTCCATACAAAAATGCAGTCTTGACATCCATCTGGTAAACAGTGAACCCCATGTAGGATGCGTATGCTAAAAAGATCCGGATTGCTTCAAGTCGAGCAACAGGGGCGTAGACTTCATCATAATCCAGTTCCTCTATCTGTCTGAATCCTTGGACCACTAATCGTGCTTTATTTCGAACAATAACTCCTACAAAATCTTGCTTGTTTCTGAAAACCCAGCGAGTTCCAAGCTTGCGTTTCCCTTTTGGTAACTCCACAAGTTTCCATACTCCTAGCTTCTTGAACTGGTTTAGCTCTTCATGTATAGCATCAACCCATCCTGGTTCCTGCAACACTACATCAATGGTTTTAGGTTCAATTTGAGAAATGTAGCTAGAATATAAGCACAAATTAATAGTTCCTGATTGGATTCTGGTCTGTACTCCTGCACTAACAGGACCGATCACATTCTCAATAGGATGGTTTCTTTGAACACTTGTTGGAATGGAAAGTTCAGGTATAGTCTCGTCTTGAGATGTGTGGATGTTGCTTGACTCCCCCTCATTCGGTGTTATCGGACTGTGAATCACGGGAGTGGTAACAGTACACTCTTCAGGAATAGGATCAGCAAACAGTTCTGATCCAGATGCATTTGAAGAAATTCCGCTAGATTGAGCACCTTCAGGGGATTGATGAGACATTTGTTAAGGCAAAGGATGCTGTGTAAAAACCATTCCTGGTGGATCAATGGTATGATGTTTGAAGCTCCCTTCTGCCTGTTCTTCTTCTTCAGTATCACCAAAAGACAGTGGTTGTTTTGGTGTAGACACACCTGTATCTGTAGAAACACTCGACAAAATGTTAAATGATTTAAACAATTCAGCATAATCATATAACCAATCTGGTCCAACTCTAGCGTCCGTAGCAATTTCTTCAAGCCATTCAATGTTGCACGACTCGACAACCTTTTTAGTTACTTTGTTGTATACTCTATAGGCAGAGCCTTTTGCGTATCCAACAAAGAAACACTCGTCACCTTTGACTTCAAACTTTCCATTAGAGTCCATAAGTAGTAACACACATGGACACCCAAAGATACGAAAGTGTGAAACCGAAGGTTTACGTCCTTCCAGAATCTCATAAGGAGTTTTCATATGACGTTTGTTTACTAAAGCATGATTCTGGACATAACAAGCCGTGCTAACTGCCTCAGCCCAAAAGAAACTAGGAAGCTTCGAGTCAGCCAGCATAGTCCGTGCTGCCTCTATAAGAGTACGATTTCTTCTCTCAGCTACTCCATTCTGTTGAGGAGTTCGTGGTGCACTATACTGTCGATCGATTCCCTTTTCAGAACAGAATGTATCCAAAGTTACGTTCTTGAATTCTGTCCCATTGTCAGATCGAATAACTTTCACTTTCGTACTAGCTTGATTTTCAGCCAGAGTAACGAATTGTTTCACTAAGACTACAGTTTCGTTCTTGTGACTTAGAAATACACCCAGGTGTAACGTGAGTAATCATCAACTATTACGAGACAATAAGCTTTCTTGCCAATACTCAACACATTTACTGGACCAAAAAGATCCATGTGAAGTAATTCGAGCACAACTTTCGTTGAGGGTGTGGATTTAGACTTATGAGGTTTTCGATGTGCTTTTCCTTTTGCACAAGCAACACATTTTTCCACCAACATGAAATCTTTGATTGGAAGATCACGGACTAGTTGACCTTTAGCAAGTCGATTCAGATTCTTCATGTTCACATGCCCAAGGCGACGATGCCACAGTAGACCATCATGTTCTGAAATCTTTGAGAATAGAAAAGTAACTTCTTCACACGGTTTCTTGTTCATATTAATAACATAAGCATTTCCTCGTCTCTATGCTGACATTAAGAACCAATCTTCATGAATGACAATCCCTGGTTTCAGCACATAACATCATTTCTTTGTAAAGTGAACTGAATTTCCTCGATCACAAATCTGTGAAATGCTCAACAGATTATGTTTCAGTTCTGGGACATAGTTAATATTTCCGAAGCTTAAAACGCCGTTTCTTACTGTTCCTTTTAATGTGATCCTTCCTGATTCTCCTCCCGCAAACGAGACATGTCCACCATTAAATCCTTTTACATTTAACAGTTGGGATAAGTCTCCCGTCATGTGCCTGGAACAGCCACTATCCATGTACCAAAGTCGCATGGTAGTCCTCCACAGCTGTTCCTGCACGATTAGCGGGATTAGTTAGACCTAGGAACCCAGCTCATGGTGGATCTGGGTTTTCCTTTTGCATCAATGTATGTCACTCTTTGCCAAACTAAATTATCTTTGTTCAAAAATCTTGAAGGATTTTTCATGAGAGATCCTTGACGAGATGTATTAGATTGTGCAGCACTAGTTTTGGGTTTCCAAAATGTGTTTGACCAATTGTAATTACCAAAACCATTATGTTGATTTCTTTGAAAATTGTTCTTTTGATTTTGATTTCTACATTTGGCTGCATTCCAATCTTGATCAGAGGGTTTAGTCTTGCGATAGTTGTTCTTCATTGTCTTAGACCTTTCAGTCGTCACTGACTCTGAACAACGATATCGATTAGACTTGACCTTCTGATTCTGGACAATCTTTTTCTTAGACTGTGCGCTTGGGAGTTGAACACAGTTTCTAGCAATGTGTCCAGCAGTACCACAATTGAAACATGTTTGTCGTTTCAATGTGTGAAAATTTTGATACTTTGTTGAAGAAGCTTTGCTTGGTTTTGAATGGTGAGGCGTTTTGGTTTTTCTAGTTTGTTTTGCCTGTGTCTGTTCTGAACATTTTGATTTCTGCTGATTAGAATTGACACAATCATGTGATGTTGATGAACAATTCGATACCTCCCATTTACTATGATCATCATTCTTTTGAGGGAAATTGGCCTGTAATAATCCCACCTCGACCTTATTGGCCATTAATAATCCCACCTCAGAATATTCCCCCCACCAGTCCCACCTTTCACCTATTTTTCCTACAATGGCCCCCCGTTAAAAACTTAACGGAGTTAAGCTTTTTTCCAAATTACAAACATATTTTTTAGGGCTTTTGATTAGAACGATGATACGAGTCCATTGATGTAAAACTTGCCTCGAAACGGTGCTCCAAACGAGGAAAACGACGGTTCAATTCGGGTGTTTAAATTTCCAATTAACCAAAATCAAGTCACTTGGAGCACTATTTCGAAGTAAGTTTTACATCATTGGACTCGTATCACCGTTCTGATCAAAAGCCCTAAAAAATTTGTTTGTAATTTGGAAAAAAGCTTAACTCCATTAAGTTTTTTTAACGGGGGACCATTGTAGGAAAAATAAGTGAAAGGTGGGACTGGTGGGGGGGAATATTCTGAGGTGGGATTATTAATGACCAATAAGGTCTAGGTGAGATTATTACAGGCCAATTCCCCTTCTTTTGAAAAACTGGTGTTTCAGTTTCAGTTTTCTGTTCAAAAACAGTTTCCGGTGACTGTTTACTTATTTCAAACCCTTTTTCTTCTTTAATAAATTCAGTTTCAGTTTCAATTTTAGAACACGTTGAAGTCTCATCAACACATGTATCATGTGAATCCGATTTAGGTTTGCTTTCATCTACAGTTTCCAATGGGGTCCCACTAGATTCAACATTAGGGACACCCACTAAGACAGATTTAGAAGAAGAATCAGGATACTCTTGATTTTCTTGAGAAGAAGTTTCAGTGGTTTCACTGAATGTGTCCTGAGGGACCTCACCTGTAACACTGTCAACAACTTAAATATTAGAAACATCACAATCACGTGCATTAACTGAAACACAATCATCACCACAATTATTGTTCAAAGATTCAACACAAACATCATCAGTTTTTCCCCAAAAATCAGGCTCACTTGACGACACATAAGCACAAAATGACTCAAGCAATGTTTTTCCAAAAGCAATTTCAGACTCAGTTTGTTCAGAATAAGTTTCAGAAAAATCAGAATAAAAAACTGGTTCACTCCCAAGTACATCTCCACACTTTACTTCAGGAACTTTATCTGCACATGAAGACGAAGCGTTAGGATCAATTGAGCCTTTAGAAATAAAGTTTATTGGAGTGGATTTCGGATCCTCAATAGGTTTGCCATTAATCGATGAATTATTGTTTTTCGAACCATAAGACATTTTTCTTTCATTCATCAGCTCCTCCTCAGTCATAGGTAAATATGTGTAATTGTCATTGTAAGGGGGAGGAGCCTGATTGTAGCCCAGTCCACACCCTTTCTTTTTCTTATATGTGAGCTGTTGATCACACAAGTTTTTAACTAGTTTGCTGGAAGAATCAAATTTCTTGATATTGAGTTCATTTATTTGATATCTATCTCTGATATCCTCCTGTTCTTTAGTCACAGTGCATAATTTTTCCTGAACATATAAGAGTTGAGTTGTTTTTACACTTACATCATCTTTGTGTTTGATGATGTCTTTTCGCTGAGCTTCAATTTTTTTCTTTATAAAGTTTCTCATTTTTCGATAAAGTAAAATTTTTATTTTTAATATCTTGATAGTATTGAATTAGCTCAGCGTTGTGTATTCTATAAGCTTCAACTCTTTCTCTACACTCAGGAGTACAGAAAACAGAAAGTACCTCTTCTTTGGTGAGACCTTTGACTGGAGCTGAAAGAATCTGGGTCATGAGAGCAAGGTTTTCAGCTGAAGTCTCCTCCTCAGGTGCTGGAGTCTCATCATCAAATACAGAGACTTGATCATTTGAGGTCATGAAAGCAATGTTGTTTGCAGCAGCTTGATTTTCTGGAGCTGAGATGTTCAGTCGCTCAATTTCTGAATTCCAATCAAAGTTGATATCAGGCTGAACCACCAAGGCTTGAGGATTTCCATCAGCAGCAACATCAGTAGTGGTGCTCGATGTGGTCACAAGAGTTCTCTCTGAATTAGGAGGAACAGGTTGAGCTGAAGTCTGTTCTCTATTAACCAGTGGCTTGGTGCAGTTTCGAGCATAATGGCCTTCCTCATGACAGTTGTAACAACGCAACTTAAAAGGTACTGAAGAAGACCCAGTAAACCTAGAATCCCATCTGTTTTTACCAGTTCTTTTAACAAATCTCTTAGTTCTAAAAGCAGCCATAGCCAACTGCCAAGTGATGTCCATTTCTTCTACATCATCAGGATGAATCTGATATAAATCATCTCCAGACCATTTAGGAGGATCAATTTTTCCTGCAACAAAGGCATTTAAGCAGTTTATAACAGAGGTAGCGATATCCAGATTTTCTTTAGACTGTTGTGAGAAGAAAGCAATCATCTTTTCTTTGTCCGCAGACATTGGAGTGACAGTAGCAGCATTAGACGATGTGGCAGCAGAGGCACAAGAAGGAGCAGGTGATCCAGAGTAATAGACATTAGCTGAAGTAGGAGCGGCCTTAGCAGATACTGAGTTACTAAACATTTGAAAACCTCCTTGAGAAAGGAGAGCTGCATTGTTATTGTTTGATGAAGCGGGAGCAACAGAGAATCCTGCAGCCAGCATGCTGTTCTTATAGTTAGTTTCCCTTTGTTTATCATCCAGCTCATAGGCCTTGATATGAGAAATCATCTCAGACAGACTGCACCTAGCAAGATCTTTGGTCTTCTTGATCATAGCAACATGATGATCCCAACTTTTAGGTAACGCATTCAGAAGTTATCTATTTGTTGAAGCATTTGATGTATGTATTTCTTCCATCTGCATTTGAGTGACTAGCTTGACAAACCTCTGAATTTGATTATCAACAGTTTCTCCATAGATATGGTTGAAATTGTTGAAATCTTGTCTCAGCAAATTTCTTCGACTCTCCTTCATATCCTCATTACCTTCATAGACATCTATCAGAGATTCCCACAGTTCTTTGGCGGATTTGCAATTACAAAAACTGATAACAATGTCCGGACCCAAACCCATGGTCAGATAGGAAAGTGCCTTTTCATCTTCTTCAACTATTGTGAAATCTTCTTCAGTATACTAGCTAAGGGGTTTCTTTATTTTTATGCCAGGTTCAGTAGGGCTATCCATCATGATCTCCCTTGGACCTCTCAAAATACTTCGCCAAATTTTAGAATCTTTAACCTTCACATGTTGTTCAAAACGCCACTTCCACTCAGGAAAGTCATTTGCATCAGTCAACCTTGGAATGCGTGTAGTGGTTCCAACTTTTGAATCCAGTTCTTGCTGTTTGTTGAGGGCAGTCAGGTCAACATTAGTTGCAGACATTTTTAATTAATTAATTTAGTTTTAAGTCCAAAGATCAATGTTCAAACTCCAAAGTCCAAAAACACGTTGCAGCTTTTGTCGATTCGAGTCGAGACAAGAGATTGCGAGTCGAGACAAAGATTTCAAGTCAAACGTTTCAACTCGAGACCACAGCTTGTTTCGAGTCGAGACCACAGCGAAGATGACTCAAGACCACAGATTGTTGCGAGTCGAGACCACAGTGAAGATGACTTGAGACCACAGATTGTTGCGAGGCGAGACCTCAGTGAAGATGACCCGAGACCACAACTTATTGTGAGTCAAGACCTTGATGATGACTACTCGAGATCACAGTTTGTTGCGAGTCGAGACCAAATGATGACAACTCGAGACGGTAGCTGATTTCGAGTCGAGACCTGCAAAACAGATGTGAGATAATACTGTTGACTCGTAATCCCTGATTTTCAGCACTTTTCCAAAAATTCAAAGATATCGAAATCTTTGAATTTTTCTTTTATCACCAACACCTCCGAGAAATCAGCAAACACCTTATCAGAAATCACATAAACCAAAATCAGCACCACTTATGTAGAATATGCTAAGAACAGTTTGAAGATGTGAATCTCGAAATCAAGAAAACACACCAAAACAAATTGAGTTCCTGTAAAACAAAACGGGTAAATAAGATCAATAATAAAAACAATCTTCTTGAATCCGAATGATATCAAAACCGAACCAAGAATTGCTTTCTTGGCTCTGATACCAATTGTAAAACCCGTTTGGATCTTTCAATGATACCAATCAGGAACTTGTGAGAGTGCGGAATCCAATCACAAGTTGATTCAAGAATAAATAAACAATAACCAAACCGATATAGATCAAAACAAACCAGAAACTTGCATTCAACGATTCACGATGACTGATACAAAGTTCCCAATGCTAGTTTCGGCTGGCCTCTAGTTCTCGACAACTGATCAACCTCAATCCATAGGTTGAGGTTTGCTTAAATACAAAACACATGGGTAGATACCCTAGGCCCATTCGAAACTATCTAACAAAACCCAACCCATACATATCGACCCAAAACATAAAGCAAACATTTACTAAAACAACCCTTGAACTATGCACTCCTCTATGTATAAACCTTCAGGTTCCAACATTACTTTTGAAGATACAATTATAATAGGCATGTGATAGGGTTCAAACTTCAATGATAAAAATTAAATAATTAGCTTCCTTGTAAGGATCTTCAATTCTGTCAGATTGGGTTTAGCTCCCAATCCTCCGCTAAGTCACCCAATACCATAACAATCAACGGCCCAAAACATATAATAAAATCCCTGGCCAAGTCTTGTTCACGGCCCAAAAAAAATATGATAAATCCCGGCCAAAACTGATCAACACTCTATGCCCACTAATACACTTTTAAAATCTGGCCCATAAAAATAATCTTGAACTCCCGGCCCAAAGATACGAATTAAAGAACCCGACCCAAAAAAATAACCCAAAATTTCTAAAATGATCCTTAGCATTCATTTACAATTCGTGACCCACCAAATTTTGTCAAAACCCATTCCATTTAAGTTCCATACCTGTATGTATCATGCACCATGCTCAGTGGAAAGGTCCAAAGAATATTCCACAAAAAAATATCATCAGACACTATGATTGGTCCAACAATAAATTCAACGTAGCAACAAACACCCATCATCTTCTATGGGCCCTGAAAATAATGCACCAATCATTTCAATCATTGGGCCTTGCTACCCAAGCCCACGAAAACAAAGAAACCTAGCCGCAAATCTTATCCCAGCCGACATCGACCTGACTTCAGACGTCATCACCATATTATGTGCAATTATCAGTGGACCAAAGGGATAATAGTGGACATTACCTAGGATCCATGTGGTCCAAATAAGAAAAATCATGAAATCAATCATTGGACCATCATTCGGCCCAAACATCATAGCCCATGCAAACGTGACCTTGCAAACCCTAGCCGCAGTGAATCCAGCCGAGTGGCGGATCTAGAAAATCCGCCAAGCCGTAACGTTTTATAAATAAGCCGTAACGAAATCGAAAAAACCTCAAATTTTTCCAAAATTTACACTAATTTTTCCAAATTTTTCCGCGCCAAGCCGTAGCGGGCGTTGCCCCCCGGCATAAGATAGCTCCGCCGGTGCAGCCGACGTCATCGGAATGACACCATTTTCACCGACACCACAGTAGTTCACCGTCGTTATTTCATTTCGAAAACCGAGTTTCAACTCTTCCGTTCATCACCATTGTTAACCATCATCTCCGACAAGTTGAACCGTCATCTCCGCCCATATTTCTCCATCTGACATCTCAACACTCCATCTCTCTCTTCTCTGTTTCTCTAACTACCAAACACCGTTCTGTATTTTTTAATCCGCAAAAACACACACAAACTATGCGTGTTTCATGAAAAACATAAGGATAATGTCACCGTTAGAATAAAACCCATCATAAAGTTGTCGGTTGAACGATTAAAGTCGTCAGATCATAAACTTCTTCAAAACACAGATCTGCCATCGATTTACATCTCCACCGGTAAATAACCATCAACAATAACCATCTCCCGCCACCAGAAACTTGAATCTTATGACATCGGAATGAAAGAATAACCACCATCTTCTTCCTCGTCTCTATACAACATGATGAACAAATACGCTAGATTGTATAAAACACAAATAAAGTCGTCGGAACAGAAACAACCCAAAAGATTTCTTGGTCTCTCTCTTCTCAGTTTCTCTCTGACCTCATCATTTTGCACCTTACACCACTATTCTTTTTCAAATATGGAAGGTGACAGCCATTAAAATCCAACACCAAACTTAAAAACGAAAATGAGAGAATTTGTGGCCATACATCAAAACTTTCAGATCTACGCTTAAAATTTCAACCAAAACAACCAAAGATCGTAATTTTAACGTCTCCGGCGGTTTTCCGGTGTAAATCCAACCAAACCGAAACTGAAACGAGCCACCGTGGCTCTGATACCAAATTGTAGGATCAAATCGAGCTAAAAATCTGATTTTGATAAAGAATCAAGATGAACACACATTTCTAGAGATTTCCATTTTGACTCAACAGAAGAAACACACAAAATTTTAAGTTAAAATTTTATTTATTAAATTAAATTCTCACATAATCACAAAATGGCAATCTAAGAAATTAAGTATTTCTAAATACTTAATTAGCTTAAATCAGAGGCTCTGATACCACATTTTTCTGTCACGGCCCCCGACCCAGTTTCCTGGTTCGATTGCCATGAGACAGAAAACCCGTTGTATTTAATTTTGGCAGCGGAAATTTTAACATGATCTTTTAAAACTAAAAACACCCGATTATTTTATTTCAAGTTTCGGGATAAACCCCGTAGTTTACAATAGAGGAATTTCACTGGGAAATTCCCTGGTTGCAAAAACATGTTTATTTATTTACTGAGTCACTTTATCCAAGCTGGTAGTGCTACGCGGCACTTTTCCCTGGTTCACAGTAAATCACCTGAAACATGTTTAAAAAGATTTTATCAGCGGGGAAATATTGGCGAGTCATTCCATTTGCATAAAACAACACATTGTTATAGATTACAGTATTAAGAGCGATTACAATTGCCTTTATCTTATAATTAGCTGGTTCAGTTGTCACTCGACCGGATCTATGACTGTGGTCATATCACTATTGGGTCCTTTCACCCAAAAGTGACGTGTATCACTATTTAGGTCATTTCACCTAAAAGTGACATAGCAGTAGTCACTGTGCACAATACCCCACTTACTGCTAGTAATTTAAGATAACAAAGACTTAATCCATGTAACATATAACTGAAAAACATTTAGGTATTGTAAAGCACTTTTGATAAAAGAGAATGACTCACTTTGCATGTTTACTAGACAGATTTTGCCTACTGATTTAGCCTTGTAACATAATTAAATAATGCCAGTGAAACTAGGTTAGTAACTTAATAAAACATTTACAATTAGCTCACAAAATCAAAAGCGTCACGGCGAATGACAAAGTATAGCCCGAGTTCGGGCAGCACTTAAACATCCACCGGATTGGTTTCAATCGATCGGACATTGTATCGTAGCAGTGATCGAGTTATTACCCTGTTACCGTAGCGGCGTTTCGACACTTAAACACTCGAATATAAGCAGGAAGTTGCTGTTTTGAAAGGATTTTTCGAACACAGAAGCCAGGCCATGCAACGTCCAATTTATAGCAAAGATTTTGAGTTTTACGCTGCCCGCGTAAGCTTGAAGGAACATCTACGCGGCCCGCGAGGGCCACCCTAGCTACGGCTAGGGCTGCCGTGTCACACCCTAGGTCTGCCACGTGTCAGACATGTGGCATTGATCGTTATCCGGAGATTAGCCTAGCTGTCGTGCCCCGTGTAAGATTGGCTTAACTCTTACGCGGCCCGCGAGCGATCAAAAAAATTGAATTTCTTGGTTTTTCATAATAATTAGGGTTTTAGGGGTCCGGGTTTATACTTACGAAGCGTTTTAGGACAATTTCTTGCAGGTCCTTACACGTTGGTTAATCTTTGCTTAAGAATTCTAAAGGCTTCTTCCTGTTTTGGTCCTCATTCAAACTTAACAGATTTGCAGGTCAGTTTTGTTAAGGGGGTGGCTTTTCTAGAAAAATCTCAGATAAATCTTCTATAATAACCGGCCAGTCCTAGGAAACTTCTAACCTCGGTTGGTGATTCAGGGACTTTCCATTTAGTAATTGCCCCAATCTTTGTGGGATCCACATGAATTCCTTCATGGTTAACTAAATGTCCAAGAAATTGCACTTCTTCTAACCAAAATTCGCATTTTGAAAATTTAGCATAAAGCTTTTCTTTTCTCAGCAAATTTAGAAGTGCATGCAGATGCGCTGCATGTTTCTCTTTACTCTAAGAGTAAATGAGAATATCATCTATAAAGACAATTATGAATTTATCCAAATATGGCTTACATATTCGGTTCTTCATGTCCATAAATGCAGTTGGGGCATTGGTTAGTCCAAATGGCATGACAGTAAATTCATAATGGCCATACCTTGTTCTGAAAGCGGTCTTAGGAATGTCCTCTTCCTGTACCTTTAATTGATGATATCCTGAGCGTAAATTGATCTTAGAAAAGAATTGAGCTCGTTGCAATTGATCAAATAAATCATCGATTCTCGGTAATGGGTACCGATTTTTAATCGTGACCTTGTTTAATTCTCGGTAATCAACGTACATACGCATTGATCCGTCTTTCTTCTTGACGAATAAGATTGGCACTCCCCACGGTGATGAACTTGGCTGTATGAATCCCTTCTCCAGAAGTTCGTCCAATTGTTTCTTTAATTCTTGCATTTCTGCCAGTGCCAAACAGTAGGGTGCTTTGGCAATTGGTGTTGTCCCTGGTGCATATGAATTCTGAATTCGACTTCCTTGTCTGGCGGTAGTCCTGGTAGCTCTTCTGGGAAAACATCTGAGAATTGAGATACTACGAGGATATCTTTCAATTCCTTTCCTTTAGTGTTAATGATTATAGAAATCATATACACTAGTGATCCTTTTCTTGCATAACTGGCTGTTTTCATCACAGAGATGAATTTTGTGGATCTAGATGGCTTATTTCCTTTAATTGTGATCTTTTCACCCTGTGGTGAATTTACTTGGATTGACTTTTGATCACATAGAATACTGGCTTTATTGGCTACTAACCAATTCATTCCTAATACAATGTCAAATCCAGCCAGATTCATTGGGTAAAGATTAGCAACAAAGTTTTGGTTTAAAATTTCTATTCTTGCTCCCTGCAAGATTTCAGTAATCTTAATGGATTCTCCATTTGCTGTCTTTACTAGACATTCTTGTTGAAGTTTAGTTAATGGTTGATTGAGAAGTTTGCAAAATGAAGTATTAATAAAACTTTGGTTCGCACCAGAGTCAAATAATACTTTAGCAAAAACATCATTAACTAAAAACGTACCGGCAATCACGTCCAGAATCATCTTTGCTTCTTCTGCAGTCAGAACTAATGCCCTAACATTTTTAGTAGTCTTGTTGTTCATGGCTGGAGCTAGTTTCGGACATTCGGCTTAATATGACCTTGTTCTCCACAATTGTAGCATATCTTATTGTTAGGTTTCTTCCTGCAGTCTTCTTCCTTGTGTCCAGATATTTTGTAGAAATTGCAGTATGTAGAGCATCTTCCAGAATGCTTTCTTTTGCAATACTTGCAGTAAGGTGCAGAAGTAGAACCTACATTTTTCCCACGATTGGAATTTCCATAGCGAAATTCTTGGGTAAGCTTTTGAGCTAGGTTCTTTCCTTGGTTTTCTTTTTGTGTACGCACTAATTCATAAGTCAAGGTATTTGCTAGTTCTACTGCTTCTTCTATAGTTTGTGGTCTAGCTGCCTTGACTACATGTCTAATTTCACTTATTAATCCCCAGATGTAACGGAAATACTGGTTCTAGTGATGCAAGGGTTGACACTATTCTAGCATATTCAAAGAATACAGTAGTGTAACCCTTACTGTCTGCTCCAGTCATTCTAAGGTTTAAGAACCTATTAGCTATCTGTTCTTTTTCATTGGGAGGACAAAATTTCCTTTCCACCATATTCTTAAACTCAGTCCATTCCATATTATAGGTTATGTCACTTCCCCTAGACTGGAGGATAGTGTTCCACCATTCTAAAGCTGAGTTCTTAAACAGATTGGAAGCAAACATGATTTTGTCTTCCTCTGCGCACTTGCTTATTTTCAAGACTGCCTCAGTCTTTTCTATCCAGCGTAGAGCTGCAATGGCTCCTTCATTGCCCGAGAATTCTATTGGTTTACAAGACCAAAATTCTTTGTAAGAACAACCATAAGACATGGTTCTTCTTCTTTTTGGAATAGGCACTTGAAGTAATGGTCCATTGTTTATGCTGTGACTAGGTTCAGTAGGTGGTCGTTTACTTCCACTATCACTTTTATTATTATCCGCTTCCTTAACCGTTTTGATAATATATGACATTGCGTCTATAATCCCTTGTGCCACTATGTGTTGGATGGCACTATTATCTATCTGGTTTCCGTTATTATCGTTATTCTGGTCTTCTTGATTCACTTCGTTGTCCATTTGGATTATAAACATTTACCAAATATTAATATCACAAAACAATATTTAATGCGAACAATCACACAAACAAATACACTGATCCAAAATCGTCGTACACTGCGACCTTTACTCTATTTTATATATATGCATTTATATCTATTACAAACACAACTAGAATTTAAAGTACAATACTAGTATGCATCAGTAGATATTGGATATATATATTGATGTGTGCAAAATGCAACATATAAATTACATCAATTGAGGCATAAAACTAACCCTTTTTAGTACTAATGTTGGAAAAGTGTGCTTTTGTCTTCCTTTTGTATTTTCAGGATTAAATGAGCTTAAATTAACAAAAGAAGCAAAAAAAGCAGCTAAATCTAACATAAATACAAGAAAAGGAACAAACGTGGCATGCCCGACCTCCCCGACAACATCGTCCCAAGCAAAACAAGAGAACAGAAGGCTGAACACGCCCCGTGCTCAGTGAACACGGGGGCGTGCCCAAGTGCCAGCATAAAAGACAAAGCTATAGAAGCTTCTATCGCCCACCACGGGGCCGTGCTCAGTGGACACGGGGCCGTGGTCAACTATAAGATTCGCAGAATCCAGGCAAATCTTGATAGTACAGATATGCTTCTGCACACGGGAGCGTGCCCAGCGGACACGGGGGCGTGGTCAACTAATGCAGACAAACTGCAATTAATGAAGACAGAGAAGAGGATGGACACAGGGTCGTGCCCACTGGACACGGGGCCATGCCCGAGCTACTGTTCAGGCTATAAATAGGGGTGCTTGGCTCATTTGCAAACCATCCCTTGGCACACCACCTCTCTCACACTTCACCCACCACCCACCACCATCACAACACCATCATCCATTGTCCATCATAGAGTGTGTGAGTCGTCTCGGGATCCAAGATTGATCGTAAGAGTTCTTGACAATCAAAGGCCATGTTTGCCTAAGTCTCTTACATCACTTGGTGAAGACAAGTGTCTAGTGTAATACTTTTTATTTTTAATCTTTTCGCACTTTTTACTTGGTTATGTATTAATGACTTTAATAACTAGTTTCTTATGTTGAAGGTGATTCTTCCTTATCGTTTGTCCGTGGTGTCTTGGCATTATTTTACTGTCTATAAAAAATAAAAGATTTTCACCATTCATATCTCCACGGTCTATATGGAGGTATGTTGGCTACTTGGTCGGGGGTTAAGGGAACGGTTTGGTAAGAGTCTTGCCTTGTTCAGTGTATAGATCCTGCAAGGACCTAGGTCAAATTTAGTAGGACCTCCTTCAACACCCACCGGTATTGGATGGCGGGGGTCCAAACTCTTTGATCCCTCATATGTAAGCTACTATTAATACTTTAACCCGGCTACTTAGGACTGTATCTCTGCTGACTCAGACTACTTAGCCGAAGGTAACGTCACATTCAAAAGAGGGGCCTACCATAATATGCATTAATAACTTAATTAATTATCTTTCAATAATCCGACCCTTTAGGATTGTATCCTTGCTGACTCAAACTACTGGGTTGAGGGTAACGTCACCTTCAAAAGAGGGGCCTACTACAATAACTAAGATAATCTCTTAAAAGGTGCAAAAGTGCGGAAATAGTCAAAGGTTACACTAAACACGAGTCGGAGCCAAGTGATTCATCTTGTCTATCTGTTTTTATTTTTATTTTATTTTTCAGCATTTTAGTTAGCTTTTATTTTTATTAGTTTAAAACATTTTTCTAAATTTTTTATTTGATTAGACGTTGAGGATAAACCGGTACTAAAAGCTCTTGTGTCCTTGGACGACCTCGGTATCTTACCAACACTATACTACGCTCACGATGAGTGCACTTGCCCATATGTGTGTTTAGTGTTAGTAAATATCGTGTTTTATAAATTTATAACTTGGCTAAAAAGTGTAAAAGGGCTTAAAATATACTTAAACTTATATACACACTTCACACGCATCAATATATATATTCATGAGTAAATTACAAGTTTTGTCCTTTATGTATGTCCCAAATTGCAGGCGTTATCCTTTGTCTTTAAAATTGATGAGTTTTGTCCTTAATGTTTGCAAATCTTGCATGTTATGTCCTTTAGGCCAAACCCAGTTAGATTTTTTAGTTAAATCTGGTCATGTGCAATGTACATGAGGGTATTCTTGTCATTTCAACTATACAGGGGTTATTTTGTAAAGAACTTTTTTTCAGGGGCCATTTTGTACAAACTTAAAAGTAAAACACTATATATACAAACTCTCTCTCCTCTCTCTCTGATAAACTCTCTCTCTCTCTCTAACATCTGAAACCGCACTGTACAGATCTAGAGTTTTGAACATTCTCTCCATCGATTTCTTCGATTTCGCAACGAGTTCTGGAAACTCGAACAGAACGAGTGCTCGTTCCGTACAGATTCCAGAAAAACATGATTCTTTGATCTTCTCCGGTGGTGGTGGGTTAAGTGCGGTGGTGGAGGTGGTGTTAGTGTGTCGGTGGTGGTAACAGATTGAAGGTGGTGTGTGGCGGTGGCGAGTTAGGGGCGGCGGCGGTTTAGGTACGGCAGCGGTTTAGGTACGGCGGCGGTGGTGGTTGTAACGACTCACACAAAAACGTCCTAAAAACGTTCCGTAAATATAAACTCGGATCCCTAATATAACAACTCTCATTAAAAACACTATTTCTTATTTTAATTTAACCAAGAGGAAACTTTAATTGAGACACCCAAGTAATTCTGCATAAACCCTAAAAATATCAGAACAATCAGAATCGGGATCAGGGCCCCTAAAACTCAGGGGGGGCATTCCCTACTCGATGATTATCCTTATAACTTATTATAAAAATCGAATTTAAGCGAATCGTCGACTCACCTGCACTCCAAACACACGCGGCAATCAAATAGACATTTTGGGACCCATACGATGCGCAGGGGTTTTAGGCCTACGATGCGCAGGGCTGACCAAAATTCAGCTATAAATAGAGGACATTGGCACTTGATTTCTGGACATTCAACGTCGAAAGAATTCGAAATATACACTGAGATAACTTCTGTATACTCCAATTAACACACACAGGCACTAAATCGACCCCGCAATCAGGGTATTAGCACAATCGCTATTACGATTCATTGTCCGATCGATCAATATATCCAATGGATGTTTAAGTGCCGCCCACATTAGGGCTATACTTTGTCGTTCGTCGTTAAATCGATGGATGTTTAAGTATCGTACTTTGTCGTTCATCGTTAATTCGATGGATGAAGTATCGCACTTTGTCGTTCGTTGTGAGAATTTGATCTCGTGAGTTATCGTAAATGCTGGATTGATTACTAACCCAGAATTGTGTGCCTATTATTAGATTTAGGTTAAAAAGACTAATCAGTAGGCTAGACTCTGCTCAAATTAAATCTGCAATCCATCAAGGCTTATCTGTAGACTTTGGTTGTATAAATCTGCATGATTATAAAGTGAGTCATTCTCTTTTTATCAAATCTATTTACAAAATTATGTTTAATTTCAAAGTTATAATTACGGGGATTAAGTCTTTGTAATCACCAAGTTACAGCCGGTATGTGGGGTTTTGTATACATTACTTGATAATCGTCACCATTGGGGCAGCCAATTGGGGGATATGACCATAGTCACAGATTCGGTCGAGTGACAAATACCGTGGGTAGTTGGTTTGATATCAGAAACATTGTAATCGCTCTTAATACTGTAAATTATAACAAATGTGTCATTTTAGTAAATAGAATGATTCACTCAGTATTTCCCGCTGACAAAACCTTTTTAAAATACTTTTCAGGTAATTACAGTAGATTGGAGTAATAAATGGATACGGCACTGAAAGGCATCAAGAAGTGGCTTATTTTATTAATTAAATTAAAACTAAGAAATATTTTTTTATGTAATTATCTTTATTAAAGCTACCTTTGTAAAACATGGATTTATTCCATCTATTTAATAAATAAAAATCCGGTGTTTCTAAACTCTGATATTTTTCCTAACTCACGGTCCTGATAAAATTTCCGCTGCAACGTTTTCAAAATAATCACCGGTACCACTGGGCTGTTCGCGACTCCCGATTCCGTCCAGGGTGGGTCGGGGGCCGTGACAGAAGGTGGTATCAGAGCCAACTCAAAGAGCCACTGCTTTAAGCCTTTAGGTGTTGTGATAATAATACCTAAATTTATATAAAAGAGTTAGGAGATTGCTATTAACTGGTAGCACACATGATAGTATTTAGACTTGAACTTAAGAAAAGATGCCTTAGTATTAGCTTCACGATAAGCTAAGTACTTGTGTAAATAAATATGATGGATTTTGGTGAGTTCATTTCTCTTTTCTCACAGTTTGTGAGTCCACTCTATTTTCTCACAGTTTTATCACCTTTTTGTGATACAATTATATTTACAAAGGCTTTTCAAAATCCTAAAATATTTATCAGATTATGCTTACAGTGATTAAGTTTTTATATTCTATAATAACTACCAGTACGAGAGGTTTTATACATTATTTGATTCTCGTTATTATTTGCCAGAAAGTTAGTCAATATTAGCATGACCACAATCACAGTGGGAATTATGCCCAGTAGCTATAATCAATAACTAATATTATTTTAACATTAAATTATTAGTTAATTTAATGTATGTTTGAGATAAATCTAAATAGTGTATATCATAATAAAATAGTCAAATATAATATATTCTACTATACGAAGATTATATTTTTAGTCACTTTAAATAATGATCTTACAATTATTTAATTAACATATTATATTTGATAAATTATAGTAGTTTGACATCAAATGATATATGTTATATTCTGAGTTAAAATGGTTTTGTGCCATAAGTAATATATTTAATAAAGTAAATGTCACAAGACAACTAAGTCCAAAGTCACTAGTTGAGAGAATGATCAACAATGACATGACCAAAAGCACTAGTTGAGAGAATGATCAACAGTGTTATGATTAGAATCACTATTTGAAAGAATGATCAACAGTGATATAACCACAATTACTAGTTGAAAGAATGATCAACAGTAATATGACCTGAGTCACTAGTTAAAAGATCGACACTATCACAAGAATCGTCTAGTGATTAATATAATAATAAGATATGTTATGGAAATACAAATTTCCTTAATTCTGAATAAAAGCCCTAATAAGATAGGCACTTTTTGAAAAGATACTATTTATGGGAAATAGAAAATTTTCTCCGGCAAGACTGGGTATGGTGTAACAGACTTTCCAGTTTGTTCGGATATACTAAGGTTACCGCTCCGGCGCGAATCGGATAAGACGGGGTATATAATATGTCAAACGAGTGACAAGATTTCCCTAAATAGTATTATGACCAGATATCTGACTAGTTTTTGGAAATATAATTCTGTTAAATACATTGACCTGATAGATGATATGTTTATTTCAGCATGTGAAATATATGATTATATAGATATATATATCTATAAGGAATTCCAAAAGTCAATTAAGAATAAAGCATCAGTATCTGTGTGTAGATTTCTTATTCAGGAATCCCTTTTCCGATATCAAACATTATTTAATTATCTGTCTCATAACTCGTGTGATAAAATAAACAAAGGAAACCCATTAAGTTGGGATACTATCGAAAGTGTAAAGAATTTCTAACATTTTACCATAAACTATTAACGCAAGTAAAAAGCATGTAAAGTTGTGATAAGGTACAAGAAAACACATAAAAATTTGATTATAAATCCACAGAAGTTGAAGTATATTCCACATAACTTCCGAGGCAAGACCTTTTGAAAATATAATTGGGCACGATAACACCAATGTTAAAATTCCGTCAGTAAGAAGAACTGCTAATCAAAAAGAGGCATTTTGCCACATGATCCTACAAAATGAATATCTCTAAAGTACGCTAGAACAGGATTTCATAAACATCCGTGCACAGTCTAATCAGAGTCATAATTATTATCACTGCAAAAGGAGGAACATACTTTTGCAAATTACCTATTTCATTTTTCGACATTCCCTGATAATGTCATTTAACAACAGTTATCACACAAAAATTCCGGATAGAAGTTCCTATATTTCTTTCGTTGAAATTTTGACTTTTGCATATAAATAAATTAACTTTCGTGTTTCTACTTCCCTTAATGATCATCATACCAGGAGGATTTATTTCATATTAGCGAATATTGATTCATTTCATTTCTTGATAAATCCACACGTTACACATGCACCGAATTGTTGTGCATGTGGTTCGTTTAATTTCTGAATTCCACTGGATGGCTTCATTCTAATTTGTCGTTTTATCCAAACTCAAATATCCTTTAGTTAGAATTGATTTTGGCATAATGAACCACATTATTGCTAAACAATGACTCTTAATATCAAGTCAATAAATTTTTGAAAAACTCAATTTTCTTTGGCATCCATGGTTTCTGTTATGACCATGTCTGAATTTTCCTATTTAAACTCGTTTTAACCGAGTTCAATTGTTTGAACTTGCTCGCATTACTTGTTCAATTCAAGGTTCCATATGATGAATAAAACCATCATATTCAGAATAATCCTAACAAGCATTTCAATTCTCTTGAATTATAACATGCTTGTGTGATCCTCGACTTCACTAAATCATTTCTTTGATCACAATCACTTTGTGGTGACATTTTCACAAAATCTGAAGATTGCGCTAATCTCGGATTTAATTATTTATATTAAATCCACTTTGTTGATTTATTCTATAGAATCTTAAAATAATCATATGCTCAGATAATGATACCCAAATTCATATTTCGATATATCTCTTAATAATTATTACAATAGCAATTGAGCTTTTCGTAAAATTTATTGTTATATCCTCGTTGATCGAAAAACATTATATAAATTTAATTGATTATATATGAAAATTTCCTAAATTTACAAATATAGTATTACTATATTTTAAACCATTACGGTAAAGAAATTATATTTAAGGAATATTTTTTTTTTTAAGTTATTGTTTAGTTATTTATTTATAAAAAGTAGTAGTGTTAAGATTATTTTAATACTAGGGTTATTATCAAGGGCAGGTATTGGATAGCCTAGCCTTAGTTAGGCATGGATTGGCCACCTATGCTTAAACAAGGCAGCACTAATCAATATCCACCATGATAATGACTAGTTAATATAAATAAAGTCATCATACTTATTTAGTAAATTTTAATTATATATGAAAATATATATACTTTGGAGAAGACATATTTTCATATAATATAAGGGACAAATAAAAATTATAAATAATAGTGATCTTTTAAAAAATATATATATATATTTTGTAAATAACTTCATTACAGTGTTTTGTAATATATGATCCCTAAAAAGTGTATTATTACAAATAAAATAACTTGGAACTCTAAACAATGATACACTAATTTTATTTTCTTTTGGTATATCTTTGCAATTCACTTATCTTAACACTTTGATTTTCTCATATTATAAATTAATATTTGACAAATCATTTTTCATGTTTTTATTTCATTTGAAATCTGTCAAATTCTAAGTCTTCCTCGGTTACCAATCAAAGTAAGCTTTCTTTTGACAAAGAATTTTTATTGATTCTAAAAAAAAAAAAAAAAGTTCTTCATATTCATTTTAAATATCTATTAATCATATATCTTTCGGCATAAACCTAGTCACCTTAGAAATTATAACATTTCATCTCATTCATTTTCGATTTTTTCGAACTAATTCCGTTGACTCATTGAATCCTACTTATGATACAACTCGTATTCACAAAATTCGATATTTTAAAATTCTGTGTCATATACCCTAATATTATTGTTATTAACTAAAAGGTGACATAAGTCTAAAAGAAATATCATAACCCAAATACACTTGGAAGCTGGAATCTGAGATGAAGAAAAAAAGTATTCCTACTTATTCCAGTAAATCTCTAGGACGAGATTTTTATTAAGGATAGGAGAATGTAACGACTCACACAAAAACGTCCTAAAAACGTTCCGTAAATATAAACCCGGATCCCTAATATAACAACTCTCATTAAAAACACTATTTCTTATTTTAATTTAACCAAGAGGAAACTTTAATTGAGACACCCAAGTAATTCTGCATAAACCCTAAAAATATCAGAACAATCAGAATCAGGATCAGGGCCCCTAAAACTCAGGGGGGGCATTCCCTACTCGATGATTATCCTTATAACTTATTATAAAAATCGAATTTAAGCGAATCGTCGACTCACCTGCACTCCAAACACACGCGGCAATCAAATAGACATTTTGGGACCCATACGATGCGCAGGGGTTTTAGGCCTACGATGCGCAGGGCTGACCAAAATTCAGCTATAAATAGAGGACATTGGCACTTGATTTCTGGACATTCAACGTCGAAAGAATTCGAAATATACACTGAGATAACTTCTGTATACTCCAATTAACACACACAGGCACTAAATCGACGCCCCAATCAGGGTATTAGCACAATCGCTATTACGATTCATTGTCCGATCGATCAATATATCCAATGGATGTTTAAGTGCCGCCCACATTAGGGCTATACTTTGTCGTTCGTCGTTAAATCGATGGATGTTTAAGTATCGTACTTTGTCGTTCATCGTTAATTCGATGGATGAAGTATCGCACTTTGTCGTTCGTTGTGAGAATTTGATCTCGTGAGTTATCGTAAATGCTGGATTGATTACTAACCCAGAATTGTGTGCCTATTATTAGATTTAGGTTAAAAAGACTAATCAGTAGGCTAGACTCTGCTCAAATTAAATCTGCAATCCATCAAGGCTTATCTGTAGACTTTGGTTGTATAAATCTGCATGATTATAAAGTGAGTCATTCTCTTTTTATCAAATCTATTTACAAAATTATGTTTAATTTCAAAGTTATAATTACGGGGATTAAGTCTTTGTAATCACCAAGTTACAGCCGGTATGTGGGGTTTTGTATACATTACTTGATAATCGTCACCATTGGGGCAGCCAATTGGGGGATATGACCATAGTCACAGATTCGGTCGAGTGACAAATACCGTGGGTAGTTGGTTTGATATCAGAAACATTGTAATCGCTCTTAATACTGTAAATTATAACAAATGTGTCATTTTAGTAAATAGAATGATTCACTCAGTATTTCCCGCTGACAAAACCTTTTTAAAATACTTTTCAGGTAATTACAGTAGATTGGAGTAATAAATGGATACGGCACTGAAAGGCATCAAGAAGTGGCTTATTTTATTAATTAAATTAAAACTAAGAAATATTGTTTTATGTAATTATCTTTATTAAAGCTACCTTTGTAAAACATGGATTTATTCCATCTATTTAATAAATAAAAATCCGGTGTTTCTAAACTCTGATATTTTTCCTAACTCACGGTCCTGATAAAATTTCCGCTGCAACGTTTTCAAAATAATCACCGGTACCACTGGGCTGTTCGCGACTCCCGATTCCGTCCAGGGTGGGTCGGGGGCCGTGACAGTGGTGGTGGGTTAAGTGCGGCGGTGGGTGTGGGTTAAGTGCGTCGGTGGTGGTGGGTGAAGGTGCGGCGGTGGGTGTGGGTTAAGTGCGGCGATGGGTCTCTGTCTCCGGCCATGATAGCCGTCCATGAAAGCGGGAGGATTCTGCATATTGTTGACCAGATTATCTTTCTATATATGTTGTTTCTTGTTGACCAGGTAAGATTAACAAGCTTGATGATTTAGGCGTTCATGATTTTTTGTTAATTTGGGGGTGTTGTTCAAATTAAGCATGTGGGTTTTGGTTTTGTCATGAAAATATTCAATCTTTGTGAGCGATTTGATGATATCCAAGGCTGTACTGCAGGTTTGGGTTTTTTAGGAGGTGGTAGTTGATTTTGGGGTGGTGATGGTGGAGAAGGGTAATGGTGGAGGGTGGTGGTTTCAGTGGTGGTGTCAAGTGGCGGTTTTAGGTTGTGGTGGCAAGTTGTGCTTTAAGGAGGTGGTGGGCGGTGGTGGTAAAGTTGGAGGTGGTGGTGGTTTTAGGATGAAGAAGAAAATGTGGGTCCCATCTTTTTTTAATTTCTTTTAATGATTTAATTATTATTTTTTGTTGGTGAAATTACAATAGTACCCTCATGTGCCTTGCACATGACCAGATTTAACTAAAAAATCTAACTGGGTTTGGCCTAAAGGACATAACATGCAAGATTTGCAAACATTAAGGACAAAACTCATCAATTTTAAAGACAAAGGACAACGCCTGCAATTTGGGACATACATAAAGGACAAAACTTGTAATTGACTCTATATTCAACTTACACGCATACATATATATATATATTTAATTATTATTATTATTATTACTACTACTATTATTGTTACTGATAAGGGTTCATCCAATATTGCATGTTACGCTCGTCATGTTTCCAAACGAGCCTCTCCCCTATCTGTCTCATTCTTTCACTTCCATCAAATATCTCCTCACCAAAGGTGCGGAGTTCCTGTATGTTCTCGGTGCTCATGGGTGGTGCGGGTGCTGGTATCGGATCAAGGTATTGTGGCATTGGTTCTTCGTAAGGGTATGGGTTCTCTAGGATCTCTCGAATATACTAGTCATTGTCCCAGTATGGATCTAGAGGGTCAAGGTTTGGGTAGGGTGCTACTGGGTTTTGCAGGGGTTCCTCTTGTGGGTGGAGTTCTGGGTAATCCCTGTGGTCGTCAAACCATGGGTCATAATCTAGGGGATGGGGTGCTGGGACTCTAGGGATTTCAGCTGGGTCGAAAGTAGGTGCTGGAATTTGGTCTCCTGGGTTGGGTTCGATTTCCATAGGTTGTGTTGGGAATAAGGGTAGTGGCTGTGGTGCTATAATTTGTTCTAGGTTCGGGTCTGCGGCTGTGGTAGCTAGTATATGGAAATTGGCTAGTCTCCTATTGATTATATTCTGAGTTTGAGCATTCATCTCCCTATTCGCAGCTGCTAAGGCTCTCTGCTGCTGTAATTTTCTCATCCTTTTTCTACGCTCGTGAGCTCCTCTGCTAAACCATCCTCTCTTTTTGGTAGGGAATGGCTCTTCAGATTGTGCTTTGAATACGAAAATCCCTTCTTCGGTGTCAGCTGAATACCCCAAGGGGGTAGGCTGAGAAGAAGTTCCTTCGTCCCTAGGAGAGCTGGATAATTGACGATAAGCGTCCGATGGTCCTTGATCACTCATACTGTAAACTAACAAATTGTCAAATAACACAAAACAATAATATACATATATGCACATAATCATATAGATTATTTCCTAACATAATGAATAAAATTTTGGTGTCATCAGAATACTTTTGTGGCTGAAATCAGTGCCTGTAGCTCTGATACCACCTTCTGTCGCAACCCCCGGCCCCTAACTACCTGGGAACGGGCGGCCGCGAACTCAGATATAGTGGTATCGGTATTTATCAATTTCGCAGCGAAATTTACATCAGGACCATAGTTAGGAAATATTTTATCAGAGTAAAATACCACATTTTTATAATATTAATCACATGGGAAATTCCCAAGTTTCTATTACAAACATGTTTATAGGGATAAACCCTAATTTATTGAAATAAAACATCTTCTTTATTTAGGTAACTTTTATAGCCACTTTTCCAAGCCTTCAGTGCTGTCTAGCTAGCTTATAATTGGCTTTCACATTTTGTTACCTGAAACGCGTTTAAAAACATTTTGTCAGTGGGAAATACTGGTGAGTGAATCCCAATTTAATCAAGAAGAGTTTTATCATTTTACAGTATTGAGAGCGATTACAATGTTTATATCTACACAATTACTCATTCAGTACTGTCAATCCTGACTGGTGGGTCATATTACTCATTGGCTATCTCATTGTCTAATGGTAACGTGTTCCACATTTTGTATACAAAACCCCAACATACCGGCAGTAATTGAAGAATTACAAAGACTCAATCACTGCTAATCACATTGTAAAATATTTAAAGTTTTGTAAAAACAGTTTGCAAAAAGGTTTACAAAAAGGAGATTACTCACATTGCTACTTTAGGTTTTTCCTTTGTGATTTCCTGGTTATAATCTAGTTAAATAAACAATGCACACGTGTTAGTATAATAACCCAAATTTTACATTAGTTATACCCTCCCCGAGACAGAACTCCAACGACAACGTCGGGCAGAGCCTTGACAGCCGTTACGGAGCACTAGATCAATCGGGCATCGTATCTAATACGTAACCGGGGGTTATGATACTTACAACGAGGCAGAGCTTCGTTAATTAGGGGGTTATTATGCCCGATATAATTTCTACACTTCAGAAATTGAGAGAGAATTTCGAGATTTGAACGATGGAAATGAATGCCTGAGCTCCCAATTTATAGGGCTGCTTTGGCAGTCCCTCGCGCCCCGCGACGGAGACAGGAGGGGCCGTCGGGCCCTGCGACGTAGGGTGTGTAGGGCCTAGCTATGCTGAGTTGGTTCGTAGCTCCGACACACGTGGCAGCACCGGGTAAGGGCGGGTGGCCAAGCGCTCGCGCCCCGCGACGGCCCTCAAGGGCTCTGTCGCGCCCCGCCAGGAACCATAAAAAATTGTTTTTAATTAACTTTTATAAAAATAAAGGTATTTTGGGTCATTTCTCGCATACAGGGTGTATTTTAGGGCGTATTGGGGTGTTCTAATAATTTTAGGAGGGTTGTTATGTAAATAACAAAAAGTTATATCTTTAAAAAAGCACGTGCGTTATAGGGGTTAAATAAATCTAATTTTATATACCAGATAATAAAAAAAATTATATCTTAAATAAACTAACGAATATACTCAATACGGAAGGGATATGGTGATTACGGATGTGGTTCTTGAAAAAAATATAGGTTATTCAAGAAGCAAATCAGTAGCCGTGATAAAATGTTGGTACCAATTTTGACAATTTGATTTATAAATTATATAATAAAATTGATATAATAATTTTTTTAGTAATGAAAATAAAAAAAATAATATGTTAATACAAAGTTTGGTTTTCGTAATAAATAATTTTTTTAGTTAAAAAATATCTTAAATCATCATCATACTCGGTAAATCTCACCATTAGGCAATAGCAAAGTTAAGATACGGTCTGAGGAGGGTAAGATGTAGACAGTCTTACCTCTCCACCGTAGGAATAGAGAAACTGCTTACAGTGAGACCGGCGACTCAATAGTAGTTTTGCATCAAGTCTTGGACATAAGGCACATGACACTCAACAATCGGGACAAAAGCCGATTAATGCATGTACCATTCTGTCTTTCGGCTATCAACGTCACCACATGATGCACGATTAACCATCCGCCGCTTTTAACGTTATTTTCACGAAATAAGTAAAATAACGTTAAAATTAGTGTCGTTTCACTTTTGCCCTCCGAGGACCCACACATATATACGTTAAAAATATCTTAAATCAACGGTTTAAATTGAGGATACTATTTTATTAGAAAAAATAGAAGGATACGACATTCAAAGGAGGATAAGTTATAATATTAATTGATTTATTATTTATTTAATTAATATAAGATAAGATAAGTATAAAAGAGAGACGGGAAAATCAAAAAGCAGATGTCTCCAATGGATAACACGTGCCACACGTTAATTTTATTTTATTATATAGATATAGATATAGATTCGGAAACCAAAAAAATAAAAATCTAACAATTGAATCAAAAATAAATTTTCCTTCTTTATATTGTCGTTGTTATCAAATAACTTAGATTTCCTATAACTAAAGATTCAATTAAGTTTTGGTTTCAAATCAAACTGAATGCGAATATGCTATTCGATTTGGTTTGATTTGGTTTTCAATTCAATCAATTTAAAACCATACATTAAACACTCCTAGATTGATTCAAGTGAAATCATCTATGATAGTTGTGGTCTTATGTCTTTTTATATAATAAATATTATATATAGTAGTGTGAGGTTCATTGGGGAACACTAAAAAAGTGAGGAACGGTGGGGAACCGACTCAAACGAACTCCGATTGTACTCATTCCAGCGGCGTTGGAAACGGCTCGTCGAACCCTAACTAGGATCTCTTAACCCTGAACCCTAAATCATAACCCCTAAACCCTAAATATATTAGGGTTTGGCTTTTAGGGTTTAGCTTTAGGGTTTAACTTTAGGGTTTAGGGTTTAGCTTTAGGTTTAGCCTTTAGGGTTTAGCTTTTAGGGTTTATAGTTTAGATTTTACGGTTTAGCTTAGGTTTTAGCCTTATTTTTTAGCTTTAGGGTTTAGAGTTTAGGAGTTAGGATTTAGGGTTAAAAGATCTTAGTTAGGGTTCGGCGAGCCGGTTCCAACGCCGCTGGAATGAGTCCAATCGGAGTTCGTTTGAGTCGATTCCCCGCCGTTCCCCACTTTTTTAGTGTTCCCCAATGAACCTTCCCCATATATAGTAATAGTTATGTTTAAAAATAATTAAATAAACACACATAAATAATTAATAACTAAAGATAAAGTGAGTCGAATTTTAGCTTTAGACATAAAGCACTATGTCACGGGCCAAATGTTTGAAGATCGCGATGCTATGGGCTGCGCTTGAACGCTTGGGTTACTGGCTAGTCCTGGACTTTATCAGGGGACGGAGTCAGTGTCAATGAAGAGGTGTACGTGCCTAGTCGTGCAAACGACGAACGCACCACTGGTCGAGAGCTGGCGCCGCTCTCCTGATGAGTCCAAGGCAGGACGAAACCAGTGACCCACACAAAGAAGCGAGATGGATTGGCTTGTCCCCGGGGACTTGGGGACGCCACACGGGGCTCGAAAAGTAACCCCGTGACAACTTGGTATCAGAGCAGAACGATTCTCGGATACGTTGGAACGTGACTCTTAACCAAATGAGCTTAACATTTAGAGTATGGTTGCGCAATGGTGGTGGGAGAAGACCAAATATGGGTTTGCTTCGGCAAAGGTCTTTGTACTCCGCGAGTATGGGATCGTGAGAGCCGCTCAAGTATAGTTGCAGTGAAGCCCTCCGTGTTATGTTCAAAAATATACGGTCCAAGCAGCGCCGTAAAAAGGAAGTTTTGTGAAAGCTGCTACAACTATTCAGGTCCCCGTATTCCTGAAACAAGGTGAATCATCGGCACCTAATCCGATGCGGCGGACGTCAGCGCCACTTATACCAAAACTGACGTACTATATTGAACATGCACGACAGAAGATCATTGTTGCTGTGCTTTCGGGTGTCCTACCCTCCCAAAGTGAATCATGCTCAACATAAGGGGGATCATGCATTGTCAAGTATGTGAGCTGGTATGGGACGGCGAGCATGCACGAGGAAGTGCATGAAATGGTGGTGGGAGAGTGTCACGGGCCAAATGTTTGAAGATCGCGATGCTATGGGCTGCGCTTGAACGCTTGGGTTACTGGCTAGTCCTGGACTTTATCAGGGGACGGAGTCAGTGTCAATGAAGAGGTGTACGTGCCTAGTCGTGCAAACGACGAACGCACCACTGGTCGAGAGCTGGCGCCGCTCTCCTGATGAGTCCAAGGCAGGACGAAACCAGTGACCCACACAAAGAAGCGGGATGGATTGGCTTGTCCCCGGGGACGCCACACGGGGCTCGAAAAGTAACCCCGTGACAACTAGCTCTCATAAGTTTAACGAGCTGGGCTCGAGTTTAGTGATGCTCTAGTTTGACTTGACACGTTTATTGCAAGATCTATGAAGAGCAAAGGGAACAAGGATGTTTTTAAGTTTATGGTTTGTTGCTCAAAGTATCTCTATACTTTATGTGTGTTACACAAAGAAAAAGATGATAAGTTGAAGCGATCCCTTCCTCAACTCAGTGTTTCAACTTTAATGACAGTTTTGAACGTTATTTTTAGTATGTTAATTCAAGAAACTTTTTTGAAGTTTGGTGTTATAAAAAGATGTTGGTATGCAACTGAATTTCCATTTATGGGTTAGTTATTAATGCTTATTTTGTTTGGTATAAGGCTATAGGGTGTGGTTGGAGCCCCATGGGGCTTTATCAAGTCCACCTAAGCTTCACCTAGGATCAAACTCAGCATGGAGCTCCTTTTAATTTGCATGGTGTGGATAGAGCCCTATATTAAAGAAAATTAAAAAAAAATTAAGATTTCATTGGTGCAAAACAAGTGGGTCCCACCTATAGAGCCCCTTCCAGCCCGTTATCATGTTGGCGAAGGATCAATGGCGCCCCGGCATAACGCTGGGGGTGTGGGTCGATGGCGCCGTAGGGCGCTATAGAGTGCCAGCTGGGTTGGGTGGCGCCCCCACACCCTCCAGCCTAAGATAGAAGTGTTTAATTTTGATTTTACTTTGTTGATGTCAATATTGATTAGGATAGATTGGAATGATTCAAACTGTCATCTTTGTCTTTTCCTACAACTGAAATTGCATGAGTGGATTTTGTAGTTACAAGAAGTTAGAATAAGTTTATTGAAAAGTGAAAACAGTTATCATATTGTAATTATGATATTTGCACTTAAAACAATTCCATTATATTTTTTGTTAGGTAATTCTTTTATATTGTAATTATGATATTTGTATTTAAAACAGTTCCATTATATTTCTTAGGGGAATTGGCCTGTAATAATCTCATCTAGACCTTATTGGCTATTAATAATCTCACCTCAGAATATTCCCCCCACCAGTCTCACCTTTCACATATTTTTCCTACAATGGTCCCCCATTAAAAAAATTTAACGGAGTTAAGCTTTTTTCTAAATTACAAACAGATTTTTAGGGCCTTTGATCAGAACGATGATACGAGTCCATTGATGTAAAATTTACTTCGAAATGGTGCTCCAAGTGACTTGATTTTGGTTAATTGGAAATTTAAGCACCAGAATTGAAGCGTCGTTTTCATCGTTTGGAGCACCTTTTCGAGGCAAGTTTTATATCAATGGACTCATATCGTCGTTCTAATTAAAAGCCCTAAAAAATTTGTTTGTAATTTGGAAAAAAACTTAACTTCGTTAAGTTTTTTTTTTAACGGGGGGACCATTGTAGGAAAAATAGGTGAAAGGTGAGATTGGTGGAGGGAATATTCTGAGGTGGATTATTAATGGCCAATAAGGTCTAGGTGAGACTATTACAGACCAATTTTCCTATTTCTTATTACGTAATAGGTAATAGGTAATTGTTTTAAAGTTGTGAATATTATATGTATTTATTTTCGGCAAAATGCAATTACACACGTTGAACCTGATGACTAATATGTTTTTTTTTTCTTTTTTGGTGTTTTACACTCTTGTTTAGTAAATATTTTTTAGATGATTGCTTTTAGTTGTTAATATTACTTGTAGTATTTAAAAATTTTAAATATGGTTGGGCGATCCATTAAAGCACAACATGGATCCATTAAGGCCCATTATGGTTTATTAAGAAATGTATGGTTTAGTATTTTCATTGTGATCCATTAAGGCATAATATGATCCATTAAAACATGTATAATCTATTGTTGTCCATTATGATCCATTTAGGCCCAATGGGCCCATTAAGACATATATGATTTACTATTGTTCATATCAATCCACTAAGGCTAATGTGGCCCATTAAGACATATGTGATCTACTAATTAACCAGTTTAGAAGGAAATTACTCAAATAATAAAATGAAAATTTATAACTTTATATACTTAAAAAATATAAAATTATAAAAAATGTTGTTTATAAAATAAAATAATATATTATACAAGTGTATATAAACGTAACTAATATGCACACATTAACATATAATTTATTAGAAAACGAGTAAGAACAAATATTATTTAGAAAAAATAATATTTAATAATAGTTTAAATTTTTAAATATACAGTAAGTTTTTTACATGAAATTCCTTCTTGTCAAGATCTAATGGCAATCTTTGTATAACCCATAATATATCGATGAAGCAGGCGAAATTTCGTACATCCAATAAGCACGATCCATCTGAAAATTAAAATAAACAAACAAATGATGTAAACTTATGTAAACCAATGCTTTTAGATGGTGGGTCATAACCCACTTTTTGAATATTCTATCTCATATGTATACATTTTAACGGGTTGACTATCTAAGAAAAAATCAGCAGCATTTCCCTTAACTCCCCAAGTATACAAATATATAATACATGTTTATACTCATGACATATCATACATACAAATATCCACATGTACATACACACATATTATTCATACATACATACACAATACATACATACATACATGACAACTTATAATCATACAATACATAAAGAAATCATAAAAAAGGTAACAAAATTTAAATTTTCGTACCTTAAAGTGATGATTGAATGAGATTTAAAGAAACTTGAATAATTTCACCTTTAGCTAGATATAACAATTTATATTCAATTAAAGCATAAAAATGAAATACTAAATCAAAACATATCATAAATAAGATACCTTTAATTGGAATGGCTTGTTTTGATGGTATTGTAGATTGAAGGAGAATGAGGGCTCATAGGGTTTAAAATGAGTTGCAGAGAAGAAGAAAGAAGAAGTTAGGTTTAGATCTTGAATTGATAAGTATTTTGGTGTTATTTAAAAGTTTTAGCCTCAAAAAATATAGCAACCTTAGCCTCAAATAATTAATTTTTTTGGTAATGTATTACTTGTAAGTTTAATGGCGACGTGTAATCTTTTTTTAAGTGGTGTGTTTATTTAATAATGGGGTAATATTGTTATTTGGTGCTTTGTATTATAAGACAACACCAAAAACATATACATGAAATTTACACCACCCAAAAATTGATTTTGTACTAGTGGTGATGAGTAATTAATATTTTCATGGTTGATTATTAATAATACTTTAGCATTTTATGATTTTTTATGCATTTATATATGTTTTATGTAGGGCTGTAAACGAACCAAACGTACGGCGAACAGTTCGTGAACTATTCGACAGGAAGTTCGTTTAGTTAAATGAACGAACGTGAACAGAGACCGTGTTCATTCATTTATGTTCGTGAACGTTCGGTAACATGTTCGTTTGTGTTCGATAATTCATTAGAGTTTTTAATTCTTATATTTTATTTATATACTTCAAAATTTCTGACAAATAATATTTAATAAGTGTTAGTGTATTATATATTCTGTTCATGAACGGTTATTTGTGTTCGTTTATTTCCATTTGTGTCTATGAACATTAGCATGTGCTCATTTGTGTTCGTTAACGTTTGTTTTCGTTCATTGCCTAAAATTAACAAACAAACACGTACAAGTTCATTTTCCTTAACAAACGAACACGAACATAAAATCTTGTTCGATAAGTGTTCATGAACACAAAAATTTCTTAACAAACGAACATGAACAAGGTCTTGCTCATGTTCGTTCAGTTCGTTTGCAGCCCTATGTTTACGCATTAATATGTAAGGCACCTTTTGTGTAATAAGGCAACGTAGTGGTGCACAAAAAACCCGAACCCGGACCCGAAAAAAAAACCCGTAACCGGGTATTATAAAACCCGGGTTTTTTATACCCGAACCCGAACCCGACCCTACCCGTAGGGTAGGGACCGGGTATGCATATTTGATCTAAAACCCGAACCCGGAACCGGTTTTTTTTATACCCGGTTTATACCCGAAACCCGGTTTTATAAATACCCGAACCCGGAACCGGGTTTTATAAATACCCGGAACCGGTTTTTAAAAAAACCCGATTTTGATGTAATCTTGTTTAATAATGTATGCATTAAGACTTCTAGTTCTTATGATTTAACAAAATTATGTATGCACTTTGATGTAATCTTGTTTAATTATTAGGTTTCTAATGATATTTGCCACCGCTACTTAATTATTTAGTATATTTCATTACAAGTGGAAACAAATATGCCAATATATGTTGGCCCTTCTATTTTCTTTGTTTGTTTAATATCATTATTAGTTTTTGTATTTAATAAATTGTGTCTCTGTTTATAAAGTTCAAGAATAACCACATGAATAACTATAAATTGTGCCTCTGTTTATAAATTGTGCCTCTGTTTATCAATAGATTTGATGTCTATGTGTGAGAGTTATTTTTGATACATTTTATAAGCATAGTTCCGGTCGGGTTTTTTTAATACCCGGTGCGGGTTTTTTCCCAACCCGATGCATACCCGAACCCTACCCGATGAATACCCGAACCGGACCCGAACCCGGAAATAGGGTATTATAATACCCGGGTTTTATAAAACCCGACCCGAACCCGGGTATATAGGGTATACATTTTTGGTAGAAAACCCGGACCCGACCCGGTTTTTAAAAAAACCCGATCCTACCCGAACCCGATCCTACCCGAAACCCGATTTTTAAAAAAACCCGATTTGTCCACCACTAAGGCAACGTACCTGTTTCCTACTGCAACTTGAAGAGGTTGACAGAAATTACAACTTATTTCAAATTAAACTTTTAAAGTTTACTTAAATTTATGATTCTATAAATCTTAATTTTATTTCTTCATTTAAACTCAACATTTTTTTCTTTGAAAACTATGGTGTTAGAAAATAAGTTATTCAAAATGTGATCTTATGATGCATGTCTGTTAACCAACTAAATTCAAAGACAAAAGCAAAACATTGATATCGACTTATTTGGAAACACATCCATGAGTAGTTACAAAACCCCTTAAATGAGTCATCCTAATAATACAAAACAAGTCAATGGGCTTTAACTTTGACTATAATAACAATATGCGTAGTGGTAAGGGTGAATAATGCCCCCATCTTTGGGCGTTTTCCACCGTATGGCAGTCCAGTGGGATAATACCCATAATGCCCAACCAATCATTACCCAATTATTATTTTTTAATTTAAAACTAATAATATTGAAATAAAAAAATACATTAATAAAAATAATAATAAAAAACTGGAAAAACTAAAAAAATACATTAATAAAAATAATAATAAAAAAACTGGAAAAACTAAAAAATAGAGTAATTTTCGTCTTCGCTTTCGTCATTCTCGTCATCTTCGTCTTCCTCATCATCCTTTCTTCTTCACCCTCGTTTGGAATATATCGAACCGACCATGCGTGTTGGACCAAATCAACCGCTAACGCGGAATGTGCGGGTTCATAACGCAATTCTCGTGCATTGTTTACTCTTTCTTCCATTGATGCTTGCGGATGCTCCTCTTGGACAACTTCTGGTACATAATTCTATAAAAATGGATTGAAGTTTGGGATTGTGTGTGTTTTAGTTTGTACAAAAATGTGGTTTGTAGTGAGTATATATATAAAAGTGAGAAGAAAAAAAAAGAAAAATAAATAAAAATAGCCGTTATGTGACCGTTGGCAACGGTCTGATTGGCCACAAAACAAATTGCACGGCGTGTTTTAAAGGAGGCCTTTCGAATTTTTTTGCTCAACAACGCCCAGAGGGGCGGTCTGGAGGCGTCGAGGGGTGTTTTTGAAGGCAAAAAACGCCAGAAACTGCCCCACTACGGGTGGTCTAACAAATCAATTTCAATACATGACAAACCTTACAATACTGAAAACATAAATGAATATTATCGGCGAACGCCTTTCGTCGGTGATTGTTGACAAGTTCTAAATAAAAAAAATTAACTCGCCGTATCTTATCAACGAGGGATCATCGATGAACACATCAACCAACAAAATTGAGATTTCAATAATGGCCACCGACGTTGGGAAACAAAAGAAGCACTTAAGGAAACAAAGCGCTTAACACTCTAATCTTCAAATCCCTCCACACCATGTAGTCTAAAGGAAACAAAAGAATCACTTGAAAGAAACCCATAACTGCTTCTACTTAGCGTGGGCGTGATTAGACTACCTGGGTTAGGAGTTGTGGGTGGCGGCTGCTGCATGAGTAATTAGACTACTCGGTGTGGAGGAGGGTAGTCCTCAAAGGATGCTCCCCCACATAGGCGTACACGTAAGCGGGTGTGAGGATAGGCCTAAAGGGGATGGACCTAAGTATATGTATATGTGTATGTATGTATAGGTGTGTGTATAAATAAGAAGAGAGAGGACCGGCAAGAACGTCGAAGGGCCGACGGTGATGACGTCAAACGGTGTTCCGAGGCGGCGCCGCTCCACGACACACTGGGGACGTCCCCATACCGAGTGGCCTTAGAGGTGCACACAACTACGCAACCTTCTCCATCAAAACATTTGTTACATATACAAGGACAAAGGTGATGTTACGGTCTTATTTTTTATTACATTTAACAGTTTAAAAAGATTGAGTTAATTACATATACAATGTTTCAAAATGATATTTTAATCATTTATACACAGCTACAAAATACACTTTAACATAACTTAGTGATAAAAACCCAACTTTATAATAAAAAGGAAAACAGATAATTCAAATATTCGACTTTTTTTAATTATATATCTTCAAAGTATCATCAATTCCATCATAGAGATACGATACTATTATTATTTTAATTTATTAGAACCAAAACCAAATAAAAAGGAAAACAAATAATTCAACTCCATCTATCTGTCTTGCCGCCCATTCCACAATAAAAAAACCATATCTCCACTTTCAACCCAATAAACAAACCCTAACCTCTTCTTCCATCCATCATGAACTCAACCAACTCATTCATGTAACTCTTCATCTTCATCATCAATGGAGGAACAAAGACTCATACTACCAGGAGGCAAGTATGAAAAAGGAAAACTCATCGGAACCGGCACCTTCGCCAAGGTCTACCACGGCAGAGAACTCGCCACCGGTGAAAGCGTCGCCATTAAAGTCATCAACAAAGATCAAGTCAAAGATCAAGGCATGGTTGACCAGATCCAACGAGAAATCTCCGCCACACGTCTCCTCCGTCATCCACACATCGTCGAGCTTCGTGAAGTTCTAGCAACAAAATCTAAGATCTATTACGTTATGGAGTATGTTTCCGGTGGTGAGCTTTTCGCAAAGGTCGCACGTGGCGGACGTGTGAAAGAAGACGTTGCTCGTAAGTATTTCCAGCAGTTAATCTCCGCCGTGGATTTCTGCCATAGCCGCGGTGTGTCTCACCGTGATATCAAACCGGAAAACCTGCTGTTAAACAGTAATGATGATTTGAAAATAACTGATTTCGGATTCTCTGCTCTGCCGGAACAGAAGCGTTACGATGGACTGCTGCACACGCAGTGTGGCACGCCTGCTTACGTGGCACCGGAGGTGTTACGGAAGAAAGGATACGACGGTGCGAAGGCGGATATCTGGTCATGCGGCGTCGTTTTGTACGTTTTGTTAGCCGGATTTTTACCGTTTCACGATGAGAATTTGATGAATCTGTACCGGAAGATTTTCAAAGCGGAGTATGAGTTTCCGCCGTGGTTCACGGCGGAGACACGGAAACTGATCTCGAAGATATTAATGGCAGATCCGGAGCGGCGGATCTCGATTCAAGGAATCCGGCGTGTGTCGTGGTACCGACGAGGTCCGCCACGTCAGATCTCGTTCCGGTTGAAAACCGAACGAGTTACGCCGCCGGATCCGGCTGCCGGAACGTTGAAGAAATCAACATCTTCGCCGTCGTTTTTCAACGCTTTTGAGCTGATTTCATCGATGTCGTCTGGATTCGATCTATCGACGTTGTTCGAGAGCAAGGAGAAGAAGAAGGTAGCATCGATATTCACGTCGAAGTGTTCAGCGGCGGCGATTGTTGAGCGGATAGCGGCGGCGGCGAAGGGGCTGAGGTTTAGCGTTGAGAAGGAGGAGGATTTTAAGCTGCGGATGGAGGCGGCGGAGGAGGGGCGGAAAGGAGCGTTGGTGGTTACGGCGGAGGTGTTTGAGATGGCGACGGAGATGACGGTGGTGGAGTTTTTGAAGGATTCCGGTGACACGTTGGAGTATGAGAAGTTCTGTGAGGAGGACGTTAGACCGGCGTTAAAGGATATTGTTTGGACGTGGCAAGGTGATGACTGCAAGTCCAATTCCAGTGTTAACAGTGACGGTAGCGGTGAAGGTGACGGTTACTGTTAATTGATTGTTTTATGTAAAACATTATATTTTGCTAATTATTGATTTACAGCTCCTAAACAAAATATTATTTGTATGACTATTCAAACCTTTTTGGTTTATTACAACGCAAATTGACCCGTAAAAAGTGGGAGCGCACACTAGGCTGCAAAGGAAAACATGCAAATGTTTAAAGTACAAGATAGTAGCAGAAAACATGCATAAATTAGGGGATGTAACAAAAGAATATATTAATAAATTAGAAAAAAAAAAAAAAAAAAAAACTAGTGTCGGGCACATTGAAAATTGTTGTATTGTATATTTGTATCACCCAACTAGCATAATAAACATTTATAAGTGTACGCTTACACCATTTATTTAAATAATACTCGTTGCTCAGATTTGAATCTAGGACACCATTTATTTAAGTAGGCTACCTTACATTGACATAATATATATGTATGTCCAGATAATATATATAATTTCTATGATAATGAAATCTGTTAATAGTTTTCTTGTAACTAGTTTATACTTATTATATGTAAAAAAATTAAGTTTTGTGTATTTGGTTATGTTGGGATTAAAAAAGTTAGATCTTTCTTCATTAATATAAAGACACTTGCATAATTCAAGTTAATGCATGTAAATAATATTTATAGGTGAGAAAATTTCACGTTTAAATATAAATAATAAAAAGTTTGTCACTTTGTCTTTATATATCTTAAGAGATGATACATACAACATATTATATCACTATAAAAGGTGAAACATGTTTGACAAACAATAAGATGCAAGTATAAAAAGGGAATTATTCTTGTGACAGAATAGTTACAACTAATTGTTTTTAATTTTATTTTTAATTAAAGATAACTAATTATTGTTTAAATTGTGTCATGTAGACAACTAATTATTATTATTTAAATTGTGTCATGTAGATTACAATACTTGTTTTCTTTAAACTTTTTTATATTATAACTTGCCAACAATTATCATTACTAAAACACCATTATTGATGGGTTGGTTACCTGGTTTCTTTCGTGAGATTAACATTATTAGTAATTAAACAATACTTATGACCCCACCATGAAGTCTGCCACTAAAAAAGTTGCCATCAATATTATTAGAGCTGCAAATGAACCAAACGAACACAAACAAGACCTTATTTGTGGTCGTTTGTTAAAAAATATATGTGTTCGTAAAGCGTTCACGAACACTTATCGAACAAGATTTTATGTTTGTGTTCGTTTGTTAAGGAAATGAACGTGTTCGTGTTCATTTGTGTTTGTTTGTTAATTTTAGGCAACGAACAAAAACGAACGTTGACGAACACAAATGAGCACAAACTAATGTTCATGAACACAAATGGAAACAAACAAACACAAACAATCGTTCATGAACAGAATATATAATACACTGACACTTATTAGATATTTAATTTGTCGGAATTTTAAGTATTTAAATAAATATAAAAACTAAAAAGACTAATGAACTATCGAACACAAACGACACGTTACCAAACGTTCACGAACATAAACGAACGGACATGATCCTTGTTCATGTTTGTTTATTTAACTAAACAAACGAAATTTCTTGTTCGTGTTTGTTTGTTTAATAAACAAACGAACACAAACGAACTTCCCGCCGAACGGTTCACGAATTGTCCATCAAACATTTGGTTCGTTTACAGCCCTAAATATTATCAATATCATCACAAGACCTTAACAAATGTCACAATCATTATGATATTATGATTAATGTACATTTTTGTCATAAGAACGTGTAATTTAGATATTTAGTCATACATTAATTATTTCTTTTTTTTAATATAAACATTTATTAATTATTAGTTTATACTATATGAATATGTGATCCTAAAAATCAAGGGCGACGGTTTTGGAGCAACGTATTTGGATTTCTTTTGACCATCCATTAATAATTAAATAGAGACCACAAATGCAAATAGATGAGCATTTTAAAGATATTTTTATTGAATACAATAGATGAGCATTTAAAGTTATATTTTATTGAATACGAATTTTAGGTTTATAATAAATACAACCTTTTATGCTTCTAGCGTTCCAAAGGACAGACTTGAATCCCACTCATGTACGTAACTTTTTAAAAACCAAACTAATCTTAGTATCAACCGATTCGATTGTGAGAAAGAATTAATAGAGTTAAAGGGTGGAGATACAATAGGAAGTTTATTTGGCTAGGAAAGCTAGGAAGTGATCTTAACCATCCATTTAGTTAATCAAGGGCTAAGATTAAATGATGGAAATTGAAGGGAAGAAAAAAGAGGCGCGTGAGTTGTTTAGGGGCATTCTAGTCAATCCAAGCCAATAGTTTCTCTCTCCTCCAATTCCCCCCCATTTTTTAAACGTTAATAACTCTTTCATACGACATTATTTTTTTTTATAAAAATTGCACCAAAAAACGAGCGTTTTTTAATCTTTAAAACGAGTATACTATTGCTATATTTTCAAAAAAAAAAAATTAAAACCCAGTTCGTAAAACGCAATAGAAAAACCCCCAGTTACGTAAAACGCAATGAAAAAAAAAACCTAAAAAATGACATTTTTCTAAAACGCAATGCACAAAAAACACAAAGAAATGACTTATTTGTAAAACGCAATGACCAGAAAACACAAAGAAATGTCTTATTTCTAAAACGCAATAGCCTAAAAACTCAAAAGAAAATGTACTTTCTAAAACGCAATGGACTAAAAACACATAAAAATGTGTTTTTACCTAAAACGCAATGCACAAAAAACACAAACAAATCTCTTATTTCTAAAACGCAATGGCCAGAAAACACTTAAAATGTCTGTTTTCTAAAACGCAATGGACTGAAAACACATAAAAAGTGTTTTACCTAAAACGCAATGCACCAAAAACACAAAGAAATGTTTTATTTGTAAAACGCAATGGGCAGAAAACACATAAAAATGACTCATTCTAAAACGCAATAGCCTAAAAACTCAAAAGAAAATGTACTTTCTAAAACGCAATGGACTAAAAACACATAACCTAAAACGCAATGCACCAAAAACACATAAAAATGTGTTTTACCTAAAACGCAATGCACAAAAAACACAGAGAAATGTCTTATTTGTAAAACGCAATGGCCAGAAAACACTTAAAAATGAGTCATTCTAAAACGCAATGGACTGAAAACACCTAAAAAATGTGTTTTACCTAAAACGCAATGACTAAAAACACTTAAAAATATGTTTTTTTCTAAAACCCAATAGCCAGAAAACACATATTCGCTACCAGGGGCGCTGCCCCCGGACCCCGCCATGATCGTAAAACGCAATAAGTAAATCAAAAACCCAGATCGTAAAAATGAAATTAAAGAATTTCTTACATGGATCGAAGTGATTTCTTCAACAATTGACGAATTTTGAATGATTGAAACACTTATCAGTGCTCGAATCGAACAAATCGAGTGATTATCTCCAAAATCACCGGAAAAAACGAGATTTTTTATGAAATTAAACTGAGTTTTCTTCAAAAAAAGCCGAAGAACACGTTGATCGGGTGTTTGAATCATTGATTGGTGATGAAAATCGCACTATAATGTAGTGATTATTGAGATAGAAAGTGAAGAAATGGTTGAAGATGGTGGGTTTTGAAAATGGTGGGTTTTGAAGTTACTGGGTTTTGAAAAGGAAGAAGAAAGGGTTGGATTGACTAAAATACAATTTTTCTTTATTTTAAATGTTGCCACATGTCCTAATCCTATTGCTTCCTACACTTCCTAGCCAAAATAAACTTCCTATTTAATCTTTACCCTAGAGTTAAAAACAAGATGACATCATATTTAATCATAAAAATTGTTTAAATATCACGTATAATTTATTAGTTAATATAATATTATGTTGTCACATTCAATTTTTTTTAAATAGAATATAATATAATATTTTTTAAAAGATGGAATTTATTTAAAGTACACTAGAATTTTTTAAAAGATGGTATTTATTTAAAATACCCGAGAATATAACGTTAATCGTGAAATGCTTTAACAGATGCCTTAAGTTTAAATCTTATAATTTAAAAAAAAAATTACTCAAAACCGTTCAAACCAACAATAGTTTAATGCATACAATCCAAAGCGACAAAAGATCTGGTTCCCGATTTAGCTGATCCGGTTTTCTTAAGAACATCTCCAATGCTAAATTCAAGTTTGGTTCTAAACCCGCCACATCATTCCAAAAAATGAATCTTAAAAAATTACATTTTTTCTCGAACGCAAACCAATCTGAACCTCCATCTCACACCCCACATTTATATAAAAAAAGTACATTATATAATAAGTTTGTGTTTGTGGTCCCCACATATTGGTATGGTTTGAGTCCGATGGAATGGACCGGACTCCACTTCACAACCTCCTGTCCTCCAACCCATGCAAGGACCGGTTTGGTTTTGGACCTGGTCTGCGTTGGAGATGCTCTAACAACATTGAATGTACGCCACAATCTTTAATTGACTTTGCAACAAATGATTCAAAGCACACTAATCTCTCCTATTTAGTGTTCGACTTTTGCTACATAGATGTCATATCTAGTTGGGATAATATCATCATATTTTGCAACAAATGATTCAAAGGCTAAAGCACACTAATCTCTCTTATTTAGTGTTTTTGAAGATCATATTGTCATGTCCGCCCTGGTTCTCTGCAGTGTTTCGGTTCAGTTACAGGCTAATCGACTGCACATAATTATCTCATTGGTTTTTAACGAACAAACGAAACTGGTGAAAACCAACCAACGTTTGCGTTCGCCTGCGCCTTCTGGAGGTCAGACCATCATCACAACTTATTAGCTAACCGGTCCAAATTTAGAAGAACGTGCAACAGAGAAATGTCAGAATCAAAAGATGATTTCACTCAGTTTTGCCAATAATGTAAAAAATAAACTATGATTATATCAAGCTGATATTTATAACAGATTTGAATTACAAACAATGTCAAACCCACATTAAAACTTAAGCCATCTCTTCTCCTTCTCTTTACTAGCAACAGCATTAGACGCCGATGCATGCGCGGCTTCAACTTCCGCCAGCTGTTTCCGAGTTTCATTAAGCTTTCTAACCGCCGCCTCGTAAACCACCTTCTCTTTCTTATTCCTGCTAGCCATTTCCTCCAGTTTTTGAACTCTCGCACGTAACTCCTTCACCTCATCATCAAACGCAACGAGCGCCCGCCTGTCACCGTTCTTACTCTCCTGGAAATCTTTCTTTTGCGGTTTCTTGTTTGACCCAACTTTCAACGCTTCGTCATGCTTCGCTAACTGTGTGTTGATAAGACTAAAAATATCCGAGCTCGGTTCCTCTTGTAACTTGGCAGCCTTCGCTAATGCCGCAAATTTCTTATCGCGTTTTCTTTTCCCGCCTCTGCTTCGTTTTTTCTCTTGATTATTATCTTTATTTTCGTTAGATTCGAAAGCATGATCGAGAGACTGATTTTTCGGTAGTACTTTGACTGAAATCGGGTCAACACGTCCTTGTAACCTCACACCCAAACCCATTCCTTCACGGAAACCCATGTTAGCCATCATCTTAGACGCGATTCCCCGCGTGTGATTCTCCCATTCTGCAAAAATGGCGGTTTCGGTTTGTATACCTCGTTGTAGATTTGATGCACCGAGAAACCCTAAACCTTCAGGGGTGTCTTCGATTTCATTTTCAGAAAGATCATCCTGTTCCGAATTGGAACACGAGTCACTGTCATTGTCATCTTCATCGTTCATTTGGGCATATTCAGATAAAGATATAGACTCGTGTCCGACGTTTATCGAGCTACCATCGTCTCGGAAAACGACCCGGCCCGATTTGAGTTCTTCATCCCATGACTCAAGCTCCGCTTCCCGCCAAATTCCAGTTTTACTGTCGGAGATGGCCCACACATTGGACCCGATTAACGAATGAGTCCACACTGTGGGAGTATATTTTCTCAGTGATGATAATGGCAGATTAATGCCTGATTCAAAATAAACCGAACACGTTAAATATTCGCTATTTATCATTGGAGGTTAAAAACCGATTCTGAAGTTATACTAATTAGAATTACATATGAGAACTTTTACCATGTGACGAACGACACTTTGTACCAAATCGACACCGTTGCTGCAAGAAGAACTTGCAAATCTGCATTCGGGTGTAGTAGCACTACTTGATTAATCGGGTAAACATACAATCATTCCTTCAGTTATTAGTTTATTACAAAAAGTGGCAAAATATTCAAACCATTGCAAATAGTTTATTACAAAAAGTGGCAAAATATTCAAACCGTTCGGTTTCGGTTTTAGCAACGGTTTGGTTTAGTTTTTCGGTTTTGGAATAAAGTTACGTAAGATTCAAAAATAAAATGTATAAACCAAGAATTAAGAATCTTTCTTAGATGTTTACATTAAAGTTAATATATTTAACCTTTTTAATTTATATTGTTCACATAAACCTAATCTTCCAATCTATTTTTATGTTTCTTCGAAGTTTTTGTTAAAACACTATAATACTTTGAAAGTCATTTAATTTTTTTTGTTAAATTTTGTTATTTGTTGTAGGCAATGGATAAATAATTTCAAAGATATATAAACATGTTAATTTTTTTGTTATGAATACTTAACATTCAAAAATAAAATTAATAATTCCTAAATCAAAACCGAGCCTTAATTTTCACTTTGTTTTTTTTTTTGTGCGGTTCGGTTTTTTTCGTTCGGTTAAATCTGTTTTTTCGGTTTCGGTTTGGTTTTTTCGGTTTTCTGCTCACCCCTAATTACAAATAATTTAATAGCTAGTTATCTAGCAACGACACAACGTAGACCATAATTAATAGTAAAGAGGAAAAAAAACACATACCAACTGATTCTCTGATGTTGGAGTAAGAAAGGAAACTTTTGCATCATTAGACCCGTCAATTGCAACAATCAAACCGTCATACCATCGTCCATCTGAGTGGCGAAAGCGACATTTTGATCCAACAGAGAATTCCTTATTTGATTCCGCTTCTGTTTGTTTGGGATCAAGAGGATCTTGATTCACATCCTCGGGTTCTTTCAACGGTTCCACTTTAACGTCGTTTGAATCAAGAGAATCTTGATTTCTCCCATTACGTCCATCTTTTGCCATCTGTAGAGACATGTCAACTTCTTGCAATAATCTAGCTCGTTTAAGAATGAAGAGACCCTCTTCTGCATCTTTGATTGCTTGAAGAAGCTCTGCATGAACCTTATAGAAGAAATTAAAATTAATACCAAGATGTCATGAATCTAACAAAAACGTAACATAATTTAAACCAAGAACGTCTGGACTCTGGACACAATCGGATTATGTATATGAGCTATGAGTTGGATTATACTGGGTACGCTTGTTTGTTTAGTATATCTTCACTCTTTCACAAGACTACTGATGCGGATAGACTCATAGACCCGATCTCTTTAATTAACTCTTTATTTAAATTTAATATTTTATCTTATTTTGTTTCCTTTTGAATTATGATTCATATCTTATAAATAGGATGTTTAGGGTTACTGTTTAGAGGAGTTTTTGATTTAATTTTAATAGAAAAGAACATTGTTCTTGAACCTATCGGTTCGTTATGAGACTTTAATTAACGAAGTGATCTTGAGCCATTTGATTGCATACGAAACTGCATCAGGTGGTATCAGAGCTTTGGTTCTCAAATGGCTCTGCGTGGAAGAAGATACTTGCTCGATCGTAGATTCACCGACAGAGGCAACGACAGAAGTATGTTTGTTTCACGTGCTCGTGGAGAAGATCGACGCCCTGTTCGTAGAACCGCCAACCGAGGCAACGACAGAGTTGATTCTGACCCACGGGATCTTAAGATCATGCGACTTCGGCAACGAGTCAGAGATCTCGAGTTACAACACGAGATCATACGACTCAAGCAAAGGATCCAAGATCTTGAGGACTCGTCGTCGTGGAAGGAAACGGAAAACCCCGTCAGGGATGAGTTATCTGGGAATGAGGAGCATCCTACCAATGGCGACATTATCTATGATTATCCTCCCGTGTATGACGAATACAGGGACGAGGAATGGTATTCTTGGTTTACCGGTGGTGATCGATACTTACGAGGTGATGAATTGGGTTCCAAAAGGCGTATTGTTGAAGATGCTACGGTGGTTAATGGTGGTGTCACGTTGATCGGTGATGATGGATTGGATTCCGAAAGTGGTCCTATTGGTGGTGGTGAATTGCAAAGCATGGTCGTTGTGGGTGGTGTTGCGCTGAAGTTGGAAGTCTCAATATCAAGGCTGTCTGTCAAACAGGGGAAGTTTAGATTTTGAATTGAAGAAGGTTTCGTCTCCAATGAATCAGGAAGTTCAAGAAGTAAGGGATATTCAAATTAGAGATAATATTGGTGTTGCCTTTTATGTTGATAATATTCAAAATGGAGATAATTGTGGGGTTGCTATGTCTAATAGTAATCCACGTGGAAAGCACAAGGAAATGAGTAAACCAATTAATGTTGGTGGATCTGAAGTTGTTGTGATACATAAACAAGCTGGTGGCAAATTAGATTCAAATGAAGGGCTTTTTATTAATTTGGACATGATAATATGCATAGAGAATAAAAGGCACGTTTATTTTGCTAACCTTGGTGTTCATCATTTTCCATTCGTGAATAAGAGACGGTCCATGACTACATTTGATACAGGTGGTACATATCTAAAGTCGAAAGAGCCGACTCATAAAGTTGGGTTGTTTAGGTGTGTCGTGTTGATAATAACAAAGATGAATCGGGTTGATGTTTCTTTTGATCCTGGTGGCTTTGGTTCATAGGCAAAACTCGAGGACGAGTTTTTTTGAAGACGGGGAGAATGATGCGGATAGACTCATAGACCCGATCTCTTTAATTATCTCTTTATTTAAATTTAATATTTTATCTTATTTTGTTTCCTTTTTGAATTATGATTCATATCTTATAAATATGATGTTTAGGGTTATTGTTTAGAGGAGTTTTTGATTGAATTTTAATAGAAAAGAACATTGTTCTTGAACCTATCGGTTCGTTATGAGACTTTGATTAACGAAGTGATCTTGAGCCATTTGATTGCATACGAAACTGCATCAACTACACAGAGTTTTACTTCAAAGTGTAAAATTATCCTACGCATATCTAATAAAAAATATATTTTTTATATTATAATATGTGAATGTACACATAGTGTGAGTGTGTGACAAACAAGAGATGTTGACAGTAGGCAAACCAACAAACATAAATTGTGAAATGACAATATGACACAAGTGGAAATTGCTCATGAATTTATGTCCAGGAGTTGGTGACTGTGAAGAGTGGTCAACAAACAAGAATCCAACATAGCACCATCTTAAAACCGAGCAGACGACTAGAAACGATAGGTTTTGATAACATGTGCCAAACCCCATTAAACTCCATTCATCTATTGTGTTGATACTGTAATCAACAATCATACTGTATTTTCTAAAAAGTGCCCCGTCTTAGCTAGCTAGCGATGAAGTTTTTTTATCTATCCGGCAATAAAGTGTAAATTAGAAATTCAATCCTGATAAATGGGTAATCCAGTCATTGTGATTCCAGCATTCCGCACAACGAGTGTAACTTAAAAAGAATATAACGTTTCATGACCGTCGTCAATATTTCAGTTGCTTCAATTTAGATTTGTCTAAATGCATCTTGATTTCCTTATTTAGGTGACCAACACTTACTTACTTCAAAACAGAATGTCTAAGGTGGTGTTTGTTTTTTCAGATGTAAAAGGTCTGCAGTCTGCAGACCACATCTGCAAACGTCTGCACGAGAAGAGGTGGACTCAGCAGAGTGTAATAAAAAGAGTGTTTGATTATTCGCACCTCTTTTTAAAACCCCAACACTTGCTTACTAGTTAAATACAATGTCAAGGTATCAGCTCATACCATTGTAGCAAAAGCACCTTCAGTACCAATATACAACAGATAAGATAACCTAGGACCTAGGTAACAGTTACCAACCGAACATTGATTGATATCAATCAACAAGTTTCTAAACCAATACACAATCATTTATGAGCTAAAAAAGTATGGAACACATCTCAGATTTACAAAATAAAACTTAACCTAAATGAAGTTGAGAAAAGAAATATAAAAAGGGGCGATTGTGAATACCTCGAGGATTTCGGGATTTTGGGGGTCAGAGGCTAGGGCTTCATCAAGAGCGGCGATTGATTCTCTTTGTTCTTGTAATTGAAGCTCAAGTTGATCTTCCAGAACCCTTCTTTCGTCATCGTCCGCCATTATCAATCAACCTCAGGGGGGATTATTAGATTAAACCTGGGTTTTCAGGTCGAACCATTTAGGTCGTCTTTATTGGTTTGGTTTGGTTGATCACAAGGGTCTATCGGTTTTTGAGTCAACTAGTAAAAATATCAAAAGCGTGTTGCGGCGCGGGTACGTCGTTAACGTCGAATTAATTAGTCAAAGCATTATGTGATGCGTTAACCATATGAAAACCGCGTGTTTCGATGTATCCGATTGAAGTCAAAGTAACCTACACAGGCATTGGAAACGCAAAGTAAATTGAAATTATATCGTACAATCGTAACGTATTATATGTTACTCGACTCATAAATAGAAAACGTAACATGTGTAAAAGAAAACCTGACATGTGTAATCAAAAGAGATTAGAGCTTTTTAAAATGGAAAAAGAAACCACAGTTGGTGTCCACCGGTTCGTAACAAAATTTGCGAAACATACATAAAGTAAGCATAAAAACGTATTATACATGACCTGACTCGTTTTCTAAAAAGAGTTAAAGTCAAAACGTAGACCAATTCAAATTTATACCGACACCTATATAAAAATATACAAGTAAAAATGTTTTTTTAAACGAAAGTGTATTATATTTGACCTACTCATTTTCAGAAAAAAAAAAAGTTTACGTTTTGACGTAGACCAATTCGAATTTATACCGGCACGTACATAGAAATATGCACGTAAATAATTAGTCTTTTGAAGGTAAATGAACGATTGGGGAAAATAAAGAAAATTAGCGAACGAAAGCTATTAATGAATCATTAAATTTGTAAAAAAAATTATTAAGTTAACAACGAATACTATTTATTCAATAAAATGCCCTTATTAATTTAGTTAGATAGTTTTTAAATTACAGTAAAGGGTATTTTAAATTAGAGTTAAGTGTCATTTATGTTCATGTGATTTGTTTTTTTGTCATATTTTTGTTTTTACTTTCTATATTACATTTTGATTTGATTCCAACCATTGGTTGCAAGTGAGTTCATGGTGCATTTGAGCAATGGAAAAGTAAAGCGGTTACTCAAGGTATGTTAATTTATGCTAACATTATATGTCATGCATTAATGATTAATGGTACCGTTTCTTTCTACAGGATCAAGTTTACCAAACGGAATGGTTTCTTCTTCTAAAAGCAAGTTTGATGATAAAATAGAAGCATCTTCTGCTAAAATTTATTTCCATTACTAAGGGCAACTGCTTCATCAGCAAAATATGATGCAGGATTATGTGAGAACAGGTCAATATATATCGCTTTCTTTTTCTTTTTTGAGTTGCATGTATCACATTGTGCTTATTAAAGCACGGGTCAAATGAACACATTTGAGATTTTATGGAGCTGAATTACATGATAAATGTTTTTTCTAGGTTCCTACTATGCTGCGGTTATTGCGAATAAAGCCGATAGCTGGTGATATTTTCAAGTTGTTTTAGTATTTGTGTAGTGTCAGACTGTCAGTAAACTTTTGTGAATACTTGGTGGTTAACTTATAAGCTTTATTATTTATAGTTTTGAATGCAATTTTGTTAAAATTACAAAATTGAGTCTAATTTCATTTTTTCCAGCATTGGAGATTATTCACTTAATCAGTTAACCAAGTTAATTCACTGTTCGTGAGTATTTTATTCATACAACTTCAAGCCTTTTACGACGTTCACCTGTCAATCACGGTAAGTGTCAAATGGGTCGAATCAGTTATACGGGTTGAAAGTTTCAACCTGTTCACTTAGAAAAATATTAGCTAATAATGAGTCAAGTCAGTCAAACAAGTCAAATAAAAAGTTCACACAAGTTAAAATTTCAACTAGGTTAGTTATAAGTTGGTCATTTTTTGTTATGGTTTTTTTTCTAAAACATGTCAAGCAAAACAGATTAGCAAAAGCGGCAAGTTGAACGAGTCAAAACAATTCAATCCAGCCCTGTTTCAACTTTCACTAAAGTTAGCTTTTTTGACCCATTGTCCAACTGTACCCAGTTTTTCACCTGTAGAAACAGGTCTTAGTCTTATGTGCCCTTGATTAAGTTAAAGATATATAAACTAATAGATTAAGAAAAAGAGTTCACCATATGAACTTTTACACACTCCTTGACTATGAGCTCTTTTTTTATGTTGATATGAACTATCGAGGCCTACCAACCTTCAAGATTTGAGCATATTTTAATGTTTTCTACCAATGGCTTCACTTCTTCAGATAATGCAAATCACAAGGTACGAGGAATCAATTCTTTTAGTAATGATTTAATCAAGAACAAGTTAATATTTTATATGAATGCCCCTAATTTAGTCATGTTTCATTTTAACTTCTATACAAAAAATATTACGTTTATTTTAGTTTACAACAGTGATATAATATTTTGCTATCATCTTGATGATGCATTCAAGGGAACAAATTTTGATGTAAAGATCCCCTCTTTTCTACTGGTACATTATTGTTTCATTTTATTTTGTTGTTCAGGAACATCTCAATTGAGTATCTATATGAATGGCAGTTTCAAGAGGATAACCTGTAAAATACTGGCAAATATGATGGGTCATTGAGGTTGGGTAACGGGTCAAAGTGGGTTGGCGTGATGTTAAAATTTGGGTGACGTTTAAACCATGTGGGGTTGAAGTGTTACTAATTTAACCTTTTCAATTTCAATTATGTAATATGCCAAGTTGTTTGTTTGATTGAAATTATGTATTTAATCATTATTAATTAATATAAATAGCTTTGAACGTTTACAAGGTTTGCCTCCATGTACTGTAATATGTTTCTTTTTTGAGGATTCTATACAATTGGTGCTTGCTACTCGCAAGATTTCTAATGATATTTTGTTGGCCTTTTTAAAAAAACCGGGCTCACGTTGAAAAAAGACTACATTTCGTTTTTGTCCGTTTTAGCGTAGAATGTACATACTTTTGATGTTTTTGTATTTTCCAGGTCTTTACAGCTAAAAGGAGCAGAAACGACTGAAATCTAGAGAGGCGAAAGTCTGGAACGGAAATCGAGGAGCTCGGGAGAGAAACGAAGCGAAAATACAGTTCTGAAGGGTTGAGGCGGGCCGCGACAACTTATAGTTAATCGTCACGCGGGCCGCCTGAACTTAAACAGAAAATCCGGTGTTTGGAACGCGCGCGGGCCGCGACAACTTATGTTCATATCTAACGCGGGCCGCGTGGGCTCTATGATTGCGAACCGACTTGGAATCAGCAACGAATTTTAGGGTTTTTAGATTATAAAACATCATGATCATCAACAGCCGGGATCATTACGAATTTTAGAGTTTTTTGGACGACTTTGGAGGTTGTTTTGAAGCTTGTTGAAGGTTCGGGAAGCCAAGGAATCATCGGGGAACATTCGGGAGCGCACGGGATCGAAGTTTACGGGTTCTATCATCTTGTTTCTTCGTTTTTCGTTTGTTTTTGATTGTTTAATGATGAATTCAGATTACACTATGATTATGAACTTGTTCTTGAACATGTTTAGCGGCTAGATTTCTTGTTACTACCTAGACATGGTTGAATGATTGCATATGTTTTGATTATTCTTGGATTTTTGAATGCTATGGATAGTTTATAAATTGTAAACGGTTTGTTCTATCAGTTAGATGTGTTTGCGTGCTTGATGTTGTTTAATTATTGATTATTGCTTCGCATGAATCTTGGTGACGGTCTTTATCACATAATAGAGTCATGCTAGGTTTTAGATTTTGGTGACTGTTTATATCACGTAATAAATCTTGAATCTTTAGGGTTAAATCGGCCGATAAACCTTAGAAGTAATAATTGGTATTTTTATAAAATCAAGTGTTCTACTAATCGTCAATAGCTGTAAGGTGCGAGATTATTGCTAGGTCTAAGTGATCAAACCGCAAGGTGGGTCCTTCTTAGGAAGTTAACCTTTTGGCTGCTGTCTAGCAAGTCTAGCTGAGAAAACAAACCTATCCTAGGTTTAGGTCTCGTAAGGGAGTGAGTCTTGTAGGATACTTTTATAAACCCATTAGATGTCTTCTAAAGGAATCTAATAACCGGTAATTTAACAACCTTTAGGGGATCTTAGCGTGCTCTTGAGAAGGGTTAGGGGTCCTTAGATTTCCCGAGAGGTGAGAATTTTAAGATCCCGGTTCCATAGCAGACAACTTCCAATTTTAATCATAACTAAAAGCAATCAGGATTCCTGTCTAGGTAGTTCCTTTATCATCCTTGAGTTCAGCCTTCGTGTGAGTTCGTGTCTAGTTCATTTAGTTGATTTTTAATTATAATTTTAGGATATTTAGAACCCCCCCCCCTAATCAATAAACAATTAGTCAGGTCGTGTCAGTCTAAGTCTAGATAGAGTCATTAGCGTAATCAATAGAGTCTATTGGGTTCGATACTCGGACTTCCTTAGGCTATACTGCATCGATCGGTACACTTGCCGGTCGTGTGGTTTAGGGTTTAGAGAGTCTTAGTTTTATAAATTTAAAGCTTAGAGAGTCTAGTTTAGGGTAATTTTAGTTGTTTTTAATTAACCCATTTTCAGCACATCAAAATAGCTTTGAACGTTTACAAGGTTTGCCTCCATGTACTGTAATATGTTTCTTTTTTGAGGATTCTATACAATTGGTGCTTGCTACTCGCAAGATTTCTAATGATATTTTGTTGGCCTTTTTAAAAAAACCGGGCTCACGTTGAAAAAAGACTACATTTGGTAAGTGAAGTTTGAACGAGAGAGAATACACTCTTTTGGATAGATAATTGTTTAGATGGCAGAGCAACTTTATAACTCTATAGCCAACACATTAATATGTCATACATTTTGGATAGATATTTGTATTGCTTATAAATAATAAGTGACATGTATAACTTTCTCCAGCCCGGGAAGCATTTCCCGGGTGATAACCTAGTACTATTTATTCAATAAAATGCCCTTATTAATTTAGTTAGATAGTTTTTAAATTACAGTAAAGGGTATTTTAAATTAGAGTTAAGTGTCATTTATGTTCATGTGATTTGTTCATTTTTGTCATTTCAGATCAAAATTTAAAATTGTATCATTTTCCTCCATGACATTCTCGAAGCTTGTCATTTCAGTCCAAAAAACTAACCCCAGTTAAAAAAATCAGTTACCTCAGGAACGAAAATGACACTTTATTCTGGATTTTTTGGACTGAAATGACACGTTTCGAGAAAGTTAAAAAGGAAAATGGTACAATTTTAAAATTTGGCTTGAAATAGCAAAAAATACAAACCACAGAGACATAAATAACATTTAACTCTTTAAATTATTATCCCAGAACCTATTTCCTAGAACCTGAACCAAGTTCATTTGCCATTAGAGTTGTACCATTTTGTCGTTTAGTAATTCGTAAAGTAAAAAAAAGCAAACAAAAGGAGGGGCTCAAATGTAAATGTCACCGACATTTGCATTTAAGATAGATAATAATGTGTTTTATTGGTTTTATCCACTTAAGTCTAAAATCAAAATATTTAACGTACTGAGTTCTACGACCACTTATGTGCTTAAAATACAACATATAAATTATATCAAATACGGCGTAAAACCAACATTTTTTAGTACTAATGTTGGAAAAACCATGTTTCTTTGTTCTTTTTAATTAACAGGGTCAAAAGAGCGTAAATGCACAAAAAAACAAAATAACAGCAAAAACTAACATAAAATACAATGAAGAAGGATTGAAGCAACTCGCTGAGCCCCCATCCACATCCAATCCAAGAAAATAACAAAATCAGAAGCTTTGGTATGGGGCCGTGCTCACCTAGCATGGGTCGTGCCCAGTGGGAATTCTCTGCAGAAGAAAAGGACAACAACAAAAGACAATTCAAAAGCTCAACACGGGGCCGTGCTAAGGCAACACGGGGCATGGTCAACTCTAAGATTTCCAGAATCTGAGATAGTACAACAAGTACATTGGCCACGGGTTGTGCCGTTAACACACGGGGCCGTGTTAGTACGAAGTCGGACACGGGTCGTGGTGGACGTTTGTTTTCAACTATAAATAGGGGTGCTTGGTTTCATTCCTATCCATCCCTTGGCAAACCACTTCTCTCTCACTTGTCACCACTCCACCACCACTACAACACCATCATCCACCACCATCATCCATCTTCCATCATTTAGAGTGTGTGTAGTAGTCTCGGGATCCAAGATCGATAGTAAGAGCCTTTGTCAAACAAAGGTCATGCTTAGCTAAACTCTTACACCACTTGGTGAAGACAAAACTTTTATGTATTTCTTTTATAATTTCCCATCTTTGGCAACTTTTTAATTGGGTATGTATTAATGACTTTAATAACTAATTTTTTATATTGAAAGCAAATTTATCTAATCATTCTTCATATGTTGTTGATTCACATATTCGTGTCTTTACGGTCTATATAAAGCGCGTTAATTGCCTGGAAGGAGGTTAGAAGGATGGTTGGGTAAATTTCATGTCTCGTTCAGTGTATAGATCCTGCGAGAACCTGGTTCAAGCTTAGTAACACTTCACTAGTCGGACGGGCTCTACCCACCAGACGGGAGAAGTGCCAACCGCTTGACTCCCTTATCTATAAACTACTATTAAAACTTTAAACCAACCCTGCGATGACTGTATCCCTGCTGAATCAGACCAAAGGGTTGAGGGTGATCGCTGCCTGGAAGGGGGCCCACCACTTTTCGCATTAATAACTTACTTAATTATCTTTCAATAACCCGACCTTACGGGACTGTATCCCTGCTGACTCAGACCAATAGGTTGAGGGTAACGTCGCCATTTTGACGTGACCGTGTCGTCCCGATCAGTCAAAAACCCAATTAAAGCTAGGTATAGGGTAAGTCGGGTATCGTATCCACGAAGAGTATGTGGTCAGTATCACACTAGTGGTTCGATTGTCTAAACTATTTACAAACAAGTGTACAAAATAATTATGAAGCTTGCTAATTTTCTTTGTTTGTTTGTTTGGTTGGTTGAGAAAGGTGTCGAAGTGAGCCGACAAATTGTTATTATCTAAGACAATGGTTTATTAACTAGGATTGCAAAACTTAACTAAGTGGTTGAAAACAATAATTTAGAAACAAGTTCCACACCTGGTTCGATAATTGCAAGACCTAGGGTTCCTACATGTTTTAACTTGATTCAGTTGCGTATAGTGATTAACGAATTTAGTGTCACGTGGCTTAGGTGCCAAAAGCTATCAACGTTACAGGAACGGACCGCAGTGCACTTCTTTACCAAGAACATGTAAATCCTAACCTAAGATAAGGCATAATTGTACCTAACTATTTCGCAAAGTCAAATTTTATCATCACTCGACAATTTACGAATTCGAAACAAATGCAAGACAATTATCAAAGGTTTCAAATACTAAACAACTTGTCACAAAATCAAATCAAAATACAAATGCATAAACCCTAGAAAATCTTACAACAATCTACACCGGGGTGAAACCGAAGAGACTAGCTGCTCATGGTTGAATGGACACGATCACCGGGCGACGAGCGCGAACACCGAGCCATGACCTTTGAGTCTTTGAGGAGTGGTGGAGGTTAGGGTTTGAAGGTGAAGTTGGAAGGATGAAGATGATGGTGGAATCGATTAGGGTTAGGGTTGATGTCACACCCCAATATTAACAGCTCAGCCCGGTGGGCCCAGTGGGGAGTCTCGTGACGTAAGATTGGTATCGTCATAGTCAAACATACACAGAATAGAACAACGAAAGTCTTGGAATATAAAATATTATTACAAACCCAATTGTCTGAATATACCGAAATGATAATTACATACGAGCTTGTAATATTAAATCCACAGGCGGATCATTATAAAATGTACAAAATCAAGTTTAGCAGACTTTAGGGCATCCTAAGGATTTGCAAGATCCTTTATTAACACGAAGCAGCTCCCAACCTATTTGCGTATAGTACCTGTCACTTAGTCTTTTGAAAATACGTCAGTTTACACTGGTAAATACAATTAACCGACTCATTTGAAAACGTTTACGAAAATTGGTTTAGATGCACGAGGCATGAAAATATTTTATAACTTGGGACAACTATTCTTATAATCTTGTATACAGAATTACATGTTTGTCGTACATTTAGGGCCCAGTATAGAAGGCGAGACATGATTAACCGACACACCACTTATCCCTTTTCGGGAAACCCACAAAGGAGTTTATTTATATCTTATTCCCTTTTTGGGGAATAGTAAACCATATTGCATTTGACAGGTGTATGCCTACACCCCTTGCTTAGGTCGTGGCCATTTGCAATTAAATGAGCCGAAGATATCCAGGACACGGTCGCATTAACCCCCAATGTTTATGTTATCAAACAAAACGGATTAAAACGGGTTATGTAATTTATTAATCACAATCCGATTAAATGATCGATACTCGACCAAGCGATAATATTTTACCGTATCCCAAGCCCGTATAAGGGAAAATAAGTTAAAAGTATTTACCTGATCTACTACTCGATTTACAGCAAGATTTATATAACTCAGCCGTATCCAATCTAATTAAATGCAGATAGCTTTTACCGGGAGGCTCTAGTCTGGAATGATGGTAATATATAACCAATTTAGAATGCTAACGGGTCTTATTTAGGTCATAGACCTAGACCGGCTAACTTAAAGTATTAGAAACGGTACGATACGCTAGATTAAGCGATGATCGGAATGGAATGTAAGTGTCACACCCCGACCGTGTAAAACAACAAACCGCAGCGGAAACGTCGGGGAGTGGAGCGACAGAATTATTGTTTCACAACCATGGCATTTAAAGTTTAGTTTTTATTTATTAACTTGATTACATTGTCCTAAAACAAAGAAAACATAACATAATTTAAACTGTTCTTGAATCTTTTAAGTCACTAAGGCCCGAGTCCGCTTAAGTGTATCACGATCCTTATCAAACATTAGCACCTGGAACACAGTGAAAATAGGTACGTCAGCATAAAAATGCCTGTGAGATACATAGGTTTTGTTAATAAAGGGTTCATGACTTGTAGTTGAAAGAAAATGTTTAACAGAAGTAGTCATGAACCTTTAAAAGTGTTTTCTTTTATAAATCATAAGAAAATCGATATGAAAATCAGGTGATATAAAAGAATAATGCATGGTTAAATAAATAACCAAGTAAAATGAATTTGTATAAAACATGTCATTTGTAAAACAATGTCTTGTAAAATATGTCATTTGTATAAAATGTATCATGTCTTTGTCGAAATGGTTTAAACAACGCTACAATATGTAATATCATGAAAGCACTTATATATAGGAAGTACCAGCGGCGTATCCACCATGCTTTTATCATATTACACATATTTAAATCACTTACCAATAACCACCAAAATGTCTTGTTTAACTAATGTCAAATGTTCGTGTATAACAATGTTTAATGTCTCAATGTCATGTGTAAATCATGTCTTGTATAGCAAATGTCAAGTAACAACAATGTCTTGTATGGTGAATAAAAAGTATTTACTCAAACCACATGTATATGTCAATGTATAATCAAATGTCATATGAAACCAAATGTCATGTACAAAACAATGTCTTTGAATGAACCGTAGTTTAAATCAAAAGTTATGTTTTGCAAAATCAATGCTTTATTGTTACGAACATTATGCAGTAATGTTTATCGCATACATTGAAGCCTTGCGACTGTCGGACAAACCCTTAACAAGTTAAAGGTTTATCAATTATGTATATCGGATTCTGTCATTCCCTACTTCCAAACAAACCTAAGAAGCCAGAAACGGGATTTGTCAAGTCCTATGGTACCACTACATACTACCGAGCGGCGTGATCAATGTTAATGAACATATTTTTGTCCCGTTAAACATACCAAATGTCATACCAAATGTAAGCATGTTATGTAAAAACCATGTACTAAGTATGCTAAGTAAACATACGAAGCAGAAATGTAACGTAAATCAATGTGTACATATGCTGAGTAAACATATGCAACAAAAGTATTTATGAAATCAATGTGCTAGCATGATAAGTAAACATACATAGCAAAGCATAAGTGAAATCATGTACTATACGTGTACTAGATGAACATAGCAAGTATATGTCATGAAAACACGAAAGTAACATGTAGGCACATGTGTATCACCCCAAAATATTTGAAAACGATAAAGAGGGGACTATGTACTCACTTGATATTGCTAAATAGTCTTGAAATAAAGATCAAATAACGCTTGAGGAATCACAGAATCAATCGGCACCTAATATAGGTAACTATGTTAATAATCGGATCTTAAATCGGAAGATCGGATAGAATGAGGTCTCGTAAACCAAATGAGTATTGGAACTCATATGATATGGTTTAACAAAGCCTACATTCTAAATCGGAACCTATCCTAAGTACTTATGACCCGTTACGACTCGTTAAGGTAGTTTACGCTACTTTAACGTGTCGTTCGCGCAAAAGCATGTTCGGACGGTCTAACTAGCCCTATGACAAGTATTATATGCCTTAACATGCTTATTAACATTGGATAATCAGTTTAAGTGTTAAAAATTAAGTTACATATGCTTAAAATGAAATTATGCGCAAAAAAGTCATTTTGGTCATTTTCCTAAGGCATGTAAACTACCTATCATACAACTAACTAAACGAAGTGACCATATGGTATAACCTCGGAAGGTTATTCCCTATACAACTATGGTCACCTAATGTGTTTGGTCGGATCCTAATGATCGACCAAACGGTTCAGGTTCGAAAGTCTAAGCGGTTGTTTAGACCGCTTAACTTACGACCCTATATAAGCACTAATCTAAAAGTGACGAGTTAAACATGTTAAAACATGTTTAACTAAGTTAGAAAACATGTTTGATATCAAAACAAAGTGTTTTGATACCCGAAAATAGTTTCGTCGCAAAATGCACATAATCGACATTTTGACCGAAACTATGACTCGTCACTTTGACTAGTCAACGTGGTAATCAGTAGGTATAGTCACAAGGGACTATAACCATCGTGATTACGCTCACGTTGCAAAGTTCAAACGAACTTTGTCTTGACCAATTTATGGTCAAAGCAGAAAGTCAAACATTGTTTGACTTTCATGCTTGAAATACATAACCAAGCATGAAAGAACACTTACAAGAGGTCCAAGCTTGGAAAAAGAACAAAGAAAACTGAAGTATGAAGCCTTCAACCAAGAGGGATAGCTTAAATCAGATCCAAGTTGAAAGAAATGAAGAATGAGCAAGTTGGAATGAGAAAAAGCTTGGGTATTTATAGGAAATCAAGCTCCACAAGATCATTCCAAGTGTAATTGAGTTAATCAAAGCATGATGCTAGCCTTACACTTGTTATACATTGATTAGTGGGCTTGGGGAACACTTAAACCAGCTTAAGGTATTGAAAAACTAGGATTAAAAATGGTTTCCGCAAGCTGTTTTGCAGATTCAAAGAATCTGCCCAGCTAAGGCTGTTGCGCCCCGCGTAAGAGTAAGCTAAGGCTTACGCGCCCCGCGACCTACTGTCCAGAACTTTCAAAAATGTTAAGTTTCAGTCCCTGCATGCTATAAAGTTGATTTTCGACACATTTAAGCTCTGTTAGCCCATTTCAAGGCTCTATAATGATGTCAAAGTATAGGGGACTTGAAATATGCTTGAAAATATCACGGATGTTGGTTCGTTTGGTCGTACGGTCACGTTATTCGGTTAATTACGATGAAACTCGAACGGACGCGAAAAACGATCCAAATTGCGCGACGAATGGTATTTTAGCATTCCAATCACTAAAATAAAATATCTTAATGATTACAAAATTTTTGGATGTCCGGATATGTTTAGAACGTAAGATATGCGCGTAAATGCAAACTTATGCACTTTTTGACGCTTTTAGTCCCTGTTGATCAAATAAGCATATTTTCTCACACCAAACCACTCAAAGCTTATTTCTAAGCTATGTTAAGGTTATTTATGGTATGTTTAGCTTATGATCATGTTCCGGAATGTACGTTGCTATACGAATCGGCAGAATTTCGCAGTTTGTCGCAAATAGTCCCTGTGAGCGAATAAACTTGTTTTTGCCATACCAAACCCTTCAAAACTTATTTCTAAGTTATGTAAAGGTTATTTAAGATATGTTAAGCATATTTCACTATTCCGGAGTGTTTTTCACGTTAAACTGATTACGTTTACGCATCAGTTTGCGTATAACTTTCAAGAAAGCGATTTAGAGTTTAAAATCGAACAAAAATCAAAACGTGCAAAATGTCATACATAAACAAACAAATATTGGGATCAAACTACATTGTTTTATTGATAACTGAACTGTTTGGAATTATACAATGATTACACAAGCACATATGTCACAGTCTCCCATACTTTAGGAAATTTCGTCCCGAAATTTATTTAGAGGAAACTTGTGAGAATAGATGTGGATATTTCGCCTTCATTTGATCTTCATGTTCCCAAGTAAATTCTGGACCACGTTTAGATTCCCAACGAACTTTGACAATTGGTATGCACTTGCGTTTGAGTTTCTTGACTTCACGGTCCATTATTTCCACAGGCTTCTCAACGAAGTGCATCGTGTCATCAACACGAATTTCATCAAGTGGTATGTGGAGGTTTTCATTAGCCAAACACTTTTTGAGATTGGACATGTGGAAGGTTGGATGAACATTTCCAAGTTCAGGAGGTAACTCAAGTCTGTAGGCCACTTTTCTGATTCTTTCAACGATCTTGAATGGTCCAACATAACTTGGTGCAAGTTTTCCTTTCTTTCCAAATCTGATTACACCTTTCCAAGGTGAAACCTTGAGTAAGACGTGATCACCAACTTGAAATTCCAAGGGCTTGCGTCGTTTATCCGCGTAACTCTTCTGACGGCTTCTAGCTGTCTGAAGGTTATCGCGAACTTTCTTGACTTTATCTGTAGTCTCTAGAATGAGCTCAGGTCCAGTAAGCTGAGCTTCACCTATCTCATTCCAGCAGACTGGTGAACGTCATTTTCGACCATATAAAGCCTCGAAAGGAGCCATGTTGATGCTGGAGTGATAACTATTGTTGTAGGAGAATTCAATCAACGGTAGATACGAATCCCAACTACCACCAAAATCGATCACACAAGCTCTAAGCATATCCTCCAATGTCTAGATTGTTCTTTCAGATTGACCATCCGTTTGTGGATGAAAAGCTGTGCTCAAATTAAGTTGGGTTCCCATGGCAGATTGCATGGTTCTCCAGATGTGAGACGAGAATCGAGCATCACTGTCAGATATAATGTTCAAAGGAACACCATGTCGGGATACAATCTCATCCACATAGATTTTAGCAAGTTTGTCAGCAGATAGATCCTCATGGATCGACAAGAAATGTGCTGATTTTGTTAGACGATCAACAACTACCCAAATGGTGTCACACCCCAACCGATGGAGGAATCTTCGGGGCGCGGCACTAGGCGAATCAGATTGCTCAAGAGAATCTATAACAACTAATTTAGCGACAATATTTAACAAGTTCATTATCCCATACAAATAAACAAATATTTCACATAAAGTTGTACAGATTTCATGTCTCTTGAACAAAACAAATCCGATAACCTAGATTTTAGGTGAGTTTCTAAAGTAGCTCTATCTTGATTGAGATAACCTGCGTTTAACCTGCAACATACGTTAAAATAATGTCAATACAAAAATGTATTGGAGAGTATACATGTTTGATATAGTATAAAGTAGGTAAAAGCGTTGCGAATTTCCACATGCATAAACATGATACACAACATATATGCTACAAGACAAAAACTATCAGCTAAGTCCCGAGATGACTGTGATGTGCGTCTACGTTTGCGAGTGCGAGTTTGTCTTAACTAGACCCCGTCAGGCGTGAGTCGAACTATAGTACTATTCTAGTTAAGTTGGAACATCACGAGTAAAAGTCCTTGCACATATGTATCAAGCATCACGTGTAAATATGTATATCAGTCATTCGCATGTGATAATAGTTTAGATTATGTACTGCGTTTTGATAAGTGTGTTTTCGATATAAACGTATGTTACACCCCAAAAGTGTGTTTAAAGCGTTAAAAGGGGGTCAAGTATACTCACAGTTCGTGTCCAACAAATAAACACGATCTGGTTGGATGGTTGAAAGCGTCGGATCAGCCTGTGTACGGGAACAGATGCATAACTATTCCACAGGGCTGAACGGTCGGAATCAGCGTGTCGAATGGGGTAAAAGTGGGTTAAGTGTTGTAGCGGTGCATCCGGACGGATGGTCATCCTGTCGGAGGGTCATCCTATCGAAGAGCCATCTTATCAGGGGGTCATCCTCTCGGAGGGTCATCCTGTCGGAGGGTCATCCTATCGGATGGTCATCCTGACGGATGGCCATTCGATCGGATGGCTATTCGAGTGAGTTGAAGTTTTTGTAAAATTTTCCAAGTAAACATTTTCGAGTTAACGGAGACGGCGTGACGACGTGTCAGAAAACGAAAATCCACACCGAGTCTAGGCCAGTCGATCGGATAGGAACCACCCCATTCGTTCAGACCTGCTGAGCTTGATGGGACTTCATGTTCAACCCGTTTGTCGATCACTTCTCCGGTGGAAATCCGTTTTTGAGCCGGCCCTAGACTATAGAGTGAGTCTTAGGTCAGGTTGAGTCCAGATTCCATCGGTTTTGAGTATAAGAGTGTAAAAAGAGTTGAAAGAAAGTTTGAATCGGTTGAAATGTTAAAGTTTTGTTTAAAATTCATGTTAAAATGTGTAGAAATCTTTTAGATCTGAGCTAAACTTGATGTGATGACGTCACCAAGTGAACACCATCTTCAAGCAACCCAAATCAGGTGATTTCGTGATGAAAATCAGTGTTTTTGTTAGAGAAGATGATGGAGATGTGTGTAGTGAACATGGAAGTACAAGATTTAGGGAGAATTACTTACGAAATAGCCTTGAATCGAGTGAAATAGTGCTTGAGGATGAGCTGGGAGTGAGTTGGTCGGATAGGGCTGTCACATCAGTGAGCAGTGACATGTGGGAGGTATTTATAGTGTGAGAGAGAAGTAAGGCAGTGCTGGTGAGGTGTCGAATGGCCAGTCGATCGGATGGCCAGTCGTTCGGATGGCTATCCGATCAGAGGGTCATCCTATTGGAGAGTCATCGTATCGAAGAGTCATCCTATCATAGGGTCATCCTATCGGAGAGTCATCCTATCAGAGGGTCATCCTATCGGAGAGTCATCCTATATCCTATCAAAGTGTCATCCTATCGGAGGGTCTTCCTATCAGAGAGTCATCCTATCGGAGTGTCATCCTATCAGAGAGTCATCCTATCAAAGAGTCATCCCATCGGAGAGTCATCCTGTCGGATTGGCTCCACCCTGACAGATGGGCCCCATCCTGACGGATGAGTTAGTTTCCCAACTTTCTATCCGTTTGATGCGTTTTGTTGCGTTAATTGCTGTAAGTACGTTAAGCATTTTAGTGAGATAAGTAGTATCGTCTTACTTTGTGTTTCAGTGCGATAGTCGAATTGTGCGTGCCCGCGAGTGCCCAAATTCCATCACAAATATTACCTTTGTTGGATGCACTTGATATAGCTTAGACAGAAATCAGTTCTTCTCAAACACCTATCACTGAGAATATGCCTCAACAAGTGGCTGAGTCTGAGCTTCCTATCATTGCTAACCCACCAACAATTGAGGAGGTTACACTACAGGAAGTACAAGTACTTCCTGTCAGTAGTTCAAGTGGAGCAGCTACTACAAGTGTTGAACCCACTGGTTTACACTTGGACAGTAGTTTCATAAGTGAGACTCCCTTGAAGGCAATTTCTTCTTTGGGAACCAGAGTGTTTCCAGTATTCACTGGTTCACTTAAACTGGTTACCCCTGCTGAAGGAAGAAGTCCCTAGTACCAAGAAAAAGGGGCATCAGTGGATGATTTCTGGGAAACTTTTCCTAAGTCAACCACTGATACAACCACTGCCAGTGGGAAATCAGATGATCCCATTAAGTTGGGTGATGGTTTAAAGTATAGAGAATTGACGGAGAGGGTTGACAAGATTGACACAACTGTTGAAGAGATCAAAACAATGCTGCAACAGTTGTTACAAGCACAAAAGACACCACCCACTGCTGCACCAGCTCAAGCATCTGCTCCTTCATCTGCTCCTACTCCCACTGAGCTATGGAGTTTATTTCAACCTATGCTTATTCAACAAAGACAATATGCTAATCAGCAACATGAAATTCAAGTTCAAAAGATCAGAAATTTAATGGAAGCTAGGTTCAAGGATACACAGGCAGATATCAAGGCAATCAAGGCCCATTTACTACAAACCATTGACTCTGCTCCTCCTACAGTTATATTTGTTGATAATCCTCCAAATGATGCCAAAAAGGGGGAGAAAAAGAAGAAGGGATGGGAAGATGGTCTGTACATTGTACTAGATGCAAAATCTAACTTGGCTGCAGATCTTCCTAGGCCAGATGGTTCCAAAAAGGTTGATGTAACCTTAAATGCTTTTGCTGATGAAAAAGTAAGGCTGAAAAAGGATATGGAGGCAAAGGGTAAATCAAGGTTTGAGCAGGAGAAGAAAGTTTTAATGGAGATGGAAGAACAGGGTACTTCTGAGCCCAAGGATGAGCAGGAAAATCCTAAGCCTAAAAGAAGAAGCCCACTAGAAAAGTGAGGCAACCCAAATCCACACCTTCCAGACTCACAAAACATACTCCCCAAACTCTCAATAACTCCTCTCATCAAACCTACAAACCAACAGATACTAAAACACCTGTTGTATCAACAGCTGTTGGTACTTCAGTGGTTTCAACAGATGTTAACCCAACAACTGCCACCAATACTACATCAACACACACTTCAACCACTGCCCTCACCATACAACCCACTGCCACATTGCAAACAAAACCACCATCACAAAAACCACCTGCTGAACAGCAGAAGACAACAGTGGGCACATCTACTGTTGTAATGACAACAGTGGTTGAAACACCAGTTGTTTCAACAACTGTTAGTCAGCCACCCATTACCACAAACACTCCCACACAAGCCATAATTCCTTTTGCACCAAAGACTCAAACAAAAACACCTTCTCTTAAAAAGGTGTATACAAGAAAAAGGAAATTCCAGGTGCATGATGATGATATACCAGCACCTGTTCCCATTTCATCTGCTCCTTACAATGTCACCAAACCTCAACCTTTCGTTCCTTAAAAATTGGTCAACCCAATCAAAGATCCAATAGAACTTCAAGGATATGACCCTGCTGATGTTATACCAGTAGCTGCCAGTTATCCACTAGAACTGCATGCTGTAAAGAATGAAATGAGGCAGTTCTATACAGTGGATGATCCTTCAAAAAGGAAGTTCCCTTCTCTGATTGGTTATAGAGATCCAACAAACATGGATGGATATCTAAAACTCAAAGTCAGGCAAGCAGACTTAAGAGCTAAACTTGAATGCAAAGGGAAAAGTGATAATGAAGCCTCAAGTTATATGCAGTTTTTACTCACTAAGGTTAAACTATTAGAAGACTATGCAAGAGACCTGAGCAAAGAAATGTCCAACCTGCCTCCAGAAGCTGATTTGCAGGAAGATCTGAAAGAAGACCTCATCAAGCTAATTATGAGTGAAAAATTCTACCCTGCCACTGCTGAACAGTTCCAAGACTGGCCTCTGGTTGCTCTCAAAACAGAACTGAATAGAATTGAAAGAATAAAGAGAGATCCAGGCATGAAAAGGTCAGCACCAAATTGGAGCAAATACATAAAGAAAATTGATGATCTTACATTGGAGTACAAAAGAAAGAAGCAAGAATTGGTTGATGCAAAGGTTGGAACTGCCAAAGCCATATCAAAATGGACAAGGGAATACACTGATGAGGCTTATGAAAGGCTGAGAAAAAGAGGAGAAACAGATCCTAGTCCTCCAAAGAAGCCTGATTACAAAACCGCTGATAAGTCAAAGCAGCAAGTCCAAACTTCTGAACCACTGTTCACATCATCAGATACCTCTGTCATTGTGTTAAACCAAGAAAAGAGGCAAAAGCTGACTGATACAGAAGAAAAAGAAATGGAAGATGTATACTTTAAAGAGGCTATCAAGCAAATGGCCTCAGAAAGTGTTGACTCAGAAAAACTTCAAAATATAGTCAAAAATGTTTTGAACAGGCCTCCATCCCCAAACCCATCTAAAATAAAGACTCTCCCAAGAAACCCACTGGACTCAAAGATACTAAAGTGGATGTCTGATCAAAAGACCCACGTATTGACTCTGCTCAAGTCTAGTGGTAAAGTGAAGTACATATCAAGGGAACAAGCACTCGGCCTGGGTGTTGAAGATTTGCAGGATCTCCTTGAACTTACACTGTGCAGGGATGAGAATGGCACATATTCCTTGGACTTTGAATTACAATTCAAAGGACAAGTCAGGGAATTATTGATGAGGCAATAAAGATCCAAGAATAATGAAGAGTTTTGGCATCATCTGTTCCAGGGGGAGATTGTTGGGATTGAACCCTACCAGAGGAACATATGATAAAAGCCAAAACTGGATCAGATCAGTGGATTCACAATAAGCAGTGCTTATGCAAAGACTTTCCCCTTGACAGCGGCTCTAACAACTGATAGTCTCCAAACACTGATCATCCAAACCACTGATAGGCCAAGCACTGATGAAGATTAAAGAACTGAAGCTCTGTCTGCTGATGTCTCCTAAGTACTGCTGAAGACTAAAGTGCTGCTAATTCAAGGACTGATCACCTTTGAAGAAAGTACTGATGTTCAACATCAGTGCTTAGACTACATCAGTGGAAAATGAAACAGTAGTTTATAGAAACAGTATCTATGTAATCAGTTGTTTGATAGTCAGTGGTTGTATGTAACAGTCCTTAGAGGTTGTTAGGTTGTTAGATGTCACTTTCATGGTGACGCCAGCTTTGATTCTCAGTGGTTTGGTCTGTACTATAAATAGAACAGTTTGTACTGTTCTATTTAAGGAGTTTTCTCCTTCAATCCAGCTATCTTGTACGATCAACCATTGAGCTCATGCTGAGGGGGAGTTTTGGTATGTAAGCATGCATTGTAATCATTATGTTTTGTAATCATTCGACTTAATGAAAAGCATATGTTTTCTGAAAACTATTTCTCTCTGATTGTGTTGTAAAGTTTGTTTCCATTTCCGCTGCATTTAATCCTTTTGTTATTCATCCATTTCTTCATTAATCTCAAACAAACACAATCATGATAGCCTCATATCCTAACAGGATGAACGAGCGATCGATCGAGGATTGACGTGTGAGAGCGTCTCGGATAGGGGAAAATCGATTGCGATAGCGAAAAGCGACTTGTTTGACTTAAAAATTTCGTAACTCACGAGTTTACGTTCTAAAACGTTTTGAGCTTCGAAGAGTTTTGTTAAGTTATTGCAAAAGAGTTTATGAAAATTTTCTTATAACGTGGTGTTAAGCCGAGTCGATGTTGTACCAACGTCGTAAGAAGGGTTTTGTTTAGACATTAAAAAGATTTGGAAGAAAAACTTGGTTTAAGAAACCTCTCTTATGACATGGTATTAAGCTGAGTTTGATGTTAAACCAACGTCTTAAGAAGAGTTTTGTTTAGATATTGCAAAAGGTTTAAAGAAAAAAAAAACGGGACTTATGAAAACTTCCCTTGGAAGTGGGGTTAAGTTGAGTCGATGTTACGTCCACGTTGTGAGGAAATTTCATTCGCCCAAAGGTTTTTATAAAAAAATTTAGAAAAAATTTCCAGTTATTTTCAAAAGCAGTAACAATTAAGTCTTACCAGTATCAAAAGTTTAAATTAATATCGAGCCCCCACATGGCATCCTTCCACGAAAGTTTGTTAATATGGCTAAAACACTTATATATAGGAAGTACCAGCGGCGTATCCACCATGTTTTGACCATATTACCTCCGTTTCGTGAAGCGATGTCATGCGTGCCGACATGACCCGGATAGATTTTTGTATCCTCGGTCGAAGCGGTAAGGGGTCGGACCGAGTTTGGTGAAAAAGCAGATTGTAAACTTAGTTAGCGATTGAGAGCGTGCGCGAATAGTTCGATGATGAGAAAATATCGAAGTAACGGGGATGCTAAGTGCGATAAGCGATAAGTGGTAAGGGGTAAGCGATAAGCGCTGAGAGGGAAAAGCGACGCGAGTATCGAAGCGTTGGGATTGATAAATGCGATAAGTGTCAAAAGCGATGAGAGTATCGAAGCGATGAGTGTGATAGATGCGGTAAGTGTTAAAGCATTGAGAGGGAAAGCGAGAGCAAAGTGTAATAGATTTCCAGCGAATGTGTGATTGCGTTGCGTTGCGTTGTGGACTTACGAAAAGTCTAGTGATGATGCAATTGCACTGCGTTGTAGGCTTACTAAAAGTCTAGCGATGATGCGATTGCATGCATTGTAGACTCACGAAAAGTCTAGCGATGATGCGATTGAGATGTTACGCCTTGCGAAGGAGTTTAGCGTGTTGAATATAATCACAATACTATAAGAGTTCTAATAACGTTCAACTCCACATGGCATTTTCTTCACGAAACTTCGTTAGCATGGCAAAGCACTTATATATAGGAAGTACCAGTGGTGTATCCACCATGCTTAAACCACACCACTTACGTCCCGTGAATAGATGTCACACTTTGTCGACATGGTTAAGACACTTATATATAGGAAGTACCAGCGGCGTATCCACCATGCTTAACCACGCTTTTAATGTTATGGCAATATTAGAACTCACTACGATCTCCGTGCACTGACCAAAATAAGCCCGTGTGCACCCGTGATTAGTTTGTTCCTTGCACGTTTATCGTACCTTATTCTAAGAGCGCATCGTGGGGTAATAAAACATATTATATCATGATATATTGTGTATATATATATATATATAGTGCTAGTAATAGACTCTGTGTGTGCGCTTAGACTAAGTGCGAGTACGAGTACGAGTGAAAGAGAGAGAGTGAGTGTGCTGATGTCGCATATCGAGGCGACATCGAATGATATAATAATTATAGAATGTAAGTAACAGTGTCGGAGATTGTACCGTTAACTACGTCGTTCTGCGCCTGGTTGGTGTTGAGGTTGAAGACTCTTGCTTGGGCTGCGGTTGCTGTTGGAGCTTATGCGGCCGGTATGGCGGCGTTTGGTGCTATCGATGCTGCGGCTGTGGGGTCTGCTGATTGCGTTGGCGGTGCTGGGAGTGCTGCGACTGTGGGGTCTGCTGATTGCGTTGGCGGTGCTGGGAGTGCTAGCGTGCCTTGGAGTCGTGGTCCTGTGCGGCAATGGCAGGTGAAGTGGCCGTAACAATTGCAATTGATGCAATTGTGACAACTTCCTCCTGCCTGATGATGATAAGTACACTTGTAACACAGGGGGAGAGTTCCAGTGTAGGCGCGTTTTGGATGAAGTGGAACTGCTCGGAGGGGTTCGGGTCGAGGTATTGTATTTGCTGAGTAATTTGGGCTTGATCTTTGTCTCTTGTGGCTAGACTGAGCGTCTTGCGGTGGTGTGTCGTCGTCAATGGATTCGTCGGAGGATTCATCGGAGGATCCGTCGGAGGATTCGATGATGATTGCTTGGTTAGCCTTCCTGGTGGGATCCTTGGAGAAGAACCCGGCCAAGACTCGCTTGTCATTGATTTCTGCGGCCAAGCGATAAGCTTCTTCGATGGTAGAAGGTTTCGCAGCTTCGACAAAATCGTCCACACACTCTGGCAAGGCGCGGATGTACTTCTTGATAGCCTTATCAGGAGTGTCAACTTGGCTTGGGTAGATAATGCTAAGCTATTTGAACCTTGCTGTGAGGCCGTTGTTGTCACCTCCAACTTGCTTGATATCCCAAAATTCGTTTGCTAGCTTCCGAACTTCGTGGGGAGGGCAATACTCTTCCTTCATGAGCTCCTTCAGCTCATCCAAGGAGAGCGAGTAGGCTGCATCGTTCCCACGTTTGTTACGCTCGGCTGTCCACCAGTCGAGGGCTCTTGATTGAAATACTTCGGTAGCGCATGTGGTACGGAAATGCTCGGGGCACCCACTCTGACGAAGGGTAACCTCGATGGCATCGAACCACTGGAGCAATTGAGACACACCTTTTTCTCCTGTGAAGGTCAGCGGATCACAAGCTTTGAACTGCTTGTAGGAGAAAGTAGACCTTGGCGCGTTGGTCTTAGAGTCTCCTGAAGTTTGAGAGTTGCTGAGAGATTGAACTTGCGCAACGATTTGAGGAATAACCTTGACCACCTCCTTGGCCACGAGTGAGGCGATCCTCTTATCGGCGTTTCGTCTGGCTCTTCTTCTGGCTGTACGTCGCAAGGTAGAAGTGTTCGAAGGCATCTAGACATAGAGATTTTGTCACGGCCCGTGGCCCCGGTTTGACTCGGTCCAGAGCCGCGAGGCAGGAAATCCGATGGTATCTAATTTAGTGACAGCGGAAGTCTTTATAAACAGGATCGATTAATATTAAAACTGCTCGTTTATATATAATATAGGGATAAATCCCATAATTTACAAATAAGTGATTTCACTGGGAAATCCTTTATTTCTTAAAACATGTTTCTTTATTTATTTACATTGAGCCACTTTCTAAGCTTGTAGTGCTCCACGGCACTTTTCCTTTGCTCACAACAGATCACCTGAAACATGTTTGAAAAAGGTTTTGTCAGCAGGGAAATACTGAGTGAATCATTCAGTTTTACTAAAACGACTCATTTGTTATAATTCACAGTATTAAGAAATATTACAATGTTTCTGATATCAAACCAACTACCCACAGTATTTGTCACTCGACTCTTTTCGGTGACTGTGGTCATATCACCATTGGCTGCCCCAATGAATGACGAATATCACTAATTTTAGGTTCGCCCACCTAAAGTGATAACAACTGTAGTAATGTGCACAATACCCCACATACCGGCTGTAACTTGGTGATTACATAAACTTAATCACTGTAATTATAACTTTGAAAATATTTAAGAATGTATAAAGTACTTTGATAAAAATAGAATGACTCACATTTTAGATTTTAACGAGTAGAATATAAGCCTACTGATTAGCCTTGATTAACCTAATTTAAATAATAATGTACACACAAACAGGTTAGTAACTAATACAACAGTTACGACAATTCACGAGATTAAATCCTCACAACGATTTATTAGTGCAGTACTTAACAATTCATCGGATTCACAACGAATGACAGAGTATAGTCCGAATTCGAACAGCACTCAAACATTCAAGTCGAAATCACGATGAATAACAAAGTATAAACTCAATTAGAGTGGCACTTAAACAATCGTTGGATAATTATAATCGATCGGACGTTGAATCGTAATAGCGATCGAGTTATTACCCTGATTGCGGCAGCACTTCGTGATTAGTGTGTGTTAATTTGTGATAAACAGAAAGTAATTCGATGTATGAAACGAATTTCTTCGTCGATCATATGCCAAATTTCAAGTCCCAATGTCTGCTATTTATACCCAAATTTTGCCACCCCTTACGGACCGTAACAAATAACCCTTACGGTCCGTATGGGTTGCCTATTTTTCATAGAGTAGCCACGGTTGGGACTAGCTATGCTGACTTGACAGTTTCTTAATTTAACATTTTGACAGCGAGTAATTGTTGATAATCGTTAACTAGGTTTTACCCCCCTTGAGTTTTAGGGGCCCTAATCCTGATTCTGAAAATTCTAAAAATTTTAGGGTTTGTTCAGAATCACTTGGGTTTCTCAATTAGGGTTTCCTATTGGCCAAATTAAAATATTAATTAAGACTTTTGATGAGAATTGTTACAGATTTGGAATGAGATTCGATCATAATGATTTTGTGTTGCGCTAGCGATTTAGTGCGTAAAACTTGTTGTAGTTGATATAGTAATACGTATGCACATAGTTGCCACATAGGAGACACGAAATTCCTAGATTTCCACGTATTCACATAAGCGTATGCGATTGTACATCGTATATTAGACACGTATATACTTATATGCCTGTATAGATAGCGCGAGGATGCGTTTAAGAGGGAGAGTTGTTAGAATTTAGTTTTGTTGCGAGTATTAGCTCTTGTTTTAGAATGCGATGGTTGTGCGAGTTGTGCATTCGTAAAGAGGGGAGGCGAAAATCGGTAAGTCGAGAAATCGATAAAGCGTAAAATTTTCATTCGAAAACGTATAAACGTAAAAAAATTCGATGATGCTTAAAAATCAGCGATTGCAGGCTTAGTATAAATAGAGTGCCCAGGGTTTTGCGGCATCGACTATCCAAAGTGATTCAACTATTCCCAACGAGTTTGAGTACACGCTTTGGCCTATAGACTATGCCCTCACCGGGATGCGGCTACGGCATTTGTCCTTCCAGTTACTACGTGACTCGGGTCATTGGAACAGTCGAGACTTTGATGAGAGCCTTTGAAAACCATTTTAGGGAGTAGAACGGGTTATTAAGGTACGGGTTTCACCCATGACTTAACAACTTCGCTCCTAGCTGTGGTGAAAACAACCACTAGATAGAAATAGAGATTTCCGTCGAGATATGGATACCACTCTTGACTCAACGAAAGATTCTCGTGCTAAGAATAATACTTGAGTGAGTGATCTTGTCGAGAGTTCTTGGTTTTCATAATCTCGGCACGATCGCTCATTTGTGTTATGCGAGTGTTTTTGAAAGCGTGTGTATTGTGTTTAGCCTTAGGAAAGGCAAAAGTAGGTTTTCAGCCTTAGGAAAGGCTTCTTCGTACAAAACTGTATGTGCAGGAGTTCGTACGAAAATGTAGTTTTCGCGGGTTCGAGTGAGAGTATAACAACATGTAGGTTCGTATGATACCCCAAGTGGGTTCGTACGATAGATCTGTGGGTACTTAGACTATAGACTAGGTCTGTTTAACACGACTCGACCTAATTCCCTATAGTTATGGCTCTGATACCAATCTGTCACACCCCAACCGATGGCGGAATCATCGGGGCGCGACACTAGGCAAATCAGATTGTTCCAGAGAATCCATAATAACTAATTTAGCGACAGTATTTAACAAGTTCATTATCCCATACTAATAAACAAACATTTCACGTAAAGTTGTACAAATTTCATGTCTCTCGAATAAAACGAATCCGATAACCTAGATTTTAGGTGAGTTTCTAAAGTAGCCCTATCTTGATTGAGATAACCTACGTTTAACCTGCAACATACGTTAAAATAATGTCAATACAAAAATGTATTGGCGAGTATACAGGTTTGATATAGTATAAAGTAGGTAAAACCGTTGCGAATTTCCACATACATAAACATGATACGCAACATATACGCTACAAGACAAAAACTACCAGCTAAGTCCCGAGATGACTGCGATGTGCGTTTGCGAGTGCGAGTTTGTCTTAACTAGACCTCGTCGGGCGTGATTCGAACTATAGTACTATTCTAGTTAAGTTGGAACGTCACGAGTAAAAGTCCTAGCACATATGCATCAAGCATCACGTGTAAATATGTACATTAGTCATTCGCATGTGATAATAGTTTAGATTGTGTACTGCGTTTTGATAAGTGTGTTTTCAATATAAACGTATGTTACACCCCAAAAGTGTGTATAAAGCGTTAAAAGGGGGTCAAGTATACTCACAGTGCATGTCCAACAAATGAACACGATCTGGTTGGATGGTTGAAAGCGTTGGATCAGCCTGTGTACGGGAACAGATGCATAACTATTCCACAGGGCTGAACGGTCAGAATCAGAGTGTCGAATGGGGTAAAAGTGGGTTAAGTGTTGTAGCAGTGCATCCGGACGGATGGTTATCCTGTAGGAGGGTCATCATATCGGAGGGTCATCCTCTCGGGGGGTCATCCTCTCGGGGGGTCATCCTGTCGGAGGGTCATCCTGTCGGACTCTCGGGGGGTCATCCTGTCAGAGGGTCATCCTGTCGGAGGGTCATCCTGTCGGATGGTCATCCTGTCGGATGGTCATCCTGTTGGATGGCTATTCGAGTGAGTTGAAGTTTTTGTAAAATTTTCCAAGTAAACATTTTCGAGTTAACGGAGACGATGTGTCAGACAACGGAAATCCATACCGAGTCTAGCCCAGTTGATCGGATGGGAACCACCCCATTCGATCAGACCTGCTGAGCTTGATGGGACTTCATGTTCAACCCGTTTGTCGATCACCTCTCCGGTGGAAATCCGTTTTCGAGCCGGCCCTAGACTATAGAGTGAGTCTTTGTTCAGGTTGAGTCCAGATTCCATCGGTTTTGAGTAGAAGAGTGTAAAAAGAGTTGAAAGAAAGTTTGAATCAGTTGAAATGTCGAAGTTTTGTTTAAAATTCATGTTAAAATGTGTAGAAATCTTTTAGATCTGAGCTAAACTTGATGAGATGACGTCACCAAGTGAACTCCATCTTCAAGCAACCCAAATAAGGTGATTTCGTGATGAAAATCCGTGTTTTTGATGGAGAAGATAATGGAGAGGTGTGTAGTGAAGATGGAAGTACAAGATTTAAGGAGAATTACTTACGGAATAGCCTTGAATCGAGTGAAATAGTGCTTGAGGACGAGCTGGGAGTGAGTTGGTCGGATAGGGTTGTCACATCAGTGAGCAGTGACATGTGGTAGGTATTTATAGTGTGAGAGAGAAGTAAGGCGGTGCTGGTGAGGTGTCAGATGGCCATCCAATCGGAGAGTCATCCTATCGGAGGGTCATCCTATCGGAGGGTCATCCTATCAGAGAGTCATCCTATCGGAGAGTCATCCTATCAGAGGGTCATCCTATCGGAGGGTCATCCTATCGGAGGGTCATCCTATCGGAGAGTCATCCTATCGGAGAGTCATACTATCGGAGAGTCATCCTATCGAAGTGTCATCCTATCGGAGAGTCATCCTATCAGAGAGTCATCCTATCGGAGAGTCATCCTGTCGGATGGGCTCCACCCTGACGGATGGGCCCCATCCTGACGGATGAGTTAGTTTCCCAACTTTCTATCCGTTTGATGCGTTTTGTTGCGTTAATTGCTGTAAGTACATTAAGCATTTTAGCGAGATAAGTAGTATCGTGTTACGTTGTGTTTCAGTGCGATAGTCAAATTGCGCGTACCCGTGAGTGCGCATTTCAACAAGTTTTAAATACCCAGATGTTTTAATATTTTGTACTTTAATAGGTCATGGCATAAGTAACTACGTTTTGAGTTCACGTTGCGTTGAGCGATAGCGAATAACGCAATAGTGTACGCGTTAGCGTTATAAGCGTATGCATTGTGATATAGTGTGTGCAGAAATATACGAAATAGCGTTGTAGGCGTTATAGTTTACATTATGATTTGAATCTCGGGTGTTAGGCGTAACGAGAGTAACGAGAGCGATAAGCGGGTTGTTACAAATGGCGTCATGACCTCTTTTAGTGCATGGCAGTTTGGTAATAAAATCCATAGCAATGTTTTCCCATTTCCAAACCGGTATCTCTGGTTGCTCCAATAATCCAGAGGGATGTTGATGTTCAGCCTTAACCTTGAGACAAGTAAGGCATTTGGACACATATAAGGCAATGTCTTTCTTCATACCCGGCCACCAATACTGGGTTCGAAGATCCTTATACATTTTGTCTGCACTAGGATGAATAGAATCGCAAGACTTGTGAGCTTCATCCATTAACAAAGTGCGAAGATTGTCTTGACTTGGGACCCATAAACGGTCCATGAAATAATATAATCCATTGTCTTTCAGTTCAAGATCAGGCTTAATATGATATGGTAATTCCTTACCCATAAAGTCTTGTGTAACACAAGTATGCTGAGCCTGAGAAATACGGGTTTGAATATCAGATCGAACCTGAACACAGTGAAGCTTGACACGCTCTTTATGACTCAATGCATTAGCCACAACATTCGCCTTACCAGGATGGTAGTGAATTTCGCAATCGTAGTCATTTAGAAGTTCAACCCAACGTCGTTGCCTCATGTTGAGTTCTTTCTGATTGAAAATATGCTGGAGACTTTTGTGGTCAGTGAACACTACACATTTTGTACCGTACAGGTAGTGTCTCCAGATTTTGAGAGCAAAAAACTACTGCACCTAACTCAAGATCATGAGTCGTGTAGTTTTTCTCGTGTATCTTCAACTGTCTCGATGCGTAGGCTATGACTTTGTTCCTTTGCATGAGAACGCAGTCAAGGCCTAAGTTGGATGCATCACAATATACGACAAAATCGTCCTTGCCCTCAGGTAAAGATAGAATAGGTGCATCGTAGAATTTCTGTTTCAAGGTCTGAAAAGCTTCTTCTTGTTTGGATCCCCACTCAAAAGGTTTATTCTTCTGAGTTAAAGCAGTGAGAGGAACCGCAATCTTGGAGAAGTTTTCAATAAAGCGGCGGTAATAACCCGCGAGACCAAGAAATGAAAGAACTTCGGTAGGAGTAGTAGGCGTATCCTAATCCTTAATCGCACTGATTTTGGCGGGATCTACATGTATACCTTGTTCGTTAACGATGTGTCCCAAAAATTGAACTTCCTTAAGCCAAAATTTGCACTTGGAGAACTTGGCGAAAAGTTGTTCTTTCTTCAGGAGTTCCATAGTAAGACGAAGATGTTGTTCATGGTCGGCTCGTGTTTTGGAATAGATCAAAATATCATCAATGAAAATGGTGATGAACTTGTCTAAATAAGGTTTACAAACCCTATTCATCAAGTCCATGAAAAAGCAGGAGCATTAGTTAAACCGAAGGGCATAACAGTGAACTCATAATGACCATATCTTGTGCGAAAAGCAGTCTTGGGAATATCTTCCTCGAGCACACGAAGCTGATGATACCCAGAACGTAGATCAATCTTTGAAAAACAAGTAGCACCCTGTAACTGATCAAAGAGATCATCAATGAGAGGTAGGGGATATCGATTCTTGATGGTGAGTTTGTTGAGCTCAAGATAATCGATACACATCCTGAAAGATCCATCTTTCTTTATTACAAATAGAACGGGAGCACCCCACGGTGAAAAGCTCGGACGAATAAATCCTTTGTCAGAAAGCTCCTGAAGCTGTTTAGATAATTCTTGCATATCAGACGGTGCAAGACGATAGAGAGATTTAGCAATGGGATTAGCACCAGGTACAAGATCAATACGAAACTCAACTTGACGTGCTGGGGGTAAACCAGGTAATTCTTCAAGAAATACCTCAGGACAATCCCGAACAACAGGGATGTCTTGAATAGTCTTACCTTTGCCTTTCTCCTCTACAACATGTGCCAAGAAGGCCACATAGTTCTTTCGTAAATACTTTTGAGCTTGAGTACACGTCATGAGTTTAAGATTACTAGCAGGTTTCTCACCACGAACCTCTAAGATCTCACCAGTCGAAAGCGGTATATGGACAATCTTCTCAAAATAAACTACCTCTGCGTGGTACTTGGCTAACCAATCCATTCCTACTATAACATCAAAGCTTCCAAGTTGCATTGGCGTGAGGTCGATAGGTAAAAGATGGTTATTAAGGTTTAACTGGCAATTTTGAAGAACAAAATCGAGTACAATGGCACTAGCTACCTCTACTGTCAAGGGCTTTCCTAGTTTTGTTCTAGTCGTGGAAAGCAAAGGCTCAAAAGCTAAGGATACAAAACTTTTATCGGCACCCGAATAAAAAAGAACAGAAGCAGGCTGATTGTTAACAAAGAACGTACCATTCACCACCTCGTTGTCTGCACGTGCCTCGTTAGCATTCATGTTGAAGACTCGTCCATGAGCCTGCGCCTGATTTGCATTAGCCAACCTCGGGCATTGGTTTATGTAGTGGGTCAGATCCCCACAATTGTAGAGCAAGAACCAGGCGGGTAGTGTGGTCATGCAGCTTGTGCTGGTTGTTGTGCAGGGTTTTGAGCTGCTTGATTTGGTACAAGAGCAAAGCGGTATATGTTGGCGAGATGACCAGATTTCCCACAGTTGGTACAAAAATGGCACTGAACCTGCGGTTGATGGTGACTGTTACATCTGTTGTACAAAGGTGCATTGCCAGCATATTGTTTCTTGGCAGGTGGTTGTGCGGGTTGATTAGGAGCAGCTTGGTTTGCTTGCGTTGTAACAGCGAAATTCTTGGAAGCCTTGCACTTTCTAGACTTCCTCGAAGACTCAGCTTTCTTACCCTTTTGTTTCTCACTCTTGTCGGACTGTTTCTTGTCTCCCTTCCTGTGGAGTTTACCCTTCCTGATCTGAGACTCAGTCAGGGTTGCAGCTAGCTCAATGGCCTGACGAACAGTGGTAGGGTTGCTACCAGTAACGATATCTTGCACAGGGCCAGGCAGACCATCGACATACCTTTCAATGGCTTTATCCAACGGGGTAACCATTGTGGGACATAGTAAACTCAACTCCTCATATCTGTCGGTATAAGCAAGGTGCTCACCACTGTCTTGTTTCAAATCATCAAACTCTCTTTCCAAAGCCCTGAGTTCGTGACGAGGACATAATTCCCTCATCATTAGAGCCCTAAGCTCTGCCCAGGTCTGAGCTAAAGCAAATTCAGCACCACGATCTCTCATTACTCCATTCCACCACGTAAGAGCCCTCTTTTGAAATACACTGGAAGCAAACTCGACTTAACGATTATCAGGACACTGAACATCGTGAAAAGTGCTGTCAATACTCTCAAACCACTGTAGGAGCCCAGTTACTCCTTCAGAACCACTAAACTTGAGCGGTTTAGCCTAATTAAATTGTTTAAAGTTGCACGGAGCAGGTGCATTATTGTTATTGTTGTTGTTGGCTTGGTTAATTTGAGCGATGAGATTTGGGAGTGCAGCAGCCATCTGCTGTGCTATGATAGTTGTCAATTCGGCATCAGGTTGTTGTACGTTTTTTCGATGAGGCATTCTAAAAGAGGAAAACATGAGAGAAAACGAGTGAGATGATATGATTTAAAATGAGATGTCATTGGATAAAATGAGATGTTACAAATATCGACATAAAGTAAGGATGGTGGTCATTCGTTCGTTACCATTGAACAAACAAACGACGCAAATTGACTAATCAAAGTAAACAAGTCATAATAATGTATCGCGAAGACATGCTTTAGCCTATAAGTGAACACTCACCCCAAGAGTTCCCAGGTAAGAGTGACTGGTCCGATTATGTGGATTTGTACGAACACTCTAGCCTAGACAGAAAACTCGAGGTACAGGCATCCACCCTTCCAGATTGCACGTGTTCACATTATTTAGACCCAAACTTTGACGAGATTTTGAAAATTTGGATGGCATTTAAGCAAAAAATGAATCGTCCAAGGGTGGGTGATTATTTTCAAAATCGTTTTGAAATTTGTGTTCTTGTTTTAGTAATCACCTAAAGATAGGTGACGTTTATTGTTTTAAGATCTTAACATAAGATGACTTGTGTTAGGGTCCTAGAAAGGTTATAGTCTAGGTCAAAGCCTTACTAATAACCTAATTCCCTATAACCATGAGCTCTTATACCAACTCTTCTGTCACACCCCGACCGCGTAAAACAACAAACCGCGACGGAAACGTCGGGGAGTGGAGCGACAGAAGTATTGTTTTACAACCATGGAATTTAAAGTTTAGTTTTTATTTATTAACTTGATTACGTTGTCCTAAAAACAAAGAAAACATAACATAAGTTAAACTGTTCTTGCATCTTTTAAGTCACTAGGGCCCGAGTCCGCCTAAGTGTATCACGAATCTTATCAAACATTAGCTCCTGAAACACATGTGAAAATAGGTACGTCAGTATAAAAATGCATGTGAGATCCATAGGTTTTGTTAATAATGGGTCCATGACTTGTAGTTGAAAGAAAATGTTTAACAGAAGTAGTCATGAACCTATAAAAGTGTTTTCTTTTATAAATCATAAGAAAATCGATATGAAAATCAGATGATATAAAAGAATAATGCATGGTTAAATAAATAACTAAGTAAAACGAATTTGTATAAAACATGTCATTTGTAAAACAATGTCTTGTAAAATATGTCATTTGTATAAATATCATGTCTTTGTCGAAATGGTTTAAACAACGCTACAATATGTAATATCATGAAAGCACTTATATATAGGAAGTACCAGCGGCGTATCCACCATGCTTTTATCATATTACACATATTTAAATCACTTACCAATAACCACCAAAATTTCTTGTTTAACTAATGTCAAATATTCGTGTATAACAATGTTTAATGTCTCAATGTCATGTGTAAATCATGTCTTGTATAGCAAATGTCAAGTAACAACAATGTCTCGTATGGTGAATAAAAAGTATTTACTCAAAACACATGTATATGTCAATGTATAATCAAATGTCATATGAAACCAAATGTCATGTACAAAACAATGTCTTTGAATGAACCGTAGTTTAAATCAAAAGTTATGTTTTGCAAAATCAATGCTTTATTGTTACGAACATTATGCAGTAATATTTATCGCATACATTGAAGCCTTGCGACTGTCGAACAAACCCTTAACAAGTTAAAGGTTTATCAATTATGTATATCGGATTCTGTCATTCCCTACTTCCAAACAAACCTAGGAAGCCGGAAACGGGATTTGTCAAGTCCTATGGTACCACTACATACTACCGAGCGGCGTGATTAATGTAAATGAACGTATTTTTGTCCTGTTAAACATACCAAATGTCATACCAAATGTAAGCATGTTATGTAAAAACCATGTACTAAGTATGCTAAGTAAACATACGAAGCAGAAATGTAATGTAAATCAATGTGTACATATGCTGAGTAAACATCTGCAACAAAAGTAGTTATGAAATCAATGTGCTAGCATGGTAAGTAAACATACATAGCAAAGCATAAGTGAAATCATGTACTATACGTGTACTAGATGAACATAGCAAGTATATGTCATTAAAACACGAAAAACACGAAAGTAACAAGTAGGCACATGTGTATCACCCCAAAATATTTGAAAACGGTAAAAGAGGGGACTATGTACTCACTTGATATTGCTAAATAGTCTTGAAATAAAGATCAAATAACGCTTGAGGAATCACAGAATCAATCAGCACCTAATATAGGTAACTATGTTAATAATCAGATCTTAAATCGGGAGATCGGATAGAATGAGGTCTCGTAAACCAAATGAGTATTGGAACTCATATGATATGGTTTAACAAAGCCTACATTCTAAATCGGAACCTATCCTAAGTGCTTATGACCCGTTACGACTCGTTAAGGTAGTTTACGCTACTTTAACGTGTCGTTAGCGCAAAAGCATGTTCGGACGGTCTAACTAGCCCTATGACAAGTATTATATGCCTTAACATGCTTATTAACATTGGATAATCAGTTTAAGTATCAAAAAATAAGTTACATATGCTTAAAATGAAATTATGCGCAAAAAGGGCATTTTGGTCATTTTCCTAAGGCATATAAACTACCTATCATACAACTAACTAAACGAAGTGACCATAAGGTATAACCTCGGAAGGTTATTCCCTATACAACTATGGTCACCTAATGTGTTTGGTCGGATCCTAATGATCGACCAAACGGGTCGGGTTCGAAAGTCTAAGCGGTTGTTTAGACCGCTTAACTTACGACCCTATATAAGCACTAAACTAAAAGTGACGAGTTAAACATGTTAAAACATGTTTAACTAAGTTAGAAAACATGTTTCATATAAAAACAAAGTGTTTTGATACCCGAAAATAGTTTCGTCGCCAAATGCACATAATCAACATTTTGATTGAAACTATGACTCATCACTTTGATTAGTCAACATGGTAATCAGTAGGTATAGTCACAAGGGACTATAACCATCGTGATTACGCTCACGTTGCAAAGTTCAAACGAACTTTGTCTTGACCAATTTATGGTCAAAGCAGAAAGTCAAACATTGTTTGACTTTCATGCTTGAAATACATAACCAAGCATGAAAGAACACTTACAAGAGGTCTAATCTTGGAAAAAAGAACAAAGAAAACTGAAGTATGAAGCCTTCAACCAAGAGGGATAGCTTCAATCAGATCCAAGGTGAAAGAAATGAAGAATGAGCAAAGTTGGAATGAGAAAAAGCTTGGGTATTTATAGGAAATCAAGCTCCACAAGATCATTCCAAGTGTAATTGAGTTAATCAAAGCATGATCCTAGCCTTACACTTGTTATACATTGATTAGTGGGCTTGGGGAACACTTAAACCAGCTCAAGGTATTGAAAAACTAGGATTAACAATGGTTTCAGCAAGCTGTTTTGCAGATTCAAAGAATCTGCCCAGCTAATGTTGTCGCGCCCCGTGTAAGAGTAAGCTAAGGCTTACGCGCCCCACGACCTACTGTCCAGAACTTTCAAAAATGTTCAGTTTCAGTCCCTGCATGCTATAAAGTTGATTTTCGACACGTTTAAGCCCCGTTAACCCATCTTCAAGGATCTATAATGATGTCAAAGTATATAGGACTTGAAATATGCTTGAAAATATCACGGATGTCGGTTTGTTTGGTCGTACGGTCACGTTATTCGGTTAATTATGATGAAACTCGAACGGACGCGAAAAACGATCCAAATTGCGCGACGAATGGTATTTTAGCATTCCAATCACTAAAATAAAATATCTTAATGATTACAAAAATATTTGGATGTCCGGATATGTTCAGAACGTAAGATATGCGTGTAAATGCAAACTTATGCACTTTTTGACGCTTTTAGTCCCTGTTGATCAAATAAGCATATTTTCTCACACCGAACCCCTCAAAACTTATTTCTAAGCTATGTAAAGGTTATTTATGGTATGTTTAGCTTATGATCATGTTCCGGAATGTACATTCCTATACGAATCAGCAGACTTTCACAGTTTGTCGCAAATAGTCCCTGTGAGCGAATAAACTTGTTTTTGCCATACCAAACCCTTCAAAACTTATTTCTAAGTTATGTAAAGGTTATTTAAGGTATGTTAAGCATATGTCACTGTTCCGGAGTGTTTGACGCGTTAAACTGATTACGTTTACGCATTAGTTTGCGTATAACTTTCCAGAAAGCGATTTAGAGTTTAAAATAGAACAAAAATCAAAACGTGCAAAATGTCATACATAAACAAACAAATATTGGGATCAAAATACATTGTTTTATTGATAACTGAACTGTTTGGAATTATACAATGATTACACAAGCACATATGTCACAGTAAGTTAGACCCAAAAAGTATGAAGACCTGTATAATATGGGTAAACTAAATACATTCTGGATTTTGAAGTAAAAATGATAAGGTTTAACTCATTTCGGTAAACTTACGTAAACTAGTTACGTGAGTCTAACTGTACGCGTATAAGCGATAACGAGTAACCGGATAGTCATGAACAAGTTCCATATGCCAATATACTTTAAACAAGTTATAATATTTGTAGGATATCAACTTGTATGCCCGTTAAGGTTTTAAAATCAAACTATGATATAAAAGAAACTTGTGTACAATCTGATGTTACTGTGACACCTGTGCCTCAGCGACCATCAAAAAAATACAAAACCAATGAAATATTGTATTTCATACTTGGGATTTGTATAAATATGTGTATCTTTTGCACATATCAATTCTTGTTCGATTTCAAGCTTTAAATTGCTTTCTGGAAGGTTATACACGCACTGATGCGTAAATATAACCAGTTTAATGCAACGAACACTCCAGAATAGTGAAATAGGATTAACATACCTTAAATAACCTTTACATAACTTAGAAAAAAGTTTTGTAGGGTTTGGTGTGGCGAAATCAAGTTTATTCGCTTATAGGGACTAATTTCGACAAACTGCGAAAGTATGCCGATTTGTACTGTAACGAACATTCTGGAACATGACCATAAGTTAAAAATACCCTAAATATCCATTACATAGCTTAGAAATAGGCTTTGAGGGGTTCGGTGTGCTAAAATAAACTTTTTGGTCATTCAGGGACTAAAAGCGTCAAAAAGTGCATAAGTTTGCATTTTCACGCATATCTTACATTCTGAATACATCCGGACATCCAAAACTTTACTTAATCATTAAAATATATTATTTTAGTTATTGGCATGATAAAATTCCATTCGTCGTGTAATTTGGATCGTTTTTCGCATTCGTTCGTGTTTCATCGTAATTAACCGAACAACGCAACCATACTACCAAACGAACCGACATCCGAGATATTTTTGAGCATGTTTCATGTTCCTTATACTTTAACTTCATTTTAGAGCCTTGAAATGGGATTAACGGGGCTTAAACGTGTCAAAAATGCATCAAAAACCATGTTTTGCACATTCAGGGACCAAAATTGACAATCTGCCATAGTTATCTTAGGAAGGGACCAAAATGAAAAATCTAAATTCCAGCTGTTCCCCTCATTTTCACATGGTTTTAATGAAACTAGGGGCTCGCATGGTTTCACAAAACCATGGGCACATGTGTACGGATGAGATCGAAGCTCGTTTTACGATGAACGATCTTAACGGTTGTGCAAAAACTATAAATACCCCATCCATCTCATTGTTGCAACTCACATTTGATCTGATATTTCTCTAAGTTGAGGTGCTTTCACTTCATACATGAGAATAATCGGGTCAAACTTCCGTTCTTGGACCTTTTGTAAGTCCTCTTTCGTTCTTTTTCGCGTGAAAGTCAAACTGTGTTTGACTTTCTGGTTTGACCAGTTTATGGTCAACATGAAGTTCGTTTGAACTTCATAACATGAGCGTAACCACGATGGTTTTAGTCTCTTGTGACTATACCTACTGATTACCACGTTATCTAGGCATAGTGGCGAGTCGTAGTTTCGGCCAAAATGCGTATTCTTGCGTATTTTGTAACCAAACTACTTTTAGGTATTAAAACCGTTTTTTTATACCAAACCTGTTTTCAAACCTCGTTAAGCATGTTTTACCATGTTTAGCTCATCACTTTAGGTTTAGTGCTTATGTAGGGTCGTAAGGTAAGCGGTCTAAACAACCGCTTATACTTTCGAACCCGACCCATTTGGTCGATCTTTAGGATCCGATCAAACACATTAGGTGACCATAGTTGCATAGGGAATAACCTTCCGAGGTTATACCTTATGGTCACGTCGTTTAATTAGTTGTATGATAGGTAGTTTATATGCCTTAAGTAAATGACCAAAATGCCCTTTTTACGCCAAAATTAATTTTAAGCATATGTAACATAATTTTTTATATCTAAACTGATTTGGCAACAATATTAGACATGTTAAGGCATATTTTACTTATCATAGGACTAGTTAGGCGGTCCGAACGTGTTTTACACGAACGACACTTTAAAGTGGCGCAAGCTACCTTAACGAGTCGTAATGGGTCGTAAGCACTTAGGTTAGGTTTCGTTTTAGAATGTAGGCTATGTTAAACCATATTACATGAGTCCCTACACTCATTTGGTTTACAAAACCTCATTTTATCCGATCCTCCGATTTAGGTCCGTTTATTTACATAGTTACTTATATTAGGTGCCGTTTGATTCCGTGATCCCTCTAGCTTTGCTTGGTTGTTATTCAAGACTTCTAAGCATCCTCAAGTGAGTACATAGACCCCTCTTTTACTGTTTTCCAAATGTTTTGGGGTGAAACACATGTGCCTACTTGTTATTTTCATGCTTTCCATGTTTTCATATCATATACTTGCTATGTTCATTAGTACACTATTTGTTCATGTTTTGTTTCTAATTCCAATGTAATGTAATACATTTAAGAGTGAGTAAAATGCAATTTTACACCCTGAGGTTAGGGGTCATTGGCACTCCTACCCCCCCTAAGGAAATAATTGCAAAATTACACCCCACTGTTAACCCTTATGTCTCACTTTTACCCCCCGCCGTTAATTTGGGTTAACAGTCTGTTAACTCTAAGTTGAAATTACTATACTACCCTTACATTTTACCCCCCAACATTCCTGTTAAGTCGCACAATTACCCCCTGAGATTTGCAAAACCCTTCCCGCCAAAATCAATTCCATGTTCTATGATTCTAAACCAAAATTCTGAACCTGTTTTTTTATCTAAAACCTAATAGTTTCATTTTGAACACGTAATCTGAAACAAAACACCAAAAGATTTTTTGATCAAGATGGAGATCATCAGATTGTTAATCCTAGTGCATTGTGTCCTCATTGCCGCCAACACATGAACACTGTGATGAACTTTGTGGCTGGTAATGGTGCGGCTAAAGTGGCGGGAGAGGGTGGTGGTTTTGTGAAGGGGGTTGTGACAGACATGGTGATGGATGATTTGGTGGTCTGATGTTTGTAGGTTTTGTGAAGGGGGTTGTTACCCAAAACCTTTTTTGAACAAACATAATCAAACATAATGTCATACCTGTTCAACCAGTGTGAACATACAGCAACTGTGAATATATGCACATACAGCAACCAGGGTGGTGGTTTTGTGAAGGGGGTTGTCAGCAAATGCCCAAACTGTCAGCACATTCAGTAACTGTGAACATATGAACATATTCAGTAACTGTGAACATATGAACATACAGCAACTGTGAACATATGAACATATGCACTTAAGCAACTTATGCCCAAACTGTGTGTTATTTACAACCTGCAAATGCCCAAACTGTCAGCACATTCAGTGTGATCAACCAAGTAAACTGTCATTTTAGAGCATTCAGGTTAGTAAACAAGCTGCAAATGCATACAATCAAACATAAGGTTCAGATTTCAGGCCCAACTTTCAGAACATTCAGTGTGATCAACCAAGGAACTGTCATTTTAGAACATTCAGGTTAGTAAACAAGCTGCAAATGCATAATGTATGCATTTTAACATAGAGGATATAGGAGATTGTATGCATTACCCAAAAGCTTTTTTGATCAAACATAATCAAACATAATGTCAACAACCTAATTTTGATCAAACAAAATACCCAAAAGCTTTTAGACAAAAGCTAAATAAGTTACCTTAGGTTAACCTACATATTACATAAAAGCTTCGATTAAGTTAAGTTAACCTACATATTACACAAAAGCCTAATAACTACTAGACTAAACATCCGCTCAACTCTGCGGTGGTAGATGGAAGTTGAGGACAGGCCTCCCAAACACAGAGACCACCAGGTGGAACACCAAAGATGAGCTTGATAAGCTCATCGTCAGGTCAACTGTAAAAAAACCAACATGAACCAAATCAGACCCTAACCCCTGTGTATAACATGATAATGACTAAATCTGACCCTGATTAACTAACATTGGCAGATTATACCTTTCGTGTGGCGGATGATATAGCGGAGTAGCCAAAAGAAGACCGGCATTTCGACTGATAGCGGCTGTGGTTGTGATCGGACGATGGTGGAGAAGAAGGTTGAAGCGGCTGTGGTTGTGATCGGACGATAGTGGAGAAGAAGGTTGAAGTTTGGAGTCGCCGGTGTATGGTGGAGAAGAAGGTTGTGATCGTAGAAGAAGGTTGTGATCGGAGAAGAAGGTAAGAGATCGATGGTGGGAAGGTGGGGGGGTAATTGTGCGTAGGTATGTTACTTATAGGGTTTAGTTTATCCAAGAAGCTTTAGATTAGAGCGAAAGGACAATTTTACCCTTTGACCTTCATGTTATACAGTTGACTGTTAACCCAAATTAACGGCGGGGGGTAAAAGTGAGACATAAGGGTTAACAGTGGGGTGTAATTTTGCAATTATTTCCTTAGGGGGGGGGGGGGGGTAGGAGTGCCAATGACCCCTAACCTCAGGGTGTAAAATTGCAGTTTACTCTACATTTAATTAAATAAAACAAAATTGTTTAATCCATGGTTGTGAAACAATGATTCTGTTACAACACTCCCCGACGTTTCCGCCACGTTTTGTTGTTTTACGTGGTCGGGGTGTGACAGAAAAGTTGGTATCAGAGCCAATGGTTATAGGGAATTAGGTTATTAGTAATGCTTTGACCTAGACTATAACCTTCCTAGGACCCTAACGCGAGTTTACTTGCGTTTAGTCATAAAACAATACCGTTGCCTATCTTTAGGCAACAACCACAATAAGAACACAAAATTCGAATCTGCTTTGAAAACTAATCATCTGTTCCAGGATGATTTATTATAAGGTTTTGAACCTTCAAAGTTTTCAAATTCTCGTCAAAGTTTAGGGCTACATAATGTGAACACGTGCAAACTGGAAAGGTGGGTGCCTGTACCCTGAGCTTTCTGTCTAAGGCTGGAGTGTTCGTACAAATTCTCAATATCGGACCAGTCACTCTTACCTGGGAACTCTTGGGGTGAGTGTCCACTTATAGGCGAGCATGTCTTTGCGATACATTATGAGGACCCATTTGCTTTGATTCAGCCTTTGTGTGTCGTTTGTTTGCTTCGTGGTTCAAACAAATAACCATCACCCATGATTTTGGTCGGTAATTGTAACATCCTATTCTTACCCAATGCCATTTCATTTGTTTTTCTCTCTTGTTTCCCCATTTTAGAATGCCTCCACGACGCGAAAATCAGGTACCTATTGAAGAGCTGGCAGCTGTCATTACGCAGCAAATGACTGCTGCAATCCCGAACATCGTTGCCCAATGTAACCAAGCTCTCAACAACAATAATGCCCCCTGCAACTTCAAGACGTTCAACTCGGCTAAGCCATCAAAGTTTTCTGGGTCTCAAGGAGCGACTGCACTTCTGCAATGGTTCGAGAGTCTAGAGAGCACCTTCAGGCATGTTCAATGCCCAAATGAGCTAAAGGTAGAATTCGCATCTAGTGTCTTTGAGAAACGAGCTTTGAAATGGTGGAATGGTGTGATGAGAGATAGGGGTGCCGATGTGGCACTGGCTCAAACGGGGGAAGAGCTTCGAGCTCTGATGATGAAGGAATTCTGTCCTCGTCACGAGATCAGGGCCTTGGAAAGGGAATTCGATGATCTTAAGCAAGATAGCGGTGAGCATCGAGCCTACACGGATCGTTATGAGGAGTTAAGTCTGCTATGCCCGAATATGGTTACGCCTTTGGATAAGGCAATCGAAAAGTACATTGATGGCCTCCCTGACCCAGTACAAGACATTGTGACTGGTAGTAACCCCACTACGGTTAGGCAGGCCATTGAGCTATCTGCTACCTTGACTAAATCTCAAATCAGGAAAGGTAAACTTTTCCGAAAAGGTGATAAGAAACCAATCGAGGAATAGAAACCCAAAGATGAGCAGACTGAATCCTCCAAGAAGTCAAGGAAGCGAAAAGCTTCCCAGAACTTCGCCGTGGTTGCTCACAATGATCAAGCTGCCCCCAACCAACCAGCTCAACCCCCTGCTAGGAAGCCATACAACGGAACTGCACCCTTGTGCAACCAATGTAACATTCATCATCATGCTAGTGTGAAGTGCCGCAAATGCCAAATTTGTGGACTTATAGGTCACACAGCAAGAGTTTGCCGAGCTGAAGTTGCACCAAATCAAGCTGACAACAATCCTGCTCAAGCTCGTTTTCCACCAGGTTCTTGCTACAACTATGGTGAGATGGGTCATTTTCGAAGAAATTGCCCAAAGCTTGCTAATGCAAATCCAGCACAGGGATGAGCATCTGACCGACTAGAAGACAACAGCGTTTAGAAATAATCACGTCTTATGTATTATTTTCTTTTGTTGTCAATGTCCATGAAACAGTTGTTTATAAATAAATCTTTTATTTACATTGCAATATATTTATGTGGTTGCATGTATAAACAACATATCCCCTACAATACCGACAATCAGGGAATCGTATTCCTTGAAGAACAGACTACCCCCAAAATTCTTCCATTTTATGATCTCTTGCGTTTTCCACGAAAATCCTAAGTACCCGTTTCTTCCAAAGAAACAAAGTACAAGGCGCAAGTTACAACTCTTGACGAATATCCAAAGTACCACTATAAATCCTTAATAGGGTACCTAAGGGTATTTCCGTAAATCCTAAAATTTTTGTGTGCCTTAGTTCGAATATTACGTTTCTTTGAAAACAAAATCGAATTTTCGGAAGATCGTCCTATCTTCATAGATAGATTCTTGAAAATGATTAAATTGCCAAATGAAATCCACGGATTGGATTCCTGGTGTGCTTTAAATATCCGTGTCCAAAGATAACAAATTAAAGGTCAAATTAAACAAATATGTGATTATGTGCTTATGTGTTCCCTTTTATGTTTTTGTGTGATCCAAGTTTTTGTTATCCAAATCCTCGTAGAATCTTCAATATCTTCGTTTAAGGGATTCATAGTAGGATATCCAGAGGTACTACCTTAAATCCTTAATGAGTTTCTACGTAATAGTAAAGACCCTTGGATTATAATGTACTAGTCCATAGTTAGACCCCTTGAGTGGTCTAGTTAAACAGATTGATCCAAAAATCTGGTTAGGAATATCATGTGATGATATAGCTGAAAAGACTCCTTGGTGGTCTAATTAAAGAGATCATTTGTCGATCTAATTAAAAGGACCCTATGATAGTCTAGTCACACTCATCACAGGTTTGATTTTCTTCCCCTTCACATTACAAAACAAACTGTGCGGACTGTGCAAGGAATTACGTAATTATGGATGCATATATAATTATGGAACTCAGTGCACAGAAACCACAACAAGTTTTGTCATGTGTCTAGAGTTGACTCAGTTCATTTCCATTTCTGAAGAATACCCATTGAGGAAAATGACTCATTCCGTTCATTTTCGTTTCTGAAGAATATCCATCGAGGGAAATGAATATTCTTGATTTTTCCTTCATTTCCGTTTCTGAAGAATACCCATTGAGGACAATGACTCATTCCGTTCATTTTCGTTTCTGAAGAATATCCATCGAGGGAAATGATTATTCTTGATTTTTCCTTCATTTCCGTTTCTAAAGAATACCCATTGAGGAAAATGACTCATTCCGTTCATTTTCGTTTCTGAAGAATATCCATCGAGGGAAATGAATATTCTTGATTTTTCCTTCATTTCCGTTTCTGAAGAATACCCATTGAGGAAAATGACTCATTCCGTTCATTTTCGTTTCTGAAGAATATCCATCGAGGGAAATGAATATTCTTGATTATTCGTTCATTTTCGTTTCTGAAGAATACCCATTGAGGAAAATGACTCATTTCGTTCATTTTCGTTTCTGAAGAATATCCATCGAGGGAAATGAATATCCTTGATTCTTCCCTTTATTTCCATTTCTGAAGAATACCCATTGAGGAAAATGACTCATTCCGTGCATTTTCGTTTCTGAAGAATATCCATTGAGGGAAATGAATATCCTTGATTCTTCCTTCATTTCCATTTCTGAAGAATACCCATTGAGGAAAATGACTCATTCCGTGCATTTTCGTTTCTGAAGAATATCCATCGAGGGAAATGAATATCCTTGATTCTTCCTTCATTTCCATTTCTGAAGAATACCCATTGAGGAAAATGACTCATTCCGTTCATTTTCATTTCTAAAAAAAAATGTCCGTTGAGAGAAATAACAGGATTATGCCTTGCATATCTTTGATGGGTTTTTCTACGCAAATAGATAAAAACCCTAGATTCCATGCAATACAATTATTTAACACAGCGTCACAGACGGACTCCTACGAATAAATTTCGGGACGAAATTTCCTAAAGTAGGGGAGACTGTGACACCTGTGCCTCTGCGACCATCAAACAAATACCAAACCAATGAAATATTGTATTTCATACTTGGGATTTGTATAAATATGTGTATCTTTTGCACATATCAATTCTTGTTCGATTTCAAGCTTTAAATCGCTTTCTGGAAGGTTATACGCGCACTGATGCGTAAATATAACCAGTTTAATGCAACGAACACCCCGGAAGAGTGAAATAGGCTTAACATACCTTAAATAACCTTTACATAACTTAGAAATAAGTTTTGGAGGGTTTGGTGTGGCGAAATCAAGTTTATTCGCTTACAGGGACTAATTTCGACAAACTGCGAAAGTATGCCGATTTGTACTGTAACGAACATTCCAGAACATGACCATAAGTTAAACATACCCTAAATATCCTTTACATATCTTAGAAATATGATTTGAGGGGTTCGGTGTGCTAAAATAAACTTTTTGGTCATTCAGGGACTAAAAGCGTCAAAAAGTGCATAAGTTTGCATTTTCGCGCATATCTTACGTTCTGAATACATCCGGACATCCAAAACTTTATGTAATCATTAAAATATTTTATTTTAGTTATTGGCATGATAAAATTCCATTCGTCGCGTAATTTGGATCATTTTTCGCATTCGTTCGTGTTTCGTCGTAATTAACCGAACAACGCAACCGTACGACCAAAAGAACCGACATCCGAGATATTTTTGAGCATGTTTCATGTTACCTATACTTTAACTTCATTTTAGAGCCTTGAAATGGGATTAACGGGGCTTAAACGTGTCAAAAATTCATCAAAAACCATGTTTTGCACATTCAGGGACCAAAATTGACAATCTGCCATAGTTATCTTAGGAAGGGACCAAAATGAAAAATCTAAATTCCAGCTTTTTCCAGCTGTTCCCCTCATTTTCACATGATTTTAATGAAACTAGGGGCTCCCATGGTTTCACAAAACCATGGGCACATGTGTACGGATGAGATCGAAGCTCGTTTTACGATGAACGATCTTAACGGTTGTGCAAAAACTATAAATACCCCATCCATCTCATTTTTGCAACTCACATTTGATCTGATATTTCTCTAAGTTGAGGTGCTTTCACTTCATACCTGAGAATAATTGGGTCAAACTTCCGTTCTTGGACCTTTTGTAAGTCCTCTTTCGTTCTTTTTCACGTGAAAGTCAAACTGTGTTTGAGTTTCTGCTTTGACCAGTTTATGGTCAACATGAAGTTCGTTTGAACTTCATAACGTGAGCGTAATCACGATGGTTTTAGTCTCTTGTGACTATACCTACTGATTACCACGTTATCTAGGCATAGTGGCGAGTCGTAGTTTCGGCTAAAATGCGTATTCTTGCGTATTTTGTAACCAAACTACTTTTAGGTATCAAAACCGTTTGTTTTGATACCAAACCTGTTTTCAAACCTCGTTAAGCATGCTTTAACATGTTTAGCTCGTCACTTTAGGTTTAGTGCTTATGTAGGGTCGTAAGGTAAGCGGTCTAAACAACCGCTTATACTTTCGAACCCGACCCGTTTGGTCGATCTTTAGGATCCGATCAAACACATTAGGTGACCATAGTTGCATAGGGAATAACCTTCCGAGGTTATACCTTATGGACATGTCGTTTAATTAGTTGTATGATAGGTAGTTTATATGCCTTAGGTAAATGACCAAAATGCCCTTTTTACGCCAAAATTAATTTTAAGCATATGTAACATAATTTTTGATATCTAAACTGATTTGGCAACAATATTAGACATGTTAAGGCATATTTTACTTATCATAGGACTAGTTAGGCGGTCCGAACGCGTTTTACGCGAACGACGCGTTAAAGCGGCGTAAGCTACCTTAACGAGTCGTAAGCACTTAGGTTAGGTTTCGTTTTAGAATGTAGGCTTTGTTAAACCATATTACATGAGTCCCTACACTCATTTGGTTTATGAAACCTCATTTTATCCAATCCGCCGATTTAGGTCCGTTTATTTACATAGTTACCTATATTAGGTGCCGTTTGATTCCTTGATCCCTCTAGCTTTGCATGGTTGTTATTCAAGACTTCTAAGCATCCTCAAGTGAGTACATAGACCCCTCTTTTACTGTTTTCCAAACGTTTTGGGGGTGAAACACATGTGCCTACTTGTTATTTTCATGCTTTCCATGTTTTCATATCATATACTTGCTATGTTCATTAGTACACTATTAGTACATGATTTCATTATGTCTTGCTATGTATGTTCACTTAACACGCTAGCATAATTGTTTTACGTTTTGAACCATTTGAAATCATTGGATGTATGTGAACCATTTGAAATCATTGGATGTATGTGAACCATTTGTAACCATTTGATGTATGTGAACCATTTGAAATTGTTGGATTTATGTGAACCGTTTGTAACCATTTGATTTATGTGAACCATTTGTAACTGTTTGAGCCATTGGGTTAGGGAAGTGATTAGGTAACGGGGTGGGTGTAATGTGTTAAAAGCATGGTGGATACGCCGCTGGTACTTCCTATATATTAGTGCTTTTAACACATTATATATCGTTGCGTTATCTATATCACTTGGGTAAACGATTTTGAAACAATGTCACACAATTATGTTTTCTGAATAATATAAACCATACGAGTCTTATTATCGAGTTTCACCGAGATGTTTTACGATTTGATTTAATAAAACAAAATGTTTTAGAGTTAAGAATCATGGCTACGAGATTTTATAAATCATATCCAACTTGATTTGAGTTGGTTAATTATGTCGCAATACTATACTTTTCAAAATACGGTTTTTAAATAAGTACTGCAACATGTAAAACGAGCCATGAATCTGACACTCACATAAAACCTATGTACTCGCTGGCATTTTTATGCTGACGTATTTTCACAAGTGTTTCAGGTACCATAGTTGGTGATATTTGATGATGATATTGATGCATGCTCACATAGGAACGGACGAGGCCTTAGCGACTTAATAACAATAAAAGTCTATTTGTTCATGTTTTGTTTCTAATTCCAATGCAATGTAATACATTTAATTAAATAAAACGAAATTGTTTAATCCATGGTTGTGAATCAATGATTCTGTTACAACACTCCCCGACGTTTCCGCCACGTTTTGTTGTTTTACGTGGTCGGGGTGTGACAGTTACGACCATAAACATTTTGTAAAAACACTTTATTTATGATATAATATCACTAGAATATCAAACATATGTGTGTTTTATAGTTTAAAACCAAACTATGCTCCGTAGGGGCATTTTGGTAATTTCATACATAGTTTTGAAGGCGAATTTGAGAATCTAAGTTTATACCATATACCTACTGTAAAAATATTTAAAATGATTTATAAAATCAGTAGGTAACAAGTCTTGATTGGTAGTTATGGTTTAAAACCATACTACGCGCCGAAACGGCTTTAAAGTCGTTAAATGGCGATATTTGCAATCTTTTAGGAAAACTGATGTTATGATCAGGTTCATATAACCGAAATATGTTAATTAATATATCATATTAGTAATAAGAAGGTTTTGTATGAAAATTGTGCTTTTAAATCATTTTAGGTGCAAAAAGGGCATTATCGTCATTTAAGGACGTAATTCAAGAACATATGCGTAAACTCAGTTTGTAAACTGAATGGATATCCCAAATTATCCTAATTATGATTTTACATCAGTAGGCAATGAGTTCAGTATGAAAAAATATGCTTAAAACCGATCTATGCGCCTAAAGGGCATTTGGTCAATTTTAAAGCATATATTACGATATTGCACGCAAACTCAGTTTATGACCAGGTTCGTAACATAAAAATATGTTAAACATGTTAACATATCAGTACCTGAGTTGTTTGCAAGCTTATTGGTGTCTAAAACCTTATTTTTGATAAAAAGGGCATAATAGTCAAAGTACGACATATTAACGGAACATGCGCAAAAACTCAGATTTCTAGTATGATCAGGTAATATAACCTTATGGGGTTATGTTACATTATATTACGATCATAACGAAACCTAAAATCAGTAGCAAACTAATCTAATTCGGTTCCTAATCGAAAGTCAACGCAGAAGTCAAACTTCGCGACTTTCGGTTGCGAACCGACCCTAAAACTGGAATTGGCGAGCCGAACATGTTTACACATGTTCTAATAATTATTACCAAGTTGTTTAAATGATAAAACATATTTTAGAAAAATTCTAAACTTATATCGCAATTATTTCAAAAACTGATCTGTTGACTTTTTAAAACAATATATTATGTTGACTCGTCAATTAACCAAGCAAACGTGATTCTTAGGAGGTGCCCTTTTGAGGGATTATCACCTACCTAATTACGATCACGTAGCCATGTTTTTTGCGAACAATGGCTTGACCGTTTATGGTCTAACTAAAAGTCAAAACGTTTATCGTAAACGCTTGACTTTTCGGCTTTAAAAGCCAAATAAAGAACTAGTCACGAAAGGAACACTTAAAAGTAGTCCTATGGGCTGAATAGAACTCAGAGGATGCTCCCAATCAACTCAGGAACTTCCAGATTTAAGATAGAGAAGGAAAGAAAGGAAATGGTGCAAGTTGTTCATGAAAATCAAGGCCTATTTATAGTGTTTGAAGGATTCTTAGTTGATTGCCAGGTGTTATGGGGCTCTCTAGGATGATTACAAGTGCCCCTTACCTGTACAAAACCATATACAAGCCCATAGAAGCGTTTTGAAGGTTTTTGGATGCTTGGAGTGGGGAAGAAGAATTTTTTTAGCTGGAAAGAGTATACGGACCGTATGGTCCCTTGTATACGGTCCGTAAGGACCTGGTCAGTATACTATAAGTTTCATCTGTTGACATATTTAGCCCTTGTACTTCCAAACTCTCACGTATTGTTGTTTTTATGATAAAAAGCTATCCTAGGACAATATTAGGCACACCCAAGAGTATAACCAAGCATCATAAACTTCTCGGTTCGTTAAAAGGTCTCTCAAAAATATAAATTTATGCGTTGGCGCTTTTAACCTCTTAATTTGTGAACTTCCGCGTATTATCGCCAAATGGTATAAAAGCCTTACATGGCCATTATTAGGCATTCCTGAGCGTATGACTGAACATTACGATCCTCCAGTTCACTTAAATGGTCACTCAAAGGTGTAGTTTTAGACGTTGACGCTTTTGGCCCCTATAACGCACAAACTTGCACGTATTATCGTTTTATCGGCATTAAAGCCCTAAATGGCCAATATTATGTATTTCCAAGAGTTTGATCAAACATCATAATGCTTCGGGTTCATTAAAAGGTCACTCAGAGGTATAATTAAACATGTTAACGCTTTTAACCCTTCGTCGCGCAAACTTTCAATTAATTACGCAAACGGCTCCTTTCGACCAACGAGTGGCTCAATTGCAATTATGAATGCCATGTAATGTTATTAAGAGGCTTAGTTTAAGCATGTTGATACTTTCAGTCCTTTCATATTCAAATTTTTTGATTTTTTCGCAAAATTAGTCCCTAATAATCAACGTTTGACTTCATTAGGGTTTAGTACACGTGTCATCACATCATTGGACGTGATTTTTACGAGGTGTTACAGGTGATGGAGAATTGGTTCGGGTTTTAGGTTAGAGGTGAAGGTGGGTGTTAGGGATGATTAGAGATGGATTAGATGTTAAGAGATATGAAAAAGATGATAGGGAATGGCCCAAGATGTGTGTTTTATCATCCCCAACTCGTAACCCTCGAAAACTGGTCAAAACCTCACCTAAAAACCGTCCCCAACTCATTAAACAACAAAATTCGCGACACACATACAGGGAGGGCGTCACCGACGACCATTTAGGGCGTCCCCGACGGCCCCTTGAAGTCTCAGTTTAACCCGACGGCTTAATCAGCTATTTACGAATGTTTCTGGCACATGGAACAAACCAGAGGGCGTCGCCGACGATGCCTCTAAATCCCGTTTTTTGTTTTTTTCATAACTTCTTCGTTTTAGCTCCGTTTTGTTCACCGTTTTCGCCCACGTCTTCGTAATTCAGCCCTCTATCATGCCATCTTCCAATATCTTCATTTTAATCTATTAACATCCCCTACAACACATCAAATCTTCATGGTTAACACCAACTTGTTTTCTATTTTTCCATATCTTGATCCCAGTTGACCCGATTAGCGTCCCGGTGCTCCGTTTAGCTCCCGATTAGCTCCTTAAACTCTTTTAGACCTGTAAAACACAAATCCCATTAAAAGTAGGCTATTCATGTCACACCCCTTTCTAAGGCGGAAGCACGAGGTGTGATCTTGAAAGGTTCTCATTGCATACGAATGGTAAACATACTACATGCTCATAAAATAACTCCAAATGCCATTGACATTAAACATTCAAAACATGGTTTAAGATAAGCGTTTACTGTAAGGACCTGTAAAAATGTCCCAAATCGACCCGTAAGTGAAAACCCGGACCCCTGAAACCCTAATGAGCATGAAAAACCAAGAAAACAAGATTTCCAGACTTCACGCGGGCCGCGTAAAATATAAACTTCAGCTTACACGGGCCGCGTAAAACGTAAGCTTCAGCTTACGCGGGCCGCGTCAACTTAAAGTTGACCGGATAAGCTTTCCAGGCCACGTGTCGCACACGTGGCGACCCTACTCGTGACATACCAACCCTAGCGGGCTCTCGCGGGCCGCATAAGAATCAGGTGTGGGTTTACGCGAGCCGCGTAAAACCCAAAAGTTTGCTATAAATTGCTGGTGCATGAGCAGTGACGTGATGTCGCGGTCACAATCAAATTTAATCCAATTACAACTACGTAGATAGCGGTAAGTGGGTATCGAACACAGGGAGTTTGTGGAAAATGTGCTATTTCAATTGTTTCTCTAAATTAACTAAATTAGACTAATTGCGAGAAAAGTAAAATGTAAGAGTTGGTTGGATTGGTTTCTTTTAAAACTACGATTACTAATTAATTTGCAAAATGAAAACTGAGTTTGTAAACAATTTAGAGACAAATGACTATCTTGAGTTTCCGGTTTGCTTCGACTTTTGTGCTAACATTCAACTAGAAAGAACTACATAGACATAGTTCGTGTATGACAAATTGCAGTGATGAAAGGGAACTAAGTACTTAGATTCCTAGAACGTGAGGTTGTTACCCGATGGTCAATTAACCCTTACCCAAGCCTAAATATACCCATGATATCTCGATTGCCAACGGCACCAAGAACGTATGGTTTCTAATTAGTTTAGCATAAAAATCAATACTTTACTAACAATCAATCATGCACCATAACAAACAATTCAAAGAGAAAGTAGTTGTTATTCTAGAAATATAAAATAAAAGCACAAGTCTTACGCAACCTTCAACCCAAGATAATCATAGAATGTTTAGCCACACATGGCTTGAAGTGACAACATCATGCAAAAATAGAAGAAAATATTGTTCAACAAGATCACCAACAAAACTAGATGAAAGATAGATGATAAGATAATGACCAAGATGATGTTCTTCTTCCCCAAAATGTCTCTCCAAAACCCTCCAAATTCGAGTCCCCAAGCAGGTGTATGTAACCGAATGGGAATCATTGGTACCCAAAAGACATCATAAAATGCCAATAAATGGGGCAGTTACAACTTTTACGCAGGTCAGAGCCGTAACCTACGGCCCTCCGCCGTAGGTTACGGTCAATAAAACTCTTACGGTGGGCCAGAACTGAGCTACGGTGGACCAGAAAACACAGTGAGGGCCGTAACCTATGGCCAGGAGCCGTAGGTTACGGCGGCACCATATTTCATTTTCTTGTTTTCTTCATAACTTTCTCGTTTCAACTCTGTTTTCTTCGCCGTTTTCGCCCACGTTCTCGTAATTTCATCCTCTATCATGTGATATTCTTAGTTCTTCAATTCCAATATTTTATTTTTTATTGATGCTCCAAATTCCTTCCCTTTTAAGCTCCATTTACACCTGCACGTCCAAACAACCAGTAGTTACCAAGTTCAAACAATTAAACGTGTAAAGCATGGGATTTTAATCTTTTTAAGGTACTTAAGGGTTGTCCTACGGACCACCCGTCAAGCAGTTCATCTGTGTTTGAAATTTCAATCAAAAAACGAAAGAAACAGCTCAAATCCGAATTTCTAAGTAGGGAAACGCTGCTACGAATCCAGGGTATTAACTCGATCACTGCTACGTTTCAATTCTTTTCTTTCCTTCAGCTTTTATTATAGTAAATAGTAGCTCGGGATTATACCTTCTAAATCCCTAAACTCTGCCCGTATTAGGGTAATAACTCTAATCACTGGAACGATACTTTATCCGATTGATTGAAACTGATCCAACGGATGTTTAAGTGCTGCCTGTATACGGCTATACTTTGTCATTCGTTGTGAGTTTGATCTCGTGATTATCGTTAAACTTGAGTTGAGTAATACACTAATACGAGTTCCATTGTAGCTAGAAATGAGAACTTGTAACCAGGGAACTTCTAAACTAGAATACTTAGCGGTTAAGAAACCTTAATAGATAAGTTAAACTTAATAAGCTAAGTAAGATTAATTAATCAGTTAAGTATGATTAATTAATCAGCTAAGCAAGATTAATTAAGCTAAGCGAGACTAATTAAGTAAGTAAATTAAACACCTAAATAGATATACATGAAAATAAATATATATGAGATAGATAATATCAAAAGAAGGTGCAAGGAAGGTATAAGAAGATATATATATATATATATATATATGGGTAGGAAGCTTCCTAGAAAATGTATAGGTAACTTCCTAGAAAAGCTATAGGAAACTTCCTAGAAATTTCATACTTCTTACCTATAAATAGGAGCCTAGGATTTCATTCTTCCTTGCTCATTTCTTTTCTTCTTTTCTCTATACGTTGGTGTTCTAACCAATAATCACCGATGCGATGTTCTGTCCGATCGATTCAGGAACCGACTAACGAATGCCGAAGTGCTGTACTTTGTGAATTTCGTTAAACGGATGCCAAAGTGCTATACTTTGTGAATTTCGTTAAACGGATGCCAAAGTACTATACTTTGTGAATTTCGTTAAACGAATGTCAAAGTGCTGTCTGAATAAGACTATACTTTGTGAATTTTGTTAAGGTTCTGATCTAGTGACCATCGTTAGGTTTGATGTGGTTTTACACTAATACGTATTCCACTCTGTTAAACTAAATGTTTAACTACCCGAAACTCTACACCATACTCTTACAATCAAAATGGATGCTTAATCATCAGAAGATTCAGAACTGTAAAGCAGATGCTTAGAATCAAGATGCTTGTTTAAACAAGACTATATGCTAACAAGGTGAGTCATTCTCTTTTTATCAAATGTTTTACAATACTCCAATTATTTTCAAAAGTTATAATTACAGGGATTAAGTCGTGGTTATCTTGAATCACTGGCTAGTGGGGTATTGTGTACATTACTAATTTCTCACGGTTAGTTTCATTAACCTAACAGTGATAATCATCACTACTTGGGTGAAAGGACCCAATAGTGGTATGACCATCGTCACCAGGAGGTGACACGACGCCAGATAAAAATAAGATAGTACCCATTGTAATCGCTCTTATGCTGTAATTTATAAGAATGTGTCTTTTTGTACAAACTGAATGAACTCACCAGTATTTCCTGCTGACCAAATGTTTTTAAAATGCGTTTCAGGTAATTACAGTAGATCGGAATAAGAGTTGGATACGACACCAAAAGGCTTACAGAAGTGGCTTAATTTATCAATTAAATTAAATTAAGAAAAGTTGTTTTATGTATTCGGGTTTATCCCATATTAAAGCTACATTTCAAAATATGGTTTTATCCCATCTATTTAATAAATAAAATCCGGTGTTTTCTAAACTCTGATAATTTTTCCTAACTCACGGTCCTGATGAAATTTCCGCTGCACTACTTTTCTAAATAACCACCGGTACCACTTGGCTGCTCGCGGCTCTCGAATCCGTCCAGGGTGGGGTCGGGGGTCGTGACAGAATGTGGTATCAGAGCCACTTGTTTAAGCAATTATGTGTTGTAATAAAATACCTAAGTTTAAACGAAGAGTTAGGAACTGGATATTTTCTGGTAGCACTCAGGATAGTATTTAGACTTGAACTTAAGAAAGATGCCTTAATATGAGCTTCAAGATGAGCTAATTACTTATATAAGTATAATGTGATAGTTATTGGTGTGCCGTAAGAATAATGATTAGAACATTGCAAAGTACGATAAATAAGCAATAACACTTAATTGCTGTTAATTCTTGTTTATTGATACTACTTGGTCTAGAATAAGATATGTTATGGGAATACAAATTTCCTTGATTCTGGATGAAAGCCTTAATAAAAGAGGCACTTTTAAAATCTTGAAAAAAAAATACTATTTATGGGAAATACAAATTTCTTCTCCGGCAAGACTGGGTATGGTGTAGCAGACTCTCCAGCTTGTCCGGATATACTGGGGTTACCTCTCCGGCGAGAACCGGATAAGACGGGGTATATAATATGTCAAACAAGTGACAAGATTTCCCTAAATAGTATCATGACCTGATATCTGACTTGTTTTTGGAAATATTGTTAAATACATTGACCTTATGAATGGTATGTATGATTATATAGATATGTATATCTATAAGGAAATCCAAAAGCCATAACGATTGACAATTTAAAATAAATCACGAACATAAGTGTCAATAATAATTCTAGATTTCTTTATCAGGATTCTCTTGCATATATCTATAATTCCGATATCAAACATGATTTCGTTTGATCATCCGCCTCGTAACTCGTGCGACAATATAAACAATGGAAACCCTTTAAGTTGGGACGCCATCAAAAGTATAAGAATTTCCAATGCGTTACCATAGACTATTAACGCAAGTAAGAAGCATGTAAAGTTGTGCTAATGCACAAGAAAACACATAAAACTTAAATTATACGTCCACAGACGTCGAAGTATATCACACACGACTTTCAAGGCAAGACCTTTGGAAAATATGATTGGGCACGACGACACCAATGCTAATCCCGTCAGTGGAAGAACTACTAATAAAAAAGCAGCACTTGGCCACGTGATCCTACAAACAACATGAATCTTGCTGAGGTACGATATAACAAGATTTCACAACAATCGGTGCATAGTCTAATCCAATTCTTGATGCTGCAAAAGAAGTCACATACCTTTACAATCCCCCTATTTCATTTTATTCGACCTTCCCTGGTAATGTCACTTAACAACAGTTATCACACAAAATTTCCTGATAAAATTCTTAAATTCCTTTTGTCAAAATTCAGACCTTTGCACATAGTAAATAGACTTTTGCATTTCTACTCTCCTAATGGTCATCATGAGGATTTCTTTCATAATCGCGAATATTTAATTGGTTGTTTCATTTCTTGGTAAATCCACACATGCACTGTTTGTTGTGCATGTGGTTAGTTTGAATTATGAAGACCATAGGAGGGCTTCATTCCAATTTGTTGTTTTATTAAAACTCACATATCATTCCGCTATACTTGATTTTTGCATTGTAAACCGCGTTTTTGCAAAACGATGACTCTTTGATATCGAATCGACGAATTTCTTGAAAAACTCGATTTTCTTTTGAATAGCATACATGGTTTTTGTTGTGACCATGTCAGAACTTTCTTATTGATACATGAACTCGTTGTGTTTAAACCAAGTTCCATTGTTTGAATTTGCTCGCGATACGTATTCAATTCAAGGTCCCAGGTCATCATATTCGAATTAATCCTAACAAGCCCTTCAATTACTTTGAACCATAACAGGCTTGTTTGGTCTTCGACTTCATCAAGTCGTTTCTTTGATCACGATCACCTTGTGGTGACGTTTTCACAAAATTGAAGCTTGCGCTAATCTCGTTTGCACACATCATATACGGATTTAATTATTTATTTATTTATATTGAATCCACTTTGTTGGTTTATCCTATAAAAGCAATCTTAACACAATCGTGTGCTAAGATAATGATACACAAATTCATGTCATTTATCAGTGTATCTCTTAATGATTCTTGCAGCATCAATCGAGCCTTTCGTGATATTTATTGCTTTATCATCTTCAATCGAAAAACATTATTCAATTGTTTCAATTTCAATCGGAAATCCTACTAGATTTGTTTGAAACAAACATTCGAACTTACTTCATTTGATTTAAAACACGGTGAATTCTTCCAGTCACCGCTATTAGTATTTCGATCACTACGACACCTTGTGGCGTCGGTATAGACTTGTAGCTTGAGCTAATATATATATACCTTTCGCTTAACTCATCATTGAAATTGGTCTTAATACAACTATGTGTTAAGATAATGATACACTAAACTCTGTTGTATATCGGTGTATCCTTGTAATTCGATAAATGTCAACCCATTGATTTTCTCATATCATAATTCGATAGTTGAAAAATCATTTTCGTACTTCAATTTCATTTGAGCTTGTTGATTCTGAGTCTTCCTCAGTTGACAATCAAAGTAAATTTTCTATTGACAGTGAATTTTATTGGTTTCTAAAAATCATTCACAACTTGTAAACATTCACATCTATTGATCATATATCTCTTTTGACTTGAACCTAATCACCTTAGAAACTATATCATTTCATCTCATTCATTTGACATCGACTTCTTGAACTAATTCAGTTAAACCATTGAGCCCTATTTATTGTAAAACACGTATTCATTTGAACATATCTTAGAACTGTTCTTATTGACTAAAACATGACATAACTCTAAAAGAGATATCGTAGCCCAAATCTCGAGGATGAGATTTAAAACAAGGTGGGGAGGATGTAAGGACCTGCAAAAATGTCCCAAATCGACCCGTAAGTGAAAACCCGGACCCCTGAAACCCTAATGAGCATGAAAAACCAAGAAAACAAGATTTCCAGACTTCACGCGGGCCGCGTAAAATATAAACTTCAGCTTACACGGGCCGCGTCAACTTAAAAGAAAAGATATAGGATTTTTGGCTTCATACGGGCCGTGTAAAACGTAAGCTTCAGCTTACGCGGGAGCACTTCGTGGCTAACCGGAAGACAACACCTAGAACTAACTACTGATTTCGCCCCAAATGACTCTATTTATAGTACTTGTGATTTCGCTCCTAGCTACCATTCACCATCAGGAGCGAAATTAACATTTTCATCATGAGCGAAATCACCAACTAAAATATTACGGGCGGAATCAGAATTGTCATTTGGAATGAAAACAACAATTACAAAACATAAATGCTTTTGTCTTATATGTGATGATGCAAAGATGACTTCACCATTATGATGTCATCATGAAAGATGATGACATCATCTTCTTTCAGATCCGCAACGAGACTGAGACTCGACATAAGACGAAGACGACAGATGTATGCACCAACAGACTCCCCCTCAGATGTTGACGAGTCTTAAGTGTCGAGTCTTCGCACTTTTAGTCTTTATCAGTCCTCTCGAACTCCTGGAAGTGTCTGACGCTGTAAGAATCCTCAAATCTTCTATCTTTAAGCATCTTTCATCACCAACATACTCCTTCCTTTAAATGTCTTCAGACTCCCCCTTTCAATATGCTGGGATCGCAGTCTGGCATGTTGAAATCACACATTCATCAGGTATCGGAACTTGACTCTATATCATTCAAATAACCTGCACATTCTCTACCCAAAAATAAATTTTCTGATGATAACTTGTAAAACAATCTCACCATCTAATGAACCTCTTGCAGGAATAATACAATAAAAAAATGATTTTACCATGTTAATCATTGATGAACCATTTGAAGATATATCACTTTTATGTTAAAAAACAACACACTCTCCCAAACCATCTGTTCATCATGTTTAGCATTTGGAATTTTGAAAATCAGCTCTCCAACACCAGTTGTCGAAAATCTTTTTGATTTTTTTCAAAATTTTATGCTAAAACACACCGAAAATCTTTTTGGATTTTTGAATAGAATGAAATGCAGTAACGAAATATTTACAAACGATATTTTTGTGAGTTTGTGTAAGAGGATCATATCAGTTTTTGTGACCAATCACTAGCACCGTTAAGCTTTAACATTTTAAGCTCTAAACGATTCACATCGATTGACGATATATTTGTCCACTTAAACTCAATCTAAAAACTTTCGAAATGCTTACCGATACGTTAAGGTATATTAAGATAGCGCTAAAATTCTTATGGACCCCACGATCTCAGCATATCCCCTCATCATGCAATACACTGACTCAAGTAATGCCTTTAAACTTTTATCAACTGTGATTTGTGCGAAAACAAAGCAGAATGTTTAAACATTAACAATCAGGTCGATACTTCCGTATACGCAGAGAAAGTCCAATGTTTAAACAAAATAAGAAAAATAAAACAAATTGAAGTTGTTTAGGCTTTAACCACCAGGTCGATACTTCCGTATACGCAGAGGAGGTCCAAAGCTTAAACAAAACACCAAAGAAAATAAAGCAGAACGTTTAGGCAATAACATCCAGGTCGATACTCACGTATACGCAGAGGATGTCCAATGCTTAAACAAAATAAAGAAATAAGACAAGTTTAAATCTTTGCAAAATAAAATACACAATCACAGCGACTTTTCAGCAAAGTTGTGAAAGTTCACAAACTTAACCAGTTTTATGTCTTTCGACAATCAGCGATTACTGCGTAGGCACACAATCAAGAAAGACAAAACTAAGTACTATGCTTTTGACCATGTTTCCCACTAGAACTAGGCTTTTTCATTTAGGTTTGTATCGTTATCGCAAATCTACTAGTTTAGCTGAGCCTACCGTCACATCTTTAGTAAGACCGTTTATCACATTTTAACTTTACATTTCTTTAGCGTGCTGTGATAGTCCACTGATGTACTATCATTTCATCTTTTTCACAACAAAACTCATTTTTTGCATTTTTCAATGTTTTTGATTTTTTTAAATTTTTACTCCCCCTAAAATCAAAATATGTTTCAATTTTGATTTTCTGGGAAAATTTGAAAAACAAGCTGTACAAGAAACGTGACAACATGATGAGAATCACTTCAATTCTCCATTCACTTGGCTTGAACAATCCGAACTCCCCCTAACAACAAACTATTTTCCCATAGTGATTTCAAAACACTTAAGTTTGTTTTAATCAAAATGATTTTTCCGGAAAATAAGTTTTGTGTGTCTTTTCACAAATTCGGGGATCTTTCATCACTTTGTTTTCTTCAATCACTTGTAAAAACTAACATTTTTAAGATCAATCCATAAACATCACTTGTAGAAAATCAAGTACAACTTAATGTCCCTGATTTACCACTTTTAAATCGAAATCACTTTCGTGAATTTCTCAAGAAAGATGCCGATTCATGTTCCACGCTTACCAACCTGGGAACTCCGGCAAGTCAGGTTTTTCATTTAAACAGATTCACCCAAGCCTGACGGTCCTTGGGTGCTTTTGAATTCTTGTTCAACATTGGTGGAAAATTTGCATCATCCATTTTAGACCAGAATTCTTAATTTTTACCTCAACAACTGGCTCTTCTGGTTTTACCATACCAGAATCATTGCCTGAATGTGGCTTGTCTGACTTTGATGAGCCAGATTCATCGCCGACATGTGGCTCCTTTGTTTCCGAAGAAACAGATTCATTGCCAGAAAGTGCCTCCTTTGTTTTCAAAGAAACAAATTCATCGCCGACTTTTATTGGAACCCAATCCACTCTAGATTTAGGTTTTCCAAATTCATCAACTTGTGACATAAATGACTTTTCACAGTTTCTTTTATATTAAAAAACTTTGATAAAAGTTTTGTCTGAAAAATTAACTTTCTTTGATTGCTTATCAGTTTGATTAGTCAACTTTTCTTTCGTTACTCTCTCTTTTGTCCTCAGATTTGTATCTGATGAATTCGTTTTGCCTGACTGATCATTTGAGCAAATCGATTCATCAGAACTTTTATCTGAATTACCAATTGTACCCGAGGACAAAATCTTCTCTAGATACTCTCTGGCATTCTTCCTCTTTTTCCTCAGTCTGTCTTTTTGCCCTTGAGAAAGCTTTACTTTCTTTTCTTGAACTTTAGGTTCTTGAACCTTCTGTTCTTTGGGCTTGACATTGACTGATTTCTTCACCTGCTTCTGAGATTCAGCCCTCGATCTTCTCACTGATCTCATTGAGCAATCTCTAGCAATATGGCCAATGATGTTGCAGTTAAAGCACCTCCTTGACTCAAATCTCCAACGCTGGCAGTTAACAGCAATGTGTCCTTGATACCCGCATTTGTAAGACACTCTGTTATCGTACCAATCACCATTTTCAGTCCAAACATTTAGATCAAAGCACTGTTTGGCTTGGTGATAACCTTTCCTCCTCTTGTTTGCTGGATTTGGCCTTTGAGCTCTGTGGTCCGACCTGCACCACTCATTACCAACAATTTTTGAATTTTCATTTTTTACTTTTTGTAATTTTTGATTGCGATTGGATGATTGATCTGATGAACTTTTATTTTCTTTTTGAACATTTTTCAAAATTTTCTCTTTTTGTTTTTGTTCCACTTTCTTCTTCAAAGGTTTTTGCTTAGAGCATTCTCCCTTTTCAGTTGATTGTGGTACAGTTTCTTGAAACTTTTCTTTTAACTTCAAAAATAAATTCTTTTTCTTCATTTTTTCATTTTCATCATCAGATTTCTCATCACAATCTTCAACTTTGACTTTGTCAAAGTTTGTGACATTGTCACTTATTGGAACTGAATTAATAGGTTTTGGACAAGAAATAGTTGAAGTATTCACAAACACTTTCAACTTTTCTTCCCATTCCTTGATTTTCTTTTGAGCACACTCTGCTTCTTTTTCAAGTCGAATAATCTTTTCAAGATGAGAATTGATTGCAATTTGTTTTTCAAGATTGTTTTTACCAAACAAATCTCTCTCATCTTCTAAAATTTTTATTTGACTTTGAAAATCTTTCTCAATTTTTACTTTTTCATTTTCCAAATTGTATATTTGATTTTTCAAAACATTTTCTGATTTTTTAAGATTTTTGTTTTCTAATGACAAACTCTCAACCTCCTTCAAGAGTTTGTCATTTTCAGATGTCAACTTCTCACAATTTTTCAGCAAAACAAGAATCTGTTTATCATCAGCTTTTGTCTCAACCTTTAAAGCTGAAATATTTTCAACCTGTTTCTTTTCCTCATGAACACTTTCATCCTTACTCTCTTCTTCTGATGACTGATCAAAGATAGGTGCGTCTTCTGCAACCTCTTTCTTTAACTCTGGTTCCGGATTCATAGATACAGGTTTTTCAGATTCTACTTTCTCAACCTTGACCGATGGAACTTGTTCAATCTGCTCAGCTCTGATCTCTTCTTTAACAATAACTGCCTTTTGATTCTTTCTTTTTGCATCTTGTTTTTCTTTCAATTTTTCAATTTTATCGGCATAAAATAACTTTCCACTATGTTGATCAGATGGAAGTTGTTGTTTAAGATATTCAAGTTCCCGGATTTCCTCTTCATAATTGTCACTCTCTTCATCAGACGAGTGATCAAAAATCGGAATTTTTTCAACTTCTTTTGCTGAGACTGTTTCTCCTTCTTGCTTTATCGGAATATACTGATGAGATTCATAATGCACATATGCCAACACTTCTTCAAAATCCATGTTTCGATGTCAAATGTTCACTTTAAATGTTGATTGGGCCGAGAATATGACTTGGGCCAAGAACTTGTTCAACACTGATATTTGTCAAAAATATTGATACTTTCTAAATAAAGATCAACAATCAATATCACTCTTGGGCCGTAATCGAATATAGTGGGCTTGACTATAGTGCAGCCGACAACTTGATATTTCAGCTCAAATATGATTGGGCCGCTTTATCTCGATCACGTGGGCTGGTAACTTGATTCACAAGGCTTCACATGCAAACATGTGCCGACAACTCTGTAACCCAAGATTACTCTATTGGACCAATACTATCTAGTGGGATGGTGCTGTCACAACCAATATGAATTCACGTGACTTGGTAATCTCAAACAACCTTTAACTTGTGAAAATGGCCGACACCTTATCTAAAACTTAATTGAATCACATGCAAGACTTTTGTCCACTAAAATCTCATTGGACCGCAATTTAAAACTGGTCGACAACTCAGTTAATGATCACATGCAAACTGAAATGGTTCTGATCACCTAAACACTTTGGAGCGGAATCTCTCGATAACTGTTCTGAGCGGAATCACTGACAACAATTAGGAGCGAAATCAGACTTAACTCAGGAGCGGAATCAGAAAACTTTGTAACTATGAGCGGAATCTCAAAAATTTTGGAGCGGAATCAAAAACAATTCACGAGCGGAATCAAAGCTGATGTCATCTTTTTCGAGAACAGTTTCGAGCTGAATCACAAAAATGACTAGTTTTACTTCGAATTTGGACATGAAACTTTCAAGGCTTTGTTAGATACTAATTCCGAGCAACATGTACAAAAATCAGATCAAATCAACAACTTTTTCCCAGTCAATTTGCAAAGGACAGTGTAGAAAGTGTAGAAAAACAGAAATTTTCGGCTGAAATCGGCTGAATTGGCAAGAGCTCTTCAACCTTAGCTCAGATACCACTTGTAGGATCGAATTCGGACCTGAACGAGTCTATCAGAAGAGCTATTACTGATTTGAACGACGGAAACAGACAAATCAGATTCAATTCAGCGATAATACACTTTAAACTGTTGCTTCTATTGATTACAAGACGTTTTACAATCGAGTCAACACTTCGGCAGCACTTCGTGGCTAACCGGAAGACAACACCTAGAACTAACTACTGATTTCGCCCCAAATGACTCTATTTATAGTACTTGTGATTTCGCTCCTAGCTACCATTCAACATCAGGAGCGAAATTAACATTTTCATCATGAGCGAAATCACCAACTAAAATATTACGGGCGGAATCAGAATTGTCATTTGGAATGAAAACAACAATTACAAAACATAAATGCTTTTGTCTTATATGTGATGATGCAAAGATGACTTCACCATTATGATGTCATCTTGAAAGATGATGACATCATCTTCTTTCAGCTCCGCAACGAGACTGAGACTCGACATAAGACGAAGACGACAGATGTATGCACCAACATAATCATCAGAAGATTCAGAACTGTAAAGTAGATGCTTAGAATCAAGATGCTTGTTTAAACAAGACTATATGCTAACAAGGTGAGTCATTCTCTTTTTATCAAATGTTTTACAATACTCCAATTATTTTCAAAAGTTATAATTACAGGGATTAAGTCGTGGTTATCTTGAATCACTGGCTAGTGGGGTATTGTGCACATTACTAATTTCTCACGGTTAGGTTCATTAACCTAACAGTGATAATCATCACTACTTGGGTGAAAGGACCCAATAGTGGTATGACCATCGTCACCAGGAGGTGACACGACGCCAGATAAAAATAAGATAGTAGCCATTGTAATCGCTCTTATGCTGTAATTTATAACAATGTGTCTTTTTGTACAAACTGAATGAACTCACCAGTATTTCCTGCTGACCAAATGTTTTTAAAACGCGTTTAAGGTAATTACAGTAGATCGGAATAAGAGTTGGATACGGCACCAAAAGGCTTACAGAAGTGGCTTAATTTATCAATTAAATTAAATTAAGAAAAGTTGTTTTATGTATTCGGGTTTATCCCATATTAAAGCTACCTTTCAAAACATTGTTTTATCCCATCTATTTAATAAATAAAATCCGGTGTTTTCTAAACTCTGATAATTTTTCCTAACTCACGGTCCTGATGAAATTTCCGCTGCACTACTTTTCTAAATAACCACCGGTACCACTTGGCTGCTCGCGGCTCCCGATTCCGTCCAGGGTGGGGTCGGGGGTCGTGACATTTACATCACACGACCAATACTTGTTTTAAAAAGTTTACAACTTTACTTCATCCATAAACAATAAGGTTTTAATTATTATATCACCACATGAGGTGGGATATAACAACCAATCCCGCAAAAGAGGCATAGGAGTCTTGACACACATACCTAACAACATAAACAACATCCAAGAGCGAGAGTAAAACCGCGCGCACATCCACTTTAGGTACCTGAAATACATGTGAGTTTTTGGAAAATCGTTAACATAATGTTGGTGTGAATTCATGCAGTTTTTGTATCGAACGTTTGTATACTTGAATGAAAACATGGTATGTAATTTGTATGAAACAAGTATTTCTGTAAATGTAAGGAAATCGAGATCGCTAATGGTTTGCAAGGCCATTAACATGTGACACGACATAGGAAGCATCCAAACCATAGGCATTTTTAGTTGTCGATTCACGACTAGAGACACAAAAGCACTCCAGGTAGCACGTGTCCCAGAGTGTGGCTGCCTGAAACACATTAGATCTAACCTTTCGTTCTGCGGTCTAGGTATATTGTTGATTAATGGTGCTTATGACACCCTATTCGTGACATGATCTAAAGTATCATTCCTTAGTTTTTGTATTCCACATACCATAACACATGTATTTTCCCCAAAGTTTAAAAAGCATGTAAAAGTTTAAAAGTGGGGACATGAACTCACAACTTTGCGTTTCCTGCGCCGTAAACTTCACCGGGTTTGCTTATATAGCGTCGTGACCTAAACGTGTTTTATTACCGTTAGTCACTAGACTTGTATCGCACAAGTACAAGTCACCATCTTTTATGTATGCGTTCTTTGTTGTTAAAAATAATTCATATTTTTAACTATGTCTCTTACTTATATTATTTTCTCAAAAATAAATATAAGTATCTTGTATTTTTCACCCGAGTTATATATATTCGTCCAAAAAGGCATTTTAAGTTCGTAACTTGTCAAAGTTACATAATCTTTTAAAAAATATATTTTCATAAATATATGTTCTTGTATTTATCTAAGCATGTTGTATGTGTATTTTTGTATTTCTACTCCTTGGGAGTATTTAGTGTATTTTCAAGTCCTAATACACTATTACATACAATACATATTACATACACTTAGCACAAAATTTGGTGACCAATAAATACATATATGTTTTCTCAGAAATGTACATACTTAGTATCAATTTTTATCTTGAAGAAATCATCATTCCTTAACTTGGGAATTTTACACAAAAATTAGGGAAACATTGGTAAATATTTTTAGGTAAATTTTTAGGGAATAAGTTTCACCAAAACTTATATCTTTCTAAGTGTCAAAATTCTATAGAAATTTTGACATAGTTTCCCCTAAAAATGGAGGTTTCCCATGTTTTCAAAACATGTGTTTATTTTCTTTTAAAATCATCATCAAACATCAACAACACAATCAAGACTTACCATAAGCCAAGATCATGTAAATTACACTACATAATGAACTTGAAGTTTTTGTAAGAACTCGTAGTAACTTACCATGCTAATTAGTAGGTTTAGTTACCCTTTAAAACATTGTTATTTGTTTGCAAATCACATTCTTGAAAGATTTAGTCATTTACAACTTGTAAGATGATTTTTCTAAAAATATTTCTTTTGTATTTTTCTTGTTATAATCATGTTCCTAGTCTTGATTTAACACAAAAAGTATGATTAGTTTACTTAGAAACCATGACTTTGTAAATCTTATAAATAAACTTGGTTTCTTGAGAAAATTAGTTTTGTAATCATCTATTTACAAGATTTGTATTTTGTTTAAATCATCTTTACATATAAAAACAAATTTCATCATTCAAGTTCATGTATATAAAGTATGATCATCTTGGTCTTTCACAATATCATCACCTTAACTTACTAGATCATGTGTTTAATCACAATCTAGTAGGTTACTTATGATGTCCAACATCACTAACACAAATCATCAATCATCAAGAATCAAATAAACACAATCAACATGTATTCTTATGTTATTAAGCTTATGTTAAAGTATCATGATCATGTTCTTTAGTGTTCATCAAGATTAACAATGTACAACATCTTTTAATCATCAAAATATGAAGTAATAAGAGATCATGAGGGCCTCACCACTAGCACAAGGCTAGGGAAGAACACTAGAAGATGTAGATGATGAATGTGGAGGATAAAAACTAATGGGAGAGGTCCTTCAAGATCCAAGACCTCCAAGCTCCTTAACATTGCTTCTTACACCTTGAGTGCACTTGGAAATGGATGAAATGGAGTTGATGATGTTGGTGGTGTGGGGTGGTGGTCTCGGCCGAGAGTGGGGAGAAGGGAGGAGAGAGTGTAGTGTGTTAATGTGAAGAAGATGAGGTCTTGATCTTATAGCCATCTTATAGTGTTATCCTTTGTGTAATATGTTCCTAAAGTACATGGCAAGATCTCTAGTGAATCCACGGAAGATCAAGAAGATCAAATAAAATCAAGGTGGATCAAGGGTGGGTCCACACCCTTGTGACCGTGAACATGAGGGGGGGGGGGGGTCTTGGTTGGTGATTAATGGGTAGTTAAGTGATTAAAGATTTCAAGTATAGTGTTTAGTGTTTAAGTGTATGATGTGTTACATAGTGTGTTAGGGTGTTCGGGGATCATAACTAGCTCAGAAACATTAAAACAATGTTTCTAGTATAATTTTGATGTTTCGGGTAGTGTCCGGTTGTTCGGTTAGATACCGGTTCGTTAAAGTGTCAAGCTATTCCGTTTAGTGATCTTTAAGTACGCTTTTGTGACACTTTTAATTCCCAACACTTAGGAAAGCATTCAGGACCATTTGGTCATGTTTTTGCATGGTACAAACTTGTTACAATGCTGAATTTTGCTGAAATATATAAAATTCAGCATTTAAAGTGTGTTTCGGGTGCTTTTTGGTGCATATTTTATCTTCCGGAAAGTCTATATGTCAACCCTGGTATCCATGCTTGGGTTTTAATGTATTTTAGACGTTGGACCTACTCCTAGGCCCTAATTTCATTATCTGACTGCTTTCTGCAGAATTGCTGACACAATGTGTCTTACCGGTGAGTTTACTAGTTTTTCTGACGCAACGCTAACTGTAATGCATAAAGCAATATTTGATTTATAAAATGCGCATGAATTCACTTGTAGAGCATGTAATCAGACAATGTTGACATTTAAGCACATAATTGCAGATATTAAATAATAATTAAATTGTACGAAAATTACCGGTTTTGTGCAAGTTGTCACAATTCAAGATTAAAAGCTACGTAAAAACATCAACTTAAGCACAAACGATCACCGGTTTTCGACCACGTATCACCTTCAAGAGAGGGGCTTACCACTATAACTAAGATAATCTCTTAAAATGCCCAAAGTGCGGAAATCATCAAAGGATACATGAAAGAGGAGTCGAAAACAAGTGATTCCTTCTTGTCTATCTGTTTTTGCTTTATTTTATTTTCTGTTTTAGTTTATCTTTTTATAGTTTTAAAATCTTTTCTTTAAAGTTTGGTTCGATTAGACGTTGACGATAAGCTGGTATTAAAAGCTCTTGTGTCCTTCGACAACGTCGGTATCTTGCCATCACTATACTACGTCTGTGATGGGTGCACTTGCCCAAACGTGTGTCTAGAGTGATAGTAGAATATCGTGTTTTATAAATTTAAAACTTGAACCGGCGAGTAAAAAGAGCTAAAATATATCTAAAAATATATATCCACCACCATCTAACCCCACCACAACCACCTCCACTGTCTCCCACCACCACCCACTCACTTACCTCGCCCCACCTTCGCCACACACACCACCCACCATTACTCAATAAAACTCTCATCATTACCCAATCATTAATTTTATTTTATTTTAATTTAGATTTATTTTAAGTTTATAAACATTATAAATTTAAGGGTAAATTACATTTTTCGTCATTTATGTTTGTAGCGGGTTGCAATGGATGACCTTTAACTTCAATAATTACAGTCACAATCCTTTATTTGGAAAACTCAGTACTACGTCCTTTGGCCCTAACCTGGTTAAAATATTCAGTTAAGTATAGTCATATAGGGTAGTTTAGTCTTTATGCCCAATTATTTAAATTATTTAATAAATAAAAGAAATTAGCATTTAATTATTTCATAAATAACCCCCCCCCCCCCCCATTCACTCTCAATTTCTCTCTATCTCTCTCATATTCTTCATCATAACACCATTCCTCAATTCCCACCTCACAAAAACCCCCAAATCAATAAAAGTGATGGTGGTGGTGATTATCAACAGCCCCTAACAGGAAGTACCAAACATGTATTTTACTTTCAATTAAGATTTCTATAAACCTCAGCATATAAAAATCTCTTTTCTGGTGCACTTCAACTTTTATCATTTTATTCCCTCTGCTCTTCTTCTCCACCCGTTCACCAACCCTAACAACCACCAACCACCACCATCAACAGCCATGGCTCTTGCTCGCCGGGGTTCCAATCTCCTCAAGCCTCTCTTCACCGCCTCCTCTTCCTCATTCCTCCACCGCCGCCCCTTCTCCACCGACGACACCACGACAATCATCATCGAAACCAGCGTCCCCTTCAACGACCACAACTTCGAACCTGCGTCGAGATCCGTTGATACAAATCCTAAAGAGCTCATGAGCTTCTTCACCGATATGGCACTCATGCGCCGTATGGATATCACCGCTGACTCGCCCCACCAGCACTACAATCATCTTCAATGGAGTTGTCGACTGTAAATGGGGTGGGTGTAGGTTTGAAGGGTGAGGGTTGGATAGCAGGTTTGAAGTTTGGAACCCTAATTTGGGAAGGAAAGTGAAAGAGAGGTTAATAAGGTGGAAGGAATAAAGGGTAAAAGGACATAAATGCCCTCACGTGCTCAGAGTTAACTTAAAATTTTAAAATGGTTTGGGGTAAAGGACGAAACATGCAACATGTTTTCCAAATAAAGGACTGTGACTGTAATTATTGAAGTTAAAGGTCATCCATTGCAACCCGTTACAAACATAAAGGACGAAAAGTGTAATTTACCCTAAATTTAAAATAAAAAGATATATTTAAGATAAAACATAAAAAAATACCATTCAACTAGAATTAGAAAAAGCTACCAACCAATACTTAAAAAGGTAATGAAAATAAATGACTTAATTTCACTAATCACAACCTCTTAAAATTTTCCAAGCCGAAACATGATCAAAACTAGTGTTGTAAAGGCGTTGTAACTTGCCACGAGCCGCGTCAATCGCTTCATCTTCAGTTAAACCTTCTACGCCGTTCAACGTATTGTTAAAGAGTCTCTCAAATCCCGCACACTTTGTTCGAATCATTAAAAAATATTGATGTTATTTGATGCACGTTACGATGATCTTGTTGATGAAATTGTGTCAAAAAACGCGTTCAAAAACGAAACCGAATCTGGTGGCTGCCCTTGCTTCGCGACATGCACCCAACCCGTAGCCAAAACGATTTCGTCTTCCTCGGTCCAGCGGTGTATCATTTAATAATTGATGAAGATACGATATTGAGAGCAGAAGAATATAAAGTGAGTTGTGTAAAAGTTTTGGAATGAGTTGTGATATGAGTGTTTAAAAGGTTTTAAAATTCTAAAAAACATTTTTTTAATTGAGTGTACCGTTGTGTAACGGTAAAAAAATGAATGGCCCCACATTTGAACCCTTTAGTGCTCGCGAGTAGCTTGGCGGAAGACTCTATAGCGCCCTTCCATAATGCTCTCGTAACAGTGTTTGGGGCGCTATAGAACTTATGTGATAGAGAGCATGAGCCACACCGGGTGACCTAAAAGGCATGTGCGGCCTCTAACTAGTGGTTTAGCCTCACATTAACAGTTTTTTATGAGATTTGTAATGGAAACTGGAAATTGCATTGGCTTAAATTTATATATTAACACTTTTAAATAACATTCTAGAGTTTAAGAACTCAATGCCCTAAGGGTGGAGGGTATAGTCAATCACCCTAGGATGTTTGAGTGAAATCCTACCCAATAATATTATGACATGTCAACTCCCCATTTTACACTCAATCACTAGGTATAATCAAACACCCCTCAATTAAAAAAAAAAAAAAACTTGATTGGTTGAGCCCCTCTCTCTCCTCTCCTCTCCCCTCTCCTCTCAATCATATCGGTGAACACTCACCGAATTTTGTTGCCACTCTCTTGGTCACCGCAAACCCACAAACACAAGGTATAGTCACCGAATCGGTGACATACCTCCCCGCACAAGTCCCCGAGGGTTATACCCTCTACCCTAACACTTTTAAATAACATTAAGAACTCAATGTCCAACAGCGTTGAGGCTAATATTACTAGAATAGGAACACAGAATACACAAATTACATAAATGATACTTAAGTTTAAATTATCTTTGAGTAGTGCTTTTACATTTAAATCTAAATCTAAACTTGTATAAAACCACTTAAACTTAAATAAGTTAACGGATTAAACCATTTACTAAACTGGCCGTGTTTGATTGACTCGTTTAAGAGAGGACGGGGCGCCCCGTGGTGAGGAAACCATCACGCTTCGAAGCACGTTATACACCACTACCGCTACCATTCATCACGCGTGGATGTGACAATGCGTGGTGGTCTTCACGCTTGGAAAGATGATGATGTTACTGTTTGGGACGAGAAAATCAAAGAAGTAATCAAGATTGGGTTTAAGTCTCTCACACAAAAGATTGGGTTTAAGATTGGATTGGCAATATCTTCATCTTCTTGTTCGCCATGGATGTTGTTGTTTGCAACTAAAAACTAATAAAAAAAACTAAATTATTTTGGAAACCAGATGCGATGATGGTTTTGTGGTATTGTGACACAATGCAAAAGCTACAATAAAAAATATAACACGGTATAAGTATTCAAGCATATGTACAACACTAAAAAAATATTAGTAAATGAAATTTATTTAAATGAAATTTATAATTTATAATTTTATTGTTAATTTATATTTAGAAAAAAAAAACTACCACTAGTGATGGATATTTCCCCTAAAATTCATCACTAGTGATAGAATGAAACTCGATAACATGACGGAACTTGATTGGCTGTTGTGAGTGATGGAATTCCATCATTAGTGGAGCGCTCCTACCCTTAATAAAGAAATTTATAATGTTCGTTTTGTGCTTGAATTGCATCATTTTTTCCCCCTGTATATTTTTATAATGTGTTTTATATTGTCTAGTTATCTATCTATATCCAAATTGCAATAGTTTAATTTAAAACGTCTATAAAATTAAAGTAAAATCACTGTCGAGTTATATAGTGATGATATTCATAAATTTAAAAAGAACACCCACCATATTATATATATTGTATATGAGTTATTACACAAATCACAATTACCAAAATACTAACTCAAAGAAACTCTTAAGAAATACACATATAACTTATAAGCTAGTTGCATGAAGCTAGAATATTATTCACAAACGACTCCACCCCATATCGATATATGCTTCTAACCCATGCTCAAAGATACGAACAAAAGACTCCATCTCAGTAGTCGGAAGACAAACATCAATCTCAAGATCTTCATTCTTATCTTTGCCGGCACGCATGGATATCGATCCATTATAATCAATCGAAACTGTTTCAATCTTTTTGGGCTTACCCCACCCAAAATCAATGTCATACAACTTGACCTATGGTGTTCCAGAAACCCCTATGATTGTTGCTGGAATCCTATTGGGAGACAAGTCCCATAATGACTTTCTATCTTTAACAACACCATCCTTATCAGTCAAGTTCTTATGTAGACTTTCTCCAATCAATTTTGCAGCATTCACAAACCCTTCTTTTCCCGTTAACAAAGTCGTGTTTTCCAAAGCCTTACACCCTCCAATAACACAATTACCAAAGTAGGCTAATGGGATCGGTGGATCCATACGTGCCCTACAATCGATGACGAAACGAAATAGTTGCAGCTCATCCTTACGTGTTTTAGCCATGCAACTCCATACATAAGCGCATGCAACCGTAAAAGATGATACGTACGCTAACGTTGGTACTTGGGTTGAAACCAAAGTTTTCAACTTATTGAGCACTGTTTGTGGCAAGATAAAGGTGGCTCGAACTTTATTAGTTGGTCCACATAGTTTCGGAGGTTGATACTCTTCTTTAAAGTTTTCAACCTTCGCTAACTTTAGGTAACTTTCATCAAATTTAGGGTTTATGACCACTCTATCATATAATGGCAATGTTCCACTAGCTAGAAACGACGCATCCGTGCCAAATCGAGTAATCGATGTCCAGGCCTTCAAAAAAAGATGAATGGTGCTAGCATCACCCAAGCAATGGTGATGTGTCACTCCAATAGAGATTCCGGAGTTTGGAAAAAGTGTCACTTGAAGGGAGAACATAGGGATCTTTGTTGAACTGGAGGTTTTATCAGCTTGACCTAGTAGAGGTATAAGATGGTAAAACATCTCACAATCTCGCGGATGGTTTCCGGTTAGTTCATGAAAATCTAGGTTACATTCTGCGAAAGTAACAACGACAAAATCACCTTCGACATAACAAATTTCGGGCTTTTGGGTAGAAGTAGGAAATACAATCAAGTTACCGGCAAATGGGAAAAAATGTTGAAGGGTGATTGATAACGAGTGTTGGAGATTTGGAATAATGGTTTCGGTGAATTGAATTTGAGTGATGGAAAGCTCATAAAAGAATAGAATGTGAAGAGGAGGTTCCCTTGGCCATAAGAAGTCGAAGAAGGTAAGTGGCAAGCACCTGTCTCCTATGGTAGCCGTTGGTGGGGATACTTGGGATTCTTCAAGAATAATCAATATTTGAGAGGAAGCCATGATTTGTTTGTTGTTACTTCTTTCAAAAAGGTCCCGAAACATATGCAACTTTATAAAGTTTAAAAAATATGGTTTCCAGTTTGTCATCTTTATTTGTTTCTTTTTTTTTAATCATTTTTGTTTTTTATTACGAATATTCGAAGTCCTTTTAAAATCAAAATTCATAAGTCAACCTTTTGAAAAGTCGCAGCATTTAATATTCTATTGAGAAAATTACCTATATATTAATTACCTTTACCTATATATTAAACTAGATTTTTTACCCGCCGCGTTGCAGCGGCGTAAAAACTTAAGTAACTTGACTATTATACAATGAAAAATTTATCGACTTCATTATCTATATATGACCATTCTTGACTTTTGATCATGTTTGCCTTTTAAGTGGTGTTGGCATACATCTTCAGCTGACTATTAATTACTTTTTCCATTTGAATACAACATTTCAAATACAAACTTTGACCAATATCAGCATATCTCCAATTATAACAGTTGACCCAATATCAATAGCAATTAATTAAACTTCTAACCTGACAACTGTGAGTTAAAGCCATTTTATATTGCAACTGAGGTCTGAGATATAACCACACATTACCCATATTATTCACCTGCTGATATAAACTACTCAATAACACACGTCGCTTTTTTTATTGTTCTCGAAAACCAGGTTCCAGTGGCACACCATGAGCTTAGGTAACTGCAGTGGTAGCTCATTTTATGGCATAGTCCAGCCTTATGTTGTCTGAAGAAAGACCATGAGCCATGATCATAATACAACTGTAAACAAACGAAGAGCCCTATAGAAGTAAGCAGATGAGAAAGCAAACAGACCGCCAAGTGTCTTCGAGAAAGACTACGTTAACAATCATAACTACCCCATCCCCTCTTATGCACCAAATCCAACCCATAATCCACACGATCCATCTAAAGCACCATCAATTCTCTGATCAAAGTTTAAGTAGAGCTCTGTTCGGCAACAAAGTGAATATGTTATATTAATGCAAGACTACAGCAATAAATAATGACGATTTTATCATACTATATCACACAATGAATTCACATTACATGCTCTAAATGTATGATATCAAGTCTGCCACCAAGTTGGCATTTTACCACTTACAGTAATATTTGATTATAATTTCAAAAAATATACTAATAAAGACGTAAGAATCACCTGTTGTCATGGGACTTGATTCTGATGGCTTCTTGGTTGCTTCGACGCCCATTGCCATAACATCGTGGACGTCAGCATCCACCTCTGTCATAATTCCATCCTTGTTTGCTGCCATTGCCACGGGCGGGGCTCCATTCTCCATTACAACATCAGATAACAACTGCCGATTTGGGTTTGACTCCTCGGTTGCTTTGTTGGTTGCATTTTCATGAGTTTGTTTTCAACAAAAAACTATAGCAATTAAATTCCCAACATCATGCAACAGCGTTAGAATATACCCTTAGTTTTTACTCATTTATAAAGCATATTTTATCATCAAGAATGATACAATGCTTACCTTTTGGTGGTCGAAAATCAAACTTGTACCCTTGCTTATACTACTCGCAATAAAGGTGATTCTCGCATGAACGCTACCCTATAAGAATAATAATAATAACAATTATAAAAATTACCATAAAAAATTATACACCTAAAACTATGAGGCTCACAAGTGACATTAACTGAAAGAAATATATCAAAAAGATGTGTAGAACAGTTGATATATAGTATAAAGACAAATTATTAAAAAGATGTGTAGAACAGTCAACATATAGTATACAGACAAATTATAATAAAAGATAGGAATTTAGTAATGACTTCATTACTTTTAGTATCAAAACTTTGTGGAAAGGATATCATACTTAAGTTTGAGCATAAAAGAGTTGGAGCATAAAGCAACTCCTCCGAGAGTTACTTGTTTGAGGAAGTGGTGGGGAGTCATTTCATCAAAGCAAAAGATATTCTCATGAGTTTCTACAGTGGTGGTTCTAGAAAATCCGCATAGGGGTAACGTTTCAATAGAAATGGGTAACGAAATAAAAAAAACGTCAAATTTTTCCAAAATTTACACCATCGTCGGAGCGTCAAGGGGCAACGGAGGTTACCCCTTCTATCACTCTAGGTCCGCCCCTGTTTCTAGTTATAGAAATCTACTACCATATATGTAAAACTTTTTATTGGGTATTTTTCAATTATGTTCTGATTCCCAGCAAAATAAAGGTATTAAATATTTTTTTCTTCATGCCCTATTAATTAATTAGACACTTATATTTCAACAAATGTTAGTTCTACTTAAAGTCTTAAATTAAGTAACAGGATAACATGGATCACTCTTGAAACATTTGTTACCGTAAGATGACTCCAAATGGATAAGCAACGCCTAAGGCCATTGTTTCTCGTTACCACCACCTAATGGTCCCTCTTGCCACTGACGTAACAACTAACACTGTCACCATCACCAGTGCCACCACCGCCTTAACCGACACCACTATTGGCACCAACACCACCGTCGTTACTTCATCCTTGACCTGCAATATATTTTTCATAAAATGTTCGATTTTGTATTCAGTATAGGTCATCCTTGACCTGCAATATATTTTTCCTAAAAAGTTCGATTTTATATTCAGTATAAGTATATATACCACCTAACATCTCCCAAATCACAGCCAATCCACAAATCAAAGTAAAAACCCACATCAATTTCTCAGAAAAATGGTAACCAAATCATCAAAAACCCTGGACGCACCAGAAAAACCTAAACGACGTACCTGGTCTTTGAGAATTGAGATGGTGAAGCTCAGTTGTAGCCAGTGGCGGACCCAGGATTTTTGTCCTGGGGTGCGAAAATTTTTTAAAGATTTTAGACCCGTAGCTATATAAAAAAATTTCGGTTCATAGCGGGTCGGATCGGGTCGGGTCATGTAAAACAAGTAAACATAAACCAACAAAGTTTCATAGCGGGTCAAGTCGGTTCAATTTCAGTTTTCAAACAAATCAAACCCTAGTTCCTAACTTCCTATCATATTAACAAACAAAGTTTCAAGTAAAACAAGTAAACATCATAAAAAATCATCATAAGCAAGTAACGTAACAACAAAAAGGCATCAAAGTTCAAAAAAAAACATACCTTGGTCTTTAATTAGAAGAATCCGACGAAAAAAAAGTGGTTCAACCCCTTTTCTCTTAAGAAATTGCGCTATAACTTCCATACTCATGGTTCCTTCCTAATCCTATCACATACAAAATAAACAAGGATCTTCAAGTGTTCAACCATAGCCATATTCCCTAATTTTTAATTTAAAAATTTGAATTTCAAGCCCTAGTAATTATTTTTTACCAACCAAAAATCATATAATCAACGAAGCCACCCTACTAAAGACTAGAACAACCCCAAAATACCTCAAAACACATAAAAGTTTAAACTTTTTTAACCCATCCTATTGTCTTGAACAAAATCACATAAACTAAACATCAAAATAACCAAAAACAAAACATGTACCTCTCTAATATTTGCGATTAGAGGCTGTTGGTGGCCGGAATTTTGCAGCTATTGTCGGAAATCGAATGGGGGTGCAGTGTCGAAAGGTCGCTGGCAGTGAGCAGGGGAGGGCGGGAGTCGCTGTTTGCCTGTGTCGAGCAAACAAAGCTGGCAATTGGGTTTTGTGAGAAGTGGACTTATTTTGTTTATTAAAGTTGCATTTGGGTTGGGCCTTAATTTGATACTAACTAATTTGGGCTTGATGGACTAAATACAAGTTTTATTAAGTGGATTAGTGGGCTAACTTGTTTACATAATTTCGGTCGGGTTTAAATCCGTGTTCACAAATTTTTTTTATATAAATTTCTAACATTTTTTTTCTAAGGGGTGCGGTCAGAATTTTCCAAGGGGTGCGGTCGAAATTTTTCAAGGGGTGCGGTCGGGATTTTTCGCAAAAAATAACACTAAATTTTTTTTTTTCAAGGGGTGCGGCCGCCCACCCACGGACATATGTAGGTCCGCCCCTGGTTGTAGCTCATAATCGAAACCCTATACGCCGGAAAACCAATTCCGATTCCACTCTCTCTCTTCTTTTTGCTTTTTTGCGGAACCTCAAATCCCTCAAATCAGTGCCGAACCCTCAAATCCCTTCTTGCCGTTGCCACTGTTGGGGTTGAAATGTTGACGGTGACTGTGACACTGACACCAGCGCGGTGTCGAAGCAGTGGAAGGGTGGAGCTGGGGGTTTACTATGGCATGTCTCCGTTTCTATCATCTATGGCCGGAAGGCGGAATGGTCGCCAGAAGTAGCTCCGGTGATCGGTCAAGTGGGAAAAGGGGGAAGAGTGGGTGTGCAGCTGTGCATATAGGGTTTTTGTTTTAATAAAAGCTTGCTAACGGCCGTTACCGTTAAAACACTATTGCTTTTAGTTATGTTATGAATTGATATTGATATTGATAATTGATATTGATAATATATATTGATAATTGATATTGATAATTGATAATATATATAAATTTTGAAGACAATGAACAGTAATAATAATAATAACAATAATAATAATAATATATAACATTAAAATTTGAAGACAATAAACAGTAATATCATCAATAATAATAATAATAATATAACATTAAAAATTGAAGACAATAAACAGTAACATCATCAAGGGGATTAACAAATGGTATCGGGTACTGGTATTAGTATCAAATTTATCAAACCGGGTATATTTTCGATACCGGTAAATTTGAAGACAATAAACAGTAACATCATCAAGGGGATTAACAAATGGTATCGGGTACTGGTACCAGTATCAAATTTACCAAACCGGGTATATTTTTTATATCGAATCGGTACCGACTTTTGACATTTTCGGTATCGGTTTGGCACCGGTATTCACCGGTTTTTACCCTCAAATACCGGTACCGTACCAGTACCGACCGGTACCGAACCGTACCGTGCCAGGTATATTCGGTACTGGTACCCACTTTTAGCGATTTTTGGTAACGGTATTTTCTGTACCGGTTGGTACCGAGCTCATCAAATCCTGTAACAACATAGCAACGCAAGTAATTGCACCATTTAGTTTACTTTTCATCCACAACCCAATGAATAGTAACATCATCAAGGGGATGAGCAAATGGTATCGGGTACCGGTACTGGTATCAAATTTACCATACCGGGTATATTTTCAGTACCGAATGGTACCAACTTTTGACATTTTCGTTATCGGTTCGGCACCGGTATTCACCGGTTTTTACCCTCAAATACCATACCGTATGTTACCGAGCATTTTCGGTGCCGGTACCTAATTTCGTTGATTTTCCGGATTGGTACTTTTGGTGCTGTTACCTGTACCAAGCTCATCCATATTTTAACGTGTTAGTACCGTAATAACTAAACTGAAAACAACCGAATTTCTAACGTGTAGGACGGCGTGGGTCCTATTATTATATATTAGATTATTTAAAATCGTTTTTTTAGGACGAAGTGACTATCGTTACCAGTTACCACATCATTTTTATTTATATTTTGATATTCGGTATCTGCTTGTCGTTACCGACACGCGTTTCGCAGACATTAGGTCCCCGCCGCAACGCGCGGGCGGAAAATCAACTAGTTAGAATATAACAATGTTAGTGATGAAGGGGCTAATTTAGTGTTTAAAAAAATGTATAACGTTATGAACAATTTACCCTATATTAATTAGGAATTAGGAGCTTTTGTTAATAAGATAAAATTACTGTTTATTTTTTTTTTCTATTTTTTCTATTTAATTATGAATTTTTTTTTGTCTTAACTAGTTGAAGAGGATTACTAGCAACCAAATTGTGTATTACCACTATATCAGGTATTATTAACTGATCTACTGTGTTTAGTTTGTTCATTACTACCTTTTATTTAAGGTGCACGGGGCACCATTGGTGACCCCTATATATTAAATTTTGAAGACAATGAACAGTAATAATAATAATAATAATAATAATAACATTAAAATTTGAAGACAATAAACAGTAACATCATCAATAACAATAAATTTAAAGACAATAAACAGTAACATCATCAAGGGGATTAACAAATGGTATCGGGTACTGGTATTAGTATCAAATTTATCAAACCGGGAATATTTTCGATACCGGTAAATTTGAAGACAATAAACAGTAACATCATCAAGGGGATTAACAAATGGTATCGGGTACTGGTACCAGTATCAAATTTACCAAACCGGGTATATTTTCGATACCGACTTTTGACATTTTCGGTATCGGTTTGGCACCGGTATTCACCGGTTTTTACCCTCAAATACCGGTACCGTACCAGTACCGACCGGTACCGAACCGTACCGTGCCAGGTATATTCGGTACTGGTACCCACTTTTAGCGATTTTTTGTAACGGTATTTTCTGTACCGGTTGGTACCGAGCTCATCAAATCCTGTAACAACATAGCAACGCAAGTAATTGCACCGTTTAGTTTACTTTTCAGCCACAACCCAATGAATAGTAACATCATCAACGGGATGAGCAAATGGTATCGGGTACCGGTACTGGTATCAAATTTACCATACCGGGTATATTTTCAGTACCGAATGGTACCGACTTTTGACATTTTCGTTATCGGTTCGGCACCGGTATTCACCGGTTTTTACCCTCAACTACCATACCGTATGGTACCGAGCATTTTCGGTGTCGGTACCTAATTTCGTTGATTTTCCGGATTTGTACTTTTGGTGCTGTTACCTGTACCAAGCTCATCCATATTTTAACGTGTTAGTACCGTAATAACTAAACTGAAAACAACCGAATTTCTAACGTGTAGGACGGTGTAGGTCCTATTATTATATATTAGATTATTTAAAATCTTTTTTTTAGGACGAAGTGACTATCGTTACCAGTTACCACATCATTTTTATTTATGTTTTGATATTCGATATCTGTTTGTCGTTACCGACACGCGTTTCGCAGACATTAGGTCCCCGCCGCAACGCGCGGGCGGAAAATCAACTAGTTAGAATATAACAATGTTAGTGATGAAGGGGCTAATTTAGTGTTTAAAAAAATGTATTAACGTTATGAACAATTTACCCTATATTAATTAGGAATTAGGAGCTTTTGTTAATAAGATAAAATTACTGTTTAATTTTTTTTTCTATTTAATTATGAATTTTTTTGTCTTAACTAGTTTTTTTTTTGAAAGGTGAATTTCGATCTAGGTTGTGAACGAATCCACAGCCCCCAAGTCGGGAGCCCCAACCGCCCCACGGACTCCAGGGCCTTGCATGCAGAGGACCCTGTGCCGTTTGACTCGGCTTTCCCCGAGAAACTTCACCACCCCACATCCGTATAGGTGTGGGTTGCCCAGCCGGGGGCTGAGCGCGGTTACTCGAAAACTCGGGCGGTTGCTCAGATTCGAACCCACGCCTGTTGGGATGTTTCCGAATCTTCATTGCTTCCTGGCCACTGGGCTAGAGCCAGTGGTTTTTTGTCTTAACTAGTTGAAGAGGATTACTAGCAACCAAATTGTGTATTACCACTATATCAGGTATTATTAACTGATCTACTGTGTTTAGTTTGTTCTTTACTACCTTTTATTTAGGGTGCACGGGGTACCAGGGGCGGATGTAAAGAGGAACAAGAGGTAGCCTCCGCTACCGCTTGGTCGGAAAATTTTTGACGTTTTTAGTGTAAATTTTGAAAAAATTTGACGTTTTTTCGATTTCGTTACCGCTTGGTCGGAATCCTAGATCCGCCACTGCGGGGCACCTTCGGTGACCCCATGCGGGGAGTGTGCTCACCGTGCTGGTACACCGCCACCAACAAAATTTTACCGCGCGGGGAGTGTTTAGCTCGGTGTGTGCTCACCGATTGAGAGAGTGGAGATAGAGAGGGGGTGATTGGTTGTTAATGTGGGTCCACCCTTTTTCCACCAATCATATTTTATTCTTCTTTTTTTATAAAAAAATAATTGTGTGAGTGGAGTTATGCCAACGTTTGAGTGCAAAATGGGGACTTAAGAGAGGAGTTGACATGGAATAACCTGATTGGTTGTGGCTAAGTGGGGAATACTCCCCACGTGGGGAGCACCCCGTTCACCCTAAGGGTGTAGGGAGTGGTTAAACACTTGAGAGTGACAAACTAAAAAATCAATCAATGAGAGTGTGTCATGTCAAAGTGGTAAACTATGCTCAAAAGTGTTAGCAATGGTTAGACACTTGGTAAAGTGGTAGACTATTTTTAAAAAAAAAAAGAAAAAAAAGTATGATTGGTTGAGATGACATGGACCCCACCACACACCCCCACTCTCTCCCCTCTCCTCCCTCTCCCCGCATCGGTGTTCCCTCACCGATTTTTCTCCCCAAATCGGTAAAACCAATTCGGTAAAATGGTTGGCATTGGTACTGTAACAATCCGGATCAATATCCATCCAAAGTCGTTGTAACGTACCATCACAATGCGCGAGCAAATAACTTGGAATGGTAAAATGATAGATAAATAGTTGCGGATTTAGTATTTATTTTAAAATTACTAAAAGTTCAAATTAAATAATAATAATAAACAATATCTACGGGCGTACCATCACAATGCATAAGCAAACATCTTAAAATGGTAAAAAAAATAGGTGAAGATTTAGACTTACAAAAAGATCAAATTATAAATTAATATTACTATTAATATTAATTAATAATTAAAGTTAATGTTCATGATAAATTTGTTTTCATATATATAACATGAGCAAACACGATAAAAAAATTAGGTGAAGATTTAGAGTTACAAAAAAATCAAATTATAAATTAATATTACTATTAAAATAATTAATTATTAAAGTTACTATTCATGATGAATTTGTTTTCATATGTACAGGTCTTAAAATTTCAAGTCTTTGGTCGAGTCGTATGAACAAGTTTTTAATTATGTCATGGTTGTAATTCGTTTCATGTGTCGACTTTTAAACAATGTTGTCTTGGTAACTTTTAAAACTTGTTGAATGGATGAACATCATGTGCTTTATTTCATATAGCATGGTTATGATATTTGCTATGGTATTAAGAAGTTACACCAAAATAAACCCACGCTTCCGCAAAGCCAGGGTGTGACAAGGAGTCATCTGTTGGTTTGCTCGTGTAGCACTACCAAAGACATTAGTAACTCCGGCATCAGTGAACTCTCCACCGACATGCTTGTCCCTTTGGTGGTTTTGGACGTGTACGTTATCCGCCGTCGGGCCATACGGAGAGCCTTCACCACCGATTTGAAAAGAAGAGTTTGGTTCAGCCATTGAAGAGTATTTTTAAAAAGAAAAGAGATGAAAATGGTTGTAAAAATGCGGTGGGCGCCAATGATGACACACTAGATAATACTAAACTATCTCAGCTGATCGTCTCGTGTTCTATGGTTCAATCTCTATCCTTCACTCGCCAAATAGCTGATTCCACAAGGATGTCCTGCAAAACGAACAACACCGGTGACTCGCCACAAAGAGGAGAAGATGGGGGTTCTCCTTGTGACCACCCTCTTGCGTGAGAATAAGTAATCACTTTGAGGATAAGTGTGTGTATAGAGTAAGAGAGTGAGAAATCGAATCCTTAAACCTAGAGGTAGAGTCTTCTATTTATAGCCGGAGAATAGTGAAGGAGGAGACCTGCCAGCTGGCCAGCGTTCGCCAGCTGTCCGACAAAGAGTAATATCCGTTCTGTCCCCTCTGATGTTGTCAGTCTCTGAGGTGATGTGGGGTACGGTTATTCGCTCCAGCTAGGCATTCGCTTGTACTGGCTGTCGTCTTGTCCTCCTAGGATCTTGCAACCGCTGCTGACGTCTCGCTATTGGTGCCACCTATCGTCCTTTCTGTCTGCAGGAGCATCTTCTTGTCACCAGGTGTCTTCTTTCAGAAGCTTCTAGAACCTTTTAGATGCCTTTGTGTGACGGAGACGCCAGCTTAAAGTGGTGTGATCCCTTTTACATGTGTTTATATATATATGATTTGGGATCATAAGTCTTCAACCACATACATCGCGTATCGTAGTTGGGTAAGCACCTTTCTTTTCAAGTGTAGGTCCACAAAAATACCTTTATCTATCAAGCATTATCACTTGTAATTTTACCACCAAATTAATTAACAGCCAAAACCGTTTAAAATGACCGTAATTCTATTATTGTGAATTGTGATTGCTTATTTAAAAATATCTGCCCCCAAGTGTTTATTTTTATAATATTACTAGGTTATAACCCGGGAATACTCCCGGGTTGTGAATCTTTATATCTAAAAAATAAATATACATCTATATATATATATATATATATATATATTAATAAAAATATACCATGTAGTTGTGAATCTTTATACCCGGGAACTTCCCGGGCAGGAAAAATCAATTTATAATCTAATTATGTCATTAAATAAATTAAAAGAGATTGAGATTTGAGACGTTGAATAACCATAGCGATGATTTTTCCTAATCTTGCCCGCTCAATCCGCAATTAGTTTCACATTAGTTACTCAAAAGACGCCGCAAGTAACGAGAGTTGATGTGTTATGTGCGTGGACAATGCAGACTCCTAGTGTAAATCCTAAATGTTGGGCGTAGAAACGTTGGTTAAATGGCAAAAAACAAGTCTAATATATGAAAGGAAATAAAATTGGAGTCCCTTATTTTTTGGTGGCCCTAAGCGTTAGCCTAGGTTGATAAGCCTTACAGGCCGGCCCTGTTAAATTACTGTCAAGAAAAAAAGAGAAGTTAGTTGAAATAGAAATAGAAGTTCTCAATTCATTGTGATCACAACTCGTCAGTTTCAATAAAGATTACTTGATCTAGGAGCATAAGTAAACTTCATTTCAATGCCAATATACCCGAGTCAAATGATAATTCTATCTAATCAAGTTTTAAATTTATAAAACTAGTAGAATTTCTCCGCACGTTACGGCAGGAATCCGGTAAAATTTATTACGGTATCGACACTTGATATAGCAACCGAAAGACAAAACTCAAAAATCAAGTCATGATATGCACAAAACGACAACGATACATATTTTATGTTGACGAAAACCATAAAAACAAATATTAGTAATGATTTTAAACGAATACCAATAATGATTATGTTGGTACCGTTACCAATGTTGTTCGCCTAAAATTGACGCAACACCAATATTGTTGGGACGATATACGTTTGGTTCGTCACGGTATTGGTATAATATCAATACCCACTATAGTTTACGATATAAAATAGATACTATATATGGCTACCGAAGTTGTTCGCACAATATTCATTCAGTTCATTGTAAGGAAAAAAAGGTAAAGTTTTCGTCAGGGTACTAGTTCGGTTGATCACACTAAAGAACAAAAAAAATATCAATTAGATTTGATTCGTTCGGTTTTGAACAAAACATTTAGTGAAACAAAGATAAAATAAGCACATCCCGTTAATTCTGAATTCGATTACACTATATTATTGGAATGACGAAAAGGACAACAACATCAATATATAAAAAAATTAGTAATACGTATGATTGTGCTAATGATTACTTGTACATTACCACTCACAAAAAAAAACCCGGTTTTAGAAAAAAAAACTTAATATCAAAACATAAATAAAACCAGGCACGTCGAAACAACATACTAAAAATTATATAAATTATGATATATATATATATATAATATAATATAATTAAGTAATAAAATAATTAAAACTAAAAAAAATATTAAAAAATCTATTATGTATAATTGAAAAAAAAAAACAATATTATAAAAATCTTTAAACACTATTCATCAACACTTCCTTTTAATATGTATAATAACTAGTGATATTCTCACGCTTCGCGGCGGGATTACATCGGTATCAATTTGGATTTTTAAGATACCGGCACTCGCTATAGTATTTGAAAGAGAAAACACTACATCTATCGAAAAAAAACACACATCAATACGTTACCGATATTGTTTAAATGATATCGGTTCGGTTCATTTGCATTTCAATTCATGTTTATTTTATTTCAACATTACGATCTATGTTTTTGAAAACGGGCATTGTGCCGCTTTAGTACCAAACCCAATCGAAACTGACTAAACAACATATGTATCGCTACCAGTAGTTATTTTTATTGCTTTTGCTTTCGATAACCTGATGCTGTCTCGCCATCATACCGCATCGAACAACATCGATACCGATATATATTCATTTTATGATTTCATGTTTGATAATTGGTATTTTAATCATTATCTTATAAGTTATATGGAAAAAATATGTTTAAATCAATTAAAGTAAAAAAAAAAAATTAGAAAAAACAAATATTAAAAAGAATAATAAAACGGTATTCATCCTCTCTTTCTATTAATCTGATAAGTTATATGGAAAAATATGTTTAAATCAATTAAAATAATAAAAAAATAAAATAACAAAAAATTAGAAAAAAACAATATTAAAAAGAATAATAAAACACTATTCATCCCCTCTTTCTATTAATATGTACTAGCGGGATTTGCCCGCCCGATGCGGTGGGAAGTTGGTTCGTATCGGTTCGATTCGTTACGCAGAGGATTTGGTTGGTAACAATACGGTTCGACACCTAGTATATAATCATATTTCCAAAAGAATGTACGTCTTTTAGATTAAAAACGAATATCGACAATTCGTCACGGTACTATTTTGAATAAAACTCTTTTTCAAGAAAGCCTATACATGAACAGTGAGGAAAAAACTAAAGGTGGTCGCATATTCGGTTATATAAAGACTATAATGAACGCGAGTTTTCGAAGGAAAATTAAATCAAATAAAAACTAAATGTCCAAGGCGTATATATTTTAAAGTATATCGATACCTGTTCCCGTAATACCGATATTGATAGCGACGTTGTCAATACTTATTTTGTTTGTCACGGTAGCGTTATGACACCGATACTTGGTCAACCCTACGAACGAAAAAAAGATTGTATTTCGAACACAACCTTGTTATTTTGAGCCAACGTAAGCAAGTCATCAAAGAATAGACAAATTAGTAAAAACAAAGTAAATGGGTTAAAATCAATTAGGAAACAAAGAAGAATCAAGCATTAATAAAAAAACAAATATTATTAAAAAAGTAAGTTTACTATTCATCAGAAGTTTAAAATCATATGTATAGATTTTGCCCCGCCCGCGTTGCAGGGCACTAAGCCTAATATTTCTCTCTCATAACATGTCCGTCTGTGTTTCGATTACTTGTACATACTACTCATAAAACGATCTCAAAAAAAATTACATTGAGTCAACCAATTAAATTAAAACACTATCATACTTTGCTTATGAAAACAAAAACGATAGAAAAACAATAATTTTAAACTCGGGGAAGAATAAAAATTACACCGAGTCAAACAATTAAAACAAAGCACTACTATAGTTTTGTAAAAAAAGAAAAAAAAAACTAAAACGATGGCATGACTGTAATTTTACACTGGGATCAAAATCGTAATTTGATTGGGAAAGCAAAGGAAAACGATGGCAAAATGTAAATTTAGATTGAGGGCAAAATGTAATTTGGCTGGGTGGGGAAAAAACAAAACTAATGGATAAACTGTAAATTTAAACGGGTCAAAATCGTAATTTTGAATCGAGGGCAAAATGGTAATTTTTAGTTGGGGTGAAAACATAATTTTATTTTGAACTGGGGGTAAAAACGTAATTTTGAACTGATGGCAAAATAGTAATTTTAAAGCGGGGATAAAATCGTAAATTGGTTGGGCCAATGGGGGAGTGCCAGACAGCTTCCTAACACTATTCCCCCATCTTGTGTATGTAGTTAAACACTTGGGGCAAAATCATAATTCACTGGGAAAACAAACAAAAACGATGACAAAAATGTAAATTTAAATTGAGGGTAAAATGGTAATTTAGCTGGGAGGAACAAAACAAAACAAAACTAATGGCGAAATTGTAAATTTAAACGGGGCAAAATCGTAATTTTTAACCGAGGGCAAAATTGTAATTTTTAACTGGGGCAAAAACATAATTTTATTTTGAACTGGAGGTAAAAACGTAATTTTAAACTGATAGTAAGATCATAATTTTAAAGCGGTGACAAAATCGTAATTTGATTTAGCCTAAAGCAGGTGAACTATTGTTTACCAAATTTCATAAATGTTATACAGTCAATGAAATCAATTAAGTAACAAAATAATGAAATAATCAAAAGTATATATAATATTATAAAAAGATTTGTGTACTGTTTATGAGATGTTTGTTTTAATATGTATAATAATATTCGTTCAACGTTTTAACATTTGTTTTTTGTTAGGTAAAACGGTCTCGCCGCAACTAGCAATGCGTGGGTCTTAAAAACTCATTTAAATTAATAGGGTAAATTATAGGTTTTGTCAGTGTACTGTTTTAGTTAAGAGAAAATTACCAAAATAGCCAAGAAAAAGTTTGACTTACCAAAATAGCCACCTCATGAGTCCTTGAAGAGGGGCATCACGGATTCAAATGCACGGGATGCCTCTTTCAAGACCCCTCATGCATCTTTAAATATGGAAGTGACACGTGTCTCAATGGTTAGGTAGACTCCTCCAATGCCTCAGGCAGACTCTTCCAATGCCTCAGGCAGACTCATCCAATGCCTCAGCAGACTCTTCCAATGCCTCAGGGGTGACCGGAGTGGAATCGGAGATGGTGAACGGTGTACGGTGAAAAGTGAACGGAGATGTAGAGGTTGAGTGGAGGTGTTGTTGTTGGTTTTCGATGATAGTTGCAGGTCGGTGAACAATGGTGGACGGTGTAGGAGGTCCAGCGGTGATTGAGTGGATGGTTGCAGGTCGGTACAGGTAAGTAGCAGAGGTTGAAGGTGATGACGGGCTGTGAGGCTGTGGTGTTAATGGTTATGCGTCGGTGATGTAGAAATATTTTAAGAAAATATGTATGTTTTTAGTATTTTTTTAAAATATTTTAAAGTATTTTCTTAAAATGTTTGGAAGAGTCTGCCTGAGGCATTGGAAGAGTCTGCTGAGGCATTGGATGAGTCTGCTGAGAGGCATTGGATGAGTCTGCCTGAGGCATTGGAAGAGGCTGCTGAGGCATTGGAGGAGTCTACCTAATCATTGAGACACGTGTCACTTCCATATTTAAAGACGCATGAGGGGTCTTGAAAGAGGCATCTCGAGCATTTGAATCCGTGATGCCCCTCTCCAAGGACTCATGAGGTGGCTATTTTGGTAAGTCAAACTTTTTCTTGGCTATTTTGGTAAATAGCTCTTTAGTTAAATCCCGGTTTTAAACTACTGGTTTTTGCCGTGAACACTTTGTGAATTAACTCTTTTTTTCATTTAAGTACATGGAATAACAAATACTTTTATTTAAAGCTTTGAAAGTATTAAAATTAACTGATTAAATTTCTATTGAATCACCGTCGAAAGTTAATAGTGAGGACATACATAAATAAAGTTTAAATTAAAAAAAAAGACCATATAATATAATATTGAGTTATTACACCTATACTAAGGACGGTGAATTCAATAATTAAAACATAAAGTTAAAATTAAAAAAAGACCATACAATATAATATTGAGTTATTACACATATACCAAGACGGTGAAGTCAATAACAAAAAAAAAAAACTAGTAAGATTCTCTCTGCTTCGTGACAAGAATTCGATCGGCATCTGTTCGGTTTGTAGGTATGGACAATCGTTATACTAATTGAAAGAAAAAACCTTAAATCGATCGAAAACAATAAAAACGAATATCAATACGAAAACTGATGTTGTTCAGTTGATATCGGTTTAGATGGTTTGCTTTCAATGCTTATTTTTTTTCAACATTGCCATATAAACTACATTGAAAACGGCTATACTACTGCTATCGTACCAAACCTGTTGGAAATTTTAGTGAAAATGAGTTTTCACTAAATATTTAGGACATCAATAATTATATTTATATATGTGTTGTATAAATAATAATTCGTGAGTTTGTGTTCTATGTTGTGAGAGCATCATAATAATGAATCAAACTCTGTCCAAAATGGAGTTAAGATGAATAGAATATCGATGCTCGAAGTTGAGTGATTGAAGTGAATATTTCTATGTTAGGATTGAACCCTACAAAGGAACAGTTGATAAAGCCAAAACTGGTTCAGAACAGTGGATCTATAATAAGCAGTTGTTTGTACATAATCTCTCCCCTTGAAAGTGGCCCTAACATCTGATGACTCAAAGTGCTTCTCATTCACAACAACTGTTGATCCAAAAGACTGATGAAGAATGAAAGTGCTGAAGCTCAATCTACTGATCTAAAAATGTTCTTAACAACATAACTCAAATCATGATTCTAAAAATGTTCTTAACAACATCAAGAAGCACAAAATAAAGTGCGAGATACAAATTGTCATTTAGTTCAAAAGCCATAAACTTCTTCTTTAAGCTTGATTATCTTCATTCACAAAATTCAACTTCTTCTTTAGATTTTGTGTGTATGTGTGGAGACTGGAGCGGCAATTATAACTGAATATTGTTTTAGGAATAGGATTTAGGGTTAGATTTTCATATTAAATATTAAGTTGGGCTGAATATTTTTTGGGCTAGTATATTTTTTTTTGGGTTTTTAATCTTTAAAATCTATAGTATATATATATATATATATATATATATATATATATATATATATAGGATAAGGATCATGTGAGAAGTAGTAGGCTAAATAAAAAACTTGAGAAGCATTCTGAACCACATATTTTCCCTAAGCAAAAAAATGCAAAAAAAAGGTGAAAAAAATGCAAAATTTTTTTATTTTTTTTTGGAAAAATCGCTGCTTTTTCTTTAAGGGTGAAGGGAGTGGAGCGGTGAACTCTTCGGCAAAGGAGTTTGCCGCGCGGCAACACCGCCGCCGGCCTCCTTTGCCGCTCGGCAATCTTGTGAAACCGGTGAACCTTTGCCGCATCTTGTGAAATCGGTGAAGGGAGTGGGGCTTGGAATATGCAGACAAAAAGGAATATTATGTTGACTTTAATGACATTTTATTTAAAAAAAAAAAGTTTACCACTTTCAAGTGTCTAAACCACTGCCAACACTTTTCACCAAAGTTTAAACTTTTTACCCTCTCTGACGTGGCACACTCTGATTGATCCATTTTAAAGTTTGCCACTTTCACCTGTTTAACCACTCCCTTCACCCTAAGAATTAAATTTTTTTTTGGATTTATACACATGTGTATATTGTTAATCTTTTAACTATACATATATGTATATTGTCAATTATACATATATGTATATACATGTTTAAAATTGAAAAATAAGTGTTATTTAGGGTTTAGCATTAGTATTTAGGGTTTAGCATTAGGGTTTAGGGTTTAGCTTTATGGTTTAGGGTTTAGCTTTAGGGTTTAACATTAGGGTTTAGCATTAGGGTTTAGCAATAGTATTTAGGGTTTAGCATTAGGGTTTAGCTTTTGGGTTTAGCATTAGGGTTTAGCTTTTGGGTTTAGCTTTAACTTTTGGGTTTAGCTTTATCTTTAGGGTTTGTATTAGGGTTTAGCATTAAGGGTTTAGCTTTAGTGTTTAGTTTTAGCTTTTGGGTTTAGCATTAGGGTTTAGCTTTAGGGTTTAGAATTAGGGTTTAGCATTAGGGTTTAGCTTTAGGGTTTAGCTTTAGGGTTTAGAGTTTAAGGTTTAGCATTAAGGTTTAGCTTTAGTGTTTATGGTTTAAGATTAACAATATACACATTTTTTCAATTTTAAACGTGTATATACATATATGTATAATTGACAATATACATATATGTATAGTTAAAAGATTAACAATATACACATGTGTATAAATCCAAAAATTTTTTTTTTTTAATCCTTAAAGAAAAAGCTGCGATTTTTCAAAAAAAAAATTTTGCATTTTTTTTGCATTTTTTGCTTAGGGAAAATGTGTGGTCCAGATTGCTTCTCAAGTTTCTCAAATAGGGTGGACTTCTCTTAGGATCCCTACCCTATATATATATATATATATATATATATATATATATATATTATATAATATATAATAAATGAAAGTTATTTGGGCCACGTGTCACTTGATTAGGGCATCCTCAGTTCTCTTTTCCCGCCCAACAGTGCCATCCCCTTTTCCTTATATAATCTCTCTTCTCACTTCTAATCTTTGTTTACAAACCTTGGGTTCTTTCTCTCTCTCTATATTCAGGTGATTCAAATTCAAATTTCACAAACCCTGCAAATTATTGAGATAATTCTTTCCATCCAAACCTTAATCTTCTTCAGACGCCACCATAAAATCTTCTTTTGTTCATCGATTACTTCATCAAAAGGTTTGTTCTTTTTTTTTAGTTGAAATACTTTCATGATTTCCTCTTATTTACACTAATCCTAATTTCTACTCGTAATCTAATCATATGGTTCCAGGGTTGTTGTCATCAAAGTTGAAATCCGCTTAGCTGCGGATAGATTTCTGCCATAAGCTGGTATGTTTGAATATGTTTTGAAATTAGCGTTTTTTTCTAGATGGTGATGATATGAGTATAACATCTGTTGATTATTGATGTTTGAGTATGTTCAGCCATTATTCTTTCTGAAATTAGAGTTTCATTGGTATTATCTGTTTGTAACAGCAGTGGTTCAGCATCTACAGTGGATTCAACATCAGGTGTTTGCTATTATTGTTTGATGTTGTTTGCTATTATTGACTGAGGTTCTTTGCTATTGTTGTTTGATGTTGTTTGCTATTGTTGTTTGCAGTTGAAGATATCTTAATTAAGGTAATAATTGTATTACATCCTGTTGAAAATTAGAATTGATAAATTTAGGAAAAGTGAGGTTGAAAGTTAATAACCCAACAGTGGAGCATTTCATTCTACAGGTTCCATAAATTAAGGGTATTCTCATATAATGATGATGATTGTTCCACGGTTGTTTCCAGTATTATTGTTCCAACATCGTTTAAAGTATGTGTTTTTTGCTACTCTGATTTTCAATTTTGAGTTTTTTATTTTGAAGTGATATACTCTAATTCTCGGTTTATATTTCAGTCTAATCACAGTTGTTTGAAATTCATACAATCTGTTGCGGGTTATTATAGGTTTGTATTCAAAGAAGCATAAAGTTTAATTAAACACAAAGAAAGATTATTAAATTTATAGTTTACTTGCTTATGTCTAAATGATGATGATGATTATAATTGACTTGTGCAGAAGATGATGATGGAGAACCCACAGTAGTTCCTACTAAACGCAAGAAAGGATCTGCTATTGTTGTAAGATAAGATTTTATGTTACTAGAGAGTCTAAAGTAATGGTGTTTCCCCCTTTTTTGTATTAAAAGAAGCATAAAGTTTGTTTTAAAGGAGCTCTTTATGAACAAAGACTGATGAGGCCTATCCACTGTTGAAGACAAGGTCCTGTTAAAGACAAGCACTTTATGTATTTGAGTTTGATTAATCAAAGGAAAACGACTGTTTAGTATCAGCAGTGGTTCAGCATCTACAACGGATTCAAATTTAGTATTTAATTATCAGTGGTTCTTATGTAACTTTAGTATTTCATTATGAGTTTGTTTCATGTTGTAAGAATCAGTGAATTCTCAGATAATAGATTGCTTTGCCGGATTAGATTATGTGTTAAATTATAGTTCTTTAAGTGATTGTTTCGTTTTCTTGAATTCTATGTAATTTTGTAAAGAAGTACAATAACAAACAGTGGTTTTAACATTTGTTTGCAATTTGGTCAATAGTTAATGGAAACCCCTGTTAGGTTGAACAGTAGATGTTATTAACTTAAACATCTGTTCAGGAAAACGACTGTTTGCACTTTATGTACCTAGAGTTTGATTAATCAAAGGAAAACGACTGTTTAGTATCAGTAGTGGTTCAGCATCTACAACGGATTCAAATTTAGTATTTAATTATCAGTGGTTCTTATGTAACTTTAGTATTTCATTATGAGTTTGTTTCATGTTGTAAGAATCAGTGAATTCTTAGATAATAGATTGCTTTGCCCGATTAGATTATGTGTTAAATTATAGTTCTTTAAGTGTTTGTTTCGTTTTCTTGAATTCTATGTAATTTTGTAAAGAAGTACAATAACAAACAGTGGTTTTAACATCTGTTTGCAGTTTGGTCAATAGTTAATGGAAACCCCTGTTAGGTTGAACAGTAGATGTTATTAACTTAAACATCTGTTCAGGGTTAAACAGATGTTTGGGGTTTAACAGATGTTTGGCTCTAAACCAAACATCTGTTTAAGGTCAACATCTATTTGAGTATTGGTCCTGTTGTGAAATTTGTTTGACCCAACAGTGGTTTTAAACCACCAGATAAACATCTCTTTATGTGCAAACACATGTTTATGGTCAAACTTCTGTTTATGAGCAAACTTCTGTTTAAGGCGAAACATATGTTTCTTCAAAATCTGTTGACCATTGACTGACCAAACATCAGTGTTTAAAAAACTGTTGGGTATCCACTGATAGGAAAAATAACCACTGCTCACTTTTTTTATTGTTGGCATCTATTGATATTGACCATCAGTTGTTTTCCTAAAAAACAGCCACTGCTCACTTTTTTGTTATTGATGGTGTTAATTAGTGATAGATTGAAATTATCAAATAAAAACTAGAATTACAATGAAATTACCATTTTACCTCATCTTTACATACCAATGAGGTAAGATTTCCTCCAACATTGTTTTGATCATACAATTTAAAAAATTCTTTATAACTATTTGTTGGAAATCAAATCAGTAATTAATGCTAATTTCTTGAGCTTTGGACATTTAAAACATGCAAAATGTGAATTTCAAACTCACGGTTTAAAAATTAGAAAAGTCATCATGACAATGACAGTTGCTTTCAAATCATCATCAGTAATTACTGATAATATCAGTAATTACAGAAAAGTCATAATGACAATTGACGTTCGGTATCTACTGATAGGAAAAAATAGCCACTGGTCACTTTTTTATTCTTGACATCCATTGATATTTACCATCCATGGTGTTAATTAGTGATATATTGAAATTATCAAATAAAAACTATAATTAAAATGAAATTACCATTTTACCTAATCGTTACATTGCAATGAGATAAGAGTTCCTCCAATATTGTTTTCCTGATGAAATTTAATGTTAAATTAAAAAATAAAAAAAATACTTGATGGGTATTTGTTGCAAATCAAATCACTAATTAATGGTAATTTCTTCAGCTTTGAACTTTTAAAATATGCAAAATATGAATTTCAAACTGATATCTCTTAATTAAAGTTAAAATAAATATTAGAAAAGTCAACATCACAATTGCTTTCAAATCAGATCACTGATAATATCAGTAATTTTGAAATTTTGAAATTTTGAAATTAAATTTATGCAAGATGGTAATTTAGAATTGACGTTCTCTCTTTTTTTTTCCCTACTTTGCATATGATTACTAATATTTATTTACTTTAATAAGGAGGGATATAAAGATATACACTACTTACCTTTCAGTTCCCAATAAACATCATCACAATTGCGGTCAAATCAAATCAGTAATTACTAATAATATCAGTAATTTTGAAATTCAAAATTCAAACCATATATATTTTTATCCTTAATGTTAAATTAAAAAATAAAAAAATACTTTTTGACTATTTGTTGCAAATCTAATCAATAATAATTAATTGTAATTTCTTGAGCTTTGGACTTTTAAAATATGTAAAACTAGAATTTCAAACTGACGGTTATTATCTCTCAGTAATTTTGAAATTTTGAAATAAAAAATATGTAAAAGGTAATTTAAAATTGACGTTCTCTTTTTTTTTTCCTACTTTGCATATTTCAGTTCCCAAAAAACATCATAACAATTGCTTTCAAATCAAATCAGTAATTACTAATTAATATTAGTAATTTTGAAATTCAAATTTCAAACCATATATATTTTTATTATTCTATAAATAAGATACAATTATCTGGTTTCACATTCAAATCTCGCTCGCTCATATATGTGACCGTATCTTTCTCTCTCAAATGCATCTTTCTTGTGATTTACCCTTAATTTCCCATTAGACTTCTTTGTTCGAATGTTTGTTGATAATGTTTACATGTTATCGTTCCTGTATCATTGTTCCAACATCGTTGTTTCAATGTAAATTCGCATCCCACATCAACCTTTCAACATCGATGCTGCAGTATAATTGTTGCAACATCGTGAAAAGTTGCATGTGTTACCTTTTTTGATGGCAGAGATGCAACTTTAAAGTTACATGTGCCATTTTTTTTCGATTTCCGTTAAATCCAAAGTCACGTTTTCTTGCTCCAGGAAGATTTTCTTCTTTTAAAGAAAGTATACATTCGTCCAAAGCTCGTGAAAACTCAGATGTGCAATAAAAATGAAAAAGACACGTTTGAATTTTAGATTAGTTTCTTATTCTTATTTGTGTTGTCAGTAATATGGAGTGTGGTGATAGAGACGTGCAGTTTATGGTGATGCTGAAGGACATACATCAAGAGGTTCAGCAATAGATGTAGTAGAAACTAAAGTTTATTAGTTCTTGCTGTTATTCTTAGATTTGAACTTGAATATTGTTCAGTATGTCATGTAATTATTGGACTTTTAGTTTTAAGGTCCTGAATAAATGATTAAATATAATTTTATGAATATTTGTTGTGTTTTATTTTTACTTATTATTTATTGTTTCAGTAATATTTAGATTATGTTGATGTTGAATTGTGTCTGAAGATCTGTTTGGTAAGTCAACAGAGGATTAATAGTGTCAAGGATTTGTTTAATGGTCCAACTCTGAAAGGGTGGTGTGGTTATAACAGCTGATCATGCTAAGGACTGTTATAATTAATTCCTGCTCCATATAAAGACTGATGGGCTTATTGTCTCATGAGGGCTATGCACTGTTGAAGGCAAAGTCCTGTTAAAGACTAGCACTTATGGTGTAGTTATAACAGCTTCTACAGCGGATTCAACTTTAGTATTTATGTATCAGTTTTTCTTATGTAACAGTGTTTAGGACAAACATTGGTTCTCTATACTTTATCTCTCGAGACAAACCTATACAAACTCAAAGATTAACCATTGCCCAACAACAAAAGTGGTTCATCATCAACAGTAGATATTCTATCTTTGTTTTTGTTAACAGTATTTATATGTCCAAACTATTAATATTATATCTTTGTTTATGTTAACAGTATTTATTTAATTTCAAACATCTGTTTATGTTCAAACAGATGTTTCAGGTCGAATATTTATTTAATTTCAAAATTTTGTTTATGTCCAGATTAGATGTTTAACAGTATTTAATTTAAAACATTGTTTTAATGATAAAATGGCAAGTTAAATTACAAAATAAAAAATATTCTTGATGACTATTTGTTGCAAATTAAATCAATATCTATCCACTGTTAGATAAAAAACAACTACTGCTCACATTTTGGAGGTTGACATCCACTGAATAAAAGTGAAGTACACTTGGATGATTATTAAGCTCCTCATTTTGATTGTTTGGGTATAGTATTCTTCAAATTGGTCTTTTCTTGCAAACAGTTTTTAATGTCAAACATTTGTTTAAGCGCAAACATGTGATTGTTAAATGTTATCCACTGCTGAAGGCCATCCTCTATTTCTTCATAAACAACTGTTGACCACTGACTGACCAAACATCTGTGTTACATTTTGTTGGGTATCCACTGATAGTTAAAAAATAGTCACTGCTCCCCTTTTATTGTTGATATGCACTGAAATTTACAATCATTGGTTTTTTTAAAAATCATCCACTGCTCACATTTTTATTGTTGATGTGGTTAATTAATTATAGAATGATATTATTAACTGAATACTAGAATTACAATGATAGGTTAACTATATTATCTAATCGTTACATTCCAAAGAGATAAGAGTTCCTCGAATATTGTTTTGGTGATAAAAATTAAAGTTAAAATAAAAAATAAAAAAAACTGTTGTATAAAATCAGTGTTTTAACACACTGATGGCTATCCACTGCTAGCAAAAACTTACTCACTGTTCTCATTTGTGACTGTTATCATCAGAGGTTGGCACGTGGACAGTACATAGCGGTAAGATCTATTAGTAACCGATGCCACGTCAGCATTCACTATTTCACCCAAAAAAAAAAACCCTGATCAAAACCCCCAAACAGTGTTTTTACTGTCGAATCGAATTCTAAATTCTTTTCTCAAAGCAGTTATCATCCATTTCTCTCAAAATCACTCATCCTCTTCATCGTCTTCTTCCTCTCGCAATCATAATCAAATCACGATGTCTCTCCCACGCAAATCCACACATAACTACTTAGGTCTACTTGAAAAACCCAGTCACACCAAAACCTTCAATTCCATCATTGATGTTCTGTCTTCTTCAAAGTACAAAACTTTGTTGACTTGTGATGCTCCGATCTACATGGATACCCAGCAAGAATTCTGGAAAAATGCTAAGTTGGAAACTAAGGATAAAAATCCCTTAGCCATCAATTCTTCTATAAAGGACGTTCCAGTCACAATAACACCTCAAACCATTTCGGAAGTTTTTGAACTCGATGATCTTAAAGGTAAAACATCTTTCCCTAAAGAAGAGTATCAAACGTTTTTCATTCAAATGGGTTATGAAGAGGAAATAAAAAAAGACACTTTAGAAAAAGGCAGTTTTCCTCCTGCCACAAGGTTTTTGTTTCATACCCTACTGATGTGTGTCTCAAACAAGACCACTGCTTTCAATGAAATCCCATTGAAGATTCAATATCTAGGTTATGCTATATTACATGGTGAAAATTTTAACTATTCCCAGGTAATCTTCAATTATCTTGTTAGAAATGTTAATAAAAAGGCGTTTTTGCTCTTTCCAAGGTTTTTAAGTTACTATTTTAAAAAGAAATTTTCTGAAGATAATGCCCATGTGCTTATCCAGGGTAATCCTTTTTCAATTAAGAGCCTCACTACTGAAACCTTTACAAGGATGTCAAAACTTTCCAAAACACAAGCAGAGGTTCCTGAGCAGACTTCAGCAGCTACCACTGCTCCTCAGGCACCTGCTGTTGAGCCCACTGCTCAAGGTGATGATAGCAATAAAACAACTGCTGTTAAACCCCCACCTAAAACCACCAAAAGACCAAAACAGAAAAAATCACAAAAGCCCCCCAAACCCAAAACAAAGGTAACTCTGGAAGATGAAATCCCAGAGCAACTACCAGTCACAACACAAAAGTCACCAATAACCACTGCTGCTACTACCTCACAGCAGTTGGAAGAAAGATCTCAACCTGAGCCTCAAACTCCTCCTGCTTCTTCTAAAAAGAGCAGGTTGTAATAATAGGGACACCAAATTATGATCAGTGTTGTAAAAGTCGCTAGGCAGTCCCTAGTCGGCCGACTGGGGAGTTGGGAGTAATCGGAGTACTCGGAGAGTACTCGGGGAGTACGCGGACATGGTAAATATAAAGAAAATTAATTGTTATATATTATTTATGTGTTAAAATAAGCATAATTCATGTCAACTGAGTATAATTTAAAATGAAACATGTTTAAAGTTCAAATATTCTGAATACAAGTCCGACTAGTCTGAGTACAAGGCCGAGTAGTCCGAGTACAAGGCCGAGTAGTCCGAGTACAAGGCCGAGTAGGCCGATTTTGACCGAGTTTGACCGATTAAAAGTCAACAAACCACGTTGATCGCCTAGACCGACTAGGCCGACTAGGCTCCGACTAGGCCGACTAGGCTTCGACTAGGCCGACTAGGCTCCGACTAGGCGCCGACTAGGACCGAGTACTCCCGAGGCCGACTAGTTGCGACCGCCTAGGAGGAAGTCGCCAAGGTGGAGGTCCGAGGACCGAGTACTCGGCCGAGGAATCCGACTTTTGCAACACTGGTTATGATGCTCTGGAATCACTTGATTCCATCATCCACAGCCCACTGCCCGGGGCAAATTCTCTTTCTACACCTATCCTCACTTCTCAAATCCCCCCAGAAACAAAACTTTTGTTGGATGCAGTTGATTTAGCCCGGACACAAACCAGTTCTTCTCAAACACCTGTTAATGAGAATATACCTCAACAAGTGATTGGGTCTGGTGTCTCAATCATTGCTAACCCACCAACAACTGAGGAGGTTAGACTGCAGGAAATACAAGTACTTCCTGTCAGTAGTTCAATTGGAGCAGCAACTACAGGTGTTGGATCCACTGATCTACACCTGGCCAATTGTTTCATCAATAAGACTCCTCTGAAGGCAATTTCCTCTCCAGCAACTGTGATATCCGCTGCTGTCTTTGTTCCAACCCCTGGTTCTATTAAAAGGATCCCAATTGCTGAGGAAAGAAGTCCCCAGTACCAAGAAAAAGGGGCATCTGTGGATGACTTTTGGGAAACTTTCCCTAAGTCAACTGCTGATACAACCACTGCCAGTGGGAAATCAGATGATCCCATTAACTTGGGTGATGGTTTAATGTACAAGGAATTAAGGGAGAGGGTTAAGAAATTGGAAACTTCTGTTGCAGATATTAAGTCAATGCTCCAACAGTTGCTACAAGCCCAAAAGGCAACACCCACTGCAGCACCAGATACAACATCTGCTCCATCATCTGCTCCTACTCCCATTGAGCTTTGGAGTTTATTTCAACATGTGCTTCACCAACAAAGGGCATATTCTGATCATCAACATGAAATACAGATTCAAAAGATCAAAAATATGATGGAAGCTAGGTTTATGGATACACAAGCAGACATAAAGGCATTGAAGGCCCACTCGCTGAAAACCACTGGTTCTGCTCCTCCTACTATCATCTTTGTGGACAACCCACCACCAGCTGATGCCAAAAAGTGGGAGAAAATGAAGCAGCTAAAGAAAAAGGGATATGAAGATGGTTTGTACATTGCACCAGACAAATCCACTATGCTTGCAGAGATACCTAAGCCAGATGGTACTAAAACGGTTGATGTAACCACAAATGCCATTTCTTATGCAAAAGGAACGGTAAAAAGGGATATGGAGGCAAAGGATAAAGCAAGGTGGGAACATGAGAAAAGAGTTTGTATGGAGAAGGATGAGCAGGGTGTTTCTGAGGCCAAGAATGAAGAAAATCCTGAGCCTAAAAGAAAACAGCCCACTAGAAAAGTGAAGGAACCCAAATCCACACCTCCCAAAAGCTCCACACATCAAACCTCAAAACGAGCAGATGTTAAAACATCTGTTGTATCGACAGCTGTAGGTACTTCAGTTGTTTCAACATATGTTACACCAACAATTTGCACCACTTCAACACAAATTCAATCCACTGCCTTACCACAAATCCCATTACCATCAAAAACATCCTCATTACTACCAACACCACCTGCCAAAAAGGAAAATACTTCAGGTGACACATCATCTGTTGTAATGGTAACAGTGGTTGAAACACCAGTTGTTTCAACAACTGTTAGTCAACCATCTACTACTCAAATCACTACCACTCAACGCACCAAAACACCACCAACCTCTCCAAAACATAAAAGGAGGAGGATAATTCTGAATGTTGATCCTTCAACACCGCAAACATCCACCCAACCATTGTCCCTTGTTACCATTCCCAATGCTGTCCCATTCTCTTCAGCACAAGTTTCAAATTCAAACACTGCCATTCTTCCTGCAGGAGTCCTGTATCCATTAGAACTGGAAGCAGTTAGAGAGGAGATCATATCCTTCTACTCTGAAGATGACCCTGCTAAAAGGAACTTGCCATCTGTTCAAGGATATCCAAGGCCTAATAACATTAATGAATACTTGAAGTTAAAGGCTCAACAAGCAGAGGATATCTCCAAAAGAAATACACAAGGAAAATCTGATATAGAGATTCAAACATTTTACCAACATTTGCTAACCCAAGTGAAAATTTTGGAGCAGTTTTCAAAAGATCTCTGTCAAAATTTATCAGAAAGAGCTGATGAAACTTTGAGGAAAGATTATATTGACTATATCATGGCTTACAAAACATACAAGAGAGAAAAGTACAAGTACAAAGAATGGACCATCAGTGAGCTAGAAAGTGAAACAGCCAGAATTCAAGATATGATCAAAAAGAATTCAAGATATGATAAAAAAGAAGGTGAAGCACACTCCTCCTATCTGGGCAAAGTTTAAGAAAAATGTACCAGATAGGTCTCTACAGCTGAAGAGAATGAAAGAAGAGTTAATAACAGCTAATTTTGGGTCAAAGAACCAAGTGTCAAGGTGGAAAGAGGATAAAGTGTTTTTCTCTTACAAAAAGCTGGAAGAATTAAGAAAGAAAGATCCTAATGTTCCCCAAAAGCCTGTTTACCCTGAAGCAGTGGTTCCAGCTATGCCAAAAAAGCTACAAATCAGGAGATCCTAATACAGATTCGTTGGACTTTGAATTACAATTCAAAGGGCAAGTCAGGGAATTTTTGATGAGGCAATAAAGATTCACAATGGAAATGTGATATTTGGGTTTGTGTTTTACAGTTTATAGCAGAGTTAAGATTACTAGGTGTGGTAATGTTTGCGGTTATATAAGAAATTTTATGTATTTGTGAATTTGGTAAGTAACTGAATTGACTTTGAAAGTCAAAGGTGAAAGAAACATGGTTGACTTCACTATTGGCATTGTTTGTTAATCCTGTTTTGTAATAAAAATACTCTTTGAGCTTTTTTTTTAGCTGTTTAATTTGTTATCCTTTTAGTGAATTTTCTTTTTCAATTGACCCATCTAATATAAAACACATGATTAAATCATATGGTCAAATTGTTAAGGGTCTTGATGATTTAAGTTGCTAATTGTGTGCCGTCTATTAGCTAATTATTTGTAATTTATGTTAACAGTGTTTATATTTTAACAGATGTTGACCAAAAGTCGAACAGATGTTGGCGAATAGTGAAACAGATGTTGACCTCAAGCAGATGTTTGGTTTGTGGCCAAATATCTCTTTATGAGCAAACATCTGTTTAACTTCAAACATTTGTTTAAGGCCAAACATATCTTTATTGGCAAATTCTGTTTATGGCTAAACATCTGTTTAAATCCAAACATCTGTTTAAGTCCAAACAACTGATATAGAACGCCAAACATTTGTTTAAGCCCCAACATCTGTTTAGGTCTAAACAGATGTTTAAATATCTGTTCAAAACACTGTTCAATCTAACATGGGTTTCCATGCATCTGTTGACTAAAAGTCAAACAGATTTTCAAACCACTGATTGACTTATCCAAATTTCTGTTGAATACTAAATGAGATGTTGACCAAAACTCAAACAGCGGTTGACCAAAAGTCAAACAGATGTTGACGAAAAAATGGGATTATCCGACCCGGTTACATGGGATATTTTTAAACTTCTAACATTTTAAAGATCCTCAGAAAATCTCGGTTCATTTCTCTCTCCACGTTTCTTTCTACACTTTCTCCAACAAAATCTGTCATCTTCTTCGATTTCTTCCGATCTTCATCAATATCATCTTGTATAATAATAAAGGTATTGTTAAATAATCTGATTTGTTTTGTATTTTTTATGTTTATTCTTTTAGTTATGAATTCTTTGGGCGATTATGGTTCTTGCTATTTAAATGAAGAAGTTGTAGTCGACGGTAGTGTATTCATGTATGTCCCTGTTTTTTTTTTCAATCCATTGTTGGTTATGATTGCGTTTATTGTTGCGGCTTATACTTGAACAATTTTTTATAGTCCTAATTTTTTTGAATATCCGATTAATATGTAGTTATTATGCATGTTATGATAGACATATATGTTTCTAAAAAAAGTGATCTGCATTTCCTGTATCTACCATTTGTGTTATCTATTGTTGATTTTATTGGATTTCACTTTGCTCATGTATTTATCTTATTCTGATTTATGATATACCATCTGATGTATTCTCATGTGTATTTAAAAAAGTTGAATTTATTTTGATTAGTACTTGGTATACTGTTTTTAAGTTTTTCTTTTGAATAGACACAAGTCACTATCCTGTTTTTCTATACAATTTATACAGCTGTTGATCGTTCTTGTATATTTGTGATACTTAATCGAAAAAGTAGGTTTTAAGTTTTAATTATATGATTTGATGTAAAAATATATATATATATATATATATTTCGATATGATAAGAAATTACATGTATTCTCACCATTTTGATGTTGTCTATTGTTATTTTGATATATATTAGTTGTATCATCTTTTATTTAGATGTATTGCATACCTTAATGCATTGTATTCATTTGTTTCTTAATGTTATTGATTTTGATTATATATGATTGATACTGTTACAGTTTTATGTGAGAATGATTTATGGATTTCCGGTTACCTTCAAAGCAGTAAAAGGAAATGTTTGGTTAGTAGTTTTATCCGATCTTAGTTTAACACTTAATTTTAATTTTTTGGTATGATAATTAGCAATAAAAGTGTTTCTTTTATTTATGCTTAGATTTTGCCAAAACAGTATCAAAATTGGATTCAACAGTTTAATTATCCAATTGGAAATACAAATATCCGAACCACAGCTGGAAATGTTTTTAAAGTCAATATCTATCCCCTAAGCAATGGCAGATATTATTTTTGATAATGGTTGGTGTCAATTGGTAGACAGTTTGAAAATACCTTCAGATTCATGGTTGATATTTCATTATGAAGAAGCTTTACAAAGTTTCAGAATATTGTATTTTTATCAAGACATTGCTCTTTCTCATTGTGAAGAGTTTTACTACAAACCATCTGGTAACGAAGATTTTGTGGTATGTAACTTCGAATATTATTCATCATGTAATTTTATTGGAGATACAATTGTTTATTTGTTGTGTTTTATTTTTTTACTTAATTTTCTGATATATTTTTACTAATGTACTATATAATGTGTTTTATTCTGATTGTAGAGTATTAATCGTTCTTTTGTTCATCACAAGATGTTAAACACTATTCCTTCATATCCGGTCGTTATTAAAGGATCTGAAAACAAGAACTGGTCTGTAGGGGTGGAAGATATCAACAATGAACTTTACATAATTACCGGATGGAAGGAGATAAAGAATGACTTGTCATTAACTGCTGATCATCTCATTGTCTTTGAGATGATAGATCTTCAGACTTTTCATATCACGGTTTTCAATTGTGCTACCTGTGATTTAGTGCTTCCACCTGAGGTTTGTGCTGTTGTTAAACAAAAGGTGATAGAAGAGATTGTGTTGAGTTCAGATAGCGAAGCTGTACAGGACGTCGTTGATGTCAATAATAGTGGTATGGTTGTTGGGAATGAAGATGATCAGATCGTACCTCTTTTTTTCCGTGTGGACGGTCATTTTGTAAGTTTGTGATGATGAGTTTACTAATATATAATACTTAAGTCAGATTTTAAAGATGTGTTAATTCTTTGTTTATTGAATTGTTCGTTGTTTGTTACAGCACCTTTTTAAAAAACAGGCTGAAGATCTTGGACTGAATCGTAAGATGGGTTTGAAGATTGTGGACGTGGCAGGTGATGTTTGGAATATTCAAGCTGCTATAGGTTCATCTCGAGGTCAACCAAGATATTATCTGCAAGGAATGAGAAAGTTTGTGAGAGATAAAGGCATGGTTTCAGGTCAAGCATTTACACTTAACTTTGTGAAAGGTAAAAAGTTTTTTATGTTCGGATGAATGTTTGTGGTTTGAAGAAGGCAAATGCAGAAGCATACATTGAACTAAATTTTCGGGTTGTAGTTGTTTGCTTTTCGAAACTGATACTAGACTTGTTTGTTTAGTTTTGAAGTTGTGATTCTAAAACTATATATGTACATGTAAATTATTAGCTCCATGTCTAACGGAAACAATGTGGAGTTGTGAACTAAAAACAATATACTCCGTTTTACTTTTGGTCAACATCTGATTGACTTTTGGTCGTATTAATAACAGTATAAGATGGTTGATGTAATGCGGTCGTATTAATAACCAATGGTAATTAATTAATCTAAATAACTTTCCCGAGCCCGGGAAGCAATCCCGGGTAAAAACCTAGTATATATATATAGGGGTAAGATCAAATAAAAAGTTAATTTTCCCTAAGTAGGATGAGAAGGAATCTTAACCATTCATTTTTCAAATCAATGGTTAAGATGAAAGGGTAGGAGAAAGGAGGAGTGCAAGGGTATCTTGGGAAAATCCTATTTATGGACTTTCTCTCTCCACATTCAACGCACATGCATATTCCACCCTCATTTTTTAAACGTTCATAACTTTTTTATACGACATTATTTTTTCATAAAAATTTCACCGTAAAATCGAGCGTCTTTTTATCTTTAATTTGAGTACCATATTGCTATATAAAATATGAAGACTAAAAAAACCCACTTAAATGTGTTGTACTTCTATGTTGTATAACATTTTTTTGTGCTGAATTTTTGTACTATATTTTTTTTGCTGACTTTTTTTGTCTTAAATTTTTTTTCCTTAATTTTTTGTGCTGGATTTTTTTGTACTACATTTTTTGCTGAATTGTTTCATGCTATATTTTTTTGTACTAGATTTTTTTGTTCTATATTTTTTTGTACTACATTTTTTGTGCTATGTTTTTTGTACTAGATTTTTTGTGGTAGATTTTTTTGTACTAGTTTTTTGTGCTAAATTTTTTGTACTAGATTTTTTGTTGTATTTTTAAAAAACAAAAGGGGTGCCACATGTCATTTTCACTCCTATTTATAAGGACCAAAATTCCCTTCATTCCTACTTATAAGGAGTGCCACATGTCATAATCACAATCCTTCTTAGGCTACTCAGGCAAAATCCACTTTTTAGTGGATTTTTCCCCTAGGGCATTTGATCCTTATAAATGGGAGTGAAATTGACATGTGACACCCCTTTTGTTTTTTAAAAATACAACAAAAAAAAATCTAGTAAAAAAAAATCTAGCACAAAAAAGTGTAGTACAAAAAATATAGCATAAAAAAATCTAGTACAAAAAAATATAGCACGAAAAAATTCAGCAAAAAAAATATAGTACAAAAAAATCCAGCACAAAAAATTGAGAAAAAAAAATTTAAGATAAAAAAATTCAGCACAAAAATATACTACAAAAATCCAGCACAAAAAATGTTATACAACATAGAAATACAACACATTTTAGTGGGTTTTTTTAGTTTTCATATTTTATATAGCAATATGGTACTTAAATTAAAGATAAAATGAAGCTCGATTTTACGGTGAAATTTTTATGAAAAAATAATGTCGTATAAAAAAAGTTAAGAACGTTTAAAAAATGTGGGTGGAATATGCATGTGCCTTGCATGTGGAGAGAGAAAGTCCATAAATATGATTTTCCCAAGATACCCTTGCACTTCTCCTTTCTCATACACTTTCATCTTAACCATTGATTTGAAAAATGAATGGTTAAGATTCTTTCTCATCCTACTTAGGCAAAATAAACTTTTTATTTGATCTTACCCCTATATATATATATATATATATATAGGGCAAGGATAAATCGAAAACCCACTCCAGTTGACTAAACCCTGAAAACCCATTAATCACCATTGATCAAACTAAATGAATGGGTGAGATTAAGTTTGGGCCATGTCTTTCTTTATTTCCACTTTTCAGTATTATTTAATACATTGATTGTACATTAAAGGGCAATATAGGAAACATAATTTCATCTCTTTCAAGAAAGACAAAAGTCTCTATATGCACAGACCATCAAATCGGCTGCATTACCTACTTCAGTTGTCTTCTTCATTTCAAAACTTCAAAAACATCAAAACAAATTCTCTCTCTTCCAAAAATTTTCATCAAACATTCTTCATCTATACCCAAATCAGCGAAGATGTTCAACTATACCCAGAATCACCGGCCAAAAATTGCTTAAAGATCTTCAAAATCGCCGTAGAATATCAACGAACGCCGGAGATATTCAAGAATCACCGGAGAATTTCAACGGTCACCGCCGGAAAAAAATCAGGCTAAAAACGAGAGGATTTCAGGTGCGTCGCTTCTTTGTTGACTAAAATTATCAGCTTTGTTTTAGCTATTCAGAATTAGAGAGTTTCAGATGATGACGATGACGGTGGAGTTTGTTGAAAATTTGTTTTAGATCTGCTTTTAAAGGAATTCGAGCAGTTAGGGAGGCCGCCGGAGTGTGTGGGGGTGGTTTAAGATGGTGGCGGTCAGATGGAGATGGTAATGGTGGTCGGGTGGGGCTGTTGCAAGGTGGTTGTCGGGTGGGGCTGGTGCAACATGCTGGTAGTGGTGGTTGGCGGAGGTGGTGTCGGGTGGGGCTGGTGCACTTGTATATATTTTCAACATTTGTGAGATACGAGTCAACATTTTGTTTCTGTCCGGGTTAATAAAATACGGTAATTTGGAAGAACCCAATCGACTTTTAACACATATATAACATTATTTCACTGTCTTCAAAGATTTAGGAATAGGTAGAGTTTTTTTTTTTTATTAAGTGCATGAATTTGAATAAACACACCTCTCTTTCGTAATAAAGAAGTCATTTTTCTATTAAGCATTCTTTGATCTCATGTAAACATTATATATACTTATGTAAATGCAGGGATGAAACATGGTGGTTTTTACAGAGAGAGATGCAGGGATGGGATGGTGGTGATGAGTCAACTTGTGCAGATTTATTTTTGTATTGATTTATATATTTATATGAAGAAGATTATTTGTTTTCAGTTAGAATGATGTTAGGATCTGATGTTTATATAACAAATAAATGTAACTAGCAAAACATATATGAATATAGGATTTGTTACATTGCTAAAACCCACTTACGTTGTGTTACATAAAAACCTTTCTAAAAAAAATAGGAAGTGTAATATACAAATATTTGAACATTTTTTAAAAAAGAAACACAAAAAAACACCGAGTAGTTTTTTTTTTAATGTTACAAATTTTAGGTTACATAATATATATGTCCAAAAAAATGTAACATACACATTTTCAATATTTTTTTAAAAGAAAACTAGTAAGTGTTTTTTTTTCATTTTTTTTCATAAATAGGGAATGTAACATAAATGTACACGAACCTATTTATGTTATGACTTATATGTCCAAAAAAATGTAACATACAAATTTTCAATATTTTGGCACGCATTCATGTTGTGGCGGTCGTTACCGACGTTTAGTCGGTAGGCCGCGAAAGCTTCCGTCCAATATTTGGTTTGGCCCGGTGGCCTCCCCTTCATAGCGTCAACGACGCTTGTGACTAGGGCAAGTTCTTCGTCGTGGGTCCAGGATGCCATAGCGGGTTCGTGGGATGTTGGCTTTGGGACGACCGGCTGGGGCAGCGGGTGGGGATATCGAATGTTTGGGACCACGGTGGGGGTTGGGATGGACCACATGGTTGGGGTTTGGGGGTATTTATAGGGGCTGTTGGGGTTTGGGTGACCGGTTGGGGTGACCGCTTGGCCAAGCCAACGGTTTGAATTTAAAAATTCAAAACTTTTGGGATGGCCCGCTATGACGTGGCGGGTGAGCCAATGATATTCAACCAAAATTTTGTAACTTAAGTATTTTATTCATAAAATTGTTTTACGATACTTTTTTTTTTAATTTATCGGTGTTTGGGCCACCGGTGTTGTATACAAATAAATGTAAAAGCATTAGGTGAAAAACTGGATATACACGTTGAATAAGGTTACATTATATGTTACTTTATATGTACCATCTTATTAAGGTTACATTCTACAAATGAGCAATAAATATTACATTATATGTAACATTTTACAAAAAAAAAAAATGTAACCAATGAGGAAAAATGTTACTTTATATGTATCATCTTATTAAAGTTACATTCTATAAAATGAGCAATAAGTATTACATTATATGTAACATTTTACAAAAAAAAAGTACAAAAAATAACGTTACATTTTCTGTATAATTTCAAAAAATGTAAACACCCAGTATACAAGAAAAAATGCTTGTTTTTTTACCATTTAATGCATGTTATATGTTACACATTTTTAGAATGAAATAGTTGCATGTTATATGTTACATATTTTTAAGAGAATAAAAGAGTTGCATGTTATATGTTACACATTTTTTAGAATGAAATGAAATAGTTGTTTGTTATATGTTACATATTTTTAAGAGAATAAAAAAGTTGCATGTTATATGTTCAACAAAAAAAAAAAAAATATGTGCAAAAAAGATTAGTAGATATGGCTAGATATATTAACTTAATATAAAAAACACTTAAACATAGAGAACAAAATAATTAAAACATAGTATGGCTAGCCTAAAAAACACATAATAAAAAGAACACACAACACTATTGTCGTACATGTGCCAAAATACAAAATACATACGTATAAATAGATGTATGAAATTGCAATACATGTTGTTTTGGATAAGTTAAGCTTGTTTTAATGGAGCATGAGATAAGTATGTTATTGGTATTTAAAAAGAAACGTTGGAATCTCTCACTTACAATGATGCCTTTGCTTTGGGTGAATTATTTTTCTATATACTAATTTTCTTAATTAATATACAACGTTGTCATGAAAAAAAAAAGATATTCAAGCAACCATCAACAAAAGCACATGATCAAACACACATAGAGCAAAAATGTACAAAAATCTCAGTGAAAAAAAAAATGTAACAAGGATACAGCAAAAATGTACAAAAATCTGAGGCAAAAATAAAATGTAACATGGTAAAAACAAAACCAAAAAATCCATAACATATAAAATTCTCAGATTCAACACATCAAAAGTCTACATAAAAATGTAACATGTTTTTTTTCTTCGATTGTTACATTTCTAACATCCGGTTACACAGTGTTACATAAAAAATGCCTAGATCTTGGAGTTTCATAACTAAGACGCATAAAATTGTTATGAGAATTGTTACATCAAAAATATAACATGCATATAAAAATATAACTTTATTAACAAGAATCCAACAACAACAGATTTTTTAGATTCAATCATCATAACAATAAACAAGAAAGTAACTTAGATTTTAATCCAATACATAAGAACTTAAATCAAATTGTTTCCATTTGTTCAGATATGAAAAAAAATCAAATTGTTTATATAAGAACAAATTTTACACAAAAAAAAAAATAAAAAAATCAGTAATAAAAAACAACATATCCAGAAAACAAGAACTAAAAAACATTCATCTTCTTGAACAAAAAAATGAAAAAAGTTGCAGATCTACAAATCACAAAAAATAAAGATCTATAAAACACAAAAAAATGCAAATCTGAAAAAAAAAAACCCTGAAAACAAACATACTTATGGATCTGGAGGATCTTTTAGATCTGGAACATCATGTTCAACATCGAACATCTTTTGGATCATCTTCAACATCGAATCGTTATATGGAATATCATCTTCAACATCGAACATCTTCAACCGGATCTGGAGCATCTTTTGGATCTGGTAACATCTTGGAACTGGAACGTCTTTTTGGATTTCGGATCTGAACCAGATCTGAGTCTGATGTTGTATGGAACACCGGTTCGATCTTCTGATCTTTCTCTGATCTTCACTGCCTCTCTCACCGATCCTCATTGCCTCTCTCTCTCTCCGACCTTCTCTCTCTGACCATCTATCTCTCTAGATTTTTGGGAAGTAAAATATGTTCTTCATTTGAGAAATGCTTCATAAAACATAAAAAGACTCTGTTTGGGAGAAATGAGATGTGAGAGATTTGATTTTTGATCTTGTTTCATCTATATTGGAACAAGAGAGAGAGGATGATTTATGTAAGGATTCTTTCTTTCACTCTTCTCTCTGGTTCGATTAAATGATGTTAGATGATGAGGGATATGTATTAATGAGAGAAAAGGAAGGTTGTGAGAGAAAAGGCAAACTTTCTTTAGTTCCACAAGTACAACTTTAATTAATTAAATGGTGACAAGAAGAAGCAAGTATGAGAAGTCTGCATGTGCAGACACATCACCAACCCATCACCATAATGTCAAAAATGTAAGATAGAAAAAGATAATCATGCCCTTACTCCTTTCAATGTAAAATCATACGTGGATCAATCCTAGCCACATGTATGAGTTTTCAGGGTTTAGTCAACTGGAGTGGGTTTTCTCCTTATAATTAGCCTATATATATATATATATATATATATATATATATATATATATTATTAATAGAAATAATTCGAGCGAAACCGAGCGGTCGACGAGCGAGCGGAGCTTTGCTCATGCTTGGATTTAATTTGAATCGAACCGATCCGAGCGGCTCATTTACAAACTGAGCGGGAATCGAACGAGCATTTTTCGAGCATTTTTCGAGCGATCATCGAGCGATCCTCGATCGTCGAGCGGTTTGGACAGCCCTAGTGCTATGTAGATTTGTTATTATTTGGCACGTGTTAGTTCTATATTAATTTTTTGGTGGTGTGTTTAAAGATTTAATGGTGCAGTGACTTTCATCATTGATTTTTTGGTGGTGTGTTTGGAGATTTAATGGTGTTGTTATTGAATAGCACCAATAAATCCTATTGTTTGGTGGTATATTTATTGGTGTTCTATGATACAACATAAAATAAAGCATAAAATACAGCACCAAAAAAGTTATTTTGTACTAGTGTAAAATTATATAGGATCGCCCCCCGATTATTTTTCCTAAATTGTATATCCTAAATATTTATAAACTTTGTATATAAATGATAGGTAGTTTGGTAAATATACACTTTGTTTTATTTGGAACTATTATTATTTGACCTGATTTGAATCGAATAGCCAACCCGACCCGAAACATAACGATAGGAACAATTTTTTTGGGTCCCATCACTTTACGCCCCCTCGAAACTTTTGGTCAAGCTCCGCCACTGCCGTGGTGAGGAAACCATCACGCGTCGAAGCGCGTTATACACAACCGCCGCTACCATTAATCATGCGTGGATGTGGCAACGCGTGGTGGTCTTCACGGTTGGAAAGATGATGATGTTACTTTTGGGACGAGAAAATCAAAGAAGTAATCAAGATTGGGTTTAAGTCTCTCACATAAAAGATTGGGTTTAAGAATGGATTGGCAACATCTTCATCTTCTTGTTCACCATGAATGTTGTTGTCTGCAACTAAAAACCAAAGAAGATGAAGATGGAGTTTATATATAAAAAACTAAATTATTTTAGAAACCAGGTGCGATGATGGCTTTGTGGTATTGTCACAATGTAAAAGCTACAATAAAAAATATAAAACGGTACAAGTATTCAAGCACATGTACAACACAAAAAAAAATACTAGTAAATGATATTTATAATTTTATTGTTAATTTATATTTAAAAAAAAAACTACTACTAGTGATGGACATTTCTACTAAAATTCATCACTAGTGATGAAATGAAACTCGATGACATAATAGAACTTGATTGAATGTTGTGAGTGATGGAATTTCATCACTAGTTGAGCGCCCCTACCCACTTAATAAAGAATATTATATAATGTTCGTTATGTAATATGAATTGCATCATTTTCTCCCCTATATTTTTTTATAAGAGAAATTTACAAAAATAGCTAAAAAAATGTTTTACTTACCAAAATGGCCAGCTCATGCGTCGGTGGAGCAGGGCATCACTGATTACGAGAGAGCTTATGCGTCTGCAGGGTCATTCATGCGTCCGCCAATGTAGAAGTGACACGTGTCTCAGTGACATCATACGTCCGTGACTCATCCCGCACGTCCGTGATTCATCCCATGCGTCTGTGACTCATAAAATTTACTTTTAGGAGCTTTGAGGCATCCCATGCGTCCGTGACTCATTCCATCATCCCATGCGTCCGTTTGAGGCATCCCATGCGTCCGTGACTCATCCCATCATCCCATGCGTCCGCGACTCATCCCATGCGTTGCCGACTCATCCCATTCGTCCGTGACTCATCCCATGCATCTGTGACTCATCCCATGCATCCCATTTTTGTACTAGCTGCTTCATCCATGCACGCATCCATTTAAAGAATTAAAGACGCATAAGAGGGGGGGTGCCCCATTCCAACGACGCATGAGCTGTCTATTTTGATAAGTCAACTTTATTTTTGGCCATTTTCTTAAATTCCTTTTTTATAATGTGTTTTAAACTGTCTAGTTATCTATCTATATCCAAATTGCAATAGTTTAATTTAAAACGTCTATAAAATTAAAGTAAAATCACTGTCGAGTTATATAGTGATGATATTCATAAATTTAAAAAGAACACCCACCATATTATATTGTATATGAGTTATTACACAAATCACAATTACCAAAACACTAAGTCAAAGAAACTATTAAGAAATACACATATAACTTATAAGCTAGTTGCATGAACCTGGAATATTATTCACAAACGACTCCACCCCATATCGATATATGCTTCTAACCCATGCTCAAAGATACGAACAAAAGACTCCATCTCAGTAGTCGGAAGGCAAACATCAATCTCAAGATCTTCATTCTTATCTTTGCAGGCACGCATGGATATCGATCCATTATAATCAATCGAAACTGTTTCAATCTTTTTGGGCTTGCCCCACCCAAAATCAATGTCATACAACTTGATCTTTGGTGTTCCAGAAACCCCTATGATTGTTGCTGGAATCCTATTGGGAAACAAGTCCCGTAATGACTCTATATCTTTAACAACACCATCCTTATCAGTCAACTTCTTATGTAGACTTTCTCCAATCAATTTTGCAGCATTCACAAACCCTTCTTTTCCCGCTAACAATGTCGTGTTTTCCATAGCCTACACCCTCCAATAACACAATTACCAAAGTAGGCTAATGGGATCGGTGGATCCATACGTGCCCTACAATCGATGACGAAACGAAATAGTTGCAGCTCATCCTTACGTGTTTTAGCCATGCAACTCCATACATAAGCGCATGCAACCGTAAAAGATGATACGTACGCTAACGTTGGTACTTGGGTTGAAACCAAAGTTTTCAACTTATTGAGCACTGTTTGTGGCAAGATAAAGGTGGCTCGAACTTTATTAGTTGGTCCACATAGTTTCGGAGGTTGATACTCTTCTTTAAAGTTTTCAACCTTCGCTAACTTTAGGTAACTTTCATCAAATTTAGGGTTTATGACCACTCTATCATATAATGGCAATGTTCCACTAGCTAGAAACGACGCATCCGTGCCAAATCGAGTAATCGATGTCCAGGCCTTCAAAAAAAGATGAATGGTGCTAGCATCACCCAAGCAATGGTGATGTGTCACTCCAATAGAGATTCCGGAGTTTGGAAAAAGTGTCACTTGAAGGGAGAACATAGGGATCTTTGTTGAACTGGAGGTTTTATCAGCTTGACCTAGTAGAGGTATAAGATGGTAAAACATCTCACAATCTCGCGGATGGTTTCCGGTTAGTTCATGAAAATTGAGGTTACATGTGCGAAAGTAACAGCGACAAAATCACCTTCGACATAACAAATTTCGGGCTTTTGGGTAGAAGTAGGAAATACGATCAAGTTACCGGCGAATGGGAAAAAATGTTGAAGGGTGATTGATAACGAGTGTTTGAGATTTGGAATAATGGTTTCGGTGAATTGAATTTGAGTGATGGAAAGCTCATAAAAGAATAGAATGTGAAGAGGAGGTTCCCTTAGCCAAAAGAAGTCGAAGAAGGTAAGTGGCAAGCACCTGTCTCCTATGGTAGCCGTTGGTGGGGATACTTGGGATTCTTCAAGAATAGTCAATATTTGAGAGGAAGCCATGATTTGTTTGTTGTTACTTCTTTCAAAAAGGTCCCGAAACATATGCTACTTTATAAAGGTTAAAAAATATGGTTTCCAGTTTGTCATCTTTATTTGTTTCTTTTTTTTTTAATCATTTTTGTTTTTTATTACGAATATTCGAAGTCCTTTTAAAATCAAAATTCATAAGTCAACCTTTTGAAAAGTCGCAGCATTTAATATTCTATTGAGAAAATTACCTATATATTAATTACCTTTACCTATATATTAAATTTCGAAGACAATGAACAGTAATAATAATAATATATATATATAATAATAATAATATAATTAACATTAAAATTTGAAGACAATAAACAGTAATATCATCAATAATAATAATAATAATAATAATAATAATAACATTAAAAATTGAAGACAATAAACAGTAACATCATCAAGGGGATTAACAAATGGTATCGGGTACTGGTATTAGTATCAAATTTATCAAACCGGGTATATTTTCGATACCGGTAAATTTGAAGACAATAAACAGTAACATCATCAAGGGGATTAACAAATGGTATCGGGTACTGGTACCAGTATCAAATTTACCAAACCGGGTATATTTCTGATACCGAATCGGTACCGACTTTTGACATTTTCGGTATCGGTTTGGCACCGGTATTCACCGGTTTTTACCCTAAAATACCGGTACCGTACCAGTACCGACCGGTACCGAACCGTACCGTGCCAGGTATATTCGGTACTGGTACCCACTTTTAGCGATTTTTGGTAACGGTATTTTCTGTACCGGTTGGTACCGAGCTCATCAAATCCTGTAACAACATAGCAACGCAAGTAATTGCACCATTTAGTTTACTTTTCATCCAAAACCCAATGAATAGTAACATCATCAAGGGGATGAACAAATGGTATCGGGTACCGGTACTGGTATCAAATTTACCATACCGGGTATATTTTCAGTACCGAATGGTACCGACTTTTGACATTTTCGTTATCGGTTCGGCACCGGTTTTTACCCTCAAATACCATACCGTATGTTACCGAGCATTTTCGGTGCCGGTACCTAATTTCGTTGATTTTCCGGATTGGTACTTTTGGTGCTGTTACCTGTACCAAGCTCATCCATATTTTAACGTGTTAGTACCGTAATAACTAAACTGAAAACACCCGAATTTCTAACGTGTAGGACGGCGTGGGTCCTATTATTATATATTAGATTATTTAAAATCATTTTTTTAGGACGAAGTGACTATCGTTACCAGTTACCACATCATTTTTATTTATATTTTGATATTCGGTATCTGTTTGTCGTTACCGACACGCGTTTCGCAGACATTAGGTCCCCGCCGCAACGCGCGGGCGGAAAATCAACTAGTTAGAATATAACAATGTTAGTGATGAAGGGGCTAATTTAGTGTTTAAAAAAATGTATAACGTTATGAACAATTTACCCTATATTAATTAGGAATTAGGAGCTTTTGTTAATAAGATAAAATTACTGTTTATTTTTTTTTCTATTTTTTCTATTTAATTATGAATTTTTTTTTGTCTTAACTAGTTGAAGAGGATTACTAGCAACCAAATTGTGTATTACCACTATAGGTATTATTAACTGATCTACTGTGTTTAGTTTGTTCTTTACTACCTTTTATTTAGGGTGTACGGGGCACCATTGGTGACCCCTATATTATATTTATATATTAAATTTTGAACACAATGAACAGTAATAATAATAATATTTAACATTAAAATTTGAAGACAATAAACAGTAACATCATCAATAACAATAAAATTTAAAGACAATAAACAGTAACATCATCAAGGGGATTAACAAATGGTATCGGGTACTGGTATTAGTATCAAATTTATCAAACCCGGAATATTTTCGATACCGGTAAATTTGAAGACAATAAACAGTAACATCATCAAGGGGATTAACAAATGGTATCGGGTACTGGTACCAGTATCAAATTTACCAAACCGGGTATATTTTCGATACCGAATCGGTACCGACTTTTGACATTTTCGGTATCGGTTTGGCACCGGTATTCACCGGTTTTTACCCTCAAATACCGGTACCGTACCAGTACCGACCGGTACCGAACCGTACCATGCCAGGTATATTCGGTACTGGTACCCACTTTTAGCGATTTTTGGTAACGGTATTTTCTGTACCGGTTGGTACCGAGCTCATCAAATCCTGTAACAACATAGCAACGCAAGTAATTGCACCGTTTAGTAACATCATCAAGGGGATGAGCAAATTGTATCGGGTACCGGTACTGGTATCAAATTTACCATACCGGGTATATTTTCAGTACCGAATGGTACCGACTTTTGACATTTTCGTTATCGGTTCGGCACCGGTATTCACCGGTTTTTACCCTCAACTACCATACCGTATGGTACCGAGCATATTCGGTGCCGGTACCTAATTTCGTTGATTTTCCGGATTGGTACTTTTGGTGCTGTTACCTGTACCAAGCTCATCCATATTTTAACGTGTTAGTACCGTAAAAACTAAACTGAAAACAACCGAATTTCTAACGTGTAGGACGGTGTAGGTCCTATTATTATATATTAGATTATTTAAAATCGTTTTTTTAGGACGAAGTGACTATCGTTACCACATCATTTTTATTTATGTTTTGATATTCGGTATCTGTTTGTCGTTACCGACACGCGTTTCGCAGACATTAGGTCCCGCCGCAACGCGCGGGCGGAAAATCAACTAGTTAGAATATAACAATGTTAGTGATGAAGGGGCAAATTTAGTGTTTAAAAAAATGTATTAACGTTATGAACAATTTACCCTATATTAATTAGGAATTAGGAGCTTTTGTTAATAAGATAAAATTACTGTTTATTTTTTTTTTTCTATTTAATTATGAATTTTTTTGTCTTAACTAGTTGAAGAGGATTACTAGCAACCAAATTGTGTATTACCACTATATGAGGTATTATTAACTGATCTACTGTGTTTAGTTTGTTCTTTACCACCTTTTATTTAGGGTGCACGGGGTACCAGGGGCGGATGTAAAGAGGAACAAGGGGTAGCCTCCGCTACCGCTTGGTCGGAAAATTTTTGACGTTTTTAGTGTAAATTTTGAAAAAATTTGACCTTTTTTTCGATTTCGTTATTGTTTATTTATAAAACGTTACCGCTTGGTCGGAATCTTAGATCCGCCACTGCGGGGCACCTTCGGTGACCCCATGCGGGGAGTGTGCTCACCGTGCTGGTACACCGCCACCAACAAAATTTTACCACGCGGGGAGTGTTTAGCTCGGTGTGTGCTCACCGATTGAGAGAGTGGAGATAGAGAGGGGGTGATTGGTTGTTAATGTGGGTCCACCCTTTTTCCATCAATCATGTTTTTTTCTTCTTTTTTTATAAAAAAATAATTGTGTGAGTGGAGTTATGCCAACATTTGAGTGCAAAATGGGGACTTAAGAGGGGAGTTGACATGGAATAACCTGATTGGTTGTGGCTAAGTGGGGAATACTCCCCACGTGGGGAGCACCCCGTTCACCCTAAGGGTGTAGGGAGTGGTTAAACACTTGAGAGTGGCAAACTAAAAAATCAATCAATGAGAGTGTGTCATGTCAAAGTGGTAAACTATGCTAAAAAATGTTAGCAATGGTTAGACACTTGGTAAAGTGGTAAACTATTTTTTTTTAAAAAAGAAAAAAAAGAATGATTGGTTGAGATGACATGGACCCCACCACACACCCCCACTCTCTCCCCTCTCCTCCCTCTCCCCCCATCGGCGTTCCCTCACCGATTTTTCTCCCCAAATCGGTAAAACCAATTCGGTAAAATGGTGGGCATTGGTACTGTAACAATCCGGATCAATATCCATCCAAAGTCGTTGTAACGTACCATCACAATACGCGAGCAAATAACTTGGAATGGTAAAATGATAGATAAATAGTTGCGGATTTAGTATTTATTTTAAAATTACTAAAAGTTCAAATTAAATAATAATAATAATAATAATAATAATAAACAATATCTACGGGCGTACCATCACAATGCATGAGCAAACATCTTAAAATGGTAAAACAAAATAGGTGAAGATTTAGACTTACAAAAAGATCAAATTATAAATTAATATTACTATTAATATTAATTAATAATTAAAGTTAATGTTCATGATAAATTTGTTTTCATATATATAACATGAGCAAACACGATAAAAAAAATAGGTGAAGATTTAGAGTTACAAAAAGATCAAATTATAAATTAATATTACTATTAAAATAATTAATTATTAAAGTTACTATTCATGATGAATTTGTTTTCATATGTACAGGTCTTAAAATTTCAAGTCTTTGGTCGAGTCGTATGAACAAGTTTTTAATTATGTCATGGTTGTAATTCGTTTCATGTGTCGACTTTTAAACAATGTTGTCTTGGTAACTTTTAAAACTTGTTGAATGGATGAACATCATGTGTTTTATTTCATATAGCATGGTTATGATATTTGCTATGGTATTAAGAAGTCACACCAAAATAAACCCACGCTTCCGCAAAGCCAGGGTGTGACAAGGAGTCATCTGTTGGTTTGCTCGTGTAGCACTACCAAAGACATTAGTAACTCCGGCATCAGTGAACTCTCCACCGACATGCTTGTCCCTTTGGTGGTTTTGGACGTGTACGATATCCGCCGTCGGGCCAAACGGAGAGCCTTCACCACCGATTTGAAAAGAAGAGTTTGGTTCAGCCATTGAAGAGTATTTTTAAAAAGAAAAGAGATGAAAATGGTTGTAAAAATGCGGTGGGCGCTAATGATGAAACACTGGATAATACTAAACTATCTCAGCTGATCGTCTCGTGTTCTATGGTTCAATCTCTATCCTTCACTCGCCAAATAGCTGATTCCACAAGGATGTCCTGCAAAACGAACAACACCGGTGACTCGCCACAAAGAGGAGAAGATGGGGGTTCTCCTTGTGACCACCCTCTTGCGTGAGAATAAGTAATCGCTTTGAGGATAAGTGTGTGTATAGAGTAAGAGAGTGAGAAATCGAATCCTTAAACCTAGAGGTAGAGTCTTCTATTTATAGCCGGAGAATAGTGAAGGAGGAGACCTGCCAGCTGGCCAGCGTTCGCCAGCTGTCCGACAAGGAGTAATATCCGTTTTGTCCCCTCTGATGTTGTCAGTCTCTGAGGTGATGTGGGGTACGGTTATTCGCTCCAGCTAGTCATTCGCTTGTGCTGGCTGTCGTCTTGTCCTCCTAGGATCTTGCAACCGCTGCTGACGTCTCGCTATTGGTGCCACCTATCGTCCTTTCTGTCTGCAGAAGCATCTTCTTGTCACCAGGTGTCTTCTTTCAGAAGCTTCTAGAACCTTTTAGATGCCTTTTAGTGACGGAGACGCCAGCTTAAAGTGGTGTGATCCCTTTTACATGTGTTTATATATATATATGATTTGGGATCATATGTCTTCAACCACATACATCGCGTATCGTAGTTGGGTAAGCACCTTTCTTTTCAAGTGTAGGTCCACAAAAATACCTTTATCTATCAAGCATTATCACTTGTAATTTTACCACCAAATTAATTAACAGCCAAAACCGTTTAAAATGACCGTAATTCTATTATTGTGAATTGTGATTGCTTATTTAAAAATATCTGCCACCAAGTGTTTATTTTTATAATATTATTTATTATTAACACATGATGGGCGTTAGAAAACAGTTAGATAACATTAATTGCTCAACATACCTGATTTCCGACCAAAGGTGGTGGCTACCAAGCATGTTATGGGGTCACATGGAAATAGTTTTCCGGGATAGCATCGCCGACAGGCGACACACACGTGCCTTTCACCGTCATGGTCCCACCACATTTACTTTATATTTATATAACATTAAATTAAAAGGCCGGTGACCACCTAACTTATTTTGACAAAATTCCACTCTAACTTTTCTAAATTAACAAAAGTCACTCTTTAAATTTCCAATTTGATAAAAACCAATTTTCTAGCTTGATAAAAATGACCCTTCTACTTTTTAACTTTTTATAAAAGATCCTTATACTTTCTAACTTCTTATTTACCCTCAAACTTTTGATACGTAAACCATTCTACCCCCAAACTTTGCTATAATATCAAAGGTAACCCTCTAACTTTGTAAATATTACTTTGACCCCATCAAGTTTTCAAAGTTTCGAACTTACCCTAAAACTAATTTCTACGTTTTTATTTTTATGGGCGTGTCGGTATAAATTCGAGTTCGTCTATGCTTTAACGTAATTTTTGTTAGAAAACGAGTTAGGTCAATTATAAAATGTTTTCTATGTTCGTTTTGAGTTGGACTACGTTTCCATGTCACTTTTATTTGAAAACACATCGGGTCAAATTCAGAACATTTTGGTTTGACTGTATAAATATGAGTTATCATACGTTCTGAAGTAAATTTAGTTTGGAAAGGAGTTTGATCCAACGCCGCCGCAACGCGCGGCATGTAAAAAAACTAGTCACATGCATGTTTGTTATTCTTCGGTATGTGTGTCCGACACCGGTCCATGGTACATACATTAGATCTTTTATGTCCATTAATTAGATTTTCTCATGTTAATTCACTTCCACCGACACTTGTTAGAGGATGACATTGGTTGGGTTATATGATTTTTTTTTTTTTTTTTATTTGTGTGGACACATGTTGGCGTTGCTTAGTTTAGTAACGTGTTCAATTCTTATAACTCAATTCATGTTATTTGTTTTTTAAACATATATATTTACTTACCTAAGAGAGAACTAAATGATTTTGGTCTAGGATATCAAAGTGTTAGAAAAAAAGAATTAGTTGAGTTCATTCAAAATTAAAAAAAACAAAAAAAAAACAATGTTATAATTTAGGGCCATTCCAACGTTTTTGGAGGCTCTAAGCGAACTACAAAGTCAGGGCCCTATTGAATTGGTATAAAAATTGAGATTGAGATTTGAGACGTTGAATAACCATAGCGATGATTTTTCCTAATCTTGCCCGCTCAATCCGCAATTAGTTTCACATTAGTTACTCAAAAGACGCCGTAAGTAACGAGAGTTGATGTGTTATGTGCGTGGACAATGCAGACTCCTAGTGTAAATCCTAAATGTTGGGCGTAGAAACGTTGGTTAAATGGCAAAAAACAAGTCTAATATATGAAAGGAAATAAAATTGGAGTCCCTTTTTTTTTGGTGGCCCTAAGCGTTAGCCTAGGTTGATAAGCCTTATAGGTCGGCCCTGTTAAATTACTGTCAAGAAAAAAAGAGAAGTTAGTTGAATAGAAATAGAAGTTCTCAATTCATTGTGATCACAACTCGTCAGTTTCAAAGTTTCAATAAAGATTACTTGATCTAGGAGCATAAGTAAACTTCATTTCAATGTCAATATACCCGAGTCAAATGATAATTCTATCTAATCAAGTTTTAAATTTATAAAACTAGTAGAATTTCTCCGCACGTTACGGCAGGAATCCGGTAAAATTTATTACGGTATTGTTACGGTATCGACACTTGATATAGCAACCGAAAGACAAAACTCAAAAATCAAGTCATGATATGCACAAAACGACAACGATACATATTTTATGTTGACGAAAACCATAAAAACAAATATTAGTAATGATTTTAAACGAATACCAATAATGATTATGTTGGTACCGTTACCAATGTTGTTCGCCTAAGATTGACGCAACACCAATATTGTTGGGACGATATACGTTTGGTTCGTCACGGTATTGGTATAATATCAATACCCACTATAGTTTACGATATAAAATAGATACTATATATAGCTACCGAAGTTGTTCGCACGATATTGATTCAGTTCATTGTAAGGAAAAAAAGGTAAAGTTTTCGTCAGGGTACTAGTTCGGTTGATCACACTAAAGAACAAAAAAAATATCAATTAGATTTGATTCGTTCGGTTTTGAACAAAACATTTAGTGAAACAAAGATAAAATAAGCACATCCCGTTAATTCTGAATTCGATTACACTATATTATTGGAATGACGAAAAGGATAACAACATCAATATATAAAAAAATTAGTAATACGTGTGATTGTGGTAATGATTACTTGTACATTACCACTCACAAAAAAAACCCGGTTTTAGAAAAAAAAACTTAATATCAAAACATAAATAAAATCAGGCACGTCGAAACAACATACTAAAAATTATATAAATTATGATATATATAATATAATTAAGTTATAAAATAATTAAAACTAAAAAAAAATATTAAAAAATCTATTATGTAATAAAAAAATTGAAAAAAAACAATATTATAAAAATCTTTAAACACTATTCATCAACACTTGCTTTTAATATGTATAACTAGTGATATTCTCGCGCTTCGCGGCGGGATTAAGTCGGTATCAATTTGGATTTTTAAGATACCGGCACTCGCTATAGTATTTGAAAGAGAAAACACTACATCTATCGAAAAAAAACACACATCAATACGTTACCTATATTGTTTAATTGATATCGGTTCGGTTCATTTGCATTTCAATTCATGTTTATTTTATTTCAACATTACGATCTATGTTTTTGAAAACGGGCATTGTGCCGCTTTAGTACCAAACCCAATCGAAACTGACTAAACAACATATGTATCGCTACCAGTAGTTATTTTTATTGCTTTTGCTTTCGATAACCTGATACTGTCTCGCCACCATACCGCATCGAACAACATCGATACCGATATATATTCATTTTATGATTTCATGTTTGATAATTGGTATTTTAATCATTATCTTATAAGTTATATGGAAAAAATATGTTTAAATCAATTAAAGTAAAAAAAAATTAGAAAAAACAAATATTAAAAAGAATAATAAAACAGTATTCATCCTCTCTTTCTATTAATCTGATTAGTTATATGGAAAAATATGTTTAAATCAATTAAAATAATAAAAAAATAAAATAACAAAAAATTAGAAAAAAACAATATTAAAAAGAATAATAAAACACTATTCATCCCCTCTTTCTATTAATATGTACTAGCGGGATTTGCCCGCCCGATGCGGTGGGAAGTTGGTTCGTATCGGTTCGATTCGTTACGCAGAGGATTTGGTCGGTAACAATACGGTTCGACACCTAGTATATAATCATATTTCCAAAAGAATGTACGTCTTTTAGATTAAAAACGAATATCGACAATTCGTCACGGCACTATTTTGAATAAAACTCTTTTTCAAGAAAGCCTATACATGAACAGTGAGGAAAAAACTAAAGGTGGTCGCATATTCGGTTATATAAAGACTATAATGAACGCGAGTTTTCGAAGGAAAATTAAATCAAATAAAAACTAAATGTCCAAGGCGTATATATTTTAAAGTATATCGATACATGTTCCCGTAATACCGATATTGATAGCGACGTTGTCAATACTTATTTTGTTTGTCACGGTAGCGTTATGACACCGATACTTGGTCAACCCTACGAACGAAAAAAAGATTGTATTTCGAACACAACCATGTTATTTTGAGCCAACGTAAGCAAGTCATCAAAGAAAATACAAATTAGTAAAAACAAAGTAAATGGGTTAAAATCAATTAGGAAACAAAGAAGAATCAAGCATTAATAAAAAAACTAATATTATTAAAAAAGTAAGTTTACTATTCATCAGAAGTTTAAAATCATACGTACTAGATTTTGCCCCGCCCGCGTTGCAGGGCACTAAGCCTAATATTTCTCTCTCATAACATGTCCGTCTGTGTTTCGATTACTTGTACATACTACTCATAACACGATCTCAAAAAAAATTACATTGAGTCAACCAATTAAATTAAAACACTATCATACTTTGCTTATGAAAACAAAAACGATAGAAAAACAATAATTTTAAACTGGGGGAAGAATAAAAATTACACCGAGTCAAACAATTAAAACAAAGCACTACTATAGTTTTGTAAAAAAAGAAAAAAAACTAAAACGATGGCATGACTGTAATTTTACACTGGGATCAAAATCGTAATTTGATTGGGAAAGCAAAGGAAAACGATGGCAAAATGTAAATTTAGATTGAGGGCAAAATTGTAATTTGGTTGGGTTGGGAAAAAACAAAACTAATGGCAAAACTGTAAATTTAAACGGGTCAAAATCGTAATTTTGAATCGAGGGCAAAATGGTAATTTTTAGTTGGGGGTGAAAACATAATTTTATTTTGAACTGGGGTAAAAACGTAATTTTGAACTGATGGCAAAATAGTAATTTTAAAGCGGGGATAAAATCGTAAATTGGTTGGGCCAATGGGGGAGTGCCAGACAGCTTCCTAACACTATTCCCCCATCTTGTATATGTAGTTAAACACTTGGGGCAAAATCATAATTCACTGGGAAAACAAACAAAAACGATGACAAAAATGTAAATTTAAATTGAGGGTAAAATGGTAATTTAGCTGTGAGGAACAAAACAAAACAAAACTAATGGCGAAACTATAAATTTAAACGGGGCAAAATCGTAATTTTTAACCGAGGGCAAAATTGTAATTTTTAACTGGGGCAAAAACATAATTTTATTTTGAACTGGAGGTAAAAACGTAATTTTAAACTGATAGTAAGATCATAATTTTAAAGCGGTGACAAAATCGTAATTTGATTTAGCCTAAAGCAGGTGAACTATTGTTTACCAAATTTCATAAATGTTATAGAGTCAATGAAATCAATTAAGTAACAAAATAATGAAATAATCAAAAGTATATATAATATTATAAAAAGATTTGTGTACTGTTCATGAGATGTTTGTTTTAATATGTATAATAATAATGTATAATAATATTCGTTCAACGTTTTAACATTTGTTTTTTGTTTGGTAAAACGGTCTCGTCGCAACTAGCAATGCGTGGGTCTTAAAAACTCATTTAAATTAATAGGGTAAATTATGGGTTTTGTCAGTCTACTGTTTTAGTTAAGAGAAAATTACCAAAATAGCCAAGAAAAAGTTTGACTTACCAAAATAGCCACCTCATGAGTCCTTGGAGAGGGGCATCACAGATTCAAATGCACGGGATGGCTCTTTCAAGACCCCACATGCATCTTTAAATATGGAAGTGACACGTGTCTCAATGGTTAGGTAGACTCCTCCAATGCCTCAGCAGACTCTTCCAATGCCTCAGGCAGACTCTTCCAAATATTTTAAGAAAATACTTTAAAATATTTAAAAAAATACTAAAAATATTTTTTTAGTATATCAAGATGATGGTTGTCGATTACCGGAGAAGACAATGGTGAGGTAGGGGTGACCGGAGTGGAATCGGAGATGGTGAACGGTGTACGGTGAAAAGTGAACGGAGATGTAGAGGTTGAGTGGAGGTGTTGTTGTTGGTTTTCGATGATAGTTGCAGGTCGGTGAACAATGGTGGACGGTGTAGGAGGTCCAGCGGTAAATGAGTGGATGGTTGCAGGTCGGTACAGGTAAGTAGCAGAGGTTGAAGGTGATGACGGGCTGTGAGGCTGTGGTGTTAATGGTTATGCGTCGGTGATGTAGAAATATTTTAAGAAAATACGTATATTTTTAGTATTTTTTTAAAATATTTTAAAGTATTTTCTTAAAATATTTGGAAGAGTCTGCCTGAGGCAATGGAAGAGTCTGCTGAGGCATTGGATGAGTCTGCTGAGAGGCATTGGATGAGTCTGCCTGAGGCATTGGAAGAGGCTGCTGAGGCATTGGAGGAGTCTACCTAATCATTGAGACACGTGTCACTTCCATATTTAAAGACGCATGAGGGGTCTTGAAAGAGGCATCTCGAGCATTTGAATCCGTGATGCCCCTCTCCAAGGACTCATGAGGTGGCTATTTTGGTAAGTCAAACTTTTTCTTGGCTATTTTGGTAAATAGCTCTTTAGTTAAATCCCGGTTTTAAACTACTGGTTTTTGCCGTGAACACTTTGTGAATTAACTCTTTTTTTCATTTAAGTACATGGAATAACAAATACTTTTATTTAAAGCTTTGAAAGTATTAAAATTAACTGATTAAATTTCTATTGAATCACCGTCGAAAGTTAATAGTGATGACATACATAAATAAAGTTTAAATTAAAAAAAAAAGACCATATAATATAATATTGAGTTATTACACCTATACTAAGGACGGTGAACTCAATAATTAAAGGGTCTTGCTATTCACACACACCCACCAACCTTTTTGTCTATTTACACACCCCCCAGTGTCGACCTGTGGCCAGAACGCGGCGTTTTGGTCCGGTTAACCAGACAAATATTGACGGGTGTCTGACGGGTCTGTTGACCTGACCAAAACGCCGAGCTTTGGCCGCGTTCTGGTCCTGTCAACCAGACAAAAGCCTGACACCCGGTCAGTCTTTTGGCTGGTTGACAGGACCAGAACGCGGCCAAAGCTCGGCGTTTTGGTCAGGTCAACAGACCCGTCAGACACCCGTCAATATTTGTCTGGTTAACCGGACCAAAACGCCGCGCTCTGACCACAGGTCGACACTGGGGGGTGTGTGGATAGACCACATGTGTGTGTGAATAGACATGGCCTAATTAAAACATAAAGTTAAAATTAAAAAAAGACCATACAATATAATATTGAGTTATTACACATATACCAAGACGGTGAAGTCAATAACAAAAAAAAACTAGTAAGATTCTCTCTGCTTCGAGACAAGAATTCGATCGCCATCTGTTCGGTTTGTAGGTATGGACAATCGTTATACTAATTGAAAGAAAAAACCTTAAATCGATCGAAAACAATAAAAACGAATATCAATACCAAAACTGATGTTGTTCAGTTGATATCGGTTTAGATGGTTTGCTTTCAATGCTTATTTTTTTTCAACATTGCCATATAAACTACATTGAAAACGGCTATACTACTGCTATCGTACCAAACCTGTTGGAAATTTTAGTGAAAATGAGTTTTCACTAAATATTTAGGACATCAATAATTATATTTATATATGTGTTGTATAAATAATAATTCGTGAGTTTGTGTTCTATGTTGTGAGAGCATCATAATAATGAATCAAACTCTGTCCAAAATGGAGTTAAGATGAATAGAATATCGATGCTCGAAGTTGAGTGATTGAAGTGAATATTTCTATGTTGGGATTGAACCCTACAAAGGAACAGTTGATAAAGCCAAAACTGGTTCAGAAAAGTGGATCTATAATAAGCAGTTGTTTGTACATAATCTCTCCCCTTGAAAGTGGCCCTAACATCTGATGACTCAAAGTGCTTCTCATTCACAACAACTGTTGATCCAAAAGACTGATGAAGAATGAAAGTGCTGAAGCTCAATCTACTGATCTACAAATGTTCTTAACAACATAACTCAAATGATGATTCTAAAAATGTTCTTAACAACATCAAGAAGCACAAAATAAAGTGCGAAATACAAATTGTCATTTAGTTCAAAAGCCATAAACTTCTTCTTTAAGCTTGATTATCTTCATTCACAAAATTCAACTTCTTCTTTAGATTTTGTGTGTATGTGTGGAGACTGGAGCGGCAATCGTAAAAGATGATACGTACGCTAACGTTGGTACATGGGTTGAAACCAAAGTTTTCAACTTATTGAGCACTGTTCGTGGCAAGATAAAGGTGGCTCGAACTTTATTAGTTGGTCCACATAGTTTCGGAGGTTGATACTCTTCTTTAAAGTTTTCAACCTTCGCTAACTTTAGGTAACTTTCATCAAATTTAGGGTTTATGACCACTCTATCATATAATGGCAATGTTCCATTAGCTAGAAACGTCGCATCCGTGCCAAATCGAGTAATCGATGTCCAGGCCTTCAAGAAAAGATGAATGGTGCTAGCATCACCCAAGCAATGGTGATGTGTCACTCCAATAGAGATTCCAGAATTCGGAAAAAGTGCCACTTGAAGGGAGAACATAGGGATCTTTGTTGAACCGGAGGTTTTATCAGCATGACCTAGTAGAGGTATAAGATGGTAAAACATCTCACAATCTCGCGGATGGTTTCCGGTTAGTTCATGAAAATCTAGGTTACATTCTGCGAAAGTAACAACGACAAAATCACCTTCGACATAACAAATTTCGGGCTTTTGGGTAGAAGTAGGAAATACGATCAAGTTACCGGCGAATGGGAAAAAATGTTGAAGGGTGATTGATAACGAGTGTTTGAGATTTGGAATAATGGTTTCGGTGAATTGAATTTGAGGGATGGAAAGCTCATAAAAGAATAGAATTTGAGTGATGGTACCGAGCTCATCAAATCCTGTAACAACATAGCAACGCAAGTAATTGCATCATTTAGTTTACTTTTCATCCACAACCCAATGAATAGTAACATCATCAAGGGGATGAGCAAATGGTATCGGGTACCGGTACTGGTATCAAATTTACCATACCGGGTATATTTTCAGTACCAAATGGTACCGACTTTTGACATTTTCGTTATCGGTTCGGCACCGGTATTCACCGGTTTTTACCCTCAAATACCATACCGTATGTTACCGAGCATTTTCGGTGCCGGTACCTAATTTCGTTGATTTTCCGGATTGGTACTTTTGGTGCTGTTACCTGTACCAAGCTCATCCATATTTTAACGTGTTAGTACCGTAATAACTAAACTGAAAACAACCGAATTTCTAACGTGTAGGACGGCGTGGGTCCTATTATTATATATTAGATTATTTAAAATCGTTTTTTTAGGACGAAGTGACTATCGTTACCAGTTACCACATCATTTTTATTTATATTTTGATATTCGGTATCTGCTTGTCGTTACCGACACGCGTTTCGCAGACATTAGGTCCCCGCCGCAACGCGCGGGCGGAAAATCAACTAGTTAGAATATAACAATGTTAGTGATGAAGGGGCTAATTTAGAGTTAAAAAAAATGTATAACGTTATGAACAATTTACCCTATATTAATTAGGAATTAGGAGCTTTTGTTAATAAGATAAAATTACTCTTTATTTTTTTTCTATTTTTTCTATTTAATTATGAATTTTTTTTTGTCTTAACTAGTTGAAGAGGATTACTAGCAACCAAATTGTGTATTACCACTATATCAGGTATTATTAACTGATCTACTGTGTTTAGTTTGTTCTTTACTACTTTTTATTTAGGGTGCACGGGGCACCATTGGTGACACCTATATATATTATATATTAAATTTTGAAGACAATGAACAGTAATAATAATAATATAACATTAAAATTTGAAGACAATAAACAGTAACATCATCAATAACAATAAAATTTAAAGATAATAAACAGTAACATCATCAAGGGGATTAACAAATGGTATTAGTATCAAATTTATCAAACCAGGAATATTTTCGATACCGGTAAATTTGAAGACAATAAACAGTAACATCATCAAGGGGATTAACAAATGGTATCGGGTACTGGTACCAGTATCAAATTTACCAAACCGGGTATATTTTCGATACCGAATCGGTACCGACTTTTGACATTTTCGGTATCGGTTTGGCACCGGTATTCACCGGTTTTTACCCTCAAATACCGGTACCGTACCAGTACCGACCGGTACCGAACCGTACCGTGCCAGGTATATTCGGTACTGGTACCCACTTTTAGCGATTTTTGGTGACGGTATTTTCTGTACCGGTTGGTACCGAGCTCATCAAATCCTGTAACAACATAGCAACGCAAGTAATTGCACCGTTTAGTTTACTTTTCAGCCACAACCCAATGAATAGTAACATCATCATCGGGATGAGCAAATGGTATCGGGTACCGGTACTGGTATCAAATTTACCATACCGGGTATATTTTCAGTACCGAATGGTACCGACTTTTAACATTTTCGTTATCGGTTCGGCACCGGTATTCACCGGTTTTTACCCTCAACTACCATACCGTATGGTACCGAGCATTTTCGGTGCCGGTACCTAATTTCGTTGATTTTCCGGATTGGTACTTTTGGTGCTGTTACCTGTACCAAGCTCATCCATATTTTAACGTGTTAGTACCGTAATAACTAAATTGAAAACAACCGAATTTCTAACGTGTAGGACGGTGTAGGTGCTGTTATTATATATCAGATTATTTAAAATCGTTTTTTTAGGACGAAGTGACTATCGTTACCACATCATTTTTATTTATGTTTTGATATTCGGTATCTGTTTGTCATTACCGACACGCGTTTCGCAGACATTAGGTCCCCGCCGCAACGCGCGGGCGGAAAATCAACTAGTTAGAATATAACAATGTTAGTGTTGAAGGGGCTAATTTAGTGTTTAAAAAAATGTATTAACGTTATGAACAATTTACCCTATATTAATTAGGAATTATGAGCTTTTGTTAATAAGATAAAATTACTGTTTAATTTTTTATTTCTATTTAATTATGAATTTTTTTGTCTTAACTAGTTGAAGAGGATTACTAGCAACCAAATTGTGTATTACCACTATATCAGGTATTATTAACTGATCTACTGTGTTTAGTTTGTTCTTTACTACCTTTTATTTAGGGTGCACGGGGCCGGGGGCACCTTCGGTGACCCCATGCGGGGAGTGTGCTCACCGTGTTGGTACACCGCCACCAACAAAATTTTACCGCGCGGGGAGTGTTTAGCTCGGTGTGTGCTCACCGATTGAGAGAGTGGAGATAGAGAGGGGTGATTGGTTGTTAATGTGGGTCCACCCTTTTTCCACCAATCATATTTTTTTCTTCTTTTTTTATAAAAAAATAATTGTGTGAGTGGAGTTATGCCAACGTTTGAGTGCAAAATGGGGACTTAAGAGGGGAGTTGACATGGAATAACCTGATTGGTTGTGGCTAAGTGGGGAGCACCCCGTTCACCCTAAGGGTGTAGGGAGTGGTTAAACACTTGAGAGTGGCAAACTAAAAAATCAATCAATGAGAGTGTGTCATGTCAAAGTGGTAAACTATGCTCAAAAGTGTTAGCAATGGTTAGACACTTGGTGAAGTGGTAAACTATTTAAAAAAAAAAAGAAAAAAAAGTATGATTGGTTGAGATGACATGGACCCCACCACACACCCCCACTCTCTCCCCTCTCCTCCCTCTCCCCGCATCGGTGTTCCCTCACCGATTTTTCTCCCCAAATCGGTAAAACCAATTCGGTAAAATGGTGGGCATTGGTTAAACATCGGTGCCGATGCCTATTGCCGAAACCACTCTGCACCCCCTAAGGTTATACGTAGTGGGGCGGTATGCCCAAGCATAGCGCCGGTATGGCGCCGGGCACACCGCCACGAGGGGCGCCATCAACCGGAAATTTTGGGGAGGCGCGATGTGTATAGCGCGGTGGACGAAATGTGATTTAATATTTTGACCGTTTAAAAACGGTCATATTGAATAAAAAAAAATCATGGAAAACGGTCATATTAAATTATATTTTAGGTATATGCCAGTTATATGGAAAACGTTATTTGAGAAATCCCACTTGGAACGACCTTCAACAAATATATGAGGTGCATCTAGAAAAGCATGGAATACCCGACATGATTGGTAGCTTGGATTGTCGTCAATGGCGTTGGTATAATTGTCCAACCGCATGGCGAGGTCAACATACACGGGGTGATCAAAAAGGGCCAACTATGGTATAACAAGTTGTTGCGTCATACGACCTTTGGGTTTGGTCGGCCTTCTTTGGTGTAGCCGGGTGTTTTAACGATATTAATACGTTAGAGGCTTCACCATTAATAGAGAGCTACATTTCTGGAACTATACCAAAGGCCGGTTTTCATGCGAACGGGAACGACTACGAGCATGGCTACTATTTGGGCGATGGTATATACCCGGAGTATTCGATTATTGTTAAAACGTTTTCTGAAACGTTCGATGAGAAAAGAAATTATTTTAAAAAATTACAAGAGTCTTCCAGAAAGGATATCGAGAGGTGTTTTGGGATTCTACAGCAACGATGGCATTTTATCAGAAATCCTTGTCGCATGTGGCATAAGGATAAAATACGAATGACCATGTATGCTTGCATCATTTTGCATAATATGATCATTGAGGATGATGGAAAAGCGATATGCCAAAACTACATTCAGGAAGATTTAGTCGAAGGAACCCAAGCAACAATGGAAGAGAGACTCGCAAATGCTCAACTATTGCGATCTAAGGAAATACATAACACGTTGAAGGCAGATTTGGTTTAGCATGCTTGGGCGATTCGCCCAATTCGATACAACAATGACGACGAAGAAGATTCCGAGGAAGAAGAGGTTGAGGAATTCGAAGACGGGAACTTTGAAGACGTAGGTTTGGATGCTGGAGAAAACGAAGAGGAAGAAGGAGAGAACGAAGACGAAGAAGATTAATCTTTGAAGTGTTGTTTTTTTAATTTTTTTAGTCCAACTTTTTTTTTTGGAACCGTTTTTTTTTTTATGTTACTGTATTTTTTTTTATGTGTAATGTTTTTTTTTTTTTAGTGTAATGTTTTTTAATTTAATGAAATGAATTTTAATTTTATAAAGTTAGAAAATAATTATAAAAAATTAGAAATTAATAATTGAGTAATGATTAGACGGGGGCTTTATGACTACGGGCTTAAAATGCATAAGGTCCCATAACGCCCACACGCTGACGTGGCGCGCCACGTGTCGCATAACGCCCACAAAGGGGCGTTATGACTACACATGGCCTAAGTAAGTGAAACATTTATATCTTCATTTTTTTTGCTACATCATCGTGTAATTTACTTTTCCTTAATCTTATTTTAATTTGATTCAATTGCTTTAAGCAGTTACTTGATATATAATAAACATATTATCATTATCATGTTGAAAAGAGAATCTAATTTAATATATTATATTTTAAGCATTTGGGTTTTCTCTATTGTGGTGAGTATTCGTAACACAACGAACCAATGTTATCGTTCTGACTTAGTTTCTTTTCTTTAATAACTAGTTATATCCCTCTGCGCTTCGAGCCGGAAAATCAGATGGTATTATTTTGGTTCGTTATCATCGTACCGACACTCATTATTGTAATCCGAAGAGAAAATCTTACATTAATCGAAAACAATAAAAATAAATATCAATAGATACCGATACTAATGTTGTTCAGTTTATATTGGTTTGATTCGTTTGCGTTCTTGCTTATTTTTTAACATTGTGATATAGATTTTATTGAAACGAACATTATACTGCTATCATACCAAACTGAATCGAAACTGATTGAACAACATTTGCATCGATACCGGTATTAATATTTATTGTTTTTCTTTGAATAACTTGACACCATATCACTACCATACCGTACCAAACTGAACTGGACAACATCAATAATGGTATGTATTCATTGTTATGGTTTCCTGTTTAATAAAGGATACCGTGCCACTACTGTCGTGAACCGGACGCACAACAACGGTTTTGGTATCAATATTTATTTTATTGTTTTCTCTTTCGATAAGCTGACGTAGTATCGCTACCATACGAAACATCGGTACTGATACCTAGATTCATTTTTATGGTTTCCGGTTTCGAAAATTTTCATTTATACAACTATATTTTCGACGATAAATGAATATCGGTACAAGTAGTGTGAAAATCTGAATCGGCATTCAAACAACATTGGCGCCGGTACAACGTTCGTTTTTATAATTTTCGGTCGATGTGAAACACATGTTAATTTCTGTAACGAATGCATATATCGCACCAGTACTGTAACAATCCGGATCAATATCCATCCAAAGTCGTTGTAACGTACCATCACAATGCGCGAGCAAATAACCTGGAATGGTAAAATGATAGATAAATAGTTGCGGATTTAGTATTTATTTTAAAATTACTAAAAGTTCAAATTAAATAATAATAATAAACAATATCTACGGGCGTACCATCACAATGCATGAGCAAACATCTTAAAATGGTAAAAAAAAATAGGTGAAGATTTAGACTTACAAAAAGATCAAATTATAAATTAATATTACTATTAATATTAATTAATAATTAAAGTTAATGTTCATGATAAATTTGTTTTCATATATATAACATGAGCAAACACGATAAAAAAAATAGGTGAAGATTTAGAGTTACAAAAAGATCAAATTATAAATTAATATTACTATTAAAATAATTAATTATTAAAGTTACTATTCATGATGAATTTGTTTTCATATGTACAGGTCTTAAAATTTCAAGTCTTTGGTCGAGTCGTATGAACAAGTTTTTAATTATGTCATGGTTGTAATTCGTTTCATGTGTCGACTTTTAAACAATGTTGTCTTGGTAACTTTTAAAACTTGTTGAATGGATGAACATCATGTGTTTTATTTCATATAGCATGGTTATGATATTTGCTATGGTATTAAGAAGTCACACCAAAATAAACCCACGCTTCCGCAAAGCCAGGGTGTGACAAGGAGTCATCTGTTGGTTTGCTCGTGTAGCACTACCAAAGACATTAGTAACTCCGGCATCAGTGAACTCTCCACCGACATGCTTGTCCCTTTGGTGGTTTTGGACGTGTACGATATCCGCCGTCGGGCCAAACGGAGAGCCTTCACCACCGATTTGAAAAGAAGAGTTTGGTTCAGCCATTGAAGAGTATTTTTAAAAAGAAAATAGATGAAAATGGTTGTAAAAATGCGGTGGGCGCTAATGATGAAACACTGGATAATACTAAACTATCTCAGCTGATTGTCTCGTGTTCTATGGTTCAATCTCTATCCTTCACTCGCCAAATAGCTGATTCCACAAGGATGTCCTGCAAAACGAACAACACCGGTGACTCGCCACAAAGAGGAGAAGATGGGGGTTCTCCTTGTGACCACCCTCTTGCGTGAGAATAAGTAATCGCTTTGAGGATAAGTGTGTGTATAGAGTAAGAGAGTGAGAAATCGAATCCTTAAACCTAGAGGTAGAGTCTTCTATTTATAGCCGGAGAATAGTGAAGGAGGAGACCTGCCAGCTGGCCAGCGTTCGCCAGCTGTCCGACAAGGAGTAATATCCGTTCTGTCCCCTCTGATGTTGTCAGTCTCTGAGGTGATGTGGGGTACGGTTATTCGCTCCAGCTAGGCATTCGCTTGTACTGGCTGTCGTCTTGTCCTCCTAGGATCTTGCAACCGCTGCTGACGTCTCGCTATTGGTGCCACCTATCGTCCTTTCTGTCTGCAGGAGCATCTTCTTGTCACCAGGTGTCTTCTTTCAGAAGCTTCTAGAACCTTTTAGATGCCTTTGTGTGACGGAGACGCCAGCTTAAAGTGGTGTGATCCCTTTTACATGTGTTTATATATATATGATTTGGGATCATAAGTCTTCAACCACATACATCTCGTATCGTAGTTGGGTAAGCACCTTTCTTTTCAAGTGTAGGTCCACAAAAATACCTTTATCTATCAAGCATTATCACTTGTAATTTTACCACCAAATTAATTAACAGCCAAAACCGTTTAAAATGACCGTAATTCTATTATTGTGAATTGTGATTGCTTATTTAAAAATATCTGCCCCCAAGTGTTTATTTTTATAATATTACTAGGTTATAACCCGGGAATACTCCCGGGTTGTGAATCTTTATATCTAAAAAATAAATATACATCTATATATATATATATATATATATATTAATAAAAATATACCATGTAGTTGTGAATCTTTATACCCGGGAACTTCCCGGGCAGGAAAAATCAATTTATAATCTAATTATGTCATTAAATAAATTAAAAGACATGTTTTCAAACGTTAATAAGTATTTAAATAAATAAGTTAAAATTTGGTGTCAATACTATCCGGTACCAATGTTGAAATTAAAAGACATGTTTTCAAACGTTATTTGCTGTAAAATAACACTTTTTTTCCATGGGACGCCTCCTTCCTTTTCTTTACATGTGCACCCCTATGTTATGCGATACACTACCGGTTAAGCCAAAGCACTTATGAAGAAATGAGTTGAGCCAAACCACTTTTTTTACCATAATCCCAAAGAAATAAAGCCAGTTACGTTTTTACCTTTTTTAACCGAAACCCGATTACCAAACCTGACCCAATGCTAACTAAACCAAGTATTTAACACAATTGTACATGAAGCCACACATGACCTAAGTAAAAACATAACAAAAACTTTCCACAACAAAACTTTTAAACACATTAAAAGAAGATAATTGAGATATATTTCCTTTTTTAAACAGCCAACAAATCAAATTTTATTAAAAAAAACAGATTAGCATTGTGCTAATCCACATCCAAAAACAAAAACAAAAACAACCAGACAAAAACTACATCATAGACCCAAAAAAATTAACACGAAATTTCGCCGATTTTCCCATGATAAACCAACGGATTTTGAGTGATGTTTAACCCATAGGTACGCCAAAACTCGAATTTCCTACTTTAAACTCTCCACCTTAGGTTGCTTACGGTTGAAGATAATATTGTTTTGACTTCGCCAAATACACCACACGACCGTTAGAATAATGGAGTAGACAACCTTTCTCCACTTCACAGAGCCTCTCGCTTGCTTATAAAACTTCAACTGGAAAACGTGCGTTTTGTAAGATGATATTAAATATTATCAAAATAATAATAAATTTACAACCCAAAATAACCCCTCTTTTTTTTCTTATTTCTAATCCAGATTTGTCATCATAATCTTGATTATCTGATTAATTACCAGTCCAATGTTACAAAGATAGTTATGTTTTCATCTGTACAGAATCATTTCTACCCTATAGAATTTCCTTCTGCTGCTGCTGGCTTCAACCGCTTGTACATTATGCTTTGAATGTCGTACATTGGCGATCCATCAGTCAAATATCATCTCCATTATTGTCATTAGACTGCCAAACACAACAAATATCAGTTAAGAAATTCAAGCTACAATTTGTTTACCACTTTAGAAGTGATACGTGTCTGGTCATGTACTTATTAGGATTTCTTACTAATTCAACACCGACTACCGTTGATCGTGACCTGAATACTCCGTTTCTGCAGTTGACTGGTTCTGACCTTCCGTTGACTGTAACCCGATCTCACCAACAAACTCCGAATACTATTATTCCATGGCAAGAACAAACATAAAGAATGAGCGATAAATACAGAACCCAGTAAATAATTATATAAACTAAAATCCCATTCATACATATCAATAAATAAAAAGTCTACAGCAAGAATTTATGATATAGATAGATAACCTATTGTAGAGTCTCAATCTTATCCCTCGAGCTTCAGTCTGACCTTGTTGACCAGCTTTGACTGAGTTAACTGGGTTTGATTGAGTTGACTCGTATTTGACCGGTCTCCCATAGAATACACACCTGGTCAGAAGTATGCAACAGATCGACCATGGAAGATGAAAAGAGAATGTGGATACAAAATAGAGATGAAAGAGACCGACTCACCTCTCGTTTGATCTGGTCATATTCATGTACTTCGTGTGTATCATGTCATTGAGAAACCTGCTACCTTCGATCGGTGTTAATCCCTGCAAATCATGAGAGAGAACGATGTTAAAGAATTTTAAAATGGTAAACAAAGAACAAACTCAGATCTGACACTTTCGGCTCTGTATCAAGTCATCAAGTCAAAAGATGAAGATTTTATTCCACTCTGAAATTGTAGATCAACAACATATCTTTGATGTAAGTAAACCAAACATTAATAATAATTCTAATAAAAGTGTGAGAAAGCTGATGTTTGGTTATTCAATAAGAAACGGATTATTTACTTATATTTATTATTGGTTTTATTTTATTGTGGGAGAATCCATTTATCGTTGACCTTTAGGAAGGGAACAGGTGGAGATTCTTAACCGGGTTGGGGATGCCACTCAAGAAGAACATGTTTACTGTCAATAGCATCACGAATGTAACGATACATGTTAGTAATAGCAAGTCTAGAGTAGTACCGAATCAAGAACCCATGCATCATTTATTGTTTACTAAGCACGAAGAACTTCAATCTCGAAAACCAAAGTTGAGTTAGGCTGGATCCCCAAAGCAGGAAAACCGCCAGCGCCATAAGCGTCGTCAGGAGTGCACTGCAATAATTAACTGATGTCATGACGATGACCCTTGCAGCAAAACAGTACACGAGTTTTGTTATTTAGAAAATCAATTTATATAAACAGGTGTTGTATGTTACCGTTAGCCGAGCAACTTCTCCCAATTGAATTCCCTAAACACCTTCATCCCAACCTGCATTGATAAAGGCAAGTCAAACATATGAAATCTGAAAGAAAGAACCATGTCAGTTAGATATCAGGCTATTATAAATAAACAAAAGCACATATATTTGTTCACTTTGCCAGGTCTTAATCTTGTTTAATATTAAATCGACAATCTTTATAAAAGAAGAGATAAATAGAACTTTGATCATGAACTCGGTATTGATTTCTTGCATACAAAACAACATCTAAAAGCATCTTAATTACTGTCGGAGTTTAAAGACAAAACAACAAAATAAGCTTTATTTACAACCAGGGGCTGCTGCGCCTCTCTCACCTATTTTACATAAACCTTTTTTTAAGCAAACATTTCAAATCCCCTAACAGGCCACTTTGCTGAATATATTAGTGCATCTATGTAAAATTTAGGACTGTTGATGAATGTAGAGTCATTCTATTACTTCTTATTCAAAAACCTAACATAAGAATTATCATTAATCCATAATTAGGTAGAAGCGAAAAAAAAAAGCAAGACATGATAGTTTGGTAAGAAGTATGTGGTTCGAACACTATTAACCACAGATCTACCCATTAAATTTAAAAGCTTGGATTTTCATATTTAATTCAAAAGCCTTAGCCATGCCAAAAGCGGTTGCAGATGCTAGAGCTCCAATGGCAGCCATTTGTAGGGCACTCCAAACTGGTGAGAGAAGATTGCGTCTTAGAAGCTCATAAGTCAACCTCGCAAAAGCATAATAAGCTTCACCAGTTATAGATGAAAGAAGATTTATGGTGAATTTATTAAGTCCTTTCATTTAATCTAAACATAAATCATCCACCAAATCACGATTTCAAGTGTATATAACATATGGTGGTTTCAGATTGTGTAGATGACAACGAAAAGATTATGGTAAATACAGGATGAAATGCGTAGGGGATAACATACATCAAAGAATCGAATAAACGGCTTCAATAGAGAGAAGAAAACACAGAGATAGATCAGAAGCATGAAAGCGGAGGTGAAGTTATCCAGGGTCGTCTCCGAAAATCTTTGAAAATCTTTTGGCCCTGGGCGAATAGAAAACACGGGCGTTAGAGCAACTTTAAAAAAAATATATAAAAAAGTTTTAAATATACTCGTAACATGCCCAAAATGTGTCTGCTTCATCAGTTTTTGTATCATAAAAGGGAAAAAAAAACATTTCAAATATTATTTTGTTAAATTTAATTTCAATAATAATAATAAGCAAAATAAAAAAAAGTAAATTAACTTTTAAACTAAAATAGAAAACTTAAAATAGAAATAGGTAAAAAAACGAAAAACAAAATAATGTTTTATTAGAAATATACTACAGGATAAAGGGAATTAAGAAGCTTTATATAGCTGGGAAAATACTGAAGGAAAAAGAGAATTAAAATGTATTGAAAACCTTTGCAGGGAATCGAACTTTAGATGATCCAGCTAAACTCTCTCCAAGCGGAATGAAGGCTACTGTACTAACTTTTTTTTGGTGAATATATGAGAACCAAAACTTTATATATAAACTTTATATATATATATATATATTTTGTTAAAAGAAAAGAACGGTTCAGGCCCCGAGGGAGTTTGGGCCTTGGGCCATCGCCCATCCTGCACACCCTCCGGGCCGGCCCTAAAGTTATCTGTTAGGGTTTACAGAGAAAATAAGAGAGAAAGTGGTCTCAAAAATTGAGGTTGTGGCTTTTATATAGATCCGAAAATACGGGTATTAGATGACCCAAACTGAAACATACACTAATTAACCGACAGTAGATAATACTTAACTAAAATCCAGTTTCGCAGGTTCATACCTGAAGCTTAAAAGGTTATTTTTCCAGGGCAGTTCAAAGCTGCTCAGTTTTCGGAAAATAGGTACAACAAATTTTCAATTTGAAAGACAAAGTCAAACTAAAAATAGTTGAGGTGGTGCAGCCGACAGGCGTTTAGCATTGACTATAGAAATAAGTGAATTCAACTAAACTTCTTATATAACATAACTTTAGGAGTTTACGAAAATACCTCATATGGCCAACCATCAACGACAAAGACATCTAATGAGTAGTGATCCACTGTGGAGAAAGAATGTGCTTCTTGGATGTTCAGTCTAACTTCAGCCAGCAAGGCTGTCAACTGGAATCTTAGACATCTTGGATGTTCAGTCCAACTTTAGCCAGCAAGGCTGTCAACTGGAATCTTAGACATGTTAGTATTTGTGAACTGTTAAAGCATACTCAAAAGAAAGTTCATATAGATGTAAATCCCTTCATGGCTATGTTTGTTTTAAAGAAACAAATAACCACCTGACTTCGAAGCTTTTGTTTATCATCTGTTGAAAACGTAATCTCGCATGGGCCTGTATGGAAGTTAATGAAAAAAAAGAGTGTCACAAATAAAATGTGATGAAGAGAAATATCATTTAGCTTACAAATATGTATATATGTGAGGCTTCTGAAGAAAATAGTGCAATATACCAAAGTGGGAAGTTTAAATGTGATTTTAAAGTAAATTTATTGCATGCTAATGTAAGAAACTATAGTGATTCTTGAAGAGGCACCTGGGAATCATTTGCGTTAAGTGCAAGGGCTTCAAGTTTAACTTATATGTCTACAACTTAAACCCAAGTCCTTAATTTTGAAACTCCAAACCGGTAAAGTACACTTTAAAGCCTTGATATCAAAGTTTTTAAGCCGAAAACCATGAATTCGTAGGAGTAATCATTACCATCAACCTTATATACCTGAATCACCAGGGGGGGACACTGATGTTTGTTATAAACCTATCACTGACGCCGTCGATGGCGCTACTGCTTTGTCTCCGACCCTCGAGGCCATGAGAAGTAAAATGGGATCTTCTAATTAAATACGGAAAAAATAACTGTTCATTGAAACAATAAGAAGAGTCGTCAACTCTAAAAAGAGAACTTATTTGAAAATTGAAAACATTAGGGTTACCAGAAGTAGAATGTAAAGCACCTCAAATCTTCCCCATGTTAACCTCTTTCTTCCATGATTTTCAGTTAACACCTCAAATCAAAATATGTAATTAAAAAAATAAAAAAGAAACAAAATGAGACATCTAATAGTGAAACCAAACTTAATCCAAAATTGGGTCACCGAGACTAAAACTGTAACCAATTAGTGGTTAAAGTGAGATTTCATACCTAATTGATTGTATTGTCTGGAACAAGGATGATTCAATCAGAAGGAAAACACTTCTAAAATGGACGTAGAAGAAGAACATGGCGTGTTGATATCTAGGGTTTGTCAAAGAGTGTACCTATTTGTTGAATCATTTGCAGAAGACGATAATGATAGGAGTAGAGCGATGAATGTGAGGGAGGCTAGGGTTTACATAATTGTCAACAGTATCAATCCTAACATTATAGATCTAAATTCAAACGATAACACATTAGTGAATAGAAAAAAACATGGAGGATCTATAGAAAACAAATGCCCTGTAATAAATCTCTTACCAGAACACCACGAAGAAGAAATCTCCATCAAATCGCAATAAATCTCTTACCTGAACACCGCGAAGCAGCAATCTTCATCAAATCGCGGAAAAAAAATTATAATTGACTGAAAAGGTGAAGTGTAGATGGGAGATGTGATAGTTCGCTATGGAATTAGGGTTTGAATAGGTGGGAGAAGAACAGAGCGTGAGAGGCTGTGAAGCATTAGGGTTTAATAAAAACAATATATAGTATCCATGACCCGAATACAAAGCCCCACCCGAGCTTATATGGATCCCGCGTCCCACATCTTTATTGGTTTGTGTTTGAGAATTTTTGTTTGTGTATTGAGAATTGAGATGAATTCCCTCCCAAAATCAATCTTCACTAAACCAATGGATGCCACATAAGCAAAATGGCTCCACCATTCAAAGACAAATGGCCCAAATCATCTCATTTATTAATATATATAGATTTATTATTAACACATGATGGGCGTTAGAAAACAGTTAGATAACATTAATTGCTCAACATACCTGATTTCCGACCAAAGGTGGTGGCTACCAAGCATGTTATGGGGTCACATGGAAATAGTTTTCCGGGATAGCATCGCCGACAGGCGACACACACGTGCCTTTCACCGTCATGGTCCCACCACATTTACTTTATATTTATATAACATTAAATTAAAAGGTCGGTGACCACCTAACTTATTTTGACAAAATTCCACTCTAACTTTTCTAAATTAACAAAAGTCACTCTTTAAATTTCCAATTTGATAAAAACCAATTTTCTAGCTTGATAAAAATGACCCTTCTACTTTTTAACTTTTTATAAAAGACCCTTATACTTTCTAACTTCTTATTTACCCTCAAACTTTTGATACGTAAACCATTCTACCCCCAAACTTTGCTATAATATCAAAGGTAACCCTCTAACTTTGTAAATATTACTTTGACCCCATCAAGTTTTCAAAGTTTCGAACTTACCCTAAAACTAATTTCTACGTTTTTATTTTTATGGGCGTGTCAGTATAAATTCGAGTTCGTCTATGCTTTAACGTAATTTTTGTTAGAAAACGAGTTAGGTCAATTATAAAATGTTTTCTATGTTCGTTTTGAGTTGGACTACGTTTCCATGTCACTTTTATTTGAAAACACATCGGGTCAAATTCAGAACATTTTGGTTTGACTGTATAAATTTGAGTTATCATACGTTCTGAAGTAAATTTAGTTTGGAAAGGAGTTTGATCCAACGCCGCCGCAACGCGCGGCATGTAAAAAAACTAGTCACATGCATGTTTGTTATTCTTCGGTATGTGTGTCCGACTCCGGTCCATGGTACATACATTAGATCTTTTATGTCCATTAATTAGATTTTCTCATGTTAATTCACTTCCACCGACACTTGTTAGAGGATGACATTGGTTGGGTTATATGATTTTTTGTTTTTTTTTTTATTTGTGTGGACACATGTTGGCGTTGCTTAGTTTAGTAACGTGTTCAATTCTTATAACTCAATTCATGTTATTTGTTTTTTAAACATATATATTTACTTACCTAAGAGAGAACTAAATGATTTTGGTCTAGGATATCAAAGTGTTAGAAAAAAAGAATTAGTTGAGTTCATTCAAAATTAAAAAAAACAAAAAAAAAACAATGTTATAATTTAGGGCCATTCCAACGTTTTTGGAGGCTCTAAGCGAACTACAAAGTCAGGGCCCTATTGAATTGGTATAAAAAAATTGAGATTGAGATTTGAGACGTTGAATAACCATAGCGATGATTTTTCCTAATCTTGCCCGCTCAATCCGCAATTAGTTTCACATTAGTTACTCAAAAGACGCCGTAAGTAACGAGAGTTGATGTGTTATGTGCGTGGACAATGCGGACTCCTAGTGTAAATCCTAAATGTTGGGCGTAGAAACGTTGGTTAAATGGCAAAAAACAAGTCTAATATTGAAAGGAAATAAAATTGGAGTCCCTTGTTTTTTGGTGGCCCTAAGCGTTAGCCTAGGTTGATAAGCCTTATAGGCCGGCCCTGTTAAATTACTGTCAAGAAAAAAAGAGAAGTTAGTTGAATAGAAATAGAAGTTCTCAATTCATTGTGATCACAACTCGTCAGTTTCAAAGTTTCAATAAAGATTACTTGATCTAGGAGCATAAGTAAACTTCATTTCAATGCCAATATACCCGAGTCAAATGATAATTCTATCTAATCAAGTTTTAAATTTATAAAACTAGTAGAATTTCTCCGCACGTTACGGCAGGAATCCGGTAAAATTTATTACGGTATTGTTACGGTATCGACACTTGATATAGCAACCGAAAGACAAAACTCAAAAATCAAGTCATGATATGCACAAAACGACAACGATACATATTTTATGTTGACGAAAACCATAAAAACAAATATTAGTAATGATTTTAAACGAATACCAATAATGATTATGTTGGTACCGTTACCAATGTTGTTTGCCTAAAATTGACGCAACACCAATATTGTTGGGACGATATACGTTTGGTTCGTCACGGTATTGGTATAATATCAATACCCACTATAGTTTACGATATAAAATAGATACTATATATAGCTACCGAAGTTGTTCGCACAATATTGATTAAGTTCATTGTAAGGAAAAAAAGGTAAAGTTTTCGTCAGGGTACTAGTTCGGTTGATCACACTAAAGAACAAAAAAAAAAATATCAATTAGATTTGATTCGTTCGGTTTTGAACAAAACATTTAGTGAAACAAAGATAAAATAAGCACGTCCCGTTAATTCTGAATTCGATTACACTATATTATTGGAATGACGAAAAGGATAACAACATCAATATATAAAAAAATTAGTAATACGTATGATTGTGCTAATGATTACTTGTACATTACCACTCACAAAAAAAAAACCCGGTTTTAGAAAAAAAAACTTAATATCAAAACATAAATAAAATAAGGCACGTCGAAACAACATACTAAAAATTATATAAATTATGATATATATATATATATATAATATAATATAATTAAGTAATAAAATAATTAAAACTAAAAAAAATATTAAAAAATCTATTATGTAATAAAATAATTGAAAAAAAACAATATTATAAAAATCTTTAAACACTATTCATCGACACTTGCTTTTAATATGTATAATGTATAACTAGTGATATTCATCGACACTTATAACTAGGGATTAAGTCGGTATCAATTTGGATTTTTAAGATACCGGCACTCGCTATAGTATTTGAAAGAGAAAACACTACATCTATCGAAAAAAAACACACATCAATACGTTACCTATATTGTTTAATTGATATCGGTTCGGTTCATTTGCATTTCATTTGCATTTCAATTCATGTTTATTTTATTTCAACATTACGATCTATGTTTTTGAAAACGGGCATTGTGCCGCTTTAGTACCAAACCCAATCGAAACTGACTAAACAACATATGTATCGCTACCAGTAGTTATTTTTATTGCTTTTGCTTTTGCTTTCGATAACCTGATACTGTCTCGCCACCATACCGCATCGAACAACATCGATACCGATATATATTCATTTTATGATTTCATGTTTGATAATTGGTATTTTAATCATTATCTTATAAGTTATATGGAAAAAATATGTTTAAATCAATTAAAATAAAAAAAAATTAGAAAAAACAAATATTAAAAAGAATAATAAAACAGTATTCATCCTCTCTTTCTATTAATCTGATAAGTTATATGGAAAAATATGTTTAAATCAATTAAAATAATAAAAAAATAAAATAACAAAAAATTAGAAAAAAACAATATTAAAAAGAATAATAAAACACTATTCATCCCCTCTTTCTATTAATATGTACTAGCGGGATTTGCCCGCCCGATGCGGTGGGAAGTTGGTTCGTATCGGTTCGATTCGTTACGCAGAGGATTTGGTCGGTAACAATACGGTTCGACACCTAGTATATAATCATATTTCCAAAAGAATGTACGTCTTTTAAATTAAAAACGAATATCGACAATTCGTCACGGCACTATTTTGAATAAAACTCTTTTTCAAGAAAGCCTATACATGAACAGTGAGGAAAAAACTAAAGGTGGTCGCATATTCGGTTATATAAAGACTATAATGAACGCGAGTTTTCGAAGGAAAATTAAATCAAATAAAAACTAAATGTCCAAGGCGTATATATTTTAAAGTATATCGATACCTGTTCCCGTAATACCGATATTGATAGCGACGTTGTCAATACTTATTTTGTTTGTCACGGTAGCGTTATGACACCGATACTTGGTCAACCCTACGAACGAAAAAAAGATTGTATTTCGAACACAACCTTGTTATTTTGAGCCAACGTAAGCAAGTCATCAAAGAAAAGACAAATTAGTAAAAACAAAGTAAATGGGTTAAAATCAATTAGGAAACAAAGAAGAATCAAGCATTAATAAAAAACAAATATTATTAAAAAAGTAAGTTTACTATTCATCAGAAGTTTAAAATCATACGTACTAGATTTTGCCCCGCCCGCGTTGCAGGGCACTAAGCCTAATATTTCTCTCTCATAACATGTCCGTCTGTGTTTCGATTACTTGTACATACTACTCATAACACGATCTCAAAAAAAATTACATTGAGTCAACCAATTAAATTAAAACACTATCATACTTTGCTTATGAAAACAAAAACGATAGAAAAACAATAATTTTAAACTGGGGGAAGAATAAAAATTACACCGAGTCAAACAATTAAAACAAAGCACTACTATAGTTTTGTAAAAAAAAGAAAAAAAACTAAAACGATGGCATGACTGTAATTTTACACTGGGATCAAAATCGTAATTTGATTGGGAAAGCAAAGGAAAACGATGGCAAAATGTAAATTTAGATTGAGGGCAAAATTGTAATTTGGTTGGGTGGGGAAAAAACAAAACTAATGGCAAAACTGTAAATTTAAACGGGTCAAAATCGTAATTTTGAATCGAGGGCAAAATGGTAATTTTTAGTTGGGGTGAAAACATAATTTTATTTTGAACTGGGGGTAAAAACGTAATTTTGAACTGATGGCAAAATAGTAATTTTAAAGCGGGGATAAAATCGTAAATTGGTTGGGCCAATGGGGGAGTGCCAGACAGCTTCCTAACACTATTCCCCCATCTTGTATATGTAGTTAAACACTTGGGGCAAAATCATAATTCACTGGGAAAACAAACAAAAACGATGACAAAAATGTAAATTTAAATTGAGGGTAAAATGGTAATTTAGCTGGGAGGAACAAAACAAAACAAAACTAATGGCGAAACTATAAATTTAAACGGGGCAAAATCGTAATTTTTAACCGATGGCAAAATTGTAATTTTTAACTGGGGCAAAAACATAATTTTATTTTGAACTGGAGGTAAAAACGTAGTTTTAAACTGATAGTAAGATCATAATTTTAAAGCGGTGACAAAATCGTAATTTGATTTAGCCTAAAGCAGGTGAACTATTGTTTACCAAATTTCATAAATGTTATAGAGTCAATGAAATCAATTAAGTAACAAAATAATGAAATAATCAAAAGTATATATAATATTATAAAAAGATTTGTGTACTGTTCATGAGATGTTTGTTTTAATATGTATAATAATAATGTATAATAATATTCGTTCAACGTTTTAACATTTGTTTTTTGTTTGGTAAAATGGTCTCGCCGCAACTAGCAATGCGTGGGTCTTAAAAAATCATTTAAATTAATAGGGTAAATTATGGGTTTTGTCAGTGTACTGTTTTAGTTAAGAGAAAATTACCAAAATAGCCAAGAAAAAGTTTGACTTACCAAAATAGCCACCTCATGAGTCATTGGAGAGGGGCATCACGGATTCAAATGCACGAGATGCCTCTTTCAAGACCCCCCACGCATCTTTAAATATGGAAGTGACACGTGTCTCAATGGTTAGGTAGACTCCTCCAATGCCTCAGGCAGACTCTTCCAATGCCTCAGGCAGACTCTTCCAATGCCTCAGGCAGACTCTTCCAAATATTTTAAGAAAATACTTTAAAATATTTAAAAAAATACTAAAAATATTTTTTTAGTATATCAAGATGATGGTTGTCGATTACCGGAGAAGACAATATTGAGGTAGGGGTGACCGGAGTGGAATCGGAGATGGTGAACGGTGTACGGTGAAAAGTGAACGGAGATGTAGAGGTTGAGTGGAGTTGTTGTTGTTGGTTTTCGATGATAGTTGCAGGTCGGTGAACAATGGTGGACGGTGTAGGAGGTCCAGCGGTGATTGAGTGGATGGTTGCAGGTCGGTACAGGTAAGTAGCAGAGGTTGAAGGTGATGACGGGCTGTGAGGCTGTGGTGTTAATGGTTATGCGTCGGTGATGTAGAAATATTTTAAGAAAATACGTATATTTTTAGTATTTTTTTAAAATATTTTAAAGTATTTTCTTAAAATATTTGGAAGAGTCTGCCTGAGGCATTGGAAGAGTCTGGTGAGGCATTGGATGAGTCTGCTGAGAGGCATTGGATGAGTCTGCCTGAGGCATTGGAAGAGGCTGCTGAGGCATTGGAGGAGTCTACCTAATCATTGAGACACGTGTCACTTCCATATTTAAAGACGCATGAGGGGTCTTGAAAGAGGCATCTCGAGCATTTGAATCCGTGATGCCCCTCTCCAAGGACTCATGAGGTGGCTATTTTGGTAAGTCAAACTTTTTCTTGGCTATTTTGGTAAATAGCTCTTTAGTTAAATCCCGGTTTTAAACTACTGGTTTTTGCCGTGAACACTTTATGAATTAACTCTTTTTTTCATTTAAGTACATGGAATAACAAATACTTTTATTTAAAGCTTTGAAAGTATTAAAATTAACTGATTAAATTTCTATTGAATCACCGTCGAAAGTTAATAGTGATGACATACATAAATAAAGTTTAAATTAAAAAAAAAGACCATATAATATAATATTGAGTTATTACACCTATACTAAGGACGGTGAACTCAATAATTAAAACATAAAGTTAAAATTAAAAAAAGACCATACAATATAATATTGAGTTATTACACATATACCAAGACTGTGAAGTCAATAACAAAAAAAAAAATTAGTAAGATTCTCTCTGCTTCGTGACAAGAATTCGATCGGCATCTGTTCGGTTTGTAGGTATGGACAATCGTTATACTAATTGAAAGAAAAAACCTTAAATCGATCTAAAACAATAAAAACGAATATCAATACCAAAACTGATGTTGTTCTGTTGATATCGGTTTAGATGGTTTGCTTTCAATGCTTATTTTTTTTCAACATTGCCATATAAACTACATTGAAAACGGCTATACTACTGCTATCGTACCAAACCTGTTGGAAATTTTAGTGAAAATGAGTTTTCACTAAATATTTAGGACATCAATAATTATATTTAAATATGTGTTGTATAAATAATAATTCGTGAGTTTGTGTTCTATGTTGTGAGAGCATCATAATAATGAATCAAACTCTGTCCAAAATGGAGTTAAGATGAATAGAATATCGATGCTCGAAGTTGAGTGATTGAGGTGAATATTTCTATGTTGGGATTGAACCCTACAAAGGAACAGTTGATAAAGCCAAAACTGGTTCAGAACAGTGGATCTATAATAAGCAGTTGTTTGTACATAATCTCTCCCCTTGAAAGTGGCCTTAACATCTGATGACTCAAAGTGCTTCTCATTCACAACAACTGTTGATCCAAAAGACTGATGAAGAATGAAAGTGCTGAAGCTCAATCTACTGATCTAACTCAAGTACTGCTGAAGACTTAAATGTAACGCCCGTAATTACGTCTAGTAGAAATGCCATCCAAAAGACGCAAGAAACCCAACTTTTAACATGGACAAATCTTTCGCAATTTAAAAGGTAAAAACCCTATGTCATTAATTCATGATTTTTAACAAAATTTGGGCATGACCCATCCATAAGACGAGTATATCCCTGTTTTAACCATCAACAAAACAAACAAGTCTACAACCCGTTCTTGCAAGAGCAGGAGCAGGAGAAACAAGGGTTTACCCTTGTTCTTGCAAAACTCATCAATTGGCAAGGGAATTCAATGTTAATCGGCTGCATGTCTTAAATTCTCGATCATCTAAGCATACCTAGTGAAGTGGTAAGTCGAATTTCTTGATTTGGTGAATTGGAGAAAAAGGGTTTCAACCCAATCATGAGTTTGTGGTATGATTTGTGTTAATTAGATGTTAGGGTTACTCCCTAGAGTAGAAATCATGCTTGATTTTAGTTAATTGAAAGATTTTTAGCAAAACCCACTTTATGAATTTGTGATATGAATAGGATGATTTAAGTGAATTTAGTCATGCGAAATCTTGGAAATTATGGTGATGTTGTAATGCCTGAATCTTAGAAAATTATGTGGGATAAAAGAAAGGTATGAACTTGGATTGATTTTGATGAATTATAGGATGAACTAGTAAAAATTCATGATTTGTATGCTTGTAATTGATGTGTGTAAATTTGATGACCACCAAGTGTTTGATGAAATGCCTAGGAGAAAAATGTGTATAATTTGGATGATAAATGAATGAAAGTTTAGTTGTATTAAATGAATGAATGAATGTGTTATGATAGGCGTGAAAGAAGAAGGTTCTAATACTAGGAAATCGGAAGGCTTGCGGGATCGAGGTACGTTAGTGTACACCTTATGTTTTTATTATGTTGTCATATGTATAATAATCTCTAGTGTATTGAATTGTTATGTTGGAACCGTGAATGTTGAATATATCCGATTGTTGAAAGTAAAGTTAGATCCGTCATAAACGGATGTTGAGGAATGATTAAAATACGAAAGTTATCACATCATATCCGGTACTTTTTGTCGAACCGGGGTGTTACATTAAAGCATTGCGGGAGCTATAACAGTGGAATGAAGAATCAGTAGTTTAGTCTTGTATTGTATTGTATTTGTCTATTATAATCAGTTTTTTATGATCAGTGGTTGTTTAGGGCAGTAGTTAGAGGTTGTTAGGAGGTTAGATGTCACTTTCATGGTGACGTCAGCCAAAGATGCTCAGTGGTTGTTCTGTACTATAAATAGAACAGTATTCTGTACGAACATTCTAGTGAGCTCAGGCTGAGGGGGAGATTTGTGCATGCATGCATTGTAATTGAGTATTGTAATAAATACAATCATTCGATTTCATGTCAAACATGTTTGCTTAAACTTATTCTCTCATTGATTGTGTGTTAAAAGTTTATTTCATATTTCCACTGCAATTTATCTCTGTTTCATCTTCATTCTTATTAAACAAACACAATCTAGCAAACTCAGATCCTAACAATTTGTATCAGAGCTAGGACAGTCAAATTTGATCTAACAATCATTTTGACGTAAAAGTTCAGCTCAATTTCATTGATACTTTCGATTGTTCGTTTTGTTGAAAAACAGAGTAAGGTATAATCACGTTTAAAAGTTGATTATTCAGTGCCTGTAAAACAACCAGAATGGCGTCACAACCACAAGACGCTCACAACACTGGCTCACTCTTGAAACCACCTATGTTGATCAGATCTGAATACAACATCTCGCAGCGTAGGATGGGTCACATCTTAGCTCAACAAAATACAGGGTGTTGGAAGTCGGTTATCTTTGGACCACACGTTCCAATGGTGCCGAGGATCCAAAAGTTTTTGAACCTAAGAAAATTGAAAACTATTCCGATCAGGATTTTCAAAAAATTGAATTGGATGCCAAAGCATTTAGCATAGTTGCATCAGGACTCCCAAATGAAATTTATGCTGGGCTGTTACACTGTAACAGTGCCAAGGAATTGTGGGATGCACTTAAGGAACATTTTGGTGGTACTGAAGAAGTAATTGAAAACAATAGGGAGGTTTTGAATCAACAGTATGAAACCTTTTGTCACATTAAGGGTGAATCATTAACACATCAGTTTGAACGTTTTAGCTGCCTCATAAGTGAACTGAAACTTGTTAATGTTGAATTTGCTAAATCAACTCTAAATAGTAGGTTTCTAAGGTCACTTCCTGAAAAATGGGACACAATTGCTTTTGTAACCAGAAATTCAGTTAGGTTTAAAGAGTTGACACTGACTCAACTTCATGGTAGACTCCTCACCTATGAGAGAGAGTTGAACCAGAAAAAGAAGTTACAAGAGTCAGGGAAGGTTGCTGATGACTACACATTTGGTAGCACATCACTTCTTGGTCAAGAGGATTCTGGTAGTAGTAAGGATCAGGGTTATGATCATTATATTGACATAACTGCTGGTGGAGCTTTCAGTAACTCTGATTCTTACTCAACTAACTATGCTTTCACAGCTAGTAGTGAAAATTAGAACCCTGTCAGTCAATGCTTTGAACTCAATGATCTCCAGTATTTTGATCCTACTGATCTGGAGGAGATGGACATCCTGCACCAACTTGCACTGCTGAGTGTTAGAACCAGCAAATTTTATAAGAGAACAGGGAGAAAATTTCCAGGGTTACATGGGAATCTTAAAGTAGGGTTGGATAAATCAAAGATAAAATGCTACAAGTGTAACATGTTAGGACACTTTGCTAGAGAGTGTAGGTCACAAAGTAGTGGACCAATCATAACACACCCTAGTCCTAGACCCCAGAGTTCACAAAACACTGTGCATTATTACCAAAGTACCCCTGCTGCTCATGTAAGCACTGCTCACTATGCACACCCTGCAACCCCTGTTCCAGTGCATTATGTCCAAACCCCTTCTCCTCAAATACAGTATGTTCGGGCCCCAACTCCTCAGGTTAAGATGCAACAAGTTGAAACTCAACAAGCTACCCAAACATCTGCTCAAACAGATCAGCAAAGCTTCTTTACTCAAGGCTTTGTTGATTGGAGTAGCTTGCCTGATGAATTAGGAGATGAAAATTTTACTCTATATGCTAAAAATGATACTTCTAGTGATGATTTCTATTTTGTAGCATTAGAGACTATCTCAGAAGGGCTGGAAACTGAAGAAGGAGAATCCAGTGCAGAAACAGTAGATACAATTGCTGAAGCAGTGGTTACAGCTGCTGTTGGTGAACAACTGTTGGGAGAAGATTCAGAACCTCTAATAGAACCACTGTCTGACCCCTGGTGTGCTGAAGAAGAAGAGAAGAAGCAAGAATAGAGTGAGGAGAAAAATCCAGAAGAAAGTGAAAATGTCTGTGATTGTGCCATGATGGCTGCAACTAAGGTATCACCCCAGGTTCTTAAAAACCTTTGTACAGACAAATGCATCATAGCATTTGCAAATGTCAAGGAGGTTAATGAAAACCTTAGAGACAAGATGTTAAATGATGAATTACAATTTGAAAAATCTTTAAAAGAATTGAAAATCAAATTGTCTGAAAAAGAAAGTGAGATTTGCAGCCTCAAACATGAGCATAGCATAACCAAGGACCAACTCCAGGCAATGATAGAAAAATATCAGCCCTGTAAAAAGGAGTTGGAGTCCACCCAAATTACTTGTGAAAAATGGGTGGAATCCTGCAAAGGTTATGAAGTTATGCTTGAAAAACAGATCAAAAGAATGTAAAATTTGGTGTAGGTTTTAGAAAACATGACCAAGTTGAAAACACTGCTGCAAATGAATATGTTCAAACCACTGCTGAAATCATACCCACCAACAAGGATGGTCAAGAAGTTAAAATAACAGATAAAAATGGTAACAAAATCACTCTTGAAAGATCAGTGGACTCCTCAACCTTTGAGGAGATTGAGAAATACCAATTCAAACCCACATGGTCTGATGAGTGTGACCTCCTTGAAAATTTTAAACCCATGGATTTCACCACTGTGGATGGTGTCAAAGCTCCAAAGGCCAAGGTCATTCCTCTTAAGGACATCCCAACAGTGGTTCAAAACTCTGTTACAAAGGAGTCTGAAAAGAAGAAGAAAAGAGAAAAGATTAAAAACTTGTTTTGTGACTTTTGTGAGAAGAAAAATCATTTGACAAAAGATTGTTTTCATTTAAAAGCTTATGATATAAACAAAACAAGTACCATTGTGCCTTCAAAAAGCTGCACCATCTGTGGTAAAACAAACCATCTCACTCAGGAATGTGTGTATCTTAAAACCTTTGATGTCAAAAAGGAAGAGTACACTTTAAAAACATTCATGAGTTCATCAAGTCCACAAGTCAAGAAACAACTATCTTTTGTGCCTGTCCAAACAGCTGTTACAAAGCAGCTGAACCAAAACTCTGTTAAAAGAGAGGTTCAAGTGACAGATGCACCCCCTGCTAACCAATACCAAAGAGGTAAAGGTCAACCACCATACCCAAGGGTCCCACATGTTTATGAGGTTTACAAAAAGCCTTCTAAACCAAAAGTGAACAGACATCCCTTTGGATATCAACAGTTGATAGGAAATGGTCCCCAGTAGTTGTTAGAAAAGAATGTGTCAAAAGCTGCTCAAACCCCTGATCTAACCACTGTCCATGTTCCTGCACTTAACTCAGACACTGTTGAGACCCCATCCAAAGTTATATTGGCTTTGAAGACCCTCCTGAACTAATTATTTACTTGATGTGCAGGGAGCTTCTGCATGCTTAAATAGTCTTTGGTATGTAGATAGTAGAGGCTCCAGGCACATGACTGGATGTAGAGCCCTACTCAAAGACTTCAAAACTCATGGAGGGGGTGATATATCTTTTGGTAATAATAGTAAAGGGAAGGTTATGGGTTCTGGTACAGTTCAGTCTGGAAGAGTTAAGTTTGAAAATGTCAATCTGATAGACAATCTAAAATACAACCTCCTTAGTGTTTCACAAATTAGTGACAAAGGTTATGGATCATTCTTTACTAAGGAGTGTTGTAGGATTGTTGGACCAGAAATGGTTAAAAAGATTGAAGAAATAATAAAAAATGGAAAAACCCAACTTGTTGCTCAAAGGAGTGGCAATGTTTATGTAGTTGATTTGTCAAAAGAGAGCCCCATGATGATGCATGTCTGTTCTCAGCTGCCTCTAACAAAGAGACAGAACTATGGCACAGAAGATTGGGGCACACAAATCTCAAGAAAATCACTGCTTTGTCAAAACAAGGCCTTGTAAGAGGTCTTCCACAAAAATTGTTCACCTGTCCTGAGCATTGTGTTTCCTGCTTAAAAGGAAAACAACATAAAAGCTCATTTAAGTCCATTGAAGAGTCCAAAACAACCAAGTGTTTGCAAATGCTGCACATGGACCTGTTTGGCCCAGTAAAAGTCATAAGTCTTAAAAAGAAAAGATATTGTTTGGTAGTTGTTGAAGACTTTTCTAGGTTTACCTGGACTTATTTCTTACATTCTAAAGATGAGACTGCAGGCATTTTACAAGACTTTGTCAAACAGGTTGAAAAGCAATTTGACCTTCCAGTAAAAGTATTTAGGAGTGACAATGGCACAGAATAAAAAAATAGGGAGTTGGATGAGTTTTGTGTGTCAAAAGGAATTGTAAGGCAGTACAGCATTCCTAGAGCACCTGAACAAAATGGGGTTGTTGAAAGAAAAAACAGAACACTGATTGAGGCTGCCAGGACCATGCTTGCTGATTCAGGTTTGCCATTAACATTCTGGGCTGAGGCTGTAAACACTGCCTGCTATGTCCAGAACAGAGTCTTGATAAACCCCAGGCATCAAAAGACTGCCTATGAAATTCTGTATAAAATCAAACCACTGATCTCATACTTTAAAGTATTTGGCTACCCATGCTTCATTTTAAACCTAAAAGATTCAATTTCAAAGTTTGCAGCCAAAGTAGATTGTGGTTATCATTTGGGATACTCAACCACTGCTAAGGCCTACAAAGTGTTCAACACAAGGACTAAGACAATGGAAGAGACTTTGAATGTAAAGTTCAATGAACTTTCTTCAATGAAAATCTCTGCAAACCCTGTTGAGTTATTTGATCTTGATAAATTTACTTTTGAAAATGTTTCTATCAAGACTAACATTGCAGGTCCATCTCAACCACCTCCATCAGACAATGGATATGAAATCATCATTCCACAACAGAGGTTTACATCCATTGCCAGAGCAGCATATGTTCAAAACAGCTGTCAAAGCTCAACCACTGCTACCTCAACAGTTGTTGACCAAAGTAGCCCTTCAACCTCTGCTACCATATCCTCAACCACTGTTGATAAAGATCTGCCAACAGTGGATAAAAATCAACATGTTTCCACACCACTTCTTCCTATTCCTCCACCTCCATTTCAAGACCCTGTTGGATCATCAAACTCACCAACAGTGGGTAGCTCAGATGATTCACATCTGCTGCCCTCACCCTTAAATGCCATTGTTCCATACAAAGGAGAGTTAATCTTCTTGAAGTCTCATCCACCTGACCAAATCATTGGCAACATCAGTGAAGGGGTGCTCACAAGAAGCCAATACCAAAACATCTGTCTTTTTGCTGGCTTTCTATCACTCCATCAACCAGTCAAGTACCAATAGGCACTAAAAGACAACAGTTGGGTAGAAGCCATGCAGGAAGAGCTCCAACAGTTTAAAAGACAACAAGTATGGGAGCTTGCGCCACTGCCAGAGGGTGTGAGTCCTATTGGCACAAAGTGGGTCTTCAAAAACAAAACTGATGAAAGGGGCATTGTTGTCAAGAATAAAGCAAGGCTAGTGGTTCAAGGTTTCAGACAGGAAGAGGGCATTGACTATGATGAAACTTTTGCCCCTGTAGCAAGATTGGAAGCTATCAGACTGTTCATGGCCTTTGCTGTCAAATACAACATAAAGGTGTATCAAATGGATATCAAATGTGCATTCCTCTATGGTAAAATTCAAGAAGAGGTATATGTTTGTCAACCTCCTGGTTTTGAGGATCCATTTAATCCAAATCATGTCTACAAGCTAAATAAAGCTCTGTATGGCTTGAAACAAGCACCTAGAGCCTGGTATGAAACTCTTTCCACCTTTCTTCTTTCCATTGGCTTCACAAAAGGTAAAATTGATAAAACATTGTTTTTAAAATGGAAAGGGAAAGATTTGATGATTGTCCAGATTTATGTGGATGACATCATTTTTGGAAGCACATGTCCTAAAATGTGTGAAGAGTTCAGACAACTCATGACAGCTGAGTTTGAGATGAGTGCAATGGGTGAACTACAGTGCTTTCATGGTCTCCAAGTTAAGCAACTGCGTACTTTCATTCATCAAGGAAAATATGCCAAAGAACTTTTAACCAAATTTGATATGAATGATTGCAAACCATGTAGTACACCCATAGCAACCACCAAGTTAGTCATGTCTGATGAAAAGGATGATTTAGTTGATCAAACTCTTTATAGAAGCATGATTGGGTCTTTATTGTACCTAACTGCATCTAGGCCAGATGTCATGTTTGCAACATGTGTTTGTACCAGATCCCAATCAGCCCCTAGAAAGTCAAACCTTATTGCTGTAAAAAGGATATTCAGATACCTCAAAGGTGCTCCCACACTTGGTATCTGGTATCCAACTGATGGAAATATCAAGCTTTCAGGTTTCTCAAACAGTGACTTTGCTGGATGTAATACAACAAGGAAGTCCACTTCAGGAGGGTGCCAATTACTAGGCAATTGCTTAGTGTCTTGGTAAAGCAAAAAAGCAAGCAGCTGTTTCAACATCTACTGCTGAGGTAGAGTATATTGCTGCTGCAACCTGCACAGCCCAACTGTTATGGCTTCAAAATCAGTTGCTGGATTTTTGTATCACTGCCTTGAAAACACCACTCATGTTGGACAAGCATGCAGCAGAAAATATCATCAAAAATCCAGTTTCCCATTCAACCACCAAACACATTGACATCAGACATCACTTTGTGAGGGATTGCTATGAAAAAGGTTTGATTTCTCTGCACCATGTTCCAACTAAAGATCAGCTGGCAGATGTGCTAACAAAAGCATTAGACACATCCACCTTTGAAAGCTTAATATCTAGGATTGGCATGCTTAACATGGAATAACAGGCAAAATCCTGTTTTTCTATGAATAAAGCACTAAAATGTTTTCAGAAAAATCAAAAATACATCCTTAAAAATAGTTAAAAATGAAAATTTTTTATTAATCCTTAAAAGTCTGTCATAACCACTTTTTTGGTTCAAACATCTGATCTATTGTTATCATCCACTGCTAAAAGTCAACCTCTATTCCTTCATTATCCTTGTTAATCACTGCTGTTAAACCTCAGTGTTTTAACCCACTGATGCCTATCCACTGATAGTTAAAAGTCAGCCACTGTCTTCATTTTCACCAGTGAAACCCACTGATATTGATCATCAGAGGTTGTCACGTGGACAGTACTTAGCCGTCAGATCTTTGTAACCGCTGCCACGTCAACATTCACTTTCTCACTTTATAAAACCATGATCAAAACCCCAAACAGGGTTTTCACTGTCGAATCGAATTCAAAATTCCTTTCAAAAGCAGTTACCATCAAATTCCCTCAAATTAATCCATCTTCTTCCCCAAATCGCGATTCACCATGGCTCTCCCACTCAAAACTCCTCATAATTATTTGTGTACGCTTGAAAAATCAAGCAAACACACCGATTTCCACTCCGTCATAGATGCTCTTTTCTCATCAAAGTACAAAACTTTGTTGACTTGCAACCCACCCATCTACATTGAAACCCTACGTGATTTTTGGAAAAATGCAAAAGCCGAGGTTCAAGACAAAAAGCCTTGGGCTATTACTTCAACAGTAGGGGGAATTCAAGTGGAAGTCACACCACAATCTATCTCTAAATTTTTTGAAATAAATGATCACACATGTAAAAATTCTTTCCCAAAGGAAGAATACCAAACAGATTTACTTGAGAGAGGGTATCAGGAACAAATGAAAAATGATACTTTGCAAAAGGGAAGTTTTCCACCTCCCATGAGATTTTTATTTCATACCCTTCTCATGTGTGTTTCAAATAAAACTACAGCTTTTAATGAAATACCATTGAAAATCCAATACTTGGGCTACTATTATGACAGAAGAAAATTTTAATTACTCCCAAGAGATTTTCAATGACATGGTTAAAATATTTATAATATAAAAGAAAACAAAAAACCATTTTTGCTATTCCCAAGGTTTTTAAGTTTTTACTTACAAAAGAAAATTCCAAAAGATAGTGCATATGTGCTTATCAAAGGAAATCCTTTTCAAATAAACAGCCTATCTTCTGAAACTTTTACAAGGCTGTCAAAACCTTCCAAAACACAAACAGAGGAACCCGAGCATAATTTAGCTGAGACATCCTCTGCTCCTCAGGTTACTGCTGTTGAGCCCACTGCTCCTAGTGATCACAACAGCAGACCCACTGCTGTGAAACCCACACCAAAACCCACTAAAAAGCCAATCAAGAAAAAAATCCCAAACCCCCCCAAACCCTCCAAAAGGAATCTTCTAGAAGATGAGATCCCAAAAGTAATTCCTCTGACAACACAAAAGTCACCAATAACCACTGCTGCTACTTCCTCACAGCAGATGGAAGAAAGATCTCAACCTAAGCCGAAAACTCCTCCTGCATCCTCACAAAAGGATCAGGTTGTATGCACAGGGACACAAAATTATGAAGCTCTGGATTCACTTGAATCCATCTTCCACAGCCCTACTCCAAGGGCAAATTCTCTTTCAACCCCAATCCTCACTGCATAACTCCCACCATCCATTATACCCCTGTTGGATGCACTTGATATGGATCAGACACAAATTAGTTCTTCTCAACCACCTGTCAGTGAGAATATACTCCAACAAGTGACTGAGTCTGATTCCTCTATCATTGCTAACCCACCAACAGCTGAGGAGGTACACCCTATGAGTTACATGTAACTCTTGATGGTAGTTCAAGTGGAGCAGCAACTACAGGTGTTGAATCCACTGATTTACACCTGGCCAGTTGCTTTATTACTCAGACTCCCTTAAAGGCAATTTCCTCTTTGGGAACCAAGTTGACTACTAGTGTGTATCCAATACCCACTGGTGTGTTTACTATGGCAACCTCTGCTGAGGAGAGAAGTCCCCAGTACCAAGAACAAGGGGAAAAACATTTTGTTACCTGAAACGCGTTTAAAAACATTTCAGTGCTGTCCAGCTGGCTTCTATTTGGCTTTCACATTTTGTTACCTGAAACACGTTTAAAAACATTTTGTCAGTGGGAAATACTGGTGAGTGAATCCCAGTTTAATCAAGTTTGAATAAAAACCATTGTACAGTATTGAGGGCGGTCTCGCAATTACATTTGTTTCCAAGTCATACTAATTACCACCCACGGTACTGTCAACCAGAATTGTGGAAAGTTACTCCTCGCAAGGTAGTAACTAATTTTGTATACAAAACCCCAACATACCGACGATAATTGTATCCTTACAAATACTCAATAACTGCTTAATATATAATTAATCGTGTGAGGTTTTGTAAAAATAGTTAACAAAAAGGAGATTACTCACATTGCTGTCTTAGATTTTCTGTAAGGGTTCCCTGGGAATTATCTATAAATTACAAAAATGCACGCGTGTTAGTATAATAACCCATTTTAACATTAGTAATACCCTCCCCCGAGATGGCATTCCAATGACTACGTCAAGCAGAACCACGACAGCCATTACGGAACCCTAGATCAATCGGGCAGAGTATCTAATACGTATCCAGGGGTTATGATACTTACAACGGAGCAGAACTTCGTTATTTAGGGGGTATTATGCCCGGGCATAATGTATACTACGTGAAATTTAGAGAAAGAAAGAAAATTTTGAGCGAATTCGACTGAAGGCCCGAGCTCCAGCTTTATAGGGGCTAAGTTCGGGTTTCTCGCGGCCCGCGTAAAACAAGACCAAGGCCTACGCGGCCCACGTCAAAGAAGGTCAACAGCGTAGGTGATCCGGGTCAGCTAGTAGGTTCAACACGAGTCGGACACGTGTCAGCACAAGGGTTTGCCGCGTTCTTGATCTCTAGCGGCCCGCGTAAGATCCCTAAGGGGTCTACGCGGCCCGCGACAAGCCGCAAAATTTGATTTTTAATTATTTTTAATAATATTCAAGGTATTCGGGGTCCGTTTTCGCATATGGGGTGTGTTTTAAGACATATTGGGATAATTTAAAATATATTAGGGTGTCGAAAATAATTCGAGGGTGTCGGTTTTCTTTAGGGTTGTTATATCCTCCCCACCTTGTTTTAGAGCTCGTCCTCGAGATCTACTAAAATAGGTGTGGATATTTCCTTTGCATTTCTGTTTCAAGCTCCCATGTGTATTCTGTTCCTCTTTTGGAGTCCTATTTTACTTTGACCAGAACTAATCTCTTGTGCTTAAGATTCTTGACTTTCCTGTCTTCGATTTGTAGAGGCTTTTCTACAAACTTGAGTTGTTCATTTACCTCTATATCCCTAAGAGTCACTACAAGTGATTCATCAGCTAGGCATTTCTTGAGATTAGATACATGAAATACATCATGTATTCCTGCCATTTCCTCTGGCAGTTGTAGCTGATAGGCTACGGGTCCTATTCTTCTAATAATCTTAAAAGGTCCAACATACCTGGGACTTAGCTTTCCTCTTTTGATGAATCTTACCACTCCTTTCCAAGGAGAAACTTTTAATAATACTTTATCTCCTACTTGAAATTCCAATGGTTTTCGTATGTTGTCAGCATAGCTCTTTTGTCGATCACGTGCTGTTTTTAGTTGTGCCTTGACTTGAATGATCTTGTCAGTTGTTTCTTGTACTATCTCAGGTCCATATAGTTGCTTTTCCCCAATTTCTGCTCAACAGACTGGGGTTCGGCACTTTCGTCCATAAAGTGCTTCGAATGGTGCAGCATTGATACTTGTGTGATAACTATTATTATAAGAAAATTCTATTAAAGGTAAGTGATCGTCCCAATTACCTCCGAAATCAATTATGCAAGCTCTAAGCATGTCTTCCATTGTCTGAATTATCCTTTCACTTTGTCCGTCCGTTTGAGGATGGTAAGCTGTGCTTAGATTTAACTTGGTTCCCATTGCTTTTTGAAAACTTGACCAAAAATGAGAGGTAAAACGGCTATCCCTATCAGAAACAATTGATAAAGGAACCCCATGTAATGAAACTATTTAATTTACATATAATTTAGCTAACTGTTCCATACTGAAAGTTTCCTTCATTGGTAGGAAGTGAGCTGACTTGGTTAGCCTATCTACAATCACCCAGATTGTATCGTTACCTTTTGTTTGTTTTGGGTAATTTAGTAACAAAATCCATTGTTATAAATTCCCATTTCCACACTGGAATTTCTAGCTGTTGCAATAAACCTGAAGGTTTCTGGTGCTCAGCTTTAACTTGTGAACAGGTTAAACATTTAGAAACATAGGCTGTTATGTCCTTTTTCATTCCTATCCACCAAAAATTCTTTCTTAAATCCTGATACATTTTATCACTTCCAGGATACATCATATACTTGGACTTATGGGCTTCTTCTAATATACGATGACGTAGGTTTCCTAATTTAGGTATCCACATTCTCTTCTTATGGAATCTCCAAATTCCATCTGTTCCTTGTTCTAATTCCTTAATCATACCTCTTAGTTTTTCAGTATCATCCTTGATTACTGATTCTTGTGCTTCTCTAATTTGATCATTTAAATCTACTTTTAGATTTAATTTAAGAGAACGTACCCTTTTTGGCTTTTCATGATACTTTTGGCTTAAAGCATCAGCAACTACATTTGCCTTTCCTGCATGATACTGGATATCACAATCATAATCACTAAGCATTTCCATCCAGCGTCTTTGTCTCATATTCAACTCCTTTTGCCCGAATACATACCTTAAACTTTTATGATCAGTGAATATGGTAAACTTACTACCATAAAGATAATGTCTCCAAATTTTAAGGGCAAAAATTATGGCTCCTAATTCTAGATCATGGGTTGAATAATTCTCTTCATGATTCTTAAGTTGTCTAGACGCATATGCTATAACCTTTTGGCGTTGCATTAATACACATCCATAACCTAACTTAGAAGCGTCACAATAGACTATCATGTCTTCAGTTCCTTCTGGTAACGCTAGTATGGGTGCATGGGTTAATCTTTGCCTAAGAATTCTAAATGCTTCTTCTTGTTTTGGTCCCCATTCAAACTTAATGGATTTACAGGTTAACTTAGTTAAGGGAATGACTATTCTAGAAAAATCTTGAATAAACCTTCTATAATAACCGGCCAATCCTAAGAAACTTCTAACCTCGGTTGGTGACTCAGGGGTTTTCCACTTAGTAATCGCCTCAATTTTCGTGGGATCTACATGGATTCCTTCATGATTGACTAAGTGTCCAAGAAACTGTACCTGTTCTAACCAAAATTCGCACTTTGAAAATTTAGCATAAAGCTTTTCCTTTCTTAATAGACTTAGAAGTGCGTGCAAATGCTTTGCATGATCTTCCTTACTTTTAGAATAGATGAGAATATCATCAATAAAAACAATTATGAATTTATCCAAATATGGCTTACATATTCGGTTCATCATGTCCATAAATGCGGCTGGGGCGTTGGTTAAACCAAATGGCATGACAGTAAATTCATAATGGCCATACCTTGTTCTAAATGCGGTTTTAGGAATGTCCTCTTCCTGTACCTTTAATTGATGATATCCTGACCTTAAATCGATTTTTGAGAAAAATCGAGCTCCTTGCAATTGATCGAACAGATCATCGATTCTTGGTAATGGGTACCGATTCTTAATCGTGACCTTGTTTAATTCACGGTAGTCAATGCACATACGCATTGATCCATCCTTCTTTTTAACAAATAAAATTGGTGCTCCCCACGGTGATGAGTTTGGCTGTATAAATCCTTTATCCAACAATTCGTCTAATTGTTTCTTCAGTTCCTGCATTTCTGTGGGTGCCAAACGGTAAGGTGCTTTGGCAATTGGTGCTGTTCCTGGCAGCAGGTGAATTCTGAATTCAACTTCTTTGTCTGGCGGTAGTCCTGGCAATTCTTCTGGAAAGACATCTGAAAACTAAGACACTACTGGAATGTCTTTATTTCTTTTTCTTTAGTGTTAGTGATTATAGAAATCAAGTACACTATAGATCCTTTTCTTATATAGCTTGCAGTTTTCATCACAGAGATGAATTTAGTGGATCTAGATGGTTTATCACCTTTAATTGTTATCTTTTCACCCTTTGGTGAATTTACTTGAATTGACTTTTGATCACATAAAATACTGGCTTTATTGGCTATTAACCAATCCATTCCTAAAACTACATCAAATCCTGCCAGATTCATTGGGTAAAGGTTTGCAGTAAACTTTTGATTTAAAAATTCTATTCTTGCTCCATGCAAGATTTCAGAAATCCTAACCGTTTCTCCATTTGCTGTTTCTACTAAACATTCTTGTGGTAGTTTAGTTAATGACTGATTTAGAAGTTTGCAAAATGAAGTATTAATAAAACTTTGGTTTGCACCAGAGTCAAATAATACTTTAGCAAAAACATCATTAACTAAAAACGTACCAGCTATCACATCTGGAATCATTTGGCTTCATCTGCAGTCATAACAAATGCTCTAGCATTTTTAGTGTTCCTGTTGTTTGCAGCTGGGGCCAATTTTGGACAGTTTGGCTTGATATGACATTTTTCTCCACAGTTGAAGCACAATCCATTAGTAGGTTTCCTTTTGCAGTCTTCTTCCTTGTGCCCTGGTACTTTGCAGAAATTGTAGTAAGTGGACATCAATGCTTTTTCTTACAAGCTTTGCAGTATGGTGCAGAGGTAGAACCTATATTCCTACGGTTGGAATTCCCAAAACGGAATTCTTGGGTAAGACTTTGAGCTAGGTTTCTCCTCTGGTCTTCTTCTCTAGTACGGATTAATTCATCTGTCAAGGTGTTTGCTAGTTCTACAGCTTCTTCTATAGTTTGAGGTCTAACTGCCTTGACTACATGTCTAATCTCCCCGATTAATCCCCAGATGTAACGGGAGATCAATACCGGTTCAGGTGATGCAAGGGTCGGCACTATTATCGCATATTCAAAGAATGTGGTAGTATAACCCTTACTATCTACCCCGGTCATTCTAAGGTTCAGAAACTTATTCGCTATTTGTTCCTTTTCATTGGGAGAGCAAAATTTTCTTTCTACCATATTCTTAAATTCCTCCCATTCCATGTTGTATATCCTACCACTTCCTCTTGACTGGAGGATAGTGTTCCACCATTCTAAGGCTGAGTTTTTAAATAAATTAGAAGCAAACATTATCTTGTCTTCTTCAGCACACTTGCTTATTTTTAAAACAGCCTCAGTCTTTTCTATCCAGCGTAGAGCTGCAATGGGTCCTTCATTGCCCGAGAATTCTATTGGTTTGCAGGACCATAATTCTTTATAAGAACAACCATAAGGCATGGTTCTTCTTCTTTTGGGAATGGGCACTTGAAGTACGGGTCCATTGTTCACGTTGTGTTCTGGTTCAGTTGGTCGCTTACTGCTATGCTTACTTTTATTTTCCGCATCCTTAACAGTTTGGATAATAAATGGCATTGCATCTATAATTCCTTGTGCCACTATGTTTTGGATGGCACTATTATCCACTTGGTTTCCATTGTTATTGATGCTCGGATTCTCATTAACCAAGTTAATGTTACTCTGGTTATCGTTATTTAGATTTTCTTGATTTCCTTCGTCGGCCATCTGAATTTTAAACAGTTACCACGTATTAATATCACAAAATAATTTTTAATATAGCCAATCACATGACACGCATTTTGGTCAAAAGCGTCGATCATTGCGACTTTACTCTATTCATATAATATGCATCTATTACACACCAGTACTGAAATTAAAATTACAATACCGACTGAAATTTAAAGTTACACTACTAATAATAGGCATCCGTAGTTTTTTTTTTTCATACACATACACATACACACATATTATATTATTTTATTATTAATATTATTATTACTACCGTTTCCACCATCACATTCATGGATATGGATTCATCCACAAATCCATATTACGCTCGACGTACTTCCAGACGAGTCGCTCTCTCACCTGTCTCATTCTTTCACTACTCTCTAAAATTTCCTCACCAAAAGTCCTAAGTTCTTGTACATTGTCTGCACTCATTGGGGGTGCAGGTTCTAGGACTGGGTTTGGAATCTGGGGTGCGGGTTCCTGGTACGGAGGTATAGGGGCCTGGTATGGGTAAGGATTTTCTAGAATCTCTCTGATGAATACATCATTATCATAATAGGGATCTAGAGGGTCCAACCCTGGGTAGGCTCCTAGGTTTGGCATGGTTATGTCTTCGTGTATTGGGTAACGTTGCACATAGTCCATATTGTCATCCCACCAGGGGTCGTAATTTGGGTCTAACAAATTTGGTGTTGGTACCCTAGGTATTTCCTCCGGATTAAAATCATGCATTTCTACTTGATTTTCAGGGTTTTCTATCTCCATCGGTTGGTCAGGAATTGGTGGTTGTGGTTGGGGTGCAAACATTTGCTCCAGGTTAGGGTCAGCTGCAGTGGTTGCTAGGATGTGGATATTGGCTATACCCCTATTAAGCATATCCTAGGCATAGGCATTAGTTTCTCTTTTGATTGCGGCTAGTGCTCTCTGGTCTTGTAACTTTTTCATACATTTCCTACGCTCATGTGCTCCCCTATTGAACCATCCTCTCTTCTTCTGAGGGAATGGCTCTTCAGACTGAGCCTTAAACACGAATATTCCTTCTTCCGTATCAGCAGAGTACCCCGAGAGGGCAGGCTGAGAAGAGGCACCTTCGCTTCTAGGCGAACCAGACAATTGACGGTACGCGTCAGATGGTCCTTGGTCGCTCATACTGTAAACTAACAAATAGTCAAATAACACATAACAAGAAAATACAATTGTGCACGTATTTCCATAATTTATTTCCTAACAGACTGAATTTTGATGTCAGCAGAACACTTCTGTGGCTGAATTAGTGGCTTAGCTCTGATAACACCTTCTGTCGCAACCCCCGTCCCCCTTTTTACAAATACAGGAACAGGCGGCCGCGGCCAGTTTCGGTGGTATCTGGTATTGTCTAATTTGGCAGGGGAATTTTCATCAGGACCGTAGTTAGGAAATATTTAATCAGAGTGAAATACCACATTTTCATAATATTAAACACATGGGATAAAACCCAAGTTCGCAGTATACACATTTTCATAGGAATAAATCTTATTTTTATTTAATAAAAACATCTATTTTATTTTAGGTAACTTTATTGCCACTTTTCCAAGCCTTCAGTGCTGTCCAGCTGGCTTCTATTTGGCTTTCATATTTTGTTACCTGAAACGCGTTTAAAAACATTTTGTCAGTGGGAAATATTGATGAGTGAATCCCAGTTTAATCAAGTTTGAATAAAAACCATTGTACAATATTGAGGGCGGTCTCGCAATTACATTTGTTTCCAAGTCATACGAATTACCACCCACGGTACTGTCAACCCGACTTGTGGAAAGTTACTCCTCGCAAGGTAGTAACTAATTTTGTATACAAAACCCCAACATATCGATGATAATTGTATCCTTACAAACACTCAATAACTGCTTAATATATAATTAATCGTGTGAGGTTTTGTAAAAACAGTTAACAAAAAGGAGATTACTCACATTGATGTCTTAGATTTTCTGTAAGGGTTCCTAGGGAATTATCTATAAATTACACAAATGCACGCATGTTAGTATAATAACCCATTTTAACATTAGTAATACCCTCCCCGAGACGGCATTCCAACGACTACGTCGGGCAGAACCACGACAACCGTTACGGAACCCTAGATCAATCGGGCAGAGTATCTAATACGTATCCAGGGGTTATGATACTTACAACAGAGCAGAACTTCGTTATTTAGGGGGGTATTATGCCCGGGTATAATGTATACTACGTGAAATTTAGAGAAAGAAAGAAAATTTTGAGCGAATTCGACTGAAGGCCCGAGCTCCAGCTTTATAGGGGCTGAGTTCGGGTTTCTCGCGGCCCGCGTAAAACAAGACCAAGGCCTACGCGGCCCGCGTCAAAGAAGGTCAACAGCGTAGGTGATCCGGGTCAGCTAGTAGGTTCAACACGAGTCGGACACGTGTCACTACAAGGGTTTGCCACGTTCTTGATCTCTAGCGGCCCGCGTAAGATCCCTAAGGGGTCTACGCGGCCCGCGACAAGCCCCAAAAATTGATTTTTAATTATTTTTAATAATATTCATGGTATTCGGGGTCCGTTTTCGCGTATGGGGTGTGTTTAAGACATATTGGTATAATTTAAAATATATTAGGGTGTCGAAAATAATTCGAGGGTGTTGGTTTTCTTTAGGGTTTTTATATTACAATCTCAAAAGACTTGATCCACTGCTGCAACATCTGCTCCATCTCCCACTGAGCTATGGCACTTATTTCAACCTATGCTTCATCAACAAAGTCAATATGCTGATCAACAACATGAAATTCTGCTCCAAATATTCAGAAACATGATGGAAGCTAGGTACAAGGATACACAAGCTGATATAAAGGCAATCAAGGCCCATTTGCTTCAAACCTTTGGCACTTCTCCTCCTACCATCATTTTTGTTGAGAACCCTGATGATGCCAAAAAGGGGGAGAAAGGTAAAAAGGGAAAATAAGGTCTATATCTGAAGCCAGATCCAATGTCTAAACTTATGGTAGAAATTCCAAAGCCAGATGGATCAAAAAAGGTTGATGTGACTCTAAATGCTTTTGCTGAAAAAAAAGCAAAGTTAAAAGAGAAAATGGAAACAAAGGGAGATAAAAGATTTGAAGAGGAAAATAAAATTTTGATGGAAAAGGAAGAGCAGGGTACTTCAGCCACCAAAAGAAGAAAGGCTACCAGAAAGGTTAGCCAACCCAAAACCACACCTTCCAAAACCACAAAACCTACTCCTCAAATCCCCAAAAGTTCCTCACATCAAACCTCAAAACCAACAGATGTTGAGATACCTGTTGTATCAACAGCTATTGATACTTCAGTGGTTTCATCAAATGTTATTATAACCACTGCCCTTGCCATTTTACCATCCACCACTCAATCCACTGTCACACCACAAAATACATCTCCACTTCAAACACCACCTGCCAAAGTGCAGAAGACAACAGTTGATACATCAACAGTTGTAGTGACAACATTGGTTGAGGCACCGGTTGTTTCAACATCTGTTAGTCAGTCACCCATCACCTCAAACACTCCTACCCAAGCCATAATTCTTTCTGCTCCAAAAATTCAAACAAAATCACCTTCTCCCAAAAAGGTGTATACAAGAAAAAGAAAGTTCCAGGTGCATGATGATGACATACCAGCACCAATTCCATTATCATCCAAACCCTACAATGTGATCAAACCTCAACCATTCATTCCTCCAAAATTGGCCAACCCAATCAAAGATCCAACAACATTGGTAGGATTTAATCCTGCTAATGTTATACCAGTAGCAGCCAGTTATCCACTAGAGTTGCATGCAGTAAAGAATGAAATGAAACAGTTCTACCTAGTGGATGATCCTTCAAAAAGGAAGTTCCCTTCTCTTGTTGGCTTTAGAGATCCAAAAAACATGGATGAATACTTAAAACTCGAAGCCATACAAGCTGAATTGAGAGCCAAATATGAATGCAAAGGGCAAGGTGATAATGCCATCTCAACTCGAATGCAGTTCTTGCTCACCAAGGTTAAACAATTAGAAGACTATGCAAGAGACCTGAGCAAATAGATGTCTAACCTGCCTCCAGAGGCTGACTTACAAATAGATCTGAGAAAAGATCTCATAGAATTGATCATGAGTGAAAAATTTTACCCTACCAAAGCTGAACAATTCCAAGACTGGCCACTCATTGCTCTCAAAGCTGAACTTAACAGAATTGAAAGAATAAAAAATGATCCAGGTATGAAAAGAACAGCACCAAACTGGAGCAAATACAGTAAGAAAATTGTTGATCTTACCTTGGAATACAAAAGGAAGAGAGAAGAGTTGGTTGTAGCACAATATGGAACAGCCAGGCAGATAGCAAGATGGTCAAAACAAAATATTGATCAGACCTACAAAAGGCTGGAAGAGCTAAGGAAAAAGGACCCCACTGCTCCAAAGAAACCAGTTTATAAAACCACTAATAAGCCAAAGAAGCAGGCCCTCACTTCTAAACCACTGTTCACATTATCTGACACCTCTATCATTGAGTTAAACCAAAGAAAGAGGCAAAAACAGACTGAAGCAGAAGATAAAGAAAGAGAAGCTGAGTATTTCAAAGAGGCTATCAAAAGAATGGTTCTAGAGGATGCTGACTCAGCAAAGCTTCAAGATATAGCCAAAAAGGTTCTGAGCAGGCCTCCATCTCCAAACTCATCTAAAATAAAGACTCTCCTAAGAAACCCACTGGATTCAAAAATACTAAAGTGGAAGTCTGATCAAAAGACCCACGTATTGACTCTGCTCAAATCCAGTGGTGAAGTGAAGCATATATCAAGGGAAGATGCATTTGGCCTGAGTGTAGAAGATTTACAAGATCTCCTTGAGCTTACACTGTGCAGGGATGAGGATGATGAGGATTCCATAAACTTTGAATTACAATTCAAAGGGCAAGTTAGGGAATTCCTGATGAGGCAATAAAGATCTTAAATAATGAAGAGCTTTGGCATCATCTGTTCCAGGGGGGAGATTGTTGGGATTGAACCCTACAAAGGAACAGTTGATAAAGCCAAAACTGGTTCAGAACAGTGGATCCATAATAAGCAGTTGTTTGTACATAATCTCTCCCCTTGAAAGTGGCCCTAACATCTGATGACTCAAAGTGCTGCTCATTCACAACAACTGTTGATCCAAAAGACTAATGAAGAATCAAAGTGCTGAAGCTCAATATACTGATCTAACTCAAGTACTGCTGAAGACTTAAAGTACTGCTGGAGCTATAACAGTGGAATGAAGAATCAGTAGTTTAGTCTTGTATTGTATTTGTCTATTGTAATCAGTTGTTTATGATCAGTGGTTGTATGGGGCAGTAGTTAGAGGTTGTTAGGAGGTTAGATGTCACTTTCATGGTGACGTCAGCCAAAGATGCTCAGTGGTTGTTCTGTACTATAAATAGAACATTATTCTGTACTGTTCTATTAGCTCTCTTCATCACCAAGTCATTCTGTACGAACATTCTAGTGAGCTCAGGCTGAGGGGGAGATTTGTGCATGCATGCATTGTAATTGAGTATTGTAATAAATACAATCATTCGATTTCATGTCAAACATGTTTGCTTAAACTTATTCTCTCATTGATTGTGTGTTAAAAGTTTATTTCATATTTCCGCTACAATTTATCTCTGTTTCATCTTCATTCTTATTAAACAAACATAATCTAGCAAACTCAGATCCAAACATTCTAAACTTTGATGACTCTAGTATAAATTCATTTTTGTCATAATTTGGTGGTTTTATGACTTTTAATCTCTATTCAAGAGTCATGATGTAAGTTTTGTTATGTCTTATTATTTTATTTAATATGACATTAACATGTCATGAATGTAAATTAATCCTTTTTTGACTCATAATAAATTACTAGACTCATAATGAAGGTTTTTATTGCTATAATATCTATAAACAATAGAAATTAAATATGAAGTTTTAGTTTTGAATATAAAAGGAACCTTATGACTCTTTGTTGGATGCAAGAAAGAAAATAGAGGAAAATAAGATGAAAGAGATATGCTAGAGAAAATTCTTTATGCACAAAGTTTTATAGAAGTTAGAGAGGAGTACTCTCTAATTCTTCCACTATCACCAACTTATATTTATTTATTTTCCCACATAAATTAGAACACCATGATACCCGATGCTATCTCGGGCGCGAGTGCCATATCCGGCAGTACACATACTGTTCCGGTTGTTGTACCCTGGGAGACAGACCGTCTGAGAGGAGACGCGGAATCTGTTTTAAGGGCCCCATGTCAAACACAATACTCAACCAAAACCGTCAACGATATTTTGCTTGTCTTGCAGCAGAGTTTCATACAAGAAGTTGCAGTTGAAGTTTTCCAAATGCATCGAATTGAATCACGATTGGTACAATTATATTGTATTTTATATTCGTTTATTTAGTTTTTGTAACCGGTATTGTACTAGTCGAATTTCTCAAAAATAACAAGAATCTCGTTATTATTTATTTTGTAATATATTTTAATAAAAAGTGAACCTAATTACTACAATCTTAAAACAGACTTTCGTGAAGATTGTTACTACAATCTTAATTATCTCTTAGGCCACTAAAGCCCAACATGTCTAGTACAAGCCCAAATGCGATACGAAGCCCGAAAAACAAAGTTTAATTAAATACGTAATTAAACGTTATATTATTTATAACCCGTATAAATAATATATCCCGTTTCTCGTGGATATATAATTATTCTAGATAATTATATATTTTGTTCCGTTAATTGTTCGTGGTCACCAGTTAACCAAGTTAAGTAGATTTAATGTTCGTTGCCCAAGACGTAACTCTTAGGGTCATCGCTCAGTCAACAGCGTTGACTTATCGAACACGTACATATAAATCCAATAGTTTCATTATGTTTATGTTAAGGATTGATCAACATGAGCCCGTATATGTCAAGCGGATGTTACATCGGTAAGCGTCGCCGCCGACAGGTAAAGGTTCTGAACGCAAATCATGAGATAAGTAAGGTGAGAGCCGGTCTAGGGTTTTAATTGCTCAATCAAGACGAGCACTTTGTATTAGGAGTTTAGGATTGGAATAAACGGGCTCAACCAGGCCTACGCCGCCTACACCTAATTCTAAAACGAATTAGACATATTTTCCGGTCTTGAGCTTGCTAACAAGTGACCACACCTAATACGTCTATTTATAATAACATAAAGTAGAACATATATGAAAAGAAAATTATATTTAATTAATCACCCAATTAGTTAGGGGAAAATATACAAAATTATGCAATGATAAGTGCAATAATAATATACTAGCGGTAAGACCCGTGTGCAAACACGGGTGGTTTTTAGAAAACTATGCATAACACATTTTAATAGAAAGTATAGGTAGGTATATAGATATTGTACCAAAACATGTTATCTATTATAGCTAAAAAACAACTATAAACATAGATCATCGGTTAATATATCAGTTACATACGATTATTTCCATTCTCCTATCCAAAAAAGAGAGTATCCACCCATTGACAATGTAAAGTGTTTATAGACATAAGTACATATAAAAGCTATCTAACAAACTTAATAAAATTCGAATACAACTTAAGTTTCAACAAACATTAACTAAGAACACACGATCACCTGCCTAAACAACTTTCATCAAAGCTCAATCAAGAGTTTGTTACGCAGCAACATGTCCTTTGCTACATGTTGTGTCCTGGTTAAATATGCTAATGGAGACAAGGTCACAGCTGCTGATCCAACAATCTCCCTATACAACAGATGATACCAAAACCCTTCTTTATTACTGATTTTTATTTCTCATCAACATCTCCCTGATTTGGCCTTTAAATTGTAGTTCAAAGTCCAGGGAGAACATGTCTTCTTCATCATCCCTTTCAAGTTGAAGGTCCAACAAATCTTGGAGATCGTATGCATTCAGATTATATGCACTATCCATTTTAATCTTTTCAACACTACCATCTGATCTGATCAAAGTCAATACTTGGGTTTTTTTAGCATGACTTCCACTTTACTATTTTTGGATCAGTTGGTTTTCTTGGGAAAAGAATTATTGAAGATGAGTTTGGTGATTGTGGTCTGCTAACTAAATTTGCAATGGATTCAGATAAAGCAGATGATGAGAGAAGGTTTTTTGGAGTATGGATCTTTTGAGACAGAGCAACAGTTGTAGGATAGACTGGGTTTTGAGGAACATTTGGATCTTTAGCTCTAAGTTCTTCCAGCTTTTTGTAGGTCTCAACTATCTTCAGTTTAGACCATCTGGCAATGGATCTAGCTGAACCATAACCAGCGGCCACAAGCTCTGCTCTCATTCTTTTAAACTTCAATGCCTCATCTGAATCCACTGTTTTGACTTTCTTCCAATTAGGTGGAGTTGGATTTACCAGAGGATCGCTGCGCATTTTTGTCATTCTATCGATTTCTTCTCTAAGAGCATCTGCTGACCAGTCGTTGAATTGATCTTTGGTTGCATTATATGGTTTGTACTTCATAATGTGTCCAACATAATCATCCCTCGGTTGCACCTGAAGCTTAGGAATTACTGGCCTCTCAGACATGGATTTACTCAGGTCCCTAGCAAAGTCTTCAAGTTTTCTGACTTTGCTAAGCTGAAATGATAAGAACCTCTGGTATTCCCTGTCATCCATCCCTATGCCATTCTCTCTTGCTATAACCTCAGCCCGTGTTACTTTTAATTTCATATACTCATGTAAGTTTTGAGGCTTCTTATAGCCATAAAGAGATGGGAAGAATCTTTTAGATGGATCCTCTATTGTGAATAATGATTCAATTTCACCTTTAACAGTGACTAACTCTAGAGGATATTGAGCTTCCATGGGAATGACTGATGGTAGTGTAGCAATTGGAAGAGATGAAGTAGGTTCTCTGGGTGGAAATAATGAGGATGGACTGTTTTGAATAGAGGCAGATGATACGGGGATTGCTGATTTAATCTCCTCATCATCTTGTAACACAATATGAGTTTTTCTCTTACGTGTGGACATGATTTCTGGTGAAGGAGAACGTTTTGGTAGTGAAGATGAATGTATGGGAAATCTTTATGATGTTGGAGGTGGTTGGATTATTGTTGGTGTAGTGAAAATGATCATGGCAGATGTTTGACAAACTTCTGCTAAAACAACTGGTGTCTCAGCAGCTGTTTGGTTAACATCTGCTGATACTTTTGTTGTATCAGCATCTATTAGGTGAATTGGTGATGATGTTGTTGAAGCTATTTTCTCCTTCTTTTATGGTGATTTTTCTGGATAAGGTTTGGATTTAGAATTTTTTTGGTAAAGGGGCACATTTTGGTGGTGAAGGTGAATGTGTGGGAAGTCTTTCAGATGTTGGATGTGGTTGGAATGTTGTTGGTGTGGTGAAAATGAGCATGGCAGATGTTTAACAAACTTCTGCTGAAACAACCGGTGTCTCAGCAGCTGTTTGGCTAACATCTGCTGATACTTTTGTTATATCCGCATCTATTGGAAGAATGGGTGATGATGGTGTTGAAGCTATTTTCTCCTTCTTTTGTGGTGGTTTTTCTGGAGAAGGTTTGGATTTAGGTTCAGCAGAGGATACAATTTCTATAGGATTAGCAGTGCTTTCCTTTGTATCTTGCTTCTTCTGCTTTTCCAAAGCTATCTTTTCACCTTTCTTGTTTAAGATCTCATCAATCCCTTTTTCCTTTCCAGCTTCTGAAGCTTTTGCAGAAGATTTTTGTTCAGCTGACTCTGGCTGTTGTTGCACCTTTGGTTTTGGTTTTGCTTTTGAATCTAGTGGCAACTTTCTCAGTGAATATTTCTCCCCCTTTTTGGCATCATCATTATCTTTCTCAAAGATTGATGTAGGGATGGAGCCAGTAAGTTTGAACAGATGTTCCTTAATGTTCATAACGTCTGCTTGTGTGTCTTTATACCTAGCATCAACCATATTTCTAATAAATTCCAAATGGGAATTGTGGTTACTTTCAGCAAATTCCTCTCAGCTTGAAGGATGGGTTACATAGAATTCCAAAGCTCATTGGCAATTTGCTATGTGCTAGGTTGACTTTTAGAAAGCTCTATCATCTGCTTCATCAATTCTTTCATTTCAGCAACATATGTTTCAATGGTAGATACTCTAACCATCAAATACTTATAACTTAATTCATAAACTACTGTAATAGGATCATCTGAATTCCCACCTGTAGTGGTTGTATTTGTTTTGATAATATGAGAAGACTCCATATCATAAGAAATAAATGCCCCTTTTTCTTGGTTCTGGGGACTTCCCACTGAAGCAGAGATTACAGTTGTAACCTCATCAGTGGTTGCCAAAGGGGGTCTTAATGATGTAACCACTGTCCAATTGATCACCAATGGGTTCAACAGTTGTAGTGGCTGCTCCACTTGAACTACCACTAAGAGTTTCGTAAAACACAACGGGCATAACCTCCTCACTGTTTGTAGGATAGCAGATTGAATTGGTTCAGACACAGTCATTTGTTGGGCTCTACTCTCAGTAATGTGTGGATGAGAGGAACTGTTTTGATTCTGAATTTCAATTGCTTCAAATAGAGGTAATATTGTTGATGGTACTTGAGAAGAGGGTTGTGGTGTAGAAAGCGAGATTGCCCTGGGAGAGGGGCTTTTCAACATACTTTCATATGAAAGGTCTACTTCATGTTGTGGTGTCCCTATGCTTACAACATGATCCTTTTGTGAGGATACATGAGGAGTTTGGATGGGTTGAGATCTTTCCAACAACTGTGAGCAAGTAGCAGCAGTGGTTTCAAGTGACATTTGTGTTGTCACTGGGTTAACCTCTGGGATCTCATCTTCCAGAGGAACCTTTTTATTTTGTTTGGTTTTGGTGGGCTTTTTGGATGTGGCAGGTTTCTTTTTGCGTTTTGCTGGTGTGAATTTCATAATACCGGTTGTGGTGTCATGATCACCAGGAGCAGTTGGCTCAACAACAGAGGTTTGAGCAACAGATGTGGACGCATCTAAAACAGGCTCATCCCCCTTTGTTTCTGTTTTTGAAACTTTTGACTCTTTGTCCTTAAGTCTAGTAAAAGTTTCACTTGTAAGACTATTTATTTTAAAAGCTACACCTTGTTCAAAATCTGTCTGTGACACTTGTTTTCGTAGGTAGAGCTTAGAAGTCTTGGATACAACAGAAAAGCATTATTACGAGCACCTTTATTCAATTTTTTTCACATTTTTTACATTAGTCAACAAATCAAAAAACAATGCTTGTGATAAATTGTAATCAGATTTTGTTAAAATTGCATAACCCAAATACTGAATGTTTAAAGGTATCTCATTAAATGTGGTGGTCTTGGCTGAGAGACAAGTGTAACAACTCTAAAGAAAACCGACACCTTCGAATAATTTCCGACACCCTAATATATTTTAAAATATCCCAATATGTCCTAAAATACACCCCATACGTGAGAACGGGCCCTGAATACCCTAAATATTATTAAAAATAATTAAAATTCTGATTTTTGAGTTGAGGCGGGCCGCGTAAGCCTCACCCCAACTCTTACGCGGGCCGCTAGAGATCAAATATGTGGCACAGCTCGGTGATGACACGTGTTATCATCGTGGCGAGTCTAGTAGCTGATCCGAACAAGCTACAGGTTGACCAGGTTTGACGCGGGCCGCGTAGCCTTATGCTAACATTTACGCGGGCCGTGTAAAAGTCAAGATGAGGCACTATAAGTAGCAGGCATCGGGTTTCAGCAGAAATCGTTCAAATCTTTCTTTCTAAACGTGAATCTCTAATAGTAGGCATTATACTCGGGTCTAATACCCCCTAAATAGCGAAGTTCTGCTCCCTTGTAAGTATTATAACCCCTGGATACGTATTAGATACGCTGCCCGATTGATCTAGGGTTCCGTAACGGCTGTCGTGGTTCTGCCCGACGTAGTCGTTGTAATGCCGTCTCGGGGAGGGTATTACTAATGTTAAAATGGGTTATTTTACTAACTCGTGTGCTTTTGTATAAATTATAGATTGTCACCAGGAAACCCTTACGGAAAATCTAAGACAGCAATGTGAGTTTATCCTCTTTTTGTAAATTGTTTTTACAAAACCTCACACGATTAATTATATATCAAGCAGTTATTGAGTATTTGTAAGAATACAATTATCATGAGTATGTTGGGGTTTTGTATACAAAATTTGTTACCACCTGGTCAAGGAGTAACATTTCCACAAGTCGGGTCTGACAGTACCATGGATGTTAATTGGTATAACTTGGAAACAAATATAATTGCGAGATCGCCCTCAATACTGTACAATGGTTTTTATTTAAACTTGATTAAACTGGGATTCACTCACCAGTATTTCCCACTGACAAATGTTTTTAAAATGCGTTTCAGGTAACAAACTGTGAAAGCCAAATAGTAGCCAGCTGGACAGCACTGAAGGCTTGGAAAAGTGGCAATAAAGTTACCTAAAAAGAAATAGATGTTTTTCTTAAATAAAATATGATTTATTCCTATGAAAATGTTTGTATTGCAAACTTGGGTTTTATCCCATGTGTTGAAAGTTATGAAAATGTGGTATTTTACTCTGATCAAATATTTCCTAACTACGGTCTGATGAAAATTCCGCTGCCAAAATTGAATAAATACGCGATACCACCGAAACTGGCTCGCGGCCGCCCGTTCCCGAGGATATAGGGATCGGGGGTTGCGACAGAAGGTGGTATCAGAGCTAAGCCACTAATTCAGCCACAGAAGTGTTCTGCTGACATCAAAATTCAATCTGTTAGGAAATAAATTACGGGAATACGTGCATAAATGTATTTATTGTTATGTGTTATTTGACTATTTGTTAGTTTACAGTATGAGCGACCAAGGACCATCTGACGCATACCGTCAATTGTCTGGTTCGCCTAGAATCGAAGGCACCTCCTCTTCTCAGTCTGCCCAATCAGGGTACTCTGTTGATACGGATAAAGGAATCTTTGTGTTTAAGGCTCAATCAGAAGAGCCATTTCCTCAGAAAAAGAGGGGATGGTTCAGTAGAGGGGCACACGAGCGTAGAAAATGTATGAAAAAGTTACAAGACCAGAGTGCACTAGCAGCAGCTAAGAGAGAGACAGATACCTATGCCCAGGACATGATCAATAGGGGTATAGCCAACATCCACATCCTAGCAACCACTGCAGCTGACCCTAATCTGGAACAAATAATAGCACCCCAACCACAACTACCAATCCCTGACCAACCGATGGAAATAGAAAACCCTGAAAACCAAGTAGAAATGCATGACTTCAATCCGGAAGAAATACCTAGGGTACCTGCACCAAACCCCCTAGACCCAAATTACGACCCCTGGTGGGATGGCGTTAGGGACTATGTGCAACGCTACCCGATACATGAAGACATGCCCATGCCAAACATAGGAGCCTACCAAGGTTTGGATCCTTTAGATCCCTATTACCACGATGAATACATTAGGGAAATTTTAGAAGATCCTTACCGATTCCAGGCACCTACACCTCTATACTAGGAACCCGCACCCCAGATTCCAAACCCAGTCCTAGAACCTGCACCCCCAACGAGTGCAGAAAACATACAAGAACTTAGGACATTTGGTGAGGAAATTTTAGAGAGTAGTGAATGAATGAGACAGGTGGGAGAGCGACTCGTCTGGAAGTATGACGAGCGCAATATGGATTTCTGGATGAATCCATATCCATGAATGTGTTGGTGGAGACGGTAATAGTAATAGTAATAATAAAATAAAATAAAATATGTGTGTACGGATGCCTACTATTATTAGTATAATTTTTATTTCAGTTGGTATTGTAATTTTTATTTCAGTACTGGTGTGTAATAGATGCATACTATATGAATAGAGTAAAGTCACAATGATCGACGCTTTTGCCCAAAATGCGTGTCATGTGATTGGCTATATTAAAATATTATTTTGTGATATTAATATGTGGTAAATGTTTAAAATTCAGATGGCCGACGAAGGGAATCAGGAAAATCTGAATAACGATAACCAGAGTAACATTAACTTGGTTAATGAGAATCCAAGCGTCAATAACAATGGAAACCAAGTGGATAATAGTGCCATCCAACACATAGTTGCACAAGGAATTATAGATGCAATGCCATTTATTATTCAAACGGTTCAGGAAGCGAATAATAAAAGTAAACATAGCAGTAAGCGACCAATCGAACCAGAAAACAGCGTGAACAATGGCCCTGTACTTCAAGTGCCCATTCCTAAAAGAAGAAGAACCATGCCCTATGGTTGTTCTTATAAAGAATTCTGGTCCTGTAAACCAATAGAATTCTCGGGCAATGAAGAACCTATTGCAGCTCTACGCTGGATAGAAAAGACTGAGGCTGTTCTGAAAACAAGTAAATGTGCGGAAGAGGATAAGATAATGTTTGCTTCCAATCTATTCAAGAATTCAGCCTTAGAATGGTGGAACACTATCCTCCAGTCAAAAGGAAGTGATAGGGTATACAATATGGAATGGGAAGAATTTAGGAACATGGTAGAAAGGAAATTCTGCCCTCCAAATGAAAAAGAACAAATAGCAAACAAATTCCTAAACCTTAGGATGAATGGAGTAGATAGTAAGGGATACACAAAGTTATTCTTTGAATATGCCAGAATAGTACCTACCCTTGCATCACCAGAGCCGATATTAATCTCCCGTTATATCTGGGGATTAATTGGAGAAATTAGACATGTAGTCAAGGCAGCTAGACCTCAAACTATAGAAGAAGCTGTAGAACTAGCAAACACCTTGACTGATGAATTAGTACGTACAAGATAAGAAGACCAGAGGAAAAACCTAGCACAGAGGCTTACCCAGGAATTCCGTTCTGGGAATTTCAACCGTAGGAATATAGGTTCTACCTCTGCACCATACTGCAAGGTCTGCAAGAAGAGGCATTCGGAAAAATGCTCCACTCTTTGCAATTTCTGCAAGATGCCAGGACACAAGGAAGAAGATTGCAGGAGAAAATCCAGTAATGGACTATGCTTCAACTGTGGAGAAAAGGTCATATCAAGCCGAACTGTCTAAAACTAGCTCTAGCCACGAACAACAAGAACGTTAAAAATGCTAGAGCATTTGTTCTAACAGAAGATGAAGCCAGAATGATTCCGGATGTGATAGCCGGTACGTTTTTAGTTAATGATGTTTTTGCTAAAGTATTATTTGACTCTGGTGCGAACCAAAGTTTTATTAATACTTCATTTTGCAAGCTTCTTAATCAATCATTAACTAAACTACCACAAGAATGTCTAGTAGAGACAGCTAATGGAGAAACTGTTAGGATTTCTGAAATCTTGCAGGGAGCAAGAATAGAATTTTTAAACCAAAAGTTTCTGGCAAACCTTTACCCAATGAAACTGGCAGGATTTGATGTCGTTTTAGGAATGGATTGGTTAACAGCCAATAAAGCCAGTATTTTATGTGATCAAAAGTCAATCCAAGTGAATTCACCAAAAGGTGAAAAGATCACAATTAAAGGAGATAAACCCTCTAGATCCACAAAATTTATCTCTGTAATGAAAACTGCAAGTTATATAAGAAAAGGATCATTAGTGTATTTGATTTCCATAATCACTAACACTAAAGGAAAGGAACTAAAAGACATTCCAGTCGTGTCTCAGTTTTCAGATGTATTTCCAGAGGAATTACCAGGATTACCGCCGGATAGAGTAGTTGAATTCAGAATTCACCTGCTACCAGGAACGGCCCCGATTGCTAAAACACCTTACCGTTTGGCACCCGCCGAAATGCAAGAACTGAAGAAACAATTAGAAGAATTACTGGAAAAAGGATTCATACAGCCAAGCTCATCACCATGGGGAGCACCGATTTTGTTTGTTAAAAAGAAGGACGGATCAATGCGTATGTGCATTGACTACCGTGAATTGAATAAGGTCATGATTAAGAATCGGTACCCATTACCGAGAATCGATGATCTATTTGATCAACTGCAAGGAGCTCGATTTTTCTCTAAAATCGATTTAAGGTCAGGATATCATCAATTAAAGGTACAGGAAGAGGATATTCCTAAAACTGCATTTAGAACCAGGTATGGTCATTATGAATTTACTGTCATGCCATTTGGTTTAACCAATGCCCCAGCCGCATTTATGGACATGATGAACCGAATATGTAAGCCACATTTGGATAAATTCATAATTGTCTTCATAGATGATATTCTAATTTACTCTAAGAGTAAAGAGGAACATGCAAAGCATTTGCACGCACTTTTAAGTCTATTAAGAAAGGAAAAGCTTTATGCTAAGTTTTCAAAGTGTGAATTTTGGTTAGAACAGGTACAGTTTCTCGGACACTTAGTAGACCATGAAGGAATTCATGTGGACCCCACAAAAATCGAGGCGATTATTAAATGGAAAACCCCTGAGTCACCAACCGAGGTTAGAAGTTTCTTAGGATTGGCCGGTTATTATAGAAGATTTATTCGAGATTTCTCTAGAATAGCCATCCCTTTAACTAAGTTAACCTGTAAATCCATTAATTTTGAATGGGGACCAAAGCAAGAAGAAGCCTTTAGAATTCTTAAGCAAAGATTAACTAGTACACCCATATTAGCGTTACCAGAAGGAACTGAAGACTTTATAGTCTATTGTGACGCTTCTAAGTTAGGTTATGGATGTGTATTAATGCAACGCCAAAAGGTTATAGCTTACGCCTCTAGACAACTTAAGAATCATGAAGAGAATTATTCAACCCATGATCTAGATTTAGGAGCAATAATTTTTGCTTTGAAAATTTGGAGACATTATCTTTATGGTAGTAAGTTTACCATATTCACTGATCATAAAAGTTTAAGGTATGTTTTTGGGCAAAAAGAATTGAATATGAGACAAAGACGCTGGATGGAAATGCTTAGTGATTATGATTGTGATATCCAGTATCATGAAGGAAAAGCAAATGTAGTGGCAGATGCTTTAAGCCGAAAGTATCACGAAAAGCCAAAAAGAGTACGTTCTCTTAAATTAAATCTACAAGTAGATTTAAATGATCAAATTAGAAAAGCACAAGAATCAGTAATCAAGGATGATACTGAAAAACTAAATGGTATGATTAAGGAATTAGAACAAGGAACAGATGGAATTTGGAGATTCCATAAAAAAGATAATGTGGATACCTAAATTAGGAAACCTACGTCATCGTATATTAGAAAAAGCCCATAAATCTAAGTATACAATGCACCCAGGAAGTGATAAGATGTATCAAGATTTAAGAAAGAATTTCTGGTGGATAGGAATGAAAAAGGGCAGAGCAGCCTATGTTACTAAATGTTTAACTTGTTTACAAGTTAAAGCTGAACATTAGAAACCCTCAGGTTTATTACAGCAGTTAGAAATGCCAGTATGGAAATAGGAATTGATAACAATGGATTTTGTTACTAAATTACCTAAAACAAGGAAAGGTAATGATACAATCTTGTTACTAAATTACCTAATATGAGAAGACTCCATATCATAAGAAATAAATGCCCCTTTTTCTTGGTTCTGGGGACTTCCCACTGAAGCAGAGATTACAGTTGTAACCTCATCAGTGGTTGCCAAAGGGGGTCTTAATGATGTAACCACTGTCCAATTGATCACCAATGGGTTCAACAGTTGTAGTGGCTGCTCCACTTGAACTACCACCAAGAGTTTCATAAAACACAACGGGCATAACCTCCTCACTGTTTGTAGGATAGCAGATTGAATTGGTTCAGACACAGTCATTTGTTGGGCTCTACTCTCAGTAATGTATGTATGAGAGGAACTATTTTGATTCTGAATTTCAATTGCTTCAAATAGAGGTAATATTGTTGATGGAACTTGAGAAGAGGGTTGTGGTGTAGAAAGCGAGATTGCCCTGGGAGAGGGGCTTTTCAACATATTTTCATATGAAAGGTCTACTTCATGTTGCGGTGTCCCTATGCTTACAACATGATCCTTTTGTGAGGATTCATGAGGAGTTTGGATGGGTTGAGATCTTTCCAACAACTATGAGCAAGTAGCAGCAGTGGTTTCAAGTGACATTTGTGTTGTCACTGGGTTAACCTCTGGGATCTCATCTTCCAGAGGAACCTTTTTATTTTGTTTGGTTTTGGTGGGCTTTTTGGATGTGGCAGGTTTCTTTTTACGTTTTGCTGGTGTGAATTTCATAACACCGGTTGTGGTGTCATGATCACCAGGAGCAGTTGGCTCAACAACAGAGGTTTGAGCAACAGATGTGGATGCATCTAAAACAGGCTCATCCCCCTTTGTTTCTGTTTTTGAAACTTTTGACTCTTTGTCCTTAAGTCTAGTAAAAGTTTTACTTGTAAGACTATTTATTTTAAAAGCTACACCTTGTTCAAGATCTGTCTGTGACACTTGTTTTCGTAGGTAGAGCTTAGAAGTCTTGGATACAACAGAAAAGCATTATTACGAGCACGTTTATTCAATTTTTTTCACATTAGTCAACAAATCAGAAAACAATGCTTGTGATAAATTGTAATCAGATTTTGTTAAAATTGCATAACCCAAAATACTGAATGTTTAAAGGCATCTCATTAAATGTGGTGGTCTTGGCTGAGAGACAAGTGTAACAACTCTAAAGAAAACCGACACCCTCGAATAATTTCCGACACCCTAATATATTTTAAAATATCCCAATATGTCCCAAAATGCACCCCATACGTGAGAACGGGCCCCGAATACCCTAAATATTATTAAAAATAATTAAAATTCTGATTTTTGAGTTGAGGCGGGCTGCATAAGCCTCACCCCAACTCTTACGCGGGCCGCTAGAGATCAAATATATGGCACAGCCCGGTGATGACACGTGTCATCATCGTGGCGAGTCTAGTAGCTGATCCGGACAAGCTACAACGTTGACCTGGTTTGACGCGGGCCGCGTAGCCTTATGTTAACATTTACGCGGGCCGCGTAAAAGTCAAGATGAGGCACTATAAGTAGCAGGCATCGGGTTTCAGCAGAAATCGTTCAAATCTTTCTTTCTAAACGTGAATCTCTAATAGTAGGCATTATACTCGGGTCTAATACCCCCCTAAATAGCGAAGTTCTGCTCCGTTGTAAGTATTATAACCCCTGGATACGTATGAGATACGCTGCCCGATTGATCTAGGGTTCCGTAACGGCTGTCGTGGTTCTGCCCGACGTAGTCGTTGGAATGCCGTCTGGGGGAGGGTATTACTAATGTTAAAATGGGTTATTATACTAACACGTGTGCTTTTGTATAAATTATAGATTGTCACCAGGAAACCCTTACGGAAAATCTAAGACAGCAATGTGAGTTTATCCTCTTTTTGTAAATTGTTTTTACAAAACCTCACACGATTAATTATATATCAAGCAGTTATTGAGTATTTGTAAGAATACAATTATCATGAGTATGTTGACAAAATTTGTTACCACCTGATCAAGGAGTAACATTTCCACAAGTCGGGTCTGACAGTACCATGGATGTTAATTGGTATAACTTGGAAACAAATATAACTGCGAGATCGCCCTCAATACTGTACAATGGTTTTTATTTAAACTTGATTAAACTGGGATTCACTCACCAGTATTTCCCACTGACAAATGTTTTTAAAACGTGTTTCAGGTAACAAACTATGAAAGCCAAATAGTAGCCAGCTGGACAGCACTGAAGGCTTGGAAAAGTGGCAATAAAGTTACCTAAAAAGAAATAGATGTTTTTCTTAAATAAAATAGGATTTATTCCTATGAAAATGTGTGTATTGCAAACTTGGGTTTTATCCCATGTGTTTAAAGTTATGAAAATGTGGTATTTTACTCTGATCAGATATTTCCTAACTACGGTCCTGATGAAAATTCCACTGCCAAAATTGAATAAACACGCGATACCACCGAAACTGGCTCACGGCCGCCCGTTCCCGAGGATATAAGGATCGGGGGTTGCGACAACAAGTTAAAAGAGTATGGAACAAAAATTTCATTGGCGGAGGGAAGTTTGGTTTGTATATAGTAACTTCCTTTAATTGTGCATCATACCCTCTTTCAATGAACTCTGTATGAAGTTCACGTTTTTCAAAGTTGGTCTTACCTCCCAAGTCGTCCAATGCAAATGTAGTAGAAATTGTAGATAGAGAAATTCGTACCACACTTTTTCCGACCTTAGATGTGATGGAAACCGGATTATTATCTGCAGACTCTATTTCAGCATTAAACCAAAATTGTCGGAGTGTTTCTATATAAACCGGAGCATCAGCAGTAAGGATTGATTTGTATTTTGATGACGTTAAAAGGTCAATTATTGAGTGAAAGCTGGTATTTTTGCTGGTTTTCTCGAAGATGGGGAGGTAATTGTGAGGGTTTTTGATGTTCAGAGACATGATCGGAGAAGAAGGTGATTTGGGGATGAAACAGGGTTTAAGTTGGAGGGTTTTTAATATGTTGGAAACTGCTTTTGAGAATTTTGAATTCGAGACGGCAGTGGTAGAAGCTTGATTTAGGGATGAAATAGCGTTTATATAGAAAGAAAAAGTGAATGCTGACGTGGCAGTAGTTACAAATATCTGATGGCTAATATATGTCCACGTCAGCACCTCTCTTGTGATAATGGATGACAGTTGTTTGGAAACCTCTGTTGGCCGACTACAGACGTTGGGAACAGTGTAAGTTAAACAGTCGTTAGATAAACAGAAGTTATGAGAACAGATGATAACGTTCAGCAGTGTTTGAATTTTTAGCTAACATCTGTCCACGTCTGAACCTCTCTTGTGATAGTGGATGATAGTCAGCAGTGTAGTAAATCAGCAGTTATTAGGATAAACAGAAGTTATGACAACAGACGGTACCTTTCAGAAGTGGATGTATTTTTAGGCAAGCAGAGGTTTCAAAAACAGTTGTTTTCAGCAGTGGTAACTCAACAGTCGTTAGGATAAACAATTGTTTCATAGACCGCATCATCATGCTTATACAAAGATTGTAATTATCATTTGTTGTTCTGTCACACCTCGATATTTCCACGTATTACCGGTGGGGAGTATCGTGACGTAGTTGATATCATCATAGTCAAACAACACAAATAATAATGCACAGCGGAAGCAAAAGATAGATTTATTTCAACTGAATTCAAGTATCACAAAATAGTTGAAACAGATCCACAGGCGGATCGAATAAAAGAGGAAACTTTGTTAAACAGACTTTCAGGCATCTAAGCTTGCGAGACTTTTATTTGATGCTAGGAGAGACCAGCCTATTCCGATTAGTACCTGCACTTAGCCTTTTTGGGAAAATACGTCAGTTTACACTGGTAAATACAATTAACTGACACATTTTGAAAATGTTTAAGAAACTTGATTTGAATGCACATGGCACAAAACTTTTTATAACTTGGGATAATTATTTATATACAAACTTGTAAAAGAATTACATGTTTCTTATACGTTTAGTAGCCCGGGTTGAATACCGGGTTAAAGATTAATTGACACACCACATGATATAGTCCCGCGGCGGGTTATTCCCGAAACCGGCGGTTATATCTTTTTATTTATAAATGCACTAACGGTATTTTATGCCCCACCAAGCGGTATTTTATATACCGTACCCCAAGGCCGTATAAGGGAAAATAAGTTAAAAGTATTTACCTTTGCAATTAATATTCACAAATAGCAAGGGCACATAGCTTTTACCGGGTCTCCTATTCTAGAACGATGGGTTATGATAACCTATTAGATTTCTAACGGGTCTTAATTAAGCCTATGCTTAGACCGGTTAGTTTTAAAGGAAGATATGGTTTAAAACGCATGATTAAGCGAAAACCGAAATAGAATGTGATTTAGACCCGACAAGTTTGAAGACTTGTATAATATGGGTAAACTAAACACATTCTGTATTTTGAGACAAAAATGATAAGGTTTGACACGTTTCGGTCAATTTATGCAAACTAGTTACATAAACTGAACCGGACGCGAAAGATGCATAACAGGTAACCATAAGAGTCATATACAAGTTTCCTAAGTTAATATGCCTTAAATATGTTGTGACATCAGTAAGATATCTTCTATTATGCCCAAAATGATTTTAAACCCAAACTATGCCCCGCATGGGTATTTTAGTCATTTTAAAGCTTTAAAAGAGTTTAAAAATGAAACTGAGTTTCAAGTCTGATATAATCAGTAAAAATACTTATTTTTATAAGTTATAACAGTAGGGTATTACATATATGTGAAATTTATCATTTACAACTAAACTATGCACCGTAGGGGCATTTTTGGTAATTTCACATAAGCCTAAAAGGTCAAAATTGGAAATCTGAGTTTAAAACTTTTGCTTACTGTTAAAATATATAAATTTACTGAACATATCAGTAGACAACCAACCTTATATGTTTAAAATAGTTTTAATACTTACTATGTGTTAAAAACGCTTAAAAAGGTGATTTTGAGCCATTTCTGGGTTTTTAAAGGAAAGCTGATATTTTTATTATTCCAGAAGGCTCAAAATATTTTATTTATCATATTAGATCAGTAGAAAAAGGTTTGATATCAAAAGGATTTGTAAAACTCATTTTATAGCCCAAAAGGGCAAAACTGACAATAACCAAACCAAACTTAGAACTCTATGTTATGCTCAGCCTAAAAATAAATAAAAATCTTCAAAAATCCCAAAATATTATTTTACATCAGTGGGTAAAAAGTTTGATATCAATAATTGGGTTTAGATAGGCTATACGCTAATTATGTCGTTTAATTAATAAAAAGCTTCCCATTTACGCTAATGAGCATAACTTCTAATCTAGACCTCAAACTGATGTCAAATTTTATGGACAAGTCTATAAATCAGTAATGAAGGTTTCTAATCTTTTACTTTTTCAAAAATCACGTTTTAAGGTTAAAAGGGCATAATAGTCAACATTTAAGCATTTAACGGAAACATGCATATGAATCAGATAACTAATGAACCAAGTTGTATAACCTCAGAGGGTTATACTAACATGAAACCTGGTCCTAATAAGGCTCTAAGGCATTTCTAAAACATGCTTAAACGAGTCAGAACTAAAAGTCAAAGCAGAAGTCAAATTATGCGACTTTCGGTTCCGAACCGAGCCTAAACTGAAAATTGTCGGGCAGAACATGTTTAGACATGTTCTTACATTAATTACCAACTTATATTAATGATAAAACAGGTTGCATGGCATCTACATTGCTAATTATGCATTAATTTGAAAATAAGGTTTCTGTTGACTTTTTAAGATTAACTTTGACCCGACATTTGACCTAGTTAGAGTGGGAATCAGAGAGTACCCTTCTAAGGGTTTATTACCCACATAATTACCCACTCATAGGTACTTTCAATTCAAGATTTTACTGAACAAATTATGAGTAATTTCGAAGTCAAACCTTAATTACGACGGTTTGACTTTAGGCTAATTAACTAAGGAAAACTGAATTAATAAAGGTTAAGGACACTTACAAGGGTCCTATGCACGACTATGGATCCTAAGAAAGCTTGGTTGCTGACCAGAGAGCTCCAGAGATTAGCTTATGAGAGTTTCAAGTATGTGTGCTCAAGTGTTGCAACCTTGGTCCTCTTATATAGTGAGTTTTAATCTTCTAAGATGATGCCACGGTAGTCTACAGGTGTTACCAGATCAAGACAAGTGCCCCTATTGCATGTTAAACCTTTGGAGGAGTCCCTGGTATAAGAAAACAAGGTTTTAAGGCGGTGCAACAGGCTGGACAGACACCTGCAGGTGTTTTCTGTCGCTGTACTGCTGACACGGGCCGCGTAAGCCCATAAAACATCTTACGCGGGCCGCCTGGCTTCCCATAACCAGCCAAACAAGTTTCAGCTAATTACATTTCAGTCCCTGGTCCTTTCTAACGTGGTTTTAAGCTTTTTTCTTGCACTTTTGGCCATCTAACTTGATTTTTAAGGGCCTTAGGACTTAACCAAACTTTGTTAAGTCCTTGTTTAACTTTGTGATCACCCGAAAAGCCTTGAATTTCAACGTTGACGCTTTTAACCCCTCGTATACGAATATTGTCATTACTTTCTCATACTTTATCGAATTGTGAAATTTTTATCACATATTCTAGTGAGTATAATTAATCATTACAATGCTTTGGGTTTGCTAAAAGGTCACTCAGAGGTATACTTTAAACATGTTGACACATTTAACCCCTGTAGTTTGTAATCTCTCACTTTCTTTCACAATTGGCTCCGTATGATCCATGATTCATTCGTTTAAGGGTATAAACATCATGTAGGGTTATTGAAGGGTATAATTATCCATTGTTGACACTTTTAACCCTTATATTTCATAAGATCCTTGTTTTAAACACATACGACTTCTAATGTTCGTGAATTTATTCATTAATGAATACGAACGTCGTGTGATACTTTAAGCAACACTTTGTCACCTACCTCGAATTTCAGAGGTTTACGCCTTAAATCTGCGTAGCTTTTCTGCCTATCTCTGGCAGCTTTGAGACGATCTCTTATCTGTACAATCTTGTCTGTCGTCTCCAGGACTATATCGGGTCCTGTTAGTTGGACATCTCCAACTTCTGCCCAACAAACGGGCGTTCTGCACTTTCTTCCATATAAGGCTTCAAATGGTGCAACTTGGATACTGGAGTGATAACTATTATTATATGAAAACTCTATTAATGGAAGATGATCATCCCAACTTCCTCCTAAGTCAATTACACAAGCTCTTAACATATCTTCCAGTGTTTGAATTGTTCGCTCGCTTTGACCATCCGTCTGCGGATGATATGCTGTACTGAAATTTAGTCGAGTGCCTAGGGAATGCTGAAAGCTTTTCCAGAAATGGGACGTATACCTTGTATCTCTATCTGAAATAATAGACACTGGTACCCCTTGGAGAGATACAATCTCATCCACGTATAGCTGAGCTAACTTATCTGAGCTATGTGCTTCCTTAATAGGTAAGAAGTGAGCTGACTTAGTCAATCTATCCACAATCACCCAAATAGTATCATTTCCTCGCTTTGTTTTTGGTAACTTGGTGATAAAATCCATTGTTACCATTTCCCACTTCCAGGTGGGAAGCTCAGGCTGTTGTAGCAAACCTGACGGCTTTTGATGCTCAGCTTTGACTTGAGCGCACGTCAAACATTTGGCTACATAGGTAGCTATAGACTTCTTCAAGCCTATCCACCAATAGTTTGCCTTCAGATCCTGGTACATTTTATCAGCTCCAGGATGAACGGAGTATTTAGAACTGTGGGCTTCCTGAAGGATAACATCCCGAAGTCCTCCATAAATTGGAACCCATATTCGTCCATTTAACCTCAGAATTCCGTCCTTGCCATAGGATAAATGTTCTTCATTTACTCCTAGCTTTTCATTAGGATAGTTAGCGTCCAGTACAGCTTCCTTCTGTGTAGCTAGCAACCTTTCAATCAAATTATTCTTTAATTCAATGCTTTTGGCATTGATTCTTATGGGTTTGACCCTTTTCCTTTCTGCTTAGGGCATCGGCGACTACATTTGCCTTGCCAGGATGGTATCTTATCTCACAGCCATAATCATTTAAAGTTTCCATCCATCGTCGTTGCCTCATGTTCAAGTCTTTCTGATTAAACAGATGTTGAAGGCTCTTGTGATCAGAACAGATCACACACTTAGTTCCATACAAATAATGCCTCCACAGTTTTAGAGCAAATACAACGATACCCAACTCTAACTCATGGGTGGTGTAATTCTTCTCGTGCACTTTTAACTGTCGAGAAGCATAAGCAATGACTTTGCCTTTCTGCATGAGCACGCACCCCATGCCAGTGTGTGATGCGTCGCAGTATACTACAAATTCATCAATTCCATCAGGCAATGTTAATACTGGTGCATTGCTCAATTTTTGCTTAAGGATGTCGAAGGATTCCTGCTGCTTAGGACCCTAGTCAAACTTAATATTCTTCCTAGTCAACGAAGTTAGGGGTGCAGCAATCCTTGAGAAATTTTCAATAAAACGCCTATAGTATCTTGCTAGACCTAGAAAGCTACGAATCTCTGTGGGCGTCTTTGGCTCTTGCCAATTCATAACAGCTTCAACCTTAGCGGGATCTACTTGGATACCACGCTCACTAACCACATGTCTAAGAAATTGGACTTCATGAAGCCAAAATTCACACTTTGAAAACTTGGCATAGAGCTTCTCTCGATGAAGCAGTTTCAGAATGCAACGGAGATGCTTCTCATGATCAGCTTGATTCTTCGAGAAAATAAGAATATCATCGATGAAGACGATGACAAATTTATCCAAGTAGGGCTTGCAGACACGGTTCATGAGATCCATGAATGCGGCTGGTGCATTAGTGAGCCCAAAAGGCATCACTAAGAACTCGTAATGGCCATAGCGAGTCCTAAATGCAGTCTTGTGAACGTCTTCATCTTTACCTTCAATTGATGGTAGCCTGACCTCAAGTCGATCTTGGAGAAGTAACTTGCCCCTTGCAGTTGATTGAACAGATCGTCGATCCTGGGCAATGGATATCTATTCTTGATAGTAACCTTGTTAAGCTCGCGATAATCGATGCATAGGCGCATCGATCCATCCTTCTTCTTTACAAACAGGATTGGTGCTCCCCAAGGAGACGAACTAGGTCTAATAAAACCTTTGGCTAACAAATCATCTAGTTGAGTCCTTAACTCGTTCATTTCTATTGGTGCTAACCTGTAAGGCGCTCTTGCGACAGGTGCCGCTCCAGGGATGATGTCAATTCTGAATTCTACTTGCCTATCTGTTGGTAAACCAGGTAGTTCTTCAGGGAAAACTTCTGGGTACTCAGAAATGACAGGGATATCTTCAATCTTGGGCTTCTGCTCATCAATAGTTACCCGTGCCATATAAATGACACAACCCTTCTTCAAGCACCTAGATGTCTTGAGCATAGACACTTGCTCAGGTAGTCCATACTGGGTATCTCCTTGTATGGTAAGTGCCTCACCAGACGGAGTCTTGATCACTATTTGCTTTTTGTTGCAGACGATCTGGGCTTGGTTATGAGATAACCAGTCCATGCCTATAACTATGTCGAAACCGGCTAACTTCAAAGGAAGTAAGGATAATGGAAAAGAGTGGTTCCTAATGGATATAACACATCCTTCTAACACAGTTGTGGCTGTTTCTAGGGTACCATCTGCTAATTCTACCTCGTATTTCACGCTTAGGGTTTTAACAGGTAAATTCAATAACTTACAAAACTTATCATCTACGAATGATTTATCAGCTCCTGAATCAAATAGTACTCTTGCATAAACATCATTTATGAGGAAGGTACCTGTGATCACATTGTCGTCCTGAACGGCATCTCGTGCATCCATACGGAAGACCCTAGCATTGGTCTTTTTCCCATCCTTAGCCTTCTTTGCAAGCTTTGGGCAGTTGGACTTGATGTGCCCTTTTCTCATTGCAGCTGTAGCACGTTGCATCCTCTATCTTCTTGCACTCTATCGTCTTGTGCTCAGAAGATTTACAAATCCCACAAGCTCTTGGCTGTGACTGGGATTTCAATTCATATCTGCACCTCCCGAAATGGTGTTTCTTACAGATTTTACACTTGGGCTTATCACTCGACTGTTGACCATCCTTTTTAATTCCAAAACCTTTTTTGTGGTCGGAATTTCCCTTGTGTTTCTTATTTGAGCGTCGTGAGTTGTCATCCTCACGCTTTCTCTTTTCAGCATCAGTGTTCCTCAGCGATCTCTGCCTGACCGCGTCCAGTGTGAGGGACAAAGATATATCAGCTGTAGATCTGAAAGTAGCTGGTCGAGAGGCCTTCACGCTTGCCTTAATTTCTGGGGCTAAACCCCCAATGAACCGAGCTATTCTCTTGGGTTCTGGTGTCACAAGGTAAGGAACCAACCTGTACATTGTGTTGAAGCTTGTAAGGTAGGCTTGGTAATCTAGGTTTTTCATGACCAACGATAAGAAATCAGACTCAATCTTTTCAACCTCATGCTGAGGGCAGTAGTTCTCCTTAATCAATGCCACAAATTGATCCCATGACAGATTGTACAATGGGATTTTTCCGGTTTCTTGAATCAAAGACCTCCACCATGCTAGTGCCTCGCCTTTGAATGACTGAGATACAAACTTTACCACATCCTTATCAGCGCAACCACTGATATCTACCACAGTGTCCATCTCGTCTAACCATGACATGCAATCAACTGCTCCTTTTTCCCCAGTGAAATCCCTGGGTTTGCATGAAACAAAATACTTATAGGTGCAACCTTTAGCACGTGGTTCATGATCAAATACAATATTCCTTGATGGAACACTGTGCTGATTCGAGGAGTTTCGATCATCCTCTTTCTTTGGCTCATCTTGTTTAGAGGGAGGCTTGCTATGAGCCTTAGAATGAGCTTTAGAGTGTGACTTTTCATGCTGTACCGATAAGGTTCTGCTGTGGGTAGTACTAGACTCATCATCTCGTCTTTCTAGAGCTCGTGTAACGGCATTGTCTACCAATGCCTGCAGCTCTGCACCCATTATATTTATTATGGCATTATCATGATTCTCCTTTGGGCGACTGTTGACTTCATCAGAGTCCGCCATGTAGCTTGTATTGCTACATAAAATATTATCAAGGATTTATTCATGAGTCTATTATTGAATTGTCTTTTATGGCAATTCATTAACCATGGTAACTATAAACCATATATGGTTAATTTATATAGGATTTTCATTATAATTTATCCTAATTATAAAACAGTAAGATATTATTGGTGGCACAAGAGGCCTAGTCACGTGGACAGTTTTAAATTTTTATTTATGATCTTATAGGATCAAAGTATTGAGGTTTTAATCATAATTCATTACCTCTTCATAACAGGGAGTCGAAGACCACTACTGTCTTTTGTCTTATATGACAATGAGTATAGCCCGTAGGCACTTCATTATTAATGGATGATTATATAAATACGAAGGGATTTTGGAATATCCCAATTTAAAGATGACTTATGCGATTTTATCGAATCACATTTTGCCAAGAGTGTTAACATGTTTTCAGATGTTAACAAGGATTTGAATCTTTTAAATAGGTTTTACCATCTTGGCCATGTGGGCTAGGTTTTACCTTTAAGATTCTTTTTAATAATTAACGCAGAACAATCCTAAATTGAGATGTTAATAAGGATCTGAATCTAATTGAGGAATTACCATCTTGACCCTGTCTTAAAATGACACATGGGCTAGGCCTTGTCCTTTTTTAGATTTTGCCATTTTATTATAATGGTAGATCTTATAGAGGAATGTTATATTTTTCATTTATTTTATATATATATATATTATGTTTATGCATATAATTAACAAAAATGAAAAATTTAAATCAACCATTCCAATGAAACAAGTACGGGTTGCCCTAAACGGGACTTCTACTAAAATAACATGCCCACGCAGGGGCTAAACAACAAACATACCCACGCAGGGGTTAAACAGAAGAACATGCCCACGCAGGGGCAGAATACAGAAAGACATGCCCACGCAGGGGCTGAATACTGAAACAAAAGTCCACGCAGGGACTGACTATACATCTAAATAAATAAACAAAGGATTCAATTATCCTTTTTGCTCTTCCCCTTGATTAGGCTTGCCAACCCTTTGAAGAAGCCTTGACGTTCACTGCGATCTCATTGGACCTCCTGTTCCACCTGGTGTAATCTCTGGAGGATTTCCTCCCGTTCTGGCGGGGAAAACCGTGGTGGCTGCGGCTGCTGCTGAATCGGAGGTCGAGCAGGTATTTGATACCCATAAGCTGGGTATCCAGTTCCCCAAGGAGCTCCATATGGTCCCTCTGGGTGGAAGGCATTGTAGTTTGCCGCTACAAGGTATGGGTCGGCTTCAGCATAGTTATAGTTAGTATGGGCCGGCTGCTCAAATTGATTATACGCCGCTGAACCGGCGTATGTAGGAATTGGGTTACAAAAACCCAATGGTGGCGGCGCAATAGGTGCTGAATCCACCTCAGAGATGGGGTTTGAAGGCCCTCCCGTCTGCGGGTCTTCATGAAGTGGCGGGTAGTGGCTGCCACTTGAAGGTTGAGGGGTGCTGATACGCACTCCTCCTCGCACGGACATTCGTGCGTTTGATCTCCTCCGCCTCGGTGGGTCCGGAGGCGGCTGCTGAACTGGCGGTGGTGGTGGCGGAGTGACGGCGACAAAACGAGAATCCTCGGAAGGATCCTGCTGCTGCTGCTGCTGGTGGGGCGAGGAGTGGTAAGAAGGTGTAAACACCCAATCGTACTGGGTAAACCTTGCCTGATAACTATCTGGACCACGATAAGGTGATCCATGGAAAGAGGACCCATCAGAGATCTCGATGGGATGGTTGGGGGTTCCGGTTTGTGGTTAGGCGGGGTCTGTGTCCTCGTCCATATCCATTCCCTGAGCTTCAGGGAAATGGTCTTCGGGGCCCAATGAGTTAAAACCCACTGGTTCTTGAATATAGTTTGCCGGGTTAAACCGGCTCTGGAAGGCAGAAGTGGGGTCACCAAAGGAATGGTGGGAGTTGGACTGCTGGAGAGGTATAAAGGAAGGTTGTGGGTTATCGGGCTCATTTTCGGACTGAGGCCCAAAGGAGTGGAGATAAGATGGTGATGATCTTAGAGAGACGGATCACCTCCCTGGTTCAATGTATGTCCTCCATGGTTCCTGGGGACTTGTGCTCATTGCTATGGATGGGGTTCGCCGGTGTGAGGGTCCGGCTTCATGATCATGGCCCGCCATTGGGGCCTTGCCTCTTCCTCTTCTAAACCTCGGTGGCATGATGAACCTGTCAATATAAACAAAGATAACAACAAGAATATATAAAAGACAAAATAAAACAAATCAGGATTTGTCCTATGTTCTTTGTCTAGACTCGAGGATCGAGGAATGTGCAATTGTGTAACTGAGATTAAACACAAAAGGCTAGTGTTTAATTCCCTCAGCGTTGGCTCTGATACCAACCTGTCACACCCCGATATTTCCACGTATTACCGGTGGGGAGTATCGTGACGTAGTTGATATCATCATAGTCAAACAACACAAATAATAATGCACAGCGGAAGCAAAAGATAGATTTATTTCAACTGAATAAAATTGTAACATCAAATATCACAAAATAGTTGAAACAGATCCACAGGCGGATCGAATAAAAGAGGAAACTTTGTTCAACAGACTTTTAGGCATCTAAGCTTGCGAGACTTTTATTTGATGCTAGGAGAGACCAGCCTATTCCGATTAGTACCTGCACTTAGCCTTTTTGGGAAAATACGTCAGTTTACACTGGTAAATACAATTAACTGACTCATTTTGAAAATGTTTAAGAAAATTGATTTGAATGCACATGGCACAAAACTTTTTATAACTTGGGATAATTATTTATATATAAACTTGTAAAAGAATTACATGTTTCTTATACGTTCAGTAGCCCGGGTTGAATACTGGGTTAAAGATTAATTGACACACCACATGATATAGTCCCGCGGCGGGTTATTCCCGAAACCGGCGGTTATATCTTTTCATTTATAAATGCACTAACGGGTGTACGCCTACACCCGTGTGCTAAGGTCGTGGCCATTTCTATGAATGATGCCAAGGATATCCGGTACATGGTCATTAACCCCCCAAAGGTTTTAAGCAAACAAAACAATTTAAACGGGTCATTTCAATAAATTAACCATCATACGATCAAAAATTCAATGCCCGATCAAGCGGTATTTTATATACCGTACCCCAAACCCGTATAAGGGAAAATAAGTTAAAAGTATTTACCTTTGCAGGTAATATTCATAAATAGCATGTGCACGTAGCTTTTACCGGGTCTCCTATTCTGGAACGATGGGTTATGATAACCTATTAGATTTCTAACGGGTCTTAATTAAGCCTATGCTTAGACCGGTTAGTTTTAAAGGAAGATATGGTTTAAAACGCATGATTAAGCGAAAACCGAAATAGAATGTGATTTAGACCCGACAAGTTTGAAGACTTGTATAATACAGGTAAACTAAACACATTCTGGATTGTGAAACAAAAATGATAAGGTTTGACCCGTTTCGGTCAATTTATGCAAACTAGTTACATAAACTGAACCGGACGCGAAAGATGCATAACGGGTAACCATAAGAGTCATATACAAGTTTCCTAAGTTAATATGCCTTAAATATGTTGTGACATCAGTAAGATATCTTCTATTATGCCCAAAATGATTTTAAACCCAAACTATGCCCCGCAGGGGTATTTTAGTCATTTTAAAGCTTTAAAAGAGTTTAAAAATGAAACTGAATTTCAGGTCTGATATAATCAGTAAAAATACTTATTTTTATAAGTTATAACAGTAGGGTATTACATATATGTGAAATTTATCATTTACAACTAAACTATGCACCGTAGGGGCATTTTGGTAATTTCACATAAGCCTAAAAGGTCAAAACTGGAAATCTGAGTTTAAAACTTTTGCTTACTGTTAAAATATATAAATTTACTGAACATATCAGTAGACAACCAACCTTATATGTTTAAAATAGTTTTAATACTTACTATGCGTTAAAAACGCTTAAAAAGGCGATTTTGAGCCATTTCCGGGTTTTTAAAGGAAAGCTGATATTTTTATTATTCCAGAAGGCTCAAAATATTTTATTTATCATATTAGATCAGTAGAAAAAGGTTTGATATCAAAAGGATTTGTAAAACTCATTTTATAGCCCAAAAGGGCAAAACCGACAATAACCGAACCAAACTTAGAACTCTATGTTATGCTCAGCCTAAAAATAACTAAAAATCTTCAAAAATCCCAAAATATTATTTTACATCACTGGATAAAAAGTTTTATATCAATAATTGGGTTTAGATAGGCTATACGCTAATTATGTCGTTTAATTAATAAAAAGCTTCTCATTTACGCTAATGAGCATAACTTCTAATCTAGACCTCAAACTGATGTCAAATTTTATGGACAAGTCTATAAATCAGTAATGAAGGTTTCTACTCTTTTACTTTTTCAAAAATCACGTTTTAAGGTTAAAAGGGCATAATAGTCAACATTTAAGCATTTAACGGAAACATGCATATGAATCGGATAACTAATGAACCAAGTTGTATAACCTCAGAGGGTTATACTAACATGAAACCTGGTCCTAATAAGGCTCTAAGGAATTTCTAAAACATGCTTAAACGGGTCAGAACTGAAAGTCAAAACAGAAGTCAAATTATGCGACTTTCGGTTCCGAACCGAGCCTAAACTGAAAATTATCGGGTTGAACATGTTTAGACATGTTCTTACATTAATTACCAAGTTATATTAATGATAAAATAGGTTGCATGGCATCTACATTGCTAAATATGCATTAATTTGAAAATAAGGTTTCTGTTGACTTTTTAAGATTAACTTTGACCCGACATTTGACCTAGTTAGAGTGGGAATCAGAGAGTACTCTTCTAAGGGATTATTACCCACATAATTACCTACTCATAGGTACTTTTAATTCGAGATTTGACTGAACAAATTATGAGTAATCTCGAAGTCAAACCTTAATTACGACGGTTTGACTTTAGGTTAATTAACTAAGCAAAACTGAATTAATAAAGGTTAAGGACACTTACAAGGGTCCTATGCACGACTATGGATCCTAAGAAATCTTGGTTGCTGACCATAGAGCTCCAGAGATTAGCTTATGATAGTTTCAAGTATGTGTGCTCAAGTGTTGCAACCTTGGTCCTCTTATATAGTGAGTTTTAATCTTCTAAGATGATGCCAAGGTAGTCTACAGGTGTTACCAGATCAAGACAAGTGCCCCTATTGCATGTTAAACCATTGGAGGAGTCCATGGTATAAGAAAACAAGGTTTTAAGGCGGTGCAACAGGCTGGACAGACACCTGCAGGTGTTTTCTGTCGCTGTACTGCTGACACGGGCCGCGTAAGCCCATAAGACATCTTACGCGGGCCGCCTGGCTTCCCATAACCAGCCAAACAAGTTTCAGCTAATTACATTTCAGTCCCTGGTCCTTTCTAACGTGGTTTTAAGCTTGTTTCTTGCACTTTTGGCCATCTAACTTGATTTTTAAGGGCCTTAGGACTTAACCAAACTTTGTTAAGTCCTTGGTTAACTTTGTGACCACCCGAAAAGCCTTGAATTTGAACGTTGACGCTTTTAACCCCTCGTATAAGAATATTGTCATAACTTTCTCATACTTTATCGAAACCTTGTGAAATTTTTATCACATATTCTAGTGAGTATAATTAATCATTACAACGCTTCGGGTTTGCTAAAAGGTCACTCAGAGGTATACTTTAAACATGTTGACACATTTAACCCCTGTAGTTTGTAATCTCTCACTTTCTTTCACAATTGGCTCCGTATGATCCATGATTCATTCGTTTAAGGGTATAAACATCATGTAGGGTTATTGAAGGGTATAATTATCCATTGTTGACACTTTTAACCCTTATATTTCACAAGATCCTTGTTTTAAACTCATACGACTTCTAATGTTCGTGAATTTATTCATTAATGAATACGAACGTCGTGTGAGGTCACTCAGAGGCACAAGTTGGGCATGTTGACACTTTGGATCGTTTTATTCACATATTTTCTATATTTGTCAAATTTAGTCCCTTATATATAATTCATCAATTGTTTAAAGTCCATGACACGTGTCAATATAATATTGGACATGAAATTACGAGGTGTTACATGTTCGTTACCATCTCTTGGCCCATAGTAGACCTTTGCATCTTTAGACATTCTTCATCAGCAGATGCTCTCCTTTGTCAGACTTTAGCTACAACAGACCTTTTACAACAGCAAATATTGACTCTTTGTAATTTGGATGAGCAAATTTTTCCAAAAAACTGTTATTGATGATCAAATATTCTAGTTTATTTTGTCTTTACAATCATTTGTTCAGCATTAAACCAACCTTTAATCCTATTAAACCTCTGTTGACTTACAAAACATCTGTTCAGACACAATTCAACATCAACATAATCTAAATCAAACTCAGAGACAATTACACATCAACATCAATATCGGTCTGCAATCCTTAGATATTATTCAAAACTATATAATAATACTTATGCTTACTAAAATAAGTAAAACTAACATGCGACAACAAAGATTAATAGTATTAAAATTTATTCATTTATTCAGCAGTGGTAAATCAACAGTCGTTAGGATAAACAGTTGTTTCATAAGAATGAGAATAATGATGTCAACAACATGCTTATACAAATATTGCAATTACAATGTTCACCTAGTGTGCAACATCTAATCTAATGGACTAACAAACTCCCAACATCTGCTATTAACCAAACCACTGTTACTATAAAAACCTTTGTTGATCAGCATATTTTGAATATCATCTGTTGTTCTTTAATCTCTGGTCTCCCATAGCAGACTTTTGCTTCTTCAATCTTTCTTCATCAGTAGATGTTCTCTTTTACCAGACTTTAGCTACAGCAGACCTTTTACAACTCCAAATAGACTCTTTGTAATTTGGAGGAGCAAATTCTTCAAAAACCTGTTATTAATGATCAAATTTTATACTTTGTCTTGTCTTTGCACTCATCTGTTCACCCTTAAACCAACCTTTAATCCTATTAAATCTCTGTTGACTTACCAAACATCTGTTCACACACAATTCAACATCAACATAATCTAAATCAAACTCAAACACTAAATAAGTAAAAGTAAAATGCAACAACAAAGATTCATAAGATTAAAATTTATTCATTTATTCATGACATTAAAAGATCAACAATTACATAACATACTGAACAATGAAACTTTAAAATCTAACAATAACAGCAAGAATTAAGAAATTTTAGCTTCAACTCCATCGATTGCTGAATCTCTCGATGTATGTCCTTCAGCATCGCCATGAACTCCATGTCTCTATCATCGCACTCTATATTACTGACAACACAAAGCTCACGAACGGAAGTTTAAGGCATCCGCATCAGATTTCTGGAAACCTGCTCTCTCGTGAACAGGCCAACGTGCAATCCATCAAAACATCTCTTAAGTAGGGGTGTTCAAAAAACTCGTGGTTCGCAGCTCGCTCGAAACTCGCTCGAAAAAAGCTCGAAGAAAGCTCGGCTCGAAATTGGCTCGGTTTTTAACGAGCCAGCTCGGCTCGGCTCGGTTTGTAAACGAGCCGAGCTCGAGCTTGGTCTGGCTCGGCTCGTGAGCTCGCGAGCTGGCTCGATAAGGTTTACATCCTTCATTTTTTTTGTCCCACATCGCTTAGAAAACAAAAACTAAGGGAATATTTCCCCTATAAAAGAAGGTAAAGATAATGTACAAAGTGAATTAACTATTTATACTTGCATATTTAGCCACATGGTTAAATTAAATGGCAATTATGGCCTTTAGTCTATGAAAAGTTCATTTTTAAGGGCTTTTTAAGTAGAAAATTGTGTGGTTTTTTGTTAGTTCGAGTTAGATCGAGCCGAGCTAGCTCGAATTCTAATCGAGTCGAGCTCGAGCCTCAAATCTCAGCTCGATTTGAAATTCGAGCTCGAGCCGAGCCAGCTCGAATCGAGTTCGAGCCGAGCTCGAATCGAGTTCGAGCCGAGCTCGAGCTGGGTCTAGCTCGGCTCGACTCGGCTCGTTTACAGCCCTAGTCTTAAGCTCTCAAAGAGTAGCCCTATCCTCATACACATGTTCCTCAATTTGCCTGATAAAGCGCTGCTTTAAATCATCAGACTTTGCAGAAGTGTATGACGTCATTTTAACAAACTATATTACTCAAGTGATGTGAAAGTATGATATCTTCGTAGGAAAACGTGATGAAAACAGGTGAAGTGGCAATGAGTTTATATAGTGAAATATCTAACAGTGAAAGAAATCAGACTTAAACTCATTGTACATTTAATAATTTAATCAAGCAAAACGTGTAGATTTAATATAAACATATTAATTTATATTTCAAAACAACAGTCTTTTAATGCAAAAACTTTTTCAAACCCAGCTTTTATGGGAAAACTATAAAATTAAATATCAAGAAACCCAAGGGACAAATTTTAAAACTTCAAAGAAAAAAACAGGTTATCATAATTACAATTAACCTCTTCATTTACCATATAGATGCGTTTTAAACACTATAAAAGACCGATGATTAGTTTTGATTCAAAACATCAATAAATTGTCTTACAAATCACTGTCTGTCAAAAACAAATCAAAATCAGAAAATCCAACAAAAAGCTACATGGCAAACAGATGCTTCTACCAGTGGTCAGACACCAGCGATGTTAAAACATAATTCTCGATGTGGTCACTCAAAGAAAAAAGATCAGACGAATAACTAAACAGAAAAGTCGGCATAATCAATGACACTAATTACAACAAAACCTGGAACAACATAGCATTGCTCTATGAAGTCCTCCACTCTCCTCCATCAGATTTCCAAAAGGATGCAGAAGAGTTTCTGACACAACTACTAAAACAGGATCAGAAAATCTGCGGCATGCTAACTGATCTAAAAAACAAAAGAGAGCATGAAATCACATGGAGAAAGACCAGAGTCTACGAAATCCTAGCAAGTGTTAACTCTAGTGTGTAATATTTTATGCATATTTCAGTAAATTTTTATTTTTCTATGTATGTTTATTAATTTAATACTATCAATATGCATATTAACATATTTTAAAATGTCAATGTCAATAAAAACTATCAACATTACCAACACTTGTTTCTTGATAATCAAATTACACTACAGTTAATAAAAATAAGCCACAAACCTAAAATGCAAGTCTCCCATCAATGAAGGTAGCACATATAACTTTTCACGATTTGCACCAATCTATACTTACTATAAAAGAAGAAAATCTCACAGACATAAGAAAAGCTGAATTTTGATTTAACGATGTTGGAACAATGCAACTCTCCCATCAAAGAAGGTAGCACATGCAACTTTTCACGATGTTGCAACAATGATACTGCAACATCGATGTTGAAACGTTGATGTGTGAAGGGAAGCTTCATTGGAACGACGATGTTGGAAAAATGATACTGGAACGATAATGTGTAAACAGAATCAACAAATGTTCGAGCACATGATATTGGAACGATAATGTGTAAAAATAATCAACAAATGTTCGAACAAAGGACTGTAATCGGAGATTAACCGGCTGAATCATAAGAGCTATGCATTTGAGAGAGATATATGCTCTCAGATATGAGTGAGAGAGATAGAGTTGAAATTTGAATGTGGAGCCAGATTTATATATCTTATTTATAGGGTTCGAATATATGGTTTGAATTTTGAATTTTGAATCTGGAGCCATAATTTTGAATCTGGCCAGAGGTTTACTTTGGTTACGAAGAGCAGAGGTTTGAATGTAAACTGAAGAGCAGAGGTTTTAATTGTGAATGAAGTGTATAGGTTTGACTTTTAAATGAATGGCAGATGTTTGATTGAATTTTAAAATGATTTTAGATATTAGCCTTTATGATGCAATAATGACATAAGAAAAGCATTGTTGGACAGCCTCTCTGGTTGCCACATAAGCTTTTCTTATGTCATCGGGATTTCTCCTTTTATAGAAAGTATAGATATGGAGAATGCCTAAATGAATACACGTACAAAAAACAATGCGTGGCCATTAGTTTATAATCAATTTCATAATTTATCGTTCACATATATGTACTATACATAAGACATTGATGTGATATGCACATACGTGTATATGTACATATCGGACACGCTGATCATTAAAAAATGTACATAAATATTGCCATTTTGACCCACGACTCAGCCACATTTCCACCTGTAGATATTTATAACATGGTGTTAAAGTTAAAATTAATGTCGAGTTAAAATCCCACCTTTCCAGCACATACGCCACAACTCGAGTTTCTAGAAGGTACTTGACATATCCTGTTATCACTTATCACCAAGAATGAAAAATCCTATGCCACCACACCATTTACACTCTACAAGCCCATTCGAATCATAGGATGAACAAGCAATGGGCCTTGGTTGCTGCAACAACCATCATTAGCAGATAATTAGAAAGTTATGGCCATAACATAGATACAAAATCAACCAAGAAACATAATTTCTTAGATCTATAAAGTCACATATTAATTTCCTTAGTTTTTTCAACCATTAGTCCGTTGATTTCATTGTACTACTAAAATACAGGCAACTACATAAGAATGACAAGTAAATGTGCAACAAGCTACGCCGCAACCTCTTTGTCAAATAGTAGGTACTTGACATAGCATTTTTCATCCCTTTGTCAATTTTGGTTAACTAAGCAAGCAGGTACAAAAAAAATTGTTTAGTGGCTAATTTTGAACTCCTTAGTAACATCCAGCCTCTCATACCGCCAATATTGTCTGCTTTGCCAACGAGAAGCTCACAAATTTGTTTTTAGTTGCCTAAGTGGAGACTTCCCAGAAGGTCACACATCTTAGTGCTACCACCCAAGCACGCGTAACTACGGAGTTATCTCATCCACAACCAATGTGTGCCCAAAACGCGTTGTTATATTTCAGGCGAGACATTCCTAAATGCATATGGAATTAGGGTAAATCTCTGTGTATTATTCATGAAACAAAGGACCCATTATATAGGGATATACAAGCCTATAATAAGGAAATAATATATCTCCTAAACTAAATACAATCATGATACAAATACATAATATATCACTAATAGTCCCCCGCAGTTCGAGCGGTATTAGAAAGGACGCTCAAACTGGATCTGAAGCTTTGAAAAAGTTGTCGAGGAAGTCCTTTTGTAAAAATATCGGCATATTGACTGTAGGCGGGTACATGAAGAACTCGAACATGACCAATTTGAACCTTTTCATGCACAAAGTGAATATCCATCTCAACATGCTTCGTTCGTTGATGTTGCACTGGATTTTCAGATAAGTAGATAGCCGAAACATTGTCACAGTAGACTATAGTAGCAGTACGCAAAGGAATATACAATTCGAGAAGCAGATTACGTAACTAACTTGATTCAGCAACTAAATTAGCAACTCCACGATATTCAGCTTCGGCACTAGAACGGGAGATAGTGTGTTGACGCTTTGACGACCAAGACACGAGATTGTCTCCCAAAAAAACACAATATCCAGATGTGGAATGTCGTGTGTTGGGGTAGCCGCCCCAATCAGCATCGGAGTATGCGGTCAATGCTAAGGATTTGGAAGCCGTGATCCGTAGACCATAATCTAGAGTGCCTTGAAGGTAGCGCAAGATGCGCTTCATGAAAGCAAAATGAGGTTCACATGGTGCGTGCATAAATAGACAAACTTGTTGAACTGCATACGTAATATCCGGCCGGGTAAAGGTAAGATACTGAAGAGCCCCCGCGAGTTGACGATATAGCATGCCATCTGGTAACAGGGTACCAATAGTACCGCTAAGTTTAGTGGACGTGTCGACGGGCGTAGTGCAAGGCTTGCAATTTGCCATAGAAGCTCTTTGTAAAATTTCCTTAGTGTATTGAGCTTGAGACAGAAAGAGACCATTACTGTCACGTGTAGCCGTAATGCCCAAAAAATGATGCAACTGACCAAGGTCCGTCATGGCAAAGGCGGAAGACAAGGAACCAATGATGCGTGCTAACAAACCTGGTTCAGACGCAGTCAAGATAATGTCATCCACATACAATAAGAGATAAGCCATATGGTTTCCTTGTTTGTAAATAAAAAGTGACGTATCACATGTGCTACTTCAAAAGCCCTGCGAAGTAATGAATGAGGCAAATTTGTGGTACCAAGCCCGCGGTGCCTGCTTCAGTCCATATAAGGACTTTTTGAGGCGACAAACATAATCTGGAAAAGCCTTGTTGACAAAACATGGAGGCTGATGCATGTATACTGTTTCTTTAAGATCACCATGTAAGAAAGCGTTCTTGACATCAAGCAGATGAATAGGCCAAGAACGTGAAACCGCAAGGGACAATACGGTACGTATGGTGGTCGGTTTGACAACCGGACTAAACGTGTCTTCACAATCAATACCAACCGTTTGAGATTTCCAATTGACTACTAACCGCGCTTTATAGCACTCTAATGATCCGTCGGACTTAAACTTGTGACGAAAGAGCCACAAACAACGTATAACCGGGCTATCCATGGGACGCGGCACAAGTTCCCATGTACCATTATTCTCCAAAGCACTATATTATGTTTTCATAGCTTTGAGCCAATTAGGATCCATTAAAGATTTAGCGTATGAGGAAGGTATAGGAGTGATAGTAGAGGATGTGGTAGTTAGAAGATTAAGACGGTTTTGAGGTTTAGAAATATCGGCTTTGGCATGAGTAGTCATCAAGTGTTGGTTAGTTGTGTGAGGTACTGTTGCAACAGGGGAAGAAAGAGGGTTGGTGGATGGATGGGTGGGGGTCGGTTGTTGGGTGGTAGGGGTGTTAGAGTGTTGGGCCTGTTGCGGGTGGGCCGGTTGGGCTGGTGGAGTAGGGGGGATCGGCTGGGAAGTAGGCGGGGCCGTGAGTGGGGTAAGGTGGGTGTGGGCCGGGTGTGGGGTAGGGTAGGTTTCGGCCGGTTGTGGTTGAGAGTGGGTTTGGGCCGGGTAAAAACGGAGGGATGCGGATCATCATCCAATAAGGTATACGAGGAGGAGGAGAGCGGCTCATTAAATGGAAAAGTGAGTTCATCAAACAGAACGTGACTAAATAGATGAACTTTGCCGGTAATCGAGTCAAGGCACCGATAACCACGATATTCATTAGGATATCCAAGAAAGATACACCGCATGGATCGAGGATGTAACTTATGTGGTTGAGTGGCCGATTGGTTCGGATAGCAAGCACAACCAAAAACCCGTAGGTGGTCATAGGTGGGGTGACAATGGTATAAGGCAAAGGTAGGAGTATAGAATTCGAGCTTTTTAGTGGGTAAAATGTTATGAAGATAGGTACTCGTATGGAGAGCTTCGACCTAAAAGGTCGGTGGGATGTGAGCGTGAAACAAAAGAGAACGAATAATGTCATTGAGACGACGTATCATCCGCTTGGATTTTCCATTTTGTGAGGAAGTATGTGGACACGAAAAATGAAAAACAAGACCCTTGTTTTGAGCAAAGGATTTGAAGTTGTGATTATCAAACTCGCCCCCTAGATCACATTGGAATGATTTTATTTTTCGATGAAATTGGGTTTGAATTAGCTGATGAAATTTGACAAATGTGGGGAGGGTGTCAGATTTAAACTTTAGTGGATAGGTCCAAACAAAGTGGGTAAAATTGTCGATTAAAACCATATAGTATTTGTAGCCCGAATTACTAGTAATTGGTGAGGTCCATAAATCGCAATGTATAATGTCAAAAGGTGCAAAGGTAATAGTATTCGAATAAAAAAACGGAAGTCTTTTACTGTTTGCAAGTTGACACGAATGACAAAGTGACAAATTTTGACTTTTATTACAAGAAATAAGCGAATTACTAGATAAAAAATCTAAAACTGGCGCTCCGGGGTGTCCAAGGCGATTATGCCATTGAGATGTAGCGGAGGTGGTAAGAAAAACTTGAGCTGGTTGAGTGAAAGGATAGAGGTCCCCCGTGCTATTATGGCGGGAAAGTGCCTTGCCAATCTTGTGATCCTTCAAAGTAAAACCAAATGGGTCAAACTAAATAGAAACATGATTTTCACGAGTGAATTTTTGAACGGATAAAAGGTTTTTGACAATTTGAGGTGAGTATTTGATATTATTTAGGGTGTATGTTTTGTTGGGTAACGCATGTAAGCTATGACCGGATCCTTTTATTGAAATCCCTTGACCATTTCCAACAAAAATAGTGTTTAAAGAATTAAATGGTAAAAGGTGTTGAATTTTATATCGTTCATTCGTAATATGATCGGATGCACCTGTATCGAAGTTCCATGGTTGGCCTGAATGGTTAAGTTGCATGTTGTGAAAAGTTGCGCCAAGATCGGTTGGACTTAAAGCATTGTAGGACGACCCATTGGGCTGATTATATAACATGTTGGCAGATTAGGCTTGCTGTGAGTTTGGGCCTGATGACTGTGAACCTTGGTTGGGCATATTAGGCTAGCCGAATGGCTGGGTTAGGTAGGGGCAGGGAGGGATGGCCCAAGGTGGAAAAAAACTGTTGTTGAGGGCCCTGAGAACGACCGTAGCCATTGCCACCATTACCATAACCATTGCCGCCATTGTTGGACCGATTTCCTCTCCAGCGGCCAAGCCCACGACCGCGACGGTTCTGCGAGTCCGGGTTGCAAGAAGACGATTGCTGAGCAGGTTCCGGATTGGACGGAGGTGGCGGTGTTGGTTTGTTGGAGGTGAGGAGCACTTGTGCAGTTTCAAGCGCCGCCAGCCGTTGCGCCTCGCGTTCGATCATGTCTCGAGCAATATCCCACGTCGGTGATTGTTGATGGATCAGTGCCGCGGTCACCAAATATTCAGGAGGTAGGCCGCGAGCCAGTTGGAGTACCAACCGAGATTCGGGTACGGGCTGATCCACATCTTTCAGTTGTTCACCGATTTCCTTGAGCTTGGTGCAGTACTCTTCTAGAGAAGAGCATGCTGAGAGTTTGTGATTGGTGAAGGTATGCTCGAGAGTGGCTACTCAAGAGCCTTTGTTGTTTAGAAAAACACCTTGTAAGCGAACCCACGTGTCCCTAGCCGTAGTGTTAGTCTCGAGGACGCGGACGAGAAGATCATCAGACAACGTTCCATATATCCATTGTAACACGATGGAGTCAATCTTGGCCCATGAGGCATACTCTGGATCCGTGTCTACCGGAGGGTTCGTTCCATCGATGTGGTGAAGAACCTCGTAACCTTTTGCGTGAAGCATGAACAATTTCACCCAAGACGTGTACGTGACTTTGGTGCTATCAAGAAATCGGACTTTGTGTTGAATGTTGGTGACCGTATACACTGGGTGAAGGGTTTTGGCCATAGCCGAATCACCGGATGAAGTAGGTTTGTCGTCAACCATGGCTGATCGGCAGAAAAAAGGGAACGGAGGTGGCTGGTCGGCAAAAAGAAAGGAAGCGGAGATCACACGTTATGGCTCTGATACCATAAACACATATGGAATTAGGGTAAATCTCTGTGTATTATTAATGAAACAAAGGACCCATTATATAGGGATATACAAGCCTATAATAAGGAAAGAATGTATCTCCTAAACTAAATACAATCCTGATACAAATACATAATATATCGCTAATAATTCCTTATGACCCAATATCTCCTTGTGGTCAGAACAAAACAGATTAAAATGGGATTCGCTTAGGGTGTTACAGCTTGACCTTGTTACAGTGCCTATCATCCGACCAATGACATAACATTTAACTAAAATCCAACATGGTATACAATTTGGGGGGGGGGGGTCCAATGTTACCGTAACAAACCCTTTGGTTAGGTAAAACTCATATTTTGGTCACTAAAACATTGATTGGAATCCGACATGGAACGCCAAGCGTTTGCAATAGTAACATGGTGATTGGTGAAGCATTTGATTAGGCAAACTCATATTCTAGTCACGAATTTTGTCATAACGAATATACTCTTAATAAATTGGTATTCTATTTACATATACTCTTAATCCACTATAGCAACCAAAAGAAATATGCCTAAGGAGATGTTGATACTTGTTTTATATCGATCGAAAAGCATAACAAGGATTTACATCAGGCATCGGGTGATATTGTTGTGCCGAATAAAAACTAGCGTTTTTGAGCGTTAGTGTGTGCAAACCGGCGGTGGGCAGGATTCAAACTCATGTCTTTTGGGTAGGTTGGCAAGAGCTAGACCAGTTGGGCTAGAGTTCAGCTACAGCCATGATTGTTAAATGGTTGATTTAAATCTTACTAGGTTATATATCCGTGAGTTTCACGGGTTATGGGTTGTGTTAAAAAAATCTATATCTATGAAAGTATTTTTTTTTATATGATTTATAACCTGATATCTCTTCATGCTAAGACCCATGTTTGGCAAACCTTACCAAAAAGAAAAAAAAAACAGAAATTGAATTACTTAGGGCATTTACTTCAAAAGCGGCTCTTAACGCGTACACAAGACTGATGTCAAGAAAGTTTCAAAATATTCTTGTGAATGCCAAAAGAAAACACGCATCATATATGATGCTAAAAAACTCGATTATACCGGTTTTATGACTTATTCAAAGTACCCTTACATGAACCCACCACGTTCTTGTATGATGCTAAAAAAAACTCCATCCCTATCACCGGCGAACTTCCCGGGCTAGGAAAATTTAATTTAAAATAAACAAAAGTACATAAATAACACTTTAAACCTCTTAAATATCCTCTTTCCCTTCTCCACCACAAATTTTAGTTTGGTTTCATAAGTATCTCAACTTTGCTTCTATATGTATTCAAAGTTTTCATGTAAAGCTAATTCATTTTTAATTGATAATGAGATCACAATATAAGAATGTTTTCTAAACCCATACAAAATGTTTTATTGATTTATGTTTTTTTAATTATATTAAAATATATTGTTATTTTAAGTTGCAACGAATGACGTTAATAAAGAAATTATAATCAACGTCTTTTGTGAAATCATATGTATTTTGTTTTAGTTTTTCTTTTATTAAGATTCGCGGGCAGGAAATTTTAATTTTAATTAATAGATTTATGTCATAAAATGACATAAAATATGTTTTTTCAAATATTTTATTGAATTATGTTATTTTTAATTTAATTGACATGTGTAGATGAGATACTTTGCAACGAAAGACGGTAATAACGAAACTATAACCCACGTCTTTTTATGACATCTTATTTTGGATCAGGTTTTTAGTTAGATTTTTATTCACAAACGTTGTGTATATGGAGGTATGTAAGGGGCACCTATAAACCAATTTGTAAGAAACAAATATTAAACACTGTTTATTAACATCAAATGAATCCCAACAATAACCATTCTCGTATCTGACGTCCGTATCAAGTAAAAGTAACTCAAGATGTATCCATGTTCATCATCAATGGACATATTGATAGAAATTGCATTGTATAGAATCTATAAATATCAAAGACCATATAAAAGTTGACATTTAAAAACTCTACACCAATCCTATAGGCATATTAATAAAAAAAAATTGGCTATTGGATTATATATTTCTCTGCCTATAACCTCTAAAACATGGCACCAAAAGCTTTCACAGTAGCAACTAAAGGTGTGGGTTCCATCTTTTATAAAGTAGTCAATTCCAACGACTTGCCTACCAATAACATGCTGAATAAAAGACATAATATTGTTTTAAACAAAAGACCCCAAATGACTCTCAAACGTATTTCATCAGTTTCATTTATTCCATAATTCAACTATGTTTTTTCCAACCTGAGTTAGGGAAAACATACCCGCAGAATGTTAATAAGTGAAATCGTACTTATCGCCAACTGATATTCAATTAGATAGCATAAAGATGGCCCAACAGGTGACCACATAACTATCATGAGCGGAAGATTTCCTAGTTCTTACAATCATGACAAATTCAAGCCCTTGAAATTCCTGACCCGCAACTTGTTTACAACGTTAACTCCAGCCATCAATGCCATCTTATTTGGTAAGCGCCAAAAGTATATGAAGGCGTATATAGTATACATATCACACTAGCATATAAATAATTATTATATATTGAGAAGAGTATTTAAAGCAGCTATATACGTTAGAAAGAAAATTTACCATTATTCACAACTAAAAAATAATAATAACCATATGCCAAGCAGCCTCAAAATAAAGAAAATTTACCATTATTCACAACTGAAAAATAATAATAACCATGCTAACACAGTCTTTTATTTTTTAATATATTTGAAAAAAGTTTGAACAAAACAATACATGTCAACACTATATGAGTTAAACAAACTTCACAATCTAAATGCTCTTGAACTACGTTCCATAAGATTGGCATCACATTCAACTTGGGAATTGTGCACGGATCATTCTGCAGCTCAACATTCAATTTTTTTTACAAAATTGTCGTAAAAAATAAAACCATTTCAAGCTACAACTATATAAGTACTTTTCACTTAGAAAATACCATTTTGTATCAACAAAAAACTCACATCTAAATTTATAGCCTTTGCTAATGAGAATCATAAGAGCCTTCAGCAGATTTCTTGGGTTGGTTTGCAAAAGTAACCTCATTATATATCTATGCAATTATTAGCACTCGTATGTATAGATAATGTGACAAGTAATCATAGCATTACATATTATATTAAGAATTATGATACACTAAAACAAAGTCCCCTTATTACATGTTGATGGCACTTGCAGCAAATGATGATGGCTTTTATATTAATAAGGTAAAGCTAATTAGAATCATTAAAACATAATTTGAAATGACTGATTATTAAAACACAAATACTTGCCGCATAGGTGGCCTAACCATGTTCAGGACAACTGGTCCAACACCATGTCTATCACGAGGAAGACTGTATTTGTAGGTTGATCCATATTTGTAGGTGCCCGTCTTTGGAAATTACTATAAATGTAAAATTAAAAAGTTCATTTTTTAAAGATCTTGATGTGCATACCTTTTTAATTAGGACGTAATTGAGTGTTTCATTGTGCTGCAAAAGTGATAACTTGAAGCAGTAGTACACAAATATTCAAATAAACTAAAAAGCAAAAAAAAAAATGATACAAAGTCTAAGCCGCCAATAGTGAATTACCCAAAACACCCTTAAGTATAAACCATACTTTATGACCTTTAGGTCGGCTCCATCCACCAACGCTAATGAAAATAATTATATTTAAATATCCCGAGTTAACTCAGTGAGTAAAAACCACTGAGTTAACCAGGCTGAGTCAAGATTTGTATTGATATAAGCAAGATATTTATTTACCAAATATCTACCTTGGATAGGGTGAGCGTTTGATCGGCTTTTGGCCGTATTTCCCCCACGAATAATCGTCCGGTGGTATATCGGCCATCTTCACGCTTCTCGCTGGCACTCTCGTGAATCTTTTCATCCTCGATTTTCTGAAAATAATCGAGTTTATAAGAAGTTTAGAAATCACAATTCAAACCATGTTTGACTCAACCTTTATAAGGGCCTAAAATATATTCTAGATAACTGACTTAAACCACAGCCAAATCACATCTATGTTTGAGTGACTGATTCTCCAATAGGATGATCCAAAAACAATCTTCAATCAAGGCGCTTCCTTTATACATAATTGCAGCATAAAGAAACACAACCCGTTGTGGGTTATCTAAGTTGCAGTTTCAAAAACAACCAACACATACCATGTAATTAGTCGTGTTGAACTTAACAACCAGTTTAGATTACAAACCAAAGAAATATGATATAAGACTTCTGTGCTAAAATAGTAGAAATACTTTTCTCCAATCATACCTCCTCTAAAAACGAACAAAACCTCATCAAATGAAAAGGTGGAAGCTTATTTCAACCTTTTCTCCTCTCTTATTCTTTACGACGCTTCTCTTCCTCTTACTTGTTCTTGAGCTCCTTGCAAGTACTTCAAGATTTCAAAACAAAACCTCATCAACATCATGTAACACTTAATCAGTTTAGTGAAAATGAAAAAGAAATAATACCTCATGAATGAACCGAACGGTTGGATGAAGAGCAACATGACAATTCAGTTTCATTATTGTCGTTCCATCTTAATGAATCTCCTACTCGACAATAAAAAAACAACGAGCCTGATTGTTACAAAAACAAAACAAAGTAATCAACCATAGAACAAAGAACTTAAAAATAGGAATTGCATGTTCAAATCTTCAAATAATAATTGTACCAGAACATTCATAGCAGGAACTTATCTTGAAAAGATGGTTCAAAAAATTGGATCCAAAAACAAACTATATAAAAATGTAATCTGTTTGGAAGATATTTTAACTAAGTATTTTATTTTAAAGGAAACCGTCTATTTAAAATAAAATGACTGGTTGGCAAATTAATACATTGACTGGGTCAATAAAAATAAATTAAGGAGTAAATTAAGTAAACGTCTTGCCTGATTCGTTCTTGTATATAACCTGTTGATCAAAATCAGGTATGTTTTCAATTCTGCGCAAAACACCGGTTCAGAAAATGATTTGAAAAACAATTATTGATGTCTAAAATTTTTCAAAATTTCAACTGAATCAACAAAAACTGTTCAAAACATTTTTCAATTTGTACCAAATCAACTCAAAACTCCATGAAATATCTAATCTGAACTGAAAGTGTTATGATTGATATGCTATTTGAAACACAATAACCTACAACTCAAATTTATATCAGTTTCGAAACACTAACAACACTAAGAAGCTTCATTCACCAGCTTAGATCTAATTCCGTCCAAGAATTCAATCGAAAACAAATATTCAAATCTGAACCTGATGATCAAATCAATCCAAAAAGAACAATATTTGATCTGAAACAAACCGACTAAGTTCGAAAAACACAGACCTTCGACTGAAACAGTCTGAAATCGATGTAAATCTGTTCAAACAGTTCGATAATCACACCAAAACTGATCAAAACGAACAGATTTCAATCCGAAACAAATCAAATCAGTCCGAAACGTATGAAAGTTCAACCAAAAATCATCGGAACTAATCAACTATCAATCCTCACACATTAAATCAATCCGAGATACACCTATGAACTACCGAACAGAACCGAATCAATTCAAATACTCTAGCGACACACCGGATTCTCTAAAGACAAAATATCGCAAAAACCTTTATCTCAAAAAACACGTCTGTCAATTCAAATACACCTATGAACTACCGAACAGAGCCAGACTGTCAATTGATATCCCGATTCGACTCATTGCTCCTTTCCATTCCTAGATAAATCATATTTTACTAATATGACCCGTTAGGGATTAAACATAAGCCAAAATCAATTCATGCATTTGAACAAAGTCTGAAAATAAGACAATTAACTAATACTTACGTTTTTAGGCTCATCTTGTTAAGAGGGGAGGTTATAAGAGTGTTTGGTAGGTCAATGGAATGGTTATTTGAAGGAAATATCTCTAGTGTCACATCATCCCCGTCAATATCATCCCCTTCAATGTCAAACCTGTTATTTTCACCATTATAAGTTATATGTGAATAAGGTTTGTAATTACGTTCAGTGCATTTTGATCACAAGCTAATTTATGAAACCAATTAAAAGCAAGGACAGTTTATCATGCAAAACTGTGAACAAATAAACTCAGCTTTACTGTATATATAGAAAATGCAGTTGTTATAATGATACAATGATATAGTTAACCTGCAATATTTGCATGCACAAGTATTTGCCATCACAACTATGAAAACCTACCTCTCAAACTGTTTGAATCGACCTGCATCAGTCTGGTGTAAATCAAATCGATCAAATAGGATGATATTTTCAATATCAGCTGAGAAAATAAGAAAAATATACAACATCAGGAACATTTGACAGAATCAAAAAACATTAAAACCTGTGTCTACTCAAAGCCACAACCACCATCGCTGACCTGAATCCCCGTTCGTACGCCATCACTGACCTAAACAACAACAAAGCAGTTCTCTCCGCTCGCGGCGGAACCCTAGCCGCCGTCACACAAAGCAGAAAATCGTGAGAAACAAAACCCTAGGTACAGGGAATCATATAATCGTGAGAAAAAAAAAAAACTAACCGATTTCTTGAAATCAAGGCAAGCCCGTCACACAATTGCTCTCATCATCAAAACCCTAGATGAAGAACAAAATGACACATGGAATAGGAGAAGTTAGGGACTGCCATGTAGGAAAGAGAGTAAAGGGATGGCTTGTGGTGTTGACACCTCAGCCATGATCCCTTTGATTTATTATAATAGAGAGATACACATCCAAAAAAACCGGACAAAGACAAAAATAAAAAGAAAGAAAAAGGAACTTAGTGGTTTTACGTGCACCAATCGGCTTAAAGCATTATAGATCTCAATGGTAAATGTTAGGTAATGTTTGGTATGAAGGAATGAGAGGTGGAATAGAATGGAATGGACTATTGTGAGGGAATGAATAAAAGAGTGTTTGGTTGGTTGATGGAATGGAATCGTCCATTCTAAAATGCATTCCATTTATTCAAAATCATTACATCTGTCCCCCATGTTTTTTTTTCCATTCCATGCCCTCTTCACCCTTCAATAAAAACACCACAACCCACCACTGTTGCTACCACACACACCACCACCACCACCACCACCGTCATCCGCCGCCGTCACCCACCTCCGCTATCAACCGCCACCACCCACCACCGCCACCTCCGACCACCCCTGCCACCACCATCGCCACTGCCGCCACCTACCTCCACCATCATCCACCACCACCGTTGTCACCATTCACCATCGTCTCCACCCACCACCACCGCCGCCGCTACAACTGACACCTAGCACCACGCCCCATCATCGCCCATCAGTGACCACCGCCATCTGATTTTATTCATTCAACTTTTTTCGCATACCAAACAACAAAAAATAATTGTTCATTCCATTCACATATGGTAACCAAACAAGACATGGAATGGTAATGATCAATTTCATTACCTCATCCATTCCATTACCTCGTCCATTCCATTCCCCCGTCCATTCCATTACCCCATACCAAACAGACCCTTAGTATACTAGTTGATGCCCCACCCGAGTTGCGGGGCGATGGCCGAATAGTTCTCAATCAATTAAAATAACACTACTGTAATTTTGCTAAGAAAAAAAGTAAAACGATGATAAGACTGTAATTTTGGGCCTAGGGCAAAACCGTTATTTTTCATGACTAATGAGTGAGTGTTAGGCAGCTCCTTGAGACGAAAAAAAATTAAATCGAGTTAAACAATTAAAACAAAAAAGTTTTATAGTTTTGCTAAAAAAACTAAAACGATGGGAAAAATATACTTTCGAACTGAGGGCGAAATCATATTTTTATTTCAGGGGTAAAATCGTAAATTAAATGGACCAATGGGGTAGTGCCAGGTAGCTACCGTCATGACTGTAATTTTACACCGGGGGCAAAATTGTAATTTAACCAGGAAAACAAAAAAAAAACGATGGAGAAAATGTAAATTTAAGTTGAGGGAAAAATCGTAACTTGCCCGTGAGAGAAAAAAAACTAATGGCGAAACTGTGAATTTAAACGGGGCAAAATCGTTATTTTGAACCGCGGGTAAAATTAAAATGTCTAGCTGGGAGCAAATGCGTGAATTTATTTTTAAGTGGCGGTAAAAACATAATTTTGAACAGATGGCAAAATCGTTATTTTAAAGAAAAGAAACTAATGGTAAAACTGTAAATTTAAACGGGGCAAAATCGTAATTTTGAATCGAGGGTAAAATTGAAAATTTTAGCTGGGAGCAAAAGCGTAAATCTATTTTTAAGTGGGGGTAAAAACATAATTTTGAACTAATGACAAAATCATAATTTTAAAGCGGGATAAAATCGTAAATCTGTTGGGCCAATAGGGGAGTATTCCCTTTGCCGCCCATGTGACCCAACAGATGAAAAGCAGCCGTCCATTTCACCCAATAATTGAGAAGCACAGGCCATTAATTTTGTATACGTTAAATGTTTATTACTAGTTAGATGCCCCGCCCGCGTTGCGGGGCGGTGGACGAATAATGAGCGAGTGTTAGGCAGCAGCTCATTGACACGAAAAACAACTAAATCGAGTCAACCAATTAAATTTATATTTTTGATAAAAAAACTATAACAATGGCAAAATTGTAATTTTTAACTGAGGGAAAGTTGTATTTTTTGACTGGGGTAAAATCGTAAATTGCCAAAAGCTAAAGTGATGGCAGTACTGTAAATTTGAAGGGGGGGGGGGGGAATTTGAAATTTTAATAGGGACAAATTCGTAATTTTGCACCTAGGGTAACAGCGTAATAATCGTAATTTTAAGCTGGAGGCAAAAGCACAATTTTATTTTGAACCGAGGGCAAAATCGTAATTTTTAGTTTGGGGCAAAAGAATCATTTTATTTTGAAGGGGGGAAAAACGTAATTTTCAACTGAGGGCGAAATCGTAATTTTTTTAACGGGGAAAAAAAACATTTTTTTACAGAGGGCAAAATCGTAATATCATTTTATTTGGGACAAAAGCGTAATATTATTTTAAGCTGGGGGGCAAAACCGTCATTTTAAAATGGATATAAAATAATAAACTGGTTGGTCCAATGGGAGAGTGGCAGACGAAATCGTAATTTTCACCTGAGGGCAAAATCGTATTTTTGAGATGGAGACAAAAGCGTAATTTTAGTTTGAGCTAGGGGCAAAACGGTAAAAAAAAAAAAAAAAAAAACCTATTAAAGTTGCCGCCCATTTTGGCCAATGGGAGGCAACAACCGACCTTGTCATTTGTAGTATTGTATAATGATATCAAATAAATCCAGATATAATATATTTTTTTATCGGTGCATATATTAAAATATTTTAGAAGCGAGTTAGTTTCTTTCTCTAATCTCTAATAAGTAACAACCACAAATAATCCAATATATTTGTCAAATAGTTTGAATTGGTCATGCAACTTTTCTAATATTAAAGTTGAAGTCAAATATTATTTGCTAACAAAGAAAATGTGAATTAGCATTAAGTTCTCTTACCAATTCCACTTTCACATTTCCTTTTCCAAAAGGCAAGCACTCATTTTGCCAAAAGGCCCAAAACAATGTACAAATCATTCAAACATGAAAAAACAGATGTTTCAAAATCAACGAACAATGTGTATGAATTTTCGGCAAGTAACTCAAATCCTACATACAACGTTAATAATATGTTTCAAAACATGTAATTTCGATGTTCATCGCGCACCATTTTGTGCGATGTCCACTTATAAGCTCGCTGTAAGAAAATCCCACTAAAGCATAACTTGCTACAACAAATGTCAAAATTTGTTTTGGTTACACAAGTAGCTTTAAAACCAATCTCACCTAAGTGGCTAAGTTGCAGCCGAATGTTGCATTATTAAACTTCTTTGTTTAACAAGCTCGTGAAGATCTTGAACGATTTTGAAAACCGAATCAGGCCTTGCTAGCCTCAGGGCATTTTGTGACATAGCTTGGAGCTCATGTGCTTTTGGACCAAACCATTCACCGACAATATTTGCAATCTCTTTTGGCGATTTTGAAAACTTTCCGCACCCATTTTCCACCACATATGGTACATTCCCAACTTCCTGCAGGATGATAAACGAAGTTATAAACAAGTAATATATAATGTTCTTTTTTGTTTTTAATTTAGAGCTAGTTAATGCTTTAAAATGTTAAATTTGATTACAAAAACTATATTTTTACAATAATAATCTTCCTTGTTTTACATAAAACTATTCAGGAGGCTTTATGCATTTGAATACATAGATGACTTTCAGCCAGTTTCCGTTATAGTTAGATATTTTAGCTGAAACCTTTTGACCCGTTAGAGGGAAAATGGGTCGATAACACAAATTGACCCATTTGTGGGTAAATGGGTCGACATTGCCAGGAATAAAGTTATTTTATGGTGTTTGAATCAACAAAAGCCACGATAAGAAAATTAATTATACAGAAACAAACAATTGTTTTGTCATAGAACATTTACTAGTGCTGCATCATTGAGAGAATTTGTATAAACTTAAGCAAATAAGTATAAATTTGATGAAAATACATATTGGACAACATCCATTTGAGCTGAAACTGAAAATCACGAATGGAATGCCAAAATTCACTCTAAAAACAATATAAAAAGTTTCCGATTTGTAAAAGGATTTGATGAATAGAGTTGATAATATACCACAAGAAAGAAAATATTGGAGTGCAAGAATGACAATCGGGAGTGAAAATATTCAAAAATGCCACTTTTCTAATTGTGTATGTATTTTATAAACACAAGATTTGCAGAAAATAAGCATGTGTGAAGAACTAGTATGCGATAAGTGATAACTAAAGATATAAACATACAAGAAAGAAAATCAACTTTAATAACAAAATTACCTGCCCAGCAATGTAATCGTTTAGGATTATGGGGAGTCCACAGATCATAGCTTCTGCAATGGTTCCCGGACCAGCCTACCAGAAATGTAAAAAAAAAAAAAAAAACTAATGAAATAACTTCGCATTAGAAAGTGAGATATTTGACTTTTGAGAGTCAAATAAGTTTGTCTTATAACTTTAAAATTGGTAACAATCATTTCATTTGTGTAGAAAAAAGAGTGCATGTAACTACATTGGATGTGCTTTGCTACCTACGTCCTGCACGACTTCATGGGGCAAATAGTTTAGTCAAACAGTTTTTGAGTCAAATCTCAATAATTGACCGTCAGCTTACCAGTAACGGGTTCTCACGGTCACAAAAAACAATCTCAATAATGACAGAACATGTTGAATATTGTAAATCAAAGTTTATAACTACTTTATAATTATTACGGATAAACAAAGAGGTAAGTTCTGATTGAAACATTGCATATACCCCCAAAATTTCGTGCACTTATTATCGGAGTATTACAATTGATCATTTTGGAAATGGAAAAAAAATGACTAAAAGATCGACATCACATTTTGATCCGCAAAGTAATACTTTTAAATATTGCAAGAATTAAAACGGGATTGTTTTTTTGGAAGCAAATCGAAGTAAACCATATACCTTGGTAATAATACAATCGCAAGCACCCATGCATTCTTCCATCTTAGTGACAAACCCCTTCACCTGAAATTAGTCAATCGTCTATTATTAATCACATTTTAAACGTTTGGAACTAAACAATCTCATTCATTTATAATAAAAAAAATAAATGATTAAATCATGGAACAGACAGTGAAGGACGAATAATGATAAATGATGACGATGTGGGAATATTCACCTGAATGGGAATCTTCCACTCAGCTGAAAGCAACTTATTGGCAAGCTTTTTGTTGCGACCACAAATTACAAGTACCTGACCAATTGGCTCACCACGATATTCATCGTATAACGCATTCCCAAGAGCTTTAGCGGTAGCCTCAATGGGCCCCATCCCCTCCCCACCACCCATCAGTAACACCGTAGGGATACCTTCATCCATACCAAGCTCCCTCCTCAGTTCAACCTATGCATACACATACATGATACAACCATCAGTTTTGACCTAAAAAGTCAAACCGTACTCTATTTTCTTGATCTTATTCCAAGATTTACATTGATATAGCAGCCATATGGTTTATGTTATCATAGCTAACACACTACTTGTTAATATATTTTTTAGTAGAATGCCATTTTCGTCCCTGAGGTTTGGCCAGTTTTGCGACTTTCGTCCAACGGTTCGTTATTCCGCATCTGGATCTAAAAGGTTTGGAATCTTGCAGTTTTCATCCAGCTCGTTAACTCCATCCATTTTTCTCTGTTAAGTCAGGTCTATTTCCGTCTTTTTTGTTAACTTAAAGGGCAATTCGGTCTTTTTCACTTTATGTAAAAAGATCAAATACACTTGACAAAAACCAAATTGCCCTTTAGTTAACAAAAAAGACAGAAATAGACCTGACTTAACAAGAAAAATGGATGGAGTTAACGAGCCGGATGAAAACTGCAAGATTCCAAACCTTTTAGATCCAGATGCGGAATAACGAACCGTTGGACGAAAGTGCAAAACTGGCTAAACCTCAGGGACGAAAATGGCATTTTACTCTATATTTTTTTTTATAAACCAGCACAAAAGGTGTTTAGGTCAACTTAAATTGGTCCAATTCAATCCGACCCGTTTTCAAAAGAGATTCAAACCTTGGGCCGAAGCGGCTTAACAAATGAAGGTCGAACAGGGAGGCCATAAACTTTTATCTGAGAAGATTGAAGCCCAGCTTTTAAGGCCCGTTTTGCCACCTCTTCTGTCGGGCAATAGCATCTTGTTACAAGCTTATGAAACCTATCATGTACATAATAAAAATCAGCTCAAAATTGAGACTCGAATCAGTGTCTTAAACAATAAGTTTTGAGTGCAAAACAAACCATGTAGGATGGCATGTGCTTAAATCTGTAACAACAGTAGTAAATACAATCTTGTCTAGAAGACCCTTTGACCTCAAGATACGAAGGGGTACGTGTTGCATTAGAGGATGTACGCTGATGATAATATCTGGTTGGTACTTCATTAGACCTTTTGCAACCTCTCTGTCACAACTCACAAGATGTTAGACGATACGCAAATTAGTCACCAATATCAACCTTATAAACCAGTTAGAAGATGTGTAAACTATTTATGTTAAAAGTTTTTAAAAGGTTATTCTTTTTATATGAATATTTATTACATACGCAGCCTTCTTCTTTGTACTTCAACAAAATATGATTATAGTGGAAATATAATCAGTTTTACTTTTTAGTGTTTAGCTTAACTAAACACTCAACATCGTTACAACTGCAAAACACACATCCAAACACGTTACATACGCCCCTAAAAATTGACAAATAAAACGTACACACGAAGATTAAACTTAACATAGCATGCACAAATGATCTAGAGAATAGCAGGATATCGAAACATATAGACTACACAGCAACAAAAAGGTAATCACTTTATATGCCAACAAAAGAAGACTAGAATCGTCACCGTGCTATAAACGTCGAGGTGGCAGCAAAATTCGACTGGTGAACCACACGAGGAGCAGAAGCATAATATGTCATCCTCCACAACGATCCATGTTTAACCAAAAAGTTATAACTTCTCGGCAACTGATTAAACGGCCATGGCGTATGATCCGTCCAAAGATCAGTCACAAACACCTGAAAACACACATTCCATCAGTTTCCAACCTGATCACACCAATTCAAACAATAACAATTCAACGAACCAACCTCATAATCATCACCAAACTTCTCATTAAACGCCCATTTTATCGCTTCAGCAGACGCCCTATGACCACCACCTGTATCACTCATCAAAATGAGCACCTTTTTCTTACCATTAGACTCATACCCACTCAATGGCAATGTCCCATCCTCCAACACACCCTCATTCTCCCCTCCTAATCTACAATCACTCCCTGAATTAACCTTAACCGACGCGAACCCGAGCGGAATCTTATCGCAATGAAACCGAATAAACTTGTTGAACTCATTAAAGAACTTATTAATACTAGACCCACCTTTACCCCCTGAACTCAAAGACCCAACAATCTTTGATGACCTACTTCTCCCACCAGCCCAAAAATTTACATATTTTCTATCAGATTGAACATTAGACAGAACCGAAGAATACCCATCTAAACTCAACCGATTAGAGTTGAAATCAAATGCAAAGTTGCTCAATTTGGATAGAATATTGAAGGCATTATTGGTTTCTAAAGCTACAGATGACGATGAAGACGAAGATGATGACTGCATAGCTGTAATCAAGTCATACAGCCGAAAAGAAAGATGTGGGTCGTGTTATTTCTGAAAAAAGAAACAGAATTTGACAAAATCCCCAACTGGGTTGGGTGAATTGACAGGAAATTGGATAAAGTTTGTGTTTTCTTTTTTTTATCAGGAGGGGTTTGTGGCCACATATAGGATTTAGCAACAGATGTTATTTTTCTTGGGCTTTTGGAATGTGTGTAGAAAGAAAGACTCGTACGCAGTGAAAGTGGTGGTGGTGGTCATGTCGATCACGCCCGGATTTGTTTGTTTGGTTGTTTAATCGTGTTACATTTGGGTTTATTATTTCAATTAGGGTTTTATAGAAAGGGGACATCGGTTGTTTGGTTAATCATAATTTCTTATGGGTTTAAAGTTGATTAGTTCTTTTTTTAATTAGTGCCAAACGTCTATTTATCATATATATTTTAAATGCCGATGATCTTATGGTGCATTGGCAGCCTCATGATATTTCAAAGTAGAGGTCATGAGTTCGAGTCTAGTCTATTCTGGAACAAAAATGCTCTTGATTGAGCTCGGGGTTTTACCATAGTGGGTCTTTGGGTGGTGAATTTCATCCGGAATGGTGGGTGGTCGGGTCACCAATGTTGTCTACGTTCGCGGGCGTAGGTGACCTTTTGCCATTGGGTTTACTAAGTAAGTTAAATTAGACGTATTTGATTTTTTTTTTTTGATTAATCCATAAAGGCCAACATAGGAGATGTATAAGCTAGTTATTTGACAGCTAGGTTGTGAGGGCTGTGAGAGTGACATTGATGTGTTAAAGTATGTAAAAAGAATTGCATGAAGTTGTTGCAGCTCTATTTTAGATATCAAAACGTATATAAAAGTACGTTGCGGCGATAATCTAAAAGAATAAATCCGGAAATAAAATGTAATAGGAAAAAAAAACTCTAAAAGCGAAATCTTGAAGTAGCCTTGATAGCTTGTATGTTTTGCTTTGATTACTTGAACATCATGCACAACTATGTTTTGAATGAAATAACACCAAAACGTAGATCAAAATAGCTAGCATGTCGTAATATTATATATGATATTTAAAAACATCAAATTGGTAAAAGTTATAAGAGAAAAAGAGATTGAAAAACAAAGTTATGAGCGGGCCACGTAGCAAATTCTGGTTGGGTTAAAAAACGATATGGCAATAGGGCAAGTTTGGGACGGGTTTAGGTAATTCTAATCTCAAACCTGATTATATAAGTTTGTCCCAAAACCTATCAAGTTTCTATTGGGTATACCCGCGGGTTTCAGATAAACCTGTTAATTTAAAAAAAGTTACATGTTAGGTATACCCGACTTAAAACCCATCGTGTATCTATGGCTGAAATTATAGTGTTTTATGAGTTTTTAGGTGTGTTTTATGGCTGAAATTATAATGTTTTATGACTTTTACACTTCTTAGAAAATTTGGACTTTGTAGCCGAACCCACCCACTATATAAATATATCAAATAATTACAATGTATATCAGTAAATTACCAAAAATGTATATAGAAAAAAAATCTCAAATGGCTATATGACAAAAATTGTGTAAGCCAATAGTTGATATATCATCTATACACACATTTATAAAATAAAAGAAATTACTTCGGGTATACAATCAGGTAAACAAGTACATTTTATCTGATAATCGGATCAGATAAACGGGTATATCACCAAGTCCTAACCCGTCCCAAACTCGCGAAAAAATAAAATAAAAACTAATCTGAAACCCGATTATCTGACCCCAAACATATCCCAAATGAATCGGGTTTTGGGTTCACCAATCAGGTTTAGGTTCGATTGCCATCCGAAAATAAGTATATGCTTTAAATGGCAAGTCCACTTAAAGTTGAGGGAGCCATATTGAAACTTCATGAGGGATTTATATGTACATTTAATCACTTCAACTCTAAAGACATACATTTCAGGCTTGAAAGTGGCATCTCGCTCATCCCGAATGTTGAATGTTGGGGGCAAATATGAAGGTGGGTGGGGGGGGGGGGGGGGGCAGTGTTCACGCCGGTACTGACGTGCTACATCATTTCCATCTTGCATGTTCCTTCTCTGTCTCCATCCCTAAAAAATAATTAATAAAGTAACCAAAATTCATATATGTATCATTTGTCTCATTGAAATGTTATTTTTTTACATTTATAAAAAAAGTTTCATAGCACTATAACACCTAACGTAAAAGTTAATATATTTTGCTAATCCATATTTAGAGTAAACTGCAATTTGCGTCCCTCATCATGTTGGTCGGTGTCAGGTCGAGTCCCCAAACTTAGAATTTTGCTTCTTGAGTCCCGATCATATAGAAAGTGCTACCATTTGAGTCGCCCAGAGCAATTTCTATTAGTTTGACCAAGTATGACTGTATGTGCATTTTGCCCTTGGTTGCAATGCTTGTTAAAATTGGAGCCCTAGATTGCGATCTTTTAAAGTGCTGGTTCTTCTCTTCTTCTATGAGTCAACGAACCAAACCCAGAATCAAGAAATACAACTCCACATTGACAATGTCACAAAGATCAGTGTCTCAAAACTCAGACGCTAATTCATAGAGAAAACCAATCATTGGACCGAGGCATCTTACATCATACGTTCCTGTGGTGTGTCTACTTGCTACAAGTACTAAGGGAGAATAGCCAATCCAGATCGTCGTTACTTGTGCTATGTAAGTGTTCGTTTTCCTTTATTTGTAGGCTATGGTTGGCCCTGAAATGGGTTGCTTGAAGAGGAAAAACATTGACTTTCACAAAGTTTGTGTTTTCAACAACAATTGCTTTACAAGGGGTTACTTTGTTTGGAACATCATTCTGTGATGTCTCAACATCGTCTAACGATTCCTTCATCACATTAGAATGACCAATTTCAACATAGAGGTCAATAAGCTTATACCCTTTACTAGCTAGATCACACAAATGTGCTAAATCAACTTCAACAGTCAGCTGCCTAAGCCTCATCACAATAGAATGACCAATTTCAACATAAAGGTCAATAAGCTTATACCCTTTACTGGCTAGATCACACAAATGTGCTAAATCAACTTCAACAGTCAGCTGCCTAAGCCTAAAATCCAAACAAACATGAGGATTCTTGGTAAAATAATAGAACACATCATCTACTGAGTATCCAATCTCTTTCATAATTTGGTCCAGGACATCAAAATGCAATTGCTCAGTTTTTACATTATCAACATAGCTTATCTTACCATTGTTGTACTCCCTTCCTGGATAATCAGAAACTCACCCCCATAATGAACTTTTAGTGTATAGAACTTTGGTTGATCGCATGTAACAAATAACAAACATCCGATCAATGAATTTGAAGATAAACCCATTCAAGACATCGTAATTTAATGACAAAACACTTACCACATAAGTCTTTAGGATCGCAATACATATTTTCACCACGAATTCGCTAGTAAATGTATGCCATCTCTTGTGTTGATCGAAGGTTTCATGAATAATGAGAGGATTTAGGGCTTTGTACAGGGTCTTGACTTACGAACAAGTTAAGAAAATGAGGGCCGTAATGAGATTTGTAATATATTTGGGGTTTTTATTGCCAAAATTACCATATTACCCTCCCCACAAACGGTCAGACTTGGTCAAACTAGCAGAAGTTGCCCTGGGGGACTCAAATGGTAGCGCTTTCTATATGACGAGGACTCAAATAGAAAAATTTTAAGTTTAGGGACTTGACCTGACACCAACCACCATGACCAGGGATGCAAATTGCAGTTTACTCCCAAATTTATAATACCTTCCATAACATGCAAGTTTACTTAAAAGTTAAAATACATTATAAATTTGAGACTAAAATGCTATTTTTGTTTCCAATCGAATTAAAACATTTCGCTGCTACGAGGAACCAAATTACCATTTCGTTGGAAAATTGTGCAGAAAGGAGTTTTTTTTTTCACAAACCAAGATAGAGAAAATTGTTTTTTCCCAAACTTTGGACACAAATAACTATATGTAACAGTGGTTATGTCATTATAGTTTACAGGTTTGTGTTATACTATGTGAGAGTTATGTAACGAACCAAACTGTACATGTAACATAACAAAGATAAATAAGATATCGATGCTTGAAGTTGGGTGTTTGAATATGTTACAGAATATTGACATATAGGCGTGGAATGGATGGAACTTTTCTTACATAGGTGGAGTAACAAAACATAAAGTTGTATATAAGGAGGAGTACTCCTTATTTTTGTTTCCATTAAGAGAGACACAAGTGGGGACCCAAAGGGTGCAAAAACCACAAAAATCGCTCACACATGCGCTAGTGGTGTGGGGAAATGTGACGCTTTGATTGGGCACTTAGAACTTGTACAATTCATGAGGTGAGCAGTTGCAATTGCTAATTCCTTTCCACTTATCAGTTGTTCTAATCAGTTTTTAAGTTTAGCTAAAATATAAACAGGACTTTAAACAGAATAAAATGCATTTAAGACATCCAAATTAATATATTTTTTCTTTTACTTTTTTTTATGGAGTTGTTTCAACTTTCATTTCACTATGATACTGAGTTGACCGTTAGGCTACTTAGTGTGGTAAACAAGGGCAAGGAGGCGTTTCCCGTCACGTAGGCAAAGGGGGCTTTGCCCTCCAGAACCCCAAAACCATGGGGTGGTGGGCAAGGCCAAGAGGCATTTCATCACACTACATATCATCCTCTCATTACTTAACCTCACAAAAAGTCAACCAAAGTCAAGGAAGCATATGCCCACATGTAACACCCCAAAAATGCAAATTATTTATTTTAAATATTATGTTGGTAAACTAACTAGGATTAAAATAACCTAGTTAGGTAAAAATATTGTAGTGACTTATAAAAGGGTTAAAGACACTAAAAATAATAACTTAATGATAGTTGGGGGATCAAAAGTGATTAAAATGGAATTAGTAATAATAAAATAAAATTAAAACTCAAGACACTCACATAGGTGTGTGTGTGAGTTCGACCAGAGGCAAGGGGGCGACCAGGAGAAGAACTCCAACCCTAGTTCTTGTCTAAAATTCACAAATTGAAGGTCAAGATCAGCCCCAAAACAAAATTCGAGTTAAGATTAGTGATCTCCATTGCAAGGGGGTCATAAGGTATGTATAATTTGATAAGAAATCTCTACTTGAAATTCTCATGATTCTAGGGAGATTGAAATCTGTTGATGCATGTAGGTTAAATGAATAGATTAAGGATGATATAGTGTCTAGGAGTAAACCCTAGACAACTATAAGTGAAATCATGTCTAAATTCAGGAAATTTTATGAACACATTGAAGGTGGATTATGGGTTTTGTGAGAAAATGATGAACCCTAGGGTTTAGAAGGCTATTCTAGTGTAAATTGATTCATAGAAACTGATTTATGAAAAATATGATGTTTAATTATATATGTGATAGCTCAATTAATGATAATCGAGGCTAAGTGACAAGCCAAGGATTAGAATATAAAAGATATAAATTCTGCCCTTTATGTGTTCGTAGAAATGCCTCAAAGAAGGCTTGAAACTGAAAATTTAAGTTAAAAACGCATAATTGTGATGTTTAGGCAAATTATGTGATATATGATTAAAAAGGGAGTTCTAAACGTATCATGATTGAACTCTATAGGAAAAGATACCGGAGCGTCGAGTAGACAAGCCGGTGGCGACTTGCGTTTGAAGGGCGTGCATTGAAGGTATGTAACTTGAACCGTTACATTAAGTGAATTGTTATTAAATTATGTATGGATACAATGTAAAATAGAAGTTGCGTTGATTGTAGCGATCATGTTCGTTACTTAAATGAATAGGTTCAGATTTGGTTAAGAGTCGTTTGGTAGTCATTATAATGGTGGATTCCATAGATGAGACAAACGGGTCGAATAATCAATTAATGCGAGGCTAATGCTTCGTTATATGGTTATTTAGTCTTTTGTTAATGTTAATAATAGATATATTAAAATACGAGAAATTAGCATTTCGGTTTGCTTAAATGATGAACCCCATAAGGGTAAACTAAATGGGTCATTAAGAGAAGGTATGAATTGGATAATGGTAGTACCTTACTTGTAGATTTTGAGCCCGAGTGATGGGTAGCGAATTACTAAACACACAAACCAGTGATGGGAGCGTGGTGTTGAAAATAAAGAACCCATGATTGGGATCTTCTTATTTAAAAGTGATATCCCGTTCATGGAAGTTTGGGTGAAATGAATAAACGGATCAAACAACAAAGTTACAGAGTCTACCGTAAGTTACGGTCTCTACCGTAACTTACGGTAGAGAAAAAAAGCGTTACGGTGGTTCACTACTGTTTTACGGCAGACTAGGATCATACAGCGTCTACCGTAACTTACGGTAGATACCGTAAGTTACGGTAGAGTCTAGAAATTTTTGTTAAAATTCTGCATATCTTAGTTATTCGAATCCATTTCTGAGCATAGTTCGATTATGCAAATTATCTAAGAATACTAATACGAATATTTGTCAAAATCTCCAGTTTTTAGGTATTGCAAGTACGTGGATGATGATCAAGACAATGCTCTCGAACCGAACACAATCTTTTGAAGCTTCCGCACTAGATTAACTCCGTTTTAGACAATGTTTATAATGTAAACAATTTATTAATCATGTTTTGAATGATGTAACTAGTTAAGTAATTGTCTAGAATGTAATCACTCTTAAACTTGAATTTTGTACATCTTTTGAAGTAAGGTACCGTCTTAAGTAAATTCACGTGTATTTACATTAAATTCCTATATAATTTAGACGGGTGTTACAAGTTGGTAATCAGAGCTTAAGGTTGTAAACAAAGTATTCGGTTCAAGCTTGATCGATCGTCCGGTAAGAATTAATTTATTATTTTAGTAGATCCTACCTTATGTATGAAATGAGATGCAAATTAATGTGCATGGGAAGGGTGTGTTAACACACTCAAACCCGGAAAGTGCACCAAATGTGAACGGTAAAAGCAAGTCACGCACTTGGCTAAACCAAAGCAAATAAAGCTATGTTATAAATGAAATGTTTAATGTAAAAATTTCAGTTTCAAGATGTCGAAAGGAAACGATAATGATCTGGTGCCGACAAGCACCGAACAAATGAAAGAGATAATTGCCGAAGAAGTGGGGAAGGCAATTGAAGGTAGTCTATCCGGGTTTATAGACAAAATTCAAAACACGGTGTTGTCACTTGTCGAAGAACGAGTCAAAAGGTTGGAAGATAGTGTCAACCTTATGAAAGAGAAATTGGGAGAACGTAAGGGATGTTCGTACAAAGAGTTTATGGCGTGTAAACCGCCAATCTACAACGGGGAGGTTGACCCGATAATATGCCAGAGATGGTTAAGCGATGTTGAAGGAGTGTTTGAAAGGACCCATTGCGACGAAAGTGACTTTGTTGCTTACGGAACGGGTCAGTTGAGAGGTCAAGCCAAAGATTGGTGGGACAATAAAAAGAAGGAAATAGGGGCTGAAGCGGCGAGGGCCATGACATGGGAGGAGTTTAAGACACCGTTTCTTAAACATCATAGTCCCAAGGCAGTCATTAATAAAATCAAGGAAGAGTTCATGCAACTTAGGCACAAGGGCGAGACCATAGACAAGATTACGGCGACGTTTATGGATAAGATAAAGTTTTGCAATGAATTGGTGACGAATGAGGAACAAAAGATATACTACTACTATAACATGTTGAGCGCCGAGTATAGGGAGTTCATGACTCCTTCAAAATACGAGACCCTTACCGAGATCATAAACGTTGCTCGAGAACGGGAAATCGAGCTGAAGAAACAAGTTGAAAGGGGTGAGCGAAGGGCACAGGATGTGAATCCAAGCCCTACAAAGAAAGCTCGAACTGAAGAATCGGGAAAGAAGGTTGATGCTAAAGGTGGGTCGCCAAGTTGTAAAGTGTGTGGAAAAGGGCACAAGGGAAAGTGTCGGTTCAAAGACAAACCGTGCCCCATATGTAGTAAAATGGGGCACACGGAGTCTTTATGCCCGGGTAAAGTCTCGGTTTGCTACAAATGTTATCAGCCCGGCCACAAAAAGTCTGAATGCCCAGACTTAGTTGGAAGGAGAGACGTTAAAGAATCTCCAGCAGAAGCCCCTAAGGCGAAGGCTAGGTCCTTCCAACTTACCTCTGCCGAAACAAAGATAGAACCCGATGTGGTCTCAGGTATATTCACAATTAACTCAATTCCTGCACGTGTATTGTTTGATACGGGTGCGAATAAATCCTTCATTTCGCATGGATTTATTCAACATCCTTCATTTGTATTAAAGAAATTATCTGTGCCCTTAGAAGTTGAAATAGGGGACAATAAAAGTTTTATAGTTTGTGATATTTGTCGAGGCTGCAAATTAAGCATCGATGATGAAGAATACCTGATAGACTTAATCCCGATGTCAATGGGGGAATTTCAAGTAGTCGTTGGGATGGATTGGCTATCTCAGCACCACGCAAAGGTCGTGTGTTTTCGTAAGGAGATAAAGCTAACATCTTCGAGCGGGAATCACGTTACTATCTATGGCGAAAAAGGAGGTAACCCCATAATATGCTCAATGTTGAAAGCTCACAAGCTTATGAAGCAAGGATGCAAGGCATTTATGATATACGCAAATGAGCCCGAGAAAGAATCACTGAAGATTGAAGATGTACCGGTAGTACGGGACTATGAAGATGTGTTTCCGGAGGATTTACCGGGGATACCGCCCGAATGGGAAATAGAGTTCGGAATCGAATTGATTCCGGGCACAAAACCCGTAGCTAGAGCACCGTACCAACTCGCGCCGTCGGAATTACAAGAGTTGATGTCCCAGATTCAAGACCTGCTTGACAAAGGATTCATAAGGCCGTGTGTGTCTTCTTGGGGCGCACCGGTACTGTTCGTGAAAAAGAAAGACGGAAGCATGCACATGTGTATCGATTACCGGGAGTTAAACAAACTCACGGTAAAGAACCGATACCCGCTTCCGAGGATAGACGATCTATTCGACCAATTACAAGGTGCGAACTGGTTTTCAAAGATTGACCTTAGATCGGGGTATCACCAACTAAAGGTCAAGGAGGAAGATGTGCCGAAGACGGCTTTCCGCACGCGATACGGACATTACGAGTTCCTCGTGATGTCATTTGGGCTAACAAATGCACCCGCGGCTTTCATGGACCTCATGAACCGGGTTTGCAAGCCAATGCTGGATAAATCGGTCATCGTGTTTATCGACGACATTCTAGTGTACTAAAAAAATGAAGCAGATCATGCACATCATCTACAAGAGGTGCTAGAGACACTCAGGCGAGAAAAGCTATATGCAAAATTCTCAAAGTGTGCCTTCTGGTTACGAGAGGTGCAATTCCTCGGCCACATCATAAGTGTCTTTTTGTGGACCTGTCCAAGATAGAGGCCGTGTCGAAATGGAGCCCTCAGAAGAATCCTTCGGAAATTAGAAGCTTCTTAGGACTTGCGGGATACTATAGGAGATTCATTCAAGATTTCTCCAAGATTGCGTCGCCGCTAACTAAGTTAACCCGAAAGGAGGAGAAATTCATCTGGGGTGTCGAACAAGAAAGAGCATTTCAAACGTTAAAAGAAACGTTAACTCAAGCTCCGGTATTGACATTACCGGATGGAGTCGAAGATTTGGTGGTTTATTCGGATGCTTCACTATCGGGGCTCGGATGCGTTCTGATGCAACGGGGCAAAGTTATAGCTTATGCCTCGAGGTAATTGAAGGTACATGAAAAGAAATATCCCACGCATGATCTCGAATTAGCTGCGGTGGTGTTTGCGTTAAAAATATGGAGGCCCTATTTGTACGGGGTAAAGTGCACCGTATTCACCGACCACAAGAGTTTGAAATACTTCTTCGATCAAAAGGAATTAAACATGCGACAAAGGCGGTGGTTAGAAACGGTAAAGGACTATGACTGCGAAATACATTACCACCCCGGAAGGGCAAACGTTGTGGCGGATGCATTGAGTAGGAAATCGGACTATGTCCCAATACGAGTAAGATCGATGCAGCTCATTGTAACCTCGGGTCTACTCGAACGAATCCGAGAGTCACACGTCGAGGCAGTGAAAGAAGAAAACCTAAAAGGGGAAAGGATAGTTGGTCAGCTGAATGATTTGGCAGATGGTAGCCACGGTTTGAAAACTCGATTTGGAAGAATATGGATCCCAAATTCCTGTGGAGTTAAGACACTTCTACTCAACGAAGCTCACAAGTCCCATTATTCTATTCATCCGGGTGCAACCAAGATGTACAACGATCTGAAACTAAATTATTGGTGGCCCGAGATAAAGAGGGATGTAGTAAAATACGTGGAGAAGTGCTTGACTTGCTTACAAGTCAAGGCAGAACACCAGAAACCATATGGTAAACTGCAACCGTTGGATATTCCAGTTTGGAAATGGGAACAAATCACGATGGACTTGTTGACCAAACTGCCCAAAACCAACCGCGGTTTCGATGCTATATGGGTAGTTGTAGATAGGTTGACAAAAAGTGCTCACTTCATTCCGATTCGTGAGACTTATACATCTGAAAAGATGTCAGAGGTGTATACCAATGAAATAGTGGCACGTCACGGGGTACCGATATCCATTGTGTCCGACAGAGATACTCGGTTTACTTCGAACTTTTGGCGCAAATTTCAAGAAGAAATGGGGACTAGACTGTTCATTAGCATTGCTTACCATCCACAAACGGATGGGCAGAGTGAAAGAACGATACAAACGTTAGAGGATGTGTTGCGGGCTTGCATTATCGACTTCGGGGGTAGTTGGGATGTCTATCTACCCTTGGTCGAATTCTCATATAACAATAGTTATCACGCGAGCATTGGAATGGCCTCGTTTGACATACTATATGGTAGAAAGTGCCGAACCCCGGTGTGTTGGGGAGAAGTGGGCCCACGTGAACTGGCCCCTAATGATGTTATCCAGGCCACTAATGAGAAAATTGACATAGTTCGAGCTCACTTAAAAGCGGCCCAAGATAGACAAAAGTCTTATGCCGACAAAAGACGGAGACCAATTGAATTCCAGGTAGGCGACATGGTAATGCTCAAGGTTTCCCCATGGAAGGGCGTTATCAGATTCAGAAAAAGGGGGAAACTAAGCCCGAGGTTTATCGGGCGATTTAAAATCATTGAACGAGTAGGCAAGGTAGCTTATCGCCTTGAGCTACCGGAAGAATTGAATGGAATACATGGCACGTTCCATGTATCACAGCTACGAAAGTGTCTAGCGGAGGAAACAACTTATATCCATTACGACGATATCGAGGTGGATAATAACCTGATTTATGCAGTAAGGCCATTAGAGATTCTAGATCGAAAGGTTAAGCACTTGCGAAATAAACGAATCGATCAAGTCAAGATCAAATGGGAGCATAGGAAAGGTTCGAACATTACATGGGAGTCCGAAGAGGAGATGCGGCGTCTCTACCCGGCATTATTTGGTAAGTATTTCAGGTTTCGAGGACGAAACCCTTTTTAAGGGGGTGGACTTGTAACACCCCAAAAATGCAAATTATTTAAGAATACTAATACGAATATTTGTCAAAATCTCCAGTTTTTAGGTATTGCAAGTACGTGGATGATGATCAAGACAATGCTCTCGAACCGAACACAGTCTTTTGAAGCTTCCGCACTAGATTAACTTCGTTTTAGACAATGTTTATAATGTAAACAATTTATTAATCATGTTTTGAATGACGTAACTGGTTAAGTAATTGTCTAGAATGTAATCACTCTTAAACTTGAATTTTGTACATCTTTTGAAGTAAGGCACCGTCTTAAGTAAATTCATGTGTATTTACATTAAATTCCTATATAATTTAGACGGGTGTTACACCACACACACGTGAGAATCTCCAAGCCCCCAAAGGGCAACACCGGACGAATTGTTTGAGGGGGTGGTGGTGCTTGCCACACCACATACCGAGTAGGCTTACGTTTGAAAGACCAAGATTCACAAATAGAAAACAAAGTTTTTTCAATATCTTGTTCTTTCTTTCTATTCATTTTCATGGTATTCTTTCGAATGCTAGTGCCTTCCCCAGCCATACTAACTACTCCAATTCTTTTACCTTGGGGAAACATACAGTTCTTTTAGGAGACTAGGAGTTTGTTTTAAATGACCACATTAGACACGAATTCTTGACTAAAACACTTTTTACTCTTTATCTCGTACTTGTATTTTGGCTTATATCAGTTGTAATTGTATTACACTTTACTACTTTCTTTCATTCATCTACTGTAGTTTTTTTTATTAAAAACTTTTTATTGTAAAATTAACTACACGATTAGTCCATGTGGTGTATTCATGCTACGACTTTAAAACATATTTGTTATAAACTACATCATTAGTCCCAAAGTATGCATTAATATGATATGGCTGGTCCTGACTATAAATGAAGTTATCCTTAAAAAGATAACTTCATATATGATCAGGGACCAACCATGTTTTGTTTATGCATAACTTGGTACCAGTAATATAGTTTCTATTTTTATAATAAGTATGTATTAAAGCTGTAATATGAACATGCCAAAACAAACTGGGTAAATTTTTTTTTGAACCGCGACTATTCATATATCAATCAAAAATAGAACAAAGGGGCCAGCACGATGCTGGAAATCCCAAACAACGGAAAAAAGAAAACATTACATAATTATGTCTCGAACATTAAAATCTCTCCATCGCTCCCAATCCAGATCTCCAAAGGGCGACTTATACTTAACCCACTGAAACGACTCTTCTTTGATCTTATCTACCATGGCCTCCACTCGAATCTGTTTCCATTCGAAAATACATTCGTTCCTCGATTTCAATAAGATCCATAGAGTGGCGAAAGAGATAACAATGATGATTTTTTTCCACTTATTTGACCCTTTCAAGTTATAAATCCAATCTAACAACTCCCTCACAGAACCAAAAAGCCCATTAGTTGGTAGTTTAATCCATACCTATATACACCACCTCACTGCAGCTGAGGTCACACAAGAAATGGTCAAATGCTCCATTGACTCATAACCAAAACCACACAAAACACATTTATTATCCTCCAAATAAACCCCCTGCATTCCAGATTATCTTTAACCGCAATTCCGCCATTTAGAACTCTCCAAATAAAGAAGCAAACCTTTTTGGGCGCCCAAGCAAGCCATTCGAAGCGACCCACCTCCACCTTCACACCAATTTTTTCCGCGACGGCTTCTCTTAACGCAACCACCGAAAATTTAGATTCGCTCTCATGTTCTTCGTTAATACCCAGCTTTTGAGGATTATCTACTCTAGATTTGATGATATCATTCCTAACCGCTACAATATCCTTCCAGATACCCGTCAAGCCCTTCTTTAACAGAATCCCGCCAACATTCGAACCACTCCCATGAATGGCCTTGATCACCTCGACCCAAAGATGCGAATGTTGTTGTTTAAATTTCCACCACCATTTCATAATAAGGGCCCAATTGAGGCTTCTAATTTCACCCAAACCAAGACCTCCCAAATGTTTAGGCGCCACAACCTTTTCCCAACCCACCCACCGAATCTTACTCCTCGACCCCGTCTTACCCCACACAAAATCCATTCGAATTCCTTCCAGAGTTTTGATAATCTTTTTCGGGGCTATAAACAAAGACAAATAATATGATGGCATACTTCCAAGAACCGACTTCGCAAGAGTTAATCTTCCACCCATGGAAAGCATCTTCGCCTTCCAACTTGATAGTTTTTTCGTAACCTTATCAACAATAGGTCTCCACACTCTCACCCGATTCATATTTATCGGTAAACCAAGGAATTTAAAAGGAAGAGACCCCGCTAAACAATTAAATTTAATCGCCATTCTCTCTTCCAACTCACCTTCCACCCCTACTCCCATAAGACTACTCTTATGTAAATTCACCTTTAAACCTGAAACAAGGTAAAGAACTCTCAGAATTCTCTTCAGATTTAAAATATTCTTTTCATTCCATAACCCCAAGAACATTACATCGTCCGCGTAGCAAAAATTCGTCAAAACCGGGCCTCCATTCGGGAGCGCCACCCCGTCAAAAAGCCCATTAGAAGTCGCCCTCTTCATGAACCCTTACAAAACCTCTAAGCCCAAGATGAAAAGAAAAGGAGACAAAGGATCTCCTTGCCTAAGACCCCTCTGGAGATGAAATTCGTTAATCGGAGACCCATTAACTAAAACGGAACCCATACTAGAAGATAAACACGCTCGAATCCACCTACGCCACCGTTTAGGGAACCCCATAAGCTTCAAATTATTCAACAAAAAATTCCAATTTACCGAATCATAAGCTTTCTTGAAATCTACTTTGAAAAGCATCAATTTCACCCCTTGTCTTTTAGCCCACGAAATCACTTCACTCACCATTAAAGGCCCATCAAAAATGTTTCTATTTTCAACAAAAGCCATTGAGTTTGTGCGGAAACCGACATCACCCCTTTTTAATTCTTTTTTTGCACGAACGGTTCTACATGCATGTCTCTTAACGTGACAACCTACATGGAATGTCACCTAAGCAAAAACTAAATGAGTTAATTTTTTTTAAATATCATTAAAAGTTATGTGAAGGATAACTTATGAATAGGAGTGAAAACATGTTAACTTATTAATTTGCACTTTTTAACAATTAGTGAAATTTATTAATACACTAATGGACTAATGAATCTGGTAAATAAAGTTGAATGATTATGAACAAAATGGTTTCTAATAAACAATTTAACCTACAACCTAAAAGTAAAAGCAAAAAAAAAAAAACTGTCAAACGGAAATGATAAATTACTATTAAGTGGGATAGTTTAGAGTATAGAGGGACTTTAATTATAACAAACGTGTTGGTCAACATTAATACTTCATTCCATCATTTTGAACCTAACTTTTGATTACCAATTTAAAACCGAAACTTCTTTCTACCGTTGAATGTTCAATTTCAATTCTTATGTCGTTACTTTATATAGTTGTCCACATCGTAAATAAACATTATAGCAACAAAACATTTGACATATGACGAAACATTCAAAGTGCGCAAATAGCAAACATGTTTTAGAGAGAAATTATTTTGTCACAAAATAGTCTTCTAAGCTTGTAGACGTCACTTATACATGAAGATATATTTTTGACAAGTTGGAACAAAAAATAAAAATACTAGCATAAATAAAATTGAAAATTGCTTCCGAGTTCCTACAACATGTTGAAGTGATTCATTAAGAACATCTAAAACTATATATAGTTAGATGTATGATGTATCATACTATGTTACCTGATATGTTGTAACATTGTCATGAATGGGACAAAACGACATGTTTGTCTTCTAGGGACTATTGTATACCATTCATGGTGTTGACTGTCACCAAGCATGCAAGGTTTTCAAGTTGTACGATGTTAAATTATTTACTTACCATATAGGCATATACAAAGGTTTACTTAATTCTCATATTATTAATTACTTAAAACAAAATAATGAAAAATTCCTTAACAACTTAATACTAATAAATTATTTAATTGTTTACTTAGATATTGATCATTTACTTTTGACTTATCTAAAATATATAATTAGTTATTTGTAACAGTTCTACTTATAATAACAATTTCAAATAATATCAATGTGAAAATATCCTCTTATTCTTTAAAAGAATTTTTTTACTATATGTTTAAAATATCTAGTAAATAAATCATTATTTTATATTATAGGGATATTGGTCTCTAAGGCTATGCGGTATGGGGTACGTCCTCAAGGCGTCGAGGACCGGTGACGGTCCGCACACCGTGCCGGCTTACCCGTCGTCGTCCTCACCGGCGAGGTTGAGACGTTGGGGACGATGCATGTAAAGACAAAAACTGGTGGGCTCGCTTTCCTTTATGACCGTTTAATATATTAAAAAATAATAAAAAAAATCATAAAAGTGGTGAGGTATGATCATCTAGGACCATTCTCCCATACCCTCTAGTTTTGTGGGATGAACCATCCTTGGGAGGACTATTATGTGGCACCTACGTGGCGGATCATCCTCCAAGGGAGGATGGGCACCATACCCTCTAGCCTAATAATCCCTACTAGATATTATTGGTCATTGACAGTCTCACTTTTTTTATGTATTACTTTTGAGGGTAAGGTTATTGTAAAAAAAGTTAAAAGTGTGAGAAATATTGTGGAGATGACATGTGTCCTAAATCTAAATTAATTCAAAAGGGTAAACAAGTAATTTTATCATTAATTCAATTAATTAAAAACTTCCCATAACCGTCACCTTAATTATAGGAACTGGATTTTTTTTAAAAGATCTCTATAAACACCATTCAGCAAGTATATAACACCATTCAGTAAGTATATAACACCATTCATGGACATATATAACACCATTCAGTACGTATATAACACCATTCAGCAAGTATATAACACCATTCAGTAAGTATATAACACAATTCAGTAAGTATATAACACCATTCAGTAAGTAGATAACACCATCAACATCAAAACAAAGTGTATCTCGAAAAAAAACGGGGTTTGGCTCAGATTATCCGATAATCAAAAGGCTGCAAAAGTGGGGTTGCAGGTTCAAAAAACCTACCCTCCGCCGTCCTTGTCGCGCCATCGTCATCAATATCTACGGTTTTTTTGCATCATCGCTACCCAATCGATCGTATCAAAACCCACAGATTCAAAGAACACAAATCAAAACCCCCAACATATCAAAAAACCATCAGATTCAAGAATACAAATAAAAAACCCCCCAACATACCAAATCAAAACAAATCAAAACGGAGATCAAAGAACACACAGAACAGTGAACACCAAACAGAACAATGAACACCTTGAACCTATGACGTTCCCGAATAGCAAAATAAAAACACGAGTGAAGCAGATAAATCAAACACGTAGAATGTAAGTGGTAGCAGAGGTCCCGAAGTTCAGATCTACAAAGAACTAAACACTATACATCTTCATTTACACCGATGCACCAATTTTGGTAACAAATTAACCAAAAAACACATAAAAAGTACGAGTAGGTGCTAATCATCATATTCCAGTAAATGTTTAACAGAATAGCAAAACACATACACGATTGAAGCAGATAAATCAACAAGTGGTGACAAAGGTCCAGAAGTTCAGATCTACGAAGAACTAAACGCTATACACCTTTACTTACACATTCGTAACAAACCACCACCATCACTGATCTCTGCACAAAACCCCCACCGGTCTCCCCATAAACCACCACCGCCTTCCGCCTCTGCACAACTCCCACCAAACCACCGCCCCACCACCGCCTTCCGCCTCTGTTTGGGCCCACCGGCATCACACGCCGCCACCACAGTTGGGTGGCCGACGATTACTTTGGAGACGAGGGGGGTGTTTTGGCTGGTGGTTGTCGTCGAAAAACAGGGTGGATGAAAGAGAGAGAAACAGGGGTGGGTTCAGTCGTCGTCATCATCATCTTCGTTTAATAGGTTTAGTCGCTGGCAGAGAGACAAGGGAGATGGGTGTGGGGGTTGGTTTGAGTTTTGATTTACGTTTTTATCCTTTAATCAGGAAATTTCTCACAAAAAATGGAGAGTGGGTGATGAATTTTCAAGAGAGAGAGAGATGAATGAGAGATGCTATTTTAAAAAGAAAGAGATAGTCTGCAACTATAAAAGAAAGAGAGAAGAGAGAGGAAACTTTAAAAGAAAGACAGAGGAGAGAGGAAGGATATGACATTTGGAGTAAATGACCGATATACCCTTTTTGTTGACAAAATCTGATTAGTGGAGACTGGTTCTCATGGTTCTTACAACTGGGGGTGGTTTTCATTTTAGCGGCTCCCTATATATATATATATATAGGGTCGGGATTTGGAGAAAACGGTAGAAAGTGTGAGAACGGTGAGAATGCTTATGGATCGTCCGATTAAAACAATCTATGGACTAGATTGGAGCGGTGGCGTTTTCGTAAATAACATCAATTTTATTACGTGGACGCGCCTCATTAAGGGTAAAAGCGTCTTTACACCTCTATACCAAAACGCCATACTGATGAATAAAACACCATTACGGACCAAAACACATCGCTATATAAAAAAACATCCCAAACATAAAAACACCCCCCCCCCCCAGAACCTGAAACACCATATTTTCTACTATATACCATTCAACTTACAAACGCCAAAAATCGTTAAAACATCAAACACAACTACTCAAAAAACGCCATATTTTCTACTATATACCATTCATCTTAGAAAACGCCAAAACACTCAAACATTCCAAAAAAAAGCGACGGTTCTTTCAGATACACTATTTCCTCAGTAAAATGCCAAAAATGCCAAATATAGTTTCTTGTATATTCAAATATTGTTCTACGCCAAAGTTTCGGATAATGCATTCTTCCCTGAGGTGCTGTGACTCAAATAACATTTTGCTGCATGAGATGAACAAATCATAAACAAAAAGATGCTGGGGTCAGACTTATCTCATTTTCTGTGTTTTGTTCTTGATGAATATTTTATTGGCATGAAAAGACGAATGACACTAATGAGTTGTTTGAAGATACATATTCAAAAAAAAACTCATGTCATTTTGTCTTTCCAAACGGCCACAAAAACACAAGCATGGCTAAGCCAAACCACCAGCGAACATGATTCAAAGAAGAAAGAGACTGATGACAGTGAAGATTTGGAAGATGAATTGTTTTTATTTTTATTTTTTTAATTTTCTTTTTTGTTGTTTGCTATGTATTTTTCAACTTAGAATAAAAAATACATTATCTTAATAAAACGCCAAACAGTCATAATGCATATGAAACGCCATAAATGGAGTAAAAACGCTAAAAACTCCCAAACTATAATGAAAGTAATTTGCAGAAGTATTAATTAATAAAAGCTAAAAATAGAAAAAAAAACCGCCAAAAACTACTTAAACCCATTTAAAAACGCCAAAAACTACTTAAACCTATTCAAAAACGCCAAACTTGGGAGATGGAAAGTCTATGACCCTAAAAACTCATAAAAAGCTGAACAAAAACAGTAAATAATACACAGTAACCGAAAAGACGGCTACTTTATTAATATCATTTATTATAAATAAAATCTCACCTAAACTATGCGCCAAAAACATCCTATAAAGAGAGACTTCTCTGCACAAACAACTTATCACAAAAACCAGAAACAAACGCCATATTTCCTAGAAACCATTCACTTTAAAACCGCCAAAAAAATACTTAAAAAAGCCACAGATGCAGAACCTCGATTCTGCTATATTGAGTATTGATCTGAATGAAGTTTCACTGAATGGATTCTTCTCTGAGTTGGGTATCTCTATAATCTTTTGCTGAATGAGATGGACAAATATTCAAGATAAAGAGACTGATGACACTGATATAACATCATGTCACTTTGTTCTTGATGGATATATTGATGGCATGAAGGGATCAATACATTAGAGCAGGCGTTGGTCTTCAACATGTCATCAAACAAGTATATATCCACCCACCATAAAGGATGCCACAAAAAATAAGCATCATCTAAAGACGGCCGGTATGTAGGAAAATAAGGATCTACATAAGGCATTCAAAAACAGGTTCAAAACGCCAAAAAAATTAAAGTAGAAGAGGCTGATAACAGTGAAGATTTGAATGAGAAATTAGATTATAATTTTTTTATTTTTTTTTCATTTTCTATTGTTTGTTATGTAATTCCCTGTTGTTTATCATCTAATTCTCTACTATTTTAAAAAAAAAATGAGTATAATACGTCAAAAGCTACAAACACCAAAACTCCTGATAGTTTGAAAACTGTGAGAACGAATGCTAGCAAAATACGAGGTTGCTATATAAAACGCCAAAAACGCAAACAAAGTATTACTGGAAAAATCAACACTAATTGACAGATGAAAATTGAAAGAAACAGTAAAATAAAGAGACGGTATCATTATTGCCAAAACATTATAGTTATATTAATGCCACTATATGGAAAATTGAAATTTATTTATCTTTTCAAAACGCCATAATTGCCTGTCACATTATAGGCCTGCATCCTTGATATAATAAAATCAAGAAAATTGCTGATATTTTTTACATTAAAAGTCTGCATCCTGATCTAAAAAACAATAAAAACGTCAAAACAATACTTAAAACGCCAAAATATTTACTATGATTCTGATCTAAAAACAATAAAAATGCCGCGTACTTATTAAACGCCAAAAAATGGAAAGATGAAGTGACACGCGTTAAAAAAAAGAAATATGAAAGGACAAAAAACCCCTTCGCCTTTCTCTAAGCGGCGTGACACGTGTTAGGCCAGGAAGCATTCTCACCATTCTCACACTTTTGAGCGTTTTCACCTGATCCCGTTTCTATATATATATAGGTAGAGGATCCTGTACATTAATCCAGAAGTGTGAGAAGTGTAATATAACATTATATATAACACGATATAACACCATATAAACACCGTATAACACTATGCAATACCATATAACACCATGTAACACTATATAACATTATATAACAAATATAACACTATATTTTGTCTGATAGCATGTCTATGATAGATGTATAGTGTTATATATTGTTAGATAGTGTTACATAGTGTTCTATGGTGTTATATGGTGTTACAGAGTGTTATACGGTGTTTATATGGTGTTATATATAGTGTTATAATACACTTCTCACACTTCTGAATTAATGTACACTATCCCTACCCTATATATATATATGTATGTCTATACATCAGATTTTTGTAAAAAAAACACGTGCCCCTTAAAAACACGGGCCTTGTGCGGTGGTCCTCCCTACACACCCTCATCACCGCCGCTACATATTAACACGTTTATTGTTACACCCTGATTTCCGGAGGGCCCAGTCGGTGGGTTTATGTGTGACGATTGATAACAGTTTCACAATATGCAGCTGAAAATGGAATAGTAAAGTAATTATTATAAAATATTGAAATTTCTCGATTAAAATTTATAAAAGTAGTTCTACACAATTCCCACAAGGTAGGACCGGAAATAAAGCGAGTTTAGGACATCATAGGCCTTTAAGCAGTGGAGACACAAATTCCAAAGTTTTTCTTTAACCGAACCATTCCAGCCTACATTCAATGTTCGTTACATGCCGTTTATTTTTTTGAAAATACGTCAGTTTTCACTGGTAAATACAATTAACTGACTTGTTTTAAAAATCATTTTCATACATCATTTGATATGGTAGAGGATCCTATACATTAATCCAGAAGTGTGAGAAGTGTATTATAACACTATATAATACCATATAAACACCGTATAACAATATGTAACACCATATAACACCATATAACACTATGTAACACTATATAACACTATATAACAAATATAACACTATAGTTTGTTTGATAGCATGTCTATGATAGATGTATAGTGTTATATATTGTTATATAGTATCATATAGTGTTACATAATGTTATACGGTATTTATATAGTGTTATAATACACTTCTCACACTTCTGAATTAATGTACACTATCCCTACCCCATTTGATATATATATATATATATATATATATTATGATAACCTATAGGTAATCATTTAGTATTTCTTGGGATAAATTTCTTGTCACCAGTTTTACATGCTTGTCAATACAGCTGGGTACCAGAAATCTATGCCAGTATGTGATTATGGTACACATCATCTTTAATATAACGTCTTCTGGATGTATGCCTACTACTCTGCGCATATTTTTATGGCCATTTCTAATTGATGAGTCGGAACATCCGGACACGGTATCATTACCCCAGTGTTTAATGTTATTCAAGCAATACAGATTAAACTAGATTCTTATATTGATTTTGAAAGGTTTAAACCCGATTCGACTAGTTTATATATTTTACATATTAAACTAGTCATATGCGTAAACACAACATTGGACGGTCAAACAGATCTATGACAAGTCCCTTATGTCAATGATGTGCACAAAATGCAACATATAAATTACATCAATTGTGGCATAAAACTAACCCTTTTTAGTACTAATGTTGGAAAAAGTGTGTTTTTGTCTTCCTTTTGTATTTTTAGGATTAAATGAGCTCAAATGAACAAAAGAAGCAAAAAGAAAGCTAAATCTAACATAAATACAAGAAAAGGAACAAACGTTGCATGCCCAGCCTCCCCGACAGCATCTTCCCAAGCAAAACAAGAGAACAGAAGGCTGAACACGCCCTGTGCTCAATGAGCACGGGGGCGGACCCAAGTGATTGCAGAAAAGACAAAGCTGTAGAAGCTTCAATCAAACACCACGGGGTCGTGCTCAGCGGACACGGGGCCGTGGTCAACTCTAAGATTCGCAGAATCTGGGGAAATCTTGATAGTACAAATATGCTTCTGCACACGAGGGCGTGCCCAGCGAACACGGGGGCGTGGTCAACTAATGCAGACAAACTGCAATTAATGAAGAAAGAGAAGAAAGGTGGACACGGGGCCGTGCCCAATGGACACGGGGCCGTGCCCGAGTCTCTGTTCAGCCTATAAATAGGGGTGCTTGGCTCATTTGCAAACCATCCCTTGGCACACCACCTCTCTCACACTTCACACTTCACCCACCACCCACCACCATCACAACACCATCATCCACCACCATCATCCATCGTCCATCATAGAGTGTGTGAGTCATCTCGGGATCCAAGATTGATCGTAAGAGTTCTTGACAATCAAAGGCCATGTTTGCCTAAGTCTCTTACATCACTTGGTGGAGAAAAATGTCTAGTGTAATACTTTTTATTTTTAATCTTTTCGCACTTTTTACTTGGTTATGTATTAATGACTTTAATAACTAGTTTCTTATGTTGAAGGTGATTCTTCCTTATCGTTTGTCCGTGGTGTCTTGGCATTATTTTACTGTCTATATAAAATAAAAGATTTTCACCATTCATATCTCCACGGTTTATATGGAGATATGTTGGCTACCTGGTCGGGGGTTAAGGGAACGGTTTGGTAAGAGTCTTGCCTTGTTCAGTGTATAGATCCTGCAAGGACCTGGGTCAAATTTAGTAGGATCTCCTTCAATACCCACCGGTATTGGATGGCGGGGGTCCAAACTCTTTGATCCCCTCATATGTAAACTACTATTAATACTTTAACCCGGCTACTTAGGACTGTATCCCTGCTGACTCAAACAACTTTGCCGAGGGTAACGTCACCTTCAAAAGAGGGGCCTACCATAATATGCATTAATAACTTAATTAATTATCTTTCAATAATCCGACCCTTTAGGATTGTATTCTTGCTGACTCAAACTACTAGGTTGAGGGTAACGTCACCTTCAAAAGAGGGGCCTACTACAATAATGTTGGGATTGAACCCTACCAGAGGAACAGATAATTAAAGCCAAAACTGGATCAGAGCAGTGGATCCAGAATAAGCAGATGTTTACATACAAGTCTCTCCCCTTGAAAGTGATTTCAACATCTGCTGACCTCCTATCTACTGATCGTGCAAACTGCTGACCTACAACTGCTGTTTAAGTAAAGGTCTGATAGAAGACTAAAGCCCTGCTACTCAATCTACTGCTTTGTTTCAAGCACTGCTGATCCGGACAAGTACTGCTGGGTTCACAGCAGTGGAGGGATGCAGCAGTTGTTTATTCTATCTTTATGTAATGTAATGTAATGTAATCAGCAGTAGTTAGTATAGCAGTGTTTGTATAGATCAGAGGTTAGAGTTTGTTAGGAGGTTAGATGTCACTTTCATGGTGACGTCAGCTTAAGATGCTCAGTGGTTTGCTAGTGCCTATAAATAGAACAGTGCTCTGTACTGTTCTATTAGCTCTTTGCAACACCTTCTTCTTTGCACGAACAAACACTGAGCTCTGGCTGAGGGGGAGTTTGTATTCAAGCATTACTTTGTAATCGTTGTTGAAATTAAATTCAATCATTCGGTTCTTTGTTGAAAATGTCTTGATCAAAGCAATACTCTCGTTTGATTGTATGCAAAGTTTGTTTCCATATTATTTCCGCTGCACAACTCATCCATTTCCATTTCAATTAAAACAGAAAATACAATCAAAACCAAACTCAGATCCAACAATTGGTATCAGAGCCTGGACAGTCAAATTTGATTTAACAATCATTTTGACATAAATAGTTCAGCTCAAAATCGTTGATATCGATAGTTTGTTCGGTTTGTTGAAAAACAGAGTAAGGTTTAATCACCATTAAAGTTGATTAATCAGTGCCTGTAAAACAACCAGGATGACGTCACAATCACAAGATGATAAGAATAATGTTGGCTCGCTTTTTAAACCACCTATGCTTAAACGTAATGAATACAACATCTGGGAGAGAAGGATGGGTCACATCCTTGCTCAACAGAACACTGGATGTTGGAGGTCTGTTTTTTTGGTCCCCATGTTCCTATGGTGCCAAGTGCTAAGGATCCAAAGAAGAACGTACCAAAACCTTATGAAAACTATACTGAAACTGATTTTCAAAAGTTCGAACTGGATGCCAAAGCATTTAGCATCATAGCATCTGCATTACCAAATGAGATCTATGCTGGACTGTTACATTGTAACAGTGCCAAAGAGCTATGGGATGCATTGAAAACAATAGGGAAATTCTGAATCAGCAGAATGAAACCTTTTGTCACATTAAGGGTGAAACATTGACCCAACAATTTGAACGTTTCAGTTGTCCCATCAGTGAGCTAAGACTTGTTAAGGTTGAATTTCCAAAATCAACCCAAAATAGCAGGTTTCTTAGATCACTACCTGATAAATGGGACACAATTGCATTTGTGACTAGAAACTCTGTTGAGTTCAAAGATCTGACCCTGACCCAACTTCATGGTAGGCTCCTGACTTATGAAAGGGAGTTGAACCAGAAAAAGAAGTTGCAAGAGTCTGGAAAAGCCACTGATGATTACTCATTCGGTAGCACAACTCTTCTTGGTCAGGAAGAATCTGGTAGCAGTAGTAAGGAACAGGGTTATGATCATTTCATTGATATAACAGCTGGTGGTAACTTTACCAACCCTGATCCTCACTCTGCAAATTATGCTTTTACTGCAAACACTAAAAACCAGATGTCAGATAATTTGTGTTTTGAACTCAATGATTTACAACATTTTGATCCCACTGACTTAGAAGAGATGGACATCCTGCACCAATTGGCTTTGCTCAGTGTTAGAACTAGCAAATTCTACAAAAGAACAGGGCGAAAATTCCCAGGTTTACATGGGAATCTAAGGGTTGGGTTGGATAAATCGAAAATCAAGTGTTACAAGTGCAATAGGCTAGGTCATTTCGCTAGGGAATGCAGGAGTCAAACAACTGGTCCTATAATCACTCATCCTAGCTCAAACCCTAGACCTCAAAATCAAAGCACTGTGCATTATACCCAATATACCCCTGCAGCACATGTTAACACTGCTCATTATGCTGCTGCCCCTGTGCCTGTGCATTTTGTCCAAACTACTGTCCCATAAATTCAGTATGTTCAAACCCCTGTCCCCCAGGCACAAGTGCAACCTGCTGCACCTCAAACAGCTGCTCCAGCAGTGGTACAACCAGATCAGCAAAGCTTTTTCACTCAAGGCTTTGTTGACTGGAGCAGCATGCCTGATGAGCTTGGTGATGAAAATTTTACACTCTATGCTTTTAATGAACCTTCTAATGATGAATTTTGTTTGATGGCATTAGAGTCAATACCAGAGGGGGTTGAAACTGAAGGTGAACAGCTAAGTAATGAAACAGTGGATGAGGTGACTGAAGCAGTGGTTACTGCTATGGCTGGTGAACTACTGCTGGGAGAAAGTTCAGGAACCCTGATTGAACCACTGACAGATCCATGGTCCGAAGAGGACAAAGAAGAAAAGAAAGATGAGAAAGCAGGTGAGAAAGAAGAAAGAGCTGATGATGAAGAAAATCATCAATGTGATTGTGCAATGATGGCTGCTGCCAAGGTATCACCTCAAGTTCTTGAAAAAACTGTGTTCTGACAATTGCATTATTGCTTTTGCTAACATCAAAGAGGTAAATGAAAACCTTCGGGATAAAATCTTAACTGATGAAGTCAAATTTGAAAGGTCTTTAAAAGAACTTAAAAACAAATTGACTGAAAAGGAAAAAGAGATCAGCAGTCTGAAAGAAGAACAAAGCATAACCAAAACTCAACTCCAAACTATGGTAGAAAAATACCAAGTTTGCAAAAAGGAGTTGGAGTCCACCCAGATCACCTGTGAAAGATGGGTGGAATCATGCAAAGGGTATGAGGTTATGCTTGAAAAACAGATAAAAAGCAATGTGAAATTTGGTGTTGGTTATAGAAAACATGATGATGAAAACACTGCTTTTGGAAAATCTGTTCAAACCACTGATGTAACCACTGAGTTCATCCCTACAAACAAGAATGGCCAAGAAGTGAAAATCACTGACAAACTTGGTAACAAAATCATACTTGACAGACCAATGGGATCCTCTACTTTTGAGGAGCTTGAAGATTATCAGTTTAAACCAAAATGGTCTGATGAGTGTGATATTCTTGAAAATTTCAAGCCAATGGACTTTACATCAACTGATGGTGTTAAAGCTCCAAAAGCTAAAGTCATTCCTCTCAAGGACATCCCAACAGAGGTTAAAACCTCTGCTGCAAAGGAGTCTGAAAAGAGAAAGAAGAAAGAAAAAAATTGATAACTTGTTTTGTGAATTCTGTGAGAAAAGGAATCATCTAACAAAAGACTGTTTCCACTTAAAAGCTTATGATTTAAACAGAACAAGTGTCATTGTTTCAGCTGAAAGCTGCATTGTTTGTGGTAAAACAAACCACAAAACTCAAGCATGTGTGTATCTCAAAAACTTTGATGTGAAAAAGAATGAGTACATTGCTAAAACATCCTTGAGTTCATCGACATCATCTGTCAAATTCACCAAGAACCAACTACTGTTTGTGCCAGTTCAAACAGCTGTCACAAAACAGCTGAACCAAACATCTGTCAAAAGAGATGTTCAGGTTACTGATGCACCCCCTGCCAATCAGTTCAGAAAAGGCAAGGAAAAGCAGTCTTACCAAAGGATTCCACACGTTTATGAGGCCTACAAAAGGCCCTCTAAACCTAAAGTGAACAGGCATCCTTTTGGTTACCAACAGGTGATTGGTCAAGACCCCCAACAGTGGTTAGTAAGAAACAGTACTAAAACTGTCCAAACCCCTGACTTAACAACTGTCCATCAATTTGCATCCATCCCAGACACTGTTGAGACCCCATCCAAAGCCCTGTTGGCTTTGGAGACCCTAATGAACTAATCCTTTTACTTCATGTGCAGGGAGCTTCTGCCTGCTTAGATAGTCTGTGGTATGTTGATAGTGGAGGCTCCAGGCACATGACTGGATGTAAAGCCCTACTCAAGGATTTCAAAATTCATGGAGGGGGTGATATATCCTTTGGGAATAACAGTAAAGGGAAAGTTCTGGGGTCTGGTACAGTGCAGTCTGGAAATGTAAAATTTGAAAATGTCAATTTGATAGACAATCTAAAATTCAACCTTCTGAGTGTGTCTCAAATGAGTGACAAAGGGTTTGGGTCATTCTTCACAAAAGTTTGTTGTAGGATTGTTGGACCAGAAATGGTAAAAAAGATTGAAGCAATAATCAAAACTGGTCAAACTAAACTTGTTGCTCAAAGAAGTGGCAATGTTTATGTTGTTGATATGTCTAAAGAATGTCCCAGAGCTGATGCATGTCTGTTCTCAGCTGCCTCTAACAAAGAGACAGAACTTTGGCACAGAAGGCTAGGGCATACAAATCTTAAGACAATCACTGAAATTTCAAAAAATGGTTTGGTGAGAGGCCTACCACAAAAATTGTTTTCATGTCCTGAACATTGCATTTCCTGTTTAAAAGGAAAACAGCATAAAAGTTCTTATAAGTCCATTGAAGAGTCCAAAACAACCCAGTGTTTCCAGATGCTACACATGGATTTGTTTGGCCCAGTTCAAGTCATGAGCCTCAAGAAGAAAAGATATTGTTTGGTTATTGTTGATGACTTTTCTAGGTTTACATGGACTTTCTTTTTACACTCAAAAGATGAGACTGCAGGCATTTTGCAAGACTTTGTAACACAGGTTGAAAAGCAATTTGACCTTCCAGTAAAAAGCTTCAGGAGTGACAATGGCACAGAATTTAAAAATAAGGAGTTGGATGCCTTCTGTGTGAAGAAAGGGATTGTAAGGCAGTACAGCATCCCTAGAACACCAGAGCAAAATGGGGTAGTTGAGAGAAAGAATAGGACCCTGATTGAAGCTGCTAGAACCATGATTGCTGATTCAGGTTTGCCTTTAACTTTCTGGGCAGAGGCAGTAAACACTCCTTGCTATGTCCAGAACAGAGTTTTAATAAACCCCAGGCACAAAAAGACTGCTTATGAAATTCTGTACAAAATCAAACCATTGATCTCATATTTCAAAGTCTTTGGCTGCCCATGTTTCATTTTGAACTTAAAAGATTCTATCTCAAAATTTGCAGCCAAAGTTGATTGTGGTTATCATCTGGGATACTCAACCACTGCCAAGGCCTACAAAGTGTTTAATACACGGACCAAGGCAGTGGAGGAGACTTTGAATGTAAAGTTCAATGAACTTTCATCAATGAAAATTCCAGCAAATCCTGCAGATCTGTTTGATCTTGATAAATTCACTTTTGAAAATACTGTTGTCAAGACTAACAGTGCAGGTCCATCAGAGGATTCAACACCAGACTATGGGTATGAAATCATCATTCCTCAAAAGTCTGTCAAAATGGGAAGAGCATCAGATGTTCAAAACAGCTGTCAAAGCTCAACCACTGCTACCTCAACAGTTGTTGACCAAAGTAGCCCATCAACCACTGCCTCCACATCCTTAAACACTGCTGACAAAAGTCCACAAACAGTGGATAAAAGTCAGGATGTGTCCATCTCATTACCACCAATTCCACCACCTTTTGAAGCCACTGCTGGATCATCAAAGTCCCCAGCAGTGGATAGCTCAGATGATACACATTTGCAGCCCTCACCAACAAATGCCATCATACCATACCAAGGAGATTTAATCTTCTTGAGATCTCATCCACCTGATCAAATCATTGGCAACATAAATGAAGGGGTGCTCACAAGAAGCCAAACCCAAAACATTTGTCTTTTTGCTGGTTTTCTATCACTCCATCAGCCAGTCAAGTACCAAGAGGCACTGAAAGACAACAGCTGGGTAGAAGCCATGCAAGAGGAGCTCCAACAGTTTAAAAGACAACAAGTATGGGAGCTTGTACCACTGCCAGAAGAGGTTAGTCCCATTGGCACAAAGTGGGTCTTCAAGAACAAAACTGATGAAAGGGGTATTGTTGTCAAGAATAAAGCCAGGCTTGTGGTTCAAGGTTACAGACAGGAAGAGGGGATTGATTATGATGAAACATTCGCCCCTGTTGCAAGATTGGAAGCCATTAGACTGTTCCTGGCCTTTGCTGTCAACCACAACATGAAGGTGTTTCAAATGGATATCAAAAGTGCTTTCCTCTATGGTACAATTCAAGAAGAGGTATATGTTTGTCAACCTCCAGGTTTTGAGGATCCATTTTATCCAGATCATGTCTACAGGCTAAACAAAGCCTTGTATGGCCTGAAACAAGCACCAAGGGCATGGTATGAAACTCTTTCCAACTTCCTACTCTCAAATGGTTTCAAAAGAGGTACCATTGATAAAACACTGTTTCTAAAATGGAGAGGGAAGGATTTAATGATTGTCCAAATTTATGTGGATGACATTATTTTTGGAAGCACATGTAACAAAATGTGTGAAGAGTTTAGAGAACTCATGACAGCTGAGTTTGAAATGAGTGCAATGGGTGAGCTGCAATGCTTTCTTGGTCTCCAAGTTCAGCAAATGCAAAATGGAACTTTCATTCATCAAAGCAAATATGCTAAAGAACTCTTGAATAAATTTGATATGAATGATTGTAAACCATGCAGCACACCCATCGCAACAAATAAGCTTGTCATGTTTGATGAAAAGGATGAGCTGATTGACCAAACTTTATATAGAAGCATGATTGGGTCTTTATTGTACCTAACTGCATCTAGGCCAGACATCATGTTTGCAACATGTGTTTGTGCAAGAAGTCAATCAGCCCCTAGAAAATCCAATCTTATTGCTGTAAAAAGGATATTCAGATACATAAAAAGTGCTCCCACACTTGGTATCTGGTATCAAGCTAATGGAAATATCAAGCTTTCAGGATTTTCAGACAGTGACTTTGCTGGATGTAACACCACAAGGAAGTCCACATCAGGAGGGTTCCAGTTTCTAGGTGATTGCTTAGTTTCATGGCAAACCAAAAAGCAAGCAGCTGTTTCAACATCCACTGCTGAAGCTGAATACATTGCTGCTGCAAGCTGTACAGCCCAACTCCTGTGGCTTCAAAATCAGTTGCTGGATTTTGGTATCACTGCCTTAAAGACACCACTCATGTTGGATAGCCAGGCAGTAGAAAATATCATCAAAAATCCAGTTTCCCATTCAACCACCAAACACATCGACATCAGACATCACTTTATGAGGGATTGCTATGAAAAAGGTTTGATTTCTCTGCATCATGTCCCAACTAAAGACCAGTTGGCAGATGTGCTCACAAAAGCACTTGATACAGCCACCTTTGAAAGCTTGGTCTCTAGAATTGGGATGCTAAACATGGAATAACAAGCAACATCTTGTTTTTCTATGTATAAAAGCACTAAAATGTTTTCAAAAAATCAAAAATCCATCCTTAAAAATAGCTAAAAATGAAATTTTCATTAAAATCCTTAAAAGTCTGCCATTAATCACTGCTTGTTCAAAAGTCTGCTCTGCTTCAAAGTCTGCCCACTGCTGAAAGTCAACCCCTGTTCTCTCATCTCTTTGATAAACACTGTTGTTCAAAAGCAGTGTCTTACCCACTGATATGTTATCCACTGATAGTAAAAATCATCCACTTCTTCCATAACCACTGTCTTCACCAGTAACTTTCATAAAAGTACTGTCCTTCATTTCATCAGGGTTTGTCACGTGGGCAGTACATTGTAGTTAGACCTTTTGTAACCGCTGCCACGTCAGCATTCACTTTTTCCTCTATAAAACCCCCACTTCACTTCAAAAACAGGGTTTTACTGTCGAATTGAATTCTCAAAAATTCTCTTCTCAAAACAGTTTTTCATCTCATTCTTCACAAATTTCTTCGATCATCATCCTCAAAATGACAAAATCGAAGCCATCTGCAAAACCCTCCTCCAAATCATCGTCGAAAGCGGCCTCTCAAAAGGCCAATCCCACCGAACTTCCATTCAAACCATCTCACAATCTTTTGGGTCTTCTCACAAAACCCGGCACCACAGATGCTTTCAATTCCATCCTTGCTACCATCTCCGCATCAAAGTACAAAACTTTGTTAACAGCGGATGCACCAATTTACTTGAAAACCCAAAGAGAGTTTTGGAAGAATGCAAACCTTGAAAAACAAGGAGACACTGTAATAGCCATCAAATCTTCTCTAAAGGGAGAAGCTGTCAAGATTACACCACCATCAATTTCAGAGGTCTTTCAACTCGATGATCAGGAAGGTACAATTTCTTTCCCCAAAAACGAGTTAAAAATTGACTTCATTGAGAGAGGGTATGCAGACACAATGATGAAGAAAGCTACCTTACAAAAAGGTTTCTTTCCTTCTGCAACAAGATTTTTATTCCATACTCTCCTCTTGTGTGTTTCAAACAAAACCACTTTCTTTAATGAAATACCATTAAAGATTCAAAATCTGGGATACGCTATTCTTCAAGAAGAAAATTTTAACTATTCTCGGGAAATCTTTAATGATTTGGTTAATAATGTTGAAACAAAATCATTCTTACTGTTTCCAAGGTTTTTAAGTTATTATTTTGAAAAGAAATTCAGTAAGGATGATATTGCTGCAATAAAACAAGGTGATTATCTTCAAATGAACAGTTTAACTGCTGAAACTTTTACAAGAATGTTAACACCTTGCAAAACACAAGCAGAGGTGCCTGAGCAGAATTTAGCAGCTACCACTGCTCCTCAGGTATCTGCTGCTGAGCCCACTGCTCAAGGTGATCAAAGCAGCAGAACAACTGCTTTGAAACCCACACCTAAAATCACCAAAAAGCCAAAAAGAAAAACTCAAAAACCCCCCAAACCCATCAAAAAGGCAACTCTGGAGGATGAGATACCAGAGCTACTGCCTGTGAAATGTCAAAAGAAACCACTGCTGCTACTTCCTCACAGCAGTTGATACAAATATCTCAACCCATAACCGAAACTCCTCCTGCTTCTTCACAAAAAGAACAGGTTGTACACTTAGGGCCTTCACATCATGATGCTCTGAAATCACTTGGTTTCATCATCCACAGCTCAATGCCCGGAGCAAATCCTGTTTCTACACCAAACCTCACATCCACAATTCCCTTACCAACTAAACTGCTGTTGGATGCAATTGATTTGAACCAGGCACTAACCAGTCCTTCTCAATCACCTATCAATGAGAACATACCTCAACAAATGATTGGGTCTGATGTATCAATCTTTGCTAACCCACCAACACAACCTGAGGAGGTTACACCCCATGAGTTACACGTAACTCTTGGTGGTAGTCCAAGTGAAGCAGCCACTACAACTGTTGAACCCACTGGTTTACAGTTGGACAGTGGTTACATTAAAAAGACTTCCTTGGAGGCAATTCCTTACATAGCACCTCTGCCAACCACCAGTGGATTTATTTATCCTACTGGCAACATCAAAAGGTTGTCAAGTGTTGAAGGAAGAAGACCCCAGTACCAAGACAAAGGGGCATCAGTGGTTAGTGTTTGGAGTACACTCCCTACCTCAACCACTAATAAAACCACTGTTAGTGGGAAATCAGATGATCCCATTAAATTGGGTGATGATTTAAAATATCAGGATTTGACGGAACGAGTTGAAAAATTGGATACATCTGTTGCAGATCTTAAAAATATGCTACAACAGGTGTTGAAAATACAAAAGATGCAATCCACTGCTGTTCCACCTCAAGCTCCTGCTCCACCACAAGCTTTTGCTACAAATGAGCTCTGGAATCTTTTCCAACCTTTTCTCCAACAACAAAAAGAAATGGCTGATCAGCAACCTGAACTTCATGTCCAAAAGCTGAGAAACATTATGGAGTCTAGGTACAAGAACACTCAAGCAGATATTAAGGAAAACAAGGCCCATTTATTGGAAACCACTGGCACTGCTCCTCCAACAGTACTTTTCATTGATCAACTTCCAGAAGATAATGCCAAAAAGGGGGAGAAAATTCAGGAGTGGAAGAAGAAGGGAATAGATGACGGTCTTTACATTGAACCTGAAAGGGATGCTATGACCAGAAAAATTCCTGTGCCAGATGGTAGTAAAAAGTTTGATGCTACTCAAGAAGCACTTGATGAAGGAGTAGCAAGTGTAAAGAAGGATAGATTGGCAAATGATATTTCAAGGTGGAATGAGGAGAAAAGAGCTTTCATGGAGCTGTATGCGCAGGGTTGTTCTGGGTCAAAGGATACTAAAAATCCTAAGACAAAAAGGAAACCTAAGTCCACCCCATCCAGAATTCCAAAGCATATTCCAAAACCACCATCCAAAAGCCAACAGCATCAAACCTCCACCCAAGCAGCTGTTGTAACTCCTGCTGTATCAACTACTGTTGGTACTTCAGAGGTTTCAACATCTGTTTTCACTTCAACACACACCACTTCGACACACACCACATCTACTGCTTCACCACCATTACCACCAAAAACAACATCACCTGCTGACAAAGAGCAGAAGACAACAGATGTTATAACATCTGTTGTAATGACAACAGTGGTTGAAACACCAGTTGTTTCAACAGCTGTTAGTCAATCACAAACCACTGTTCCATCCAAAACATCATCAGTCCCTCATCAAACAAAAAGGAGAAGGCTAATTCTTAAAGATGATGACAATTCACCACCACCAACAACTTCAAAATCCTTATCACTTGTCACAATTCCAAAACCTATACCTCTCTCTTCAGCTCAAATTCTAAAGCCATTACCTCCTGTTGGTGTCTCATTTCCTCTGGAACTCATTGCAGTTAGGGAAGAAATCAAATCCTTTTACTATGAGGATGACCCAGCTAAAAGGAGTTTGCCATCAGTTAAAGGATATCCCAGGCCAAACAATATCGAAGAATATTTGAAACTCAAGGCCAAGCAAGCAGAGGATATCGCAATCAGAAACAGACAAGGGAAATCTGATAGAGAGTTTCAGCAAAACTATCAGTTTTTACTCTCACAGGTCAGTGCTATGGAGCGATTTGCTAAAAATGTATGTCAGCAAATTTTAGAAAGGGCAGATGAGTCCTTGAGAAAAGACTACATTGAGAACATCATGACCTACAAGAAATACAATGGGGAGAAACACATGTACAAAAACTGGACCATTCCTGAGCTTGAAAAAGAGGCAGCCAGGATTCAAGAAATGATAAAAAATAAGGTCAAGCAGACTCCTCCTGAAAAATTCAAACAATTTGAAGCTGATAAGATTTTAATGTTGAAGAGAATGAAAGAGGAGCTGATAGCAGCTGATTATGGGTCAAAGAATTCAGTGTCAAAGTGGGGAGAAGACAGGGTCAGGGCTACCTACAAAAGATTAGAGGAACTTAGAAAGAAAGATCCAAAAGTCCCACAAAATCCTGATTACTCCAAAGCAGAGGTCTCAAAAAGACCACCAAAGCTGCAAGTTAAAAGAACCACTGCTCCGGCTGGTGCTGCCATCTACAAAAGAAGGAGCCAAAACCAGTCAGATGCCGAAACAGTTCAAGATCTAAAAGCTGGAGATGCCATTGTTAAAGAGGGCATTAAATTGATGATAAAAGAAGATCTTGAATTGGAACAATCTGCAAGTACTGCTCAGCCAGTCATGAATAGGCCAGCCTCACCAAACACCTCTGCAAATAAACATCTCCCAAGAAACCCACCAGGCTAAAAAATACAAAAGTGGGAAACTGACAAACAGACCTACGTATTGACTTTGCTCAGGTCTGGTGGAGAAGTGAAGAAAATATCAAGGGAACAAGCTCTTGGCCTGAGTCTTGAAGATTTGCAGGATCTCATTGATCTTCCACTTAGCAGGGATGATGAAGACATAGATGCCCTAGACTTTGAACTACAATTTAAAGGTCAGATAAGGGAACTGCTGATGAGGCAATAAACACTCCACAATAATGAAGAGTTTTGGCATTATCTGTTCCAAGGGGAGATTGTTGGGATTGAACCCTACCAGAGGAACAGATAATTAAAGCCAAAACTGGATCAGAGTAGTGGATCCAGAATAAGCAGATGTTTACATACAAGTCTCTCCCCTTGAAAGTGATTTCAACATCTGCTGACCTCCTATCTACTGATCGTGCAAACTGCTAACCTACAACTGCTGTTCAAGTAAAGGTCTGATAGAAGACTAAAGCCCTGCTACTCAATCTACTGCTTTGTTTCAAGCACTGCTGATCCGGACAAGTACTGCTGGGTTCACAGCAGTGGAGGGATGCAGCAGTTGTTTATTCTATCTTTATGTAATGTAATGTAATCAGCAGTAGTTAGTATAGTAGTGTTTGTATAGATCAGAGGTTAGAGTTTGTTAGGAGGTTAGATGTCACTTTCATGGTGACGTCAGCTTAAGATGCTCAGTGGTTTGCTAGTGCCTATAAATAGAACAGTGCTCTGTACTGTTCTATTAGCTCTTTGCAACACCGTCTTCTTTGCACGAACAAACACTGAGCTCTGGCTGAGGGGGAGTTTGTATTCAAGCATTACTTTGTAATCGTTGTTGAAATTAAATTCAATCATTCGGTTCTTTGTTGAAATTGTCTTGATCAAAGCAATACTCTCGTTTGATTGTAAGTAAAGTTTGTTTCCATATTAATTCCGCTGCACAACTCATCCATTTCCATTTCAATTCAAACAAAAAATACAATCAAAACCAAACTCAGATCCAACAAATAACTAAGATAATCTCTTAAAAAGTGCAAAAGTGCGGAAATAATCAAAGGTTACACACTAAACACGAGTCAGAGCCAAGTGATTCATCTTGTCTATCTGTTTTTACTTTTTATTTTATTTTTCAGCATTTTTGTTAGTTTTTATTTTTCTAGTAAAAAAAACATTTTTTCTAACTTTTTGATTTGATTAGACGTTGAGGATAAACCGGTACTAAAAGCTCTTGTGTCCTTGGACGACCTCAGTATCTTGCCAACACTATACTACGCTCACGATGGGTGCACTTGCCCATATGTGTGTTTGGTGTTAGTAAAATATCGTGTTTTATAAATTTAAAACTTGACTAACGTGTAAAAAGGGCTTAAAATAAACTTAAACTTATATACACACTCGCACACATCAAGTTTTTGTCACCGTTTCCGGGGACACAAGGATTTTAAGAAAGTTAGGAATCAACGGCCTAATCGTTTTTCTAATTTTTCTGTTTTTTTTTAGGATTTTCTTAGTTTTCCAGTTTCTGCAGAGCTCAGCACGGGCCGTGCCTGGACGGACACGGGCCGTACCCAGCATTATTACTAGCATTTTTTATTTTCCGAGTTACAGAGAGTTGAGCACGGGGCCGTGTCGGTGCAACACGTGGCCGTGTCGAACTCCCCAGTAACAGGGATCCAGAAAACAATCACTGTATCTCCGACCACGGGCCGTGTTCATCTGAGCACGGGGCCGTGGTAAATCTTCTGACCAACGTTCTTTTCTGTTTTTATTGCAGGACTTGGAACCCAGGCGCCACATCTGAACTTTCTACGTAGTGTATGAGCTCAAGTTCTAGTAGAGACATAAAAGAACCTCTTGAAGAAGCCGAACGCTTTCTCAGAAAAATACTTAAAGCTAAAAACCAAGAGAAAGTTTCGGGGGACCCACTTCCAATGGCGGACCAACGTACCCTCATGGATTACCTACGACCCACCGTAGGTAAACTCGGCGCCACTATCAATGCACCGAATGTCGAAGCCAACAACTTCGAACTTCGACCACATTTGATACAAATGCTTCAAAACTCCGCAACCTTTCATGGGCTTGCGGACGAGGATCCCCATCTACATATTACTAATTTTTTAGAAATATGTGATACCTTTCGGATCAATGGAGCATCAAACGACGCCATCCGCCTTCGAATGTTTCCATTTTCACTAAAAGACCGAGCTAAGGCTTAGCTTAACACCCTCTCAGTTGGCTCGGTAAACACCTGGGATGAACTAGCCCAAAAGTTTCTATATAAGTATTTCCCTCCTGATAAAACGGCTAAACTAATGACTGAAATTAATACATATTCACAAGAGGACGAGGAATCCTTATATGAAACCTGGGAAAGGTTCAAGGAGCTACTAAGAAAGTGTCCTCATCACGGTCTTGCGGTATGGCAACAAGTATCCACTTTCTACAATGGGTTGTTGCCACACACAAGACAAACACTTGATTCTAGCTCCGGGGGACTTTTAGGTAATCGTCGCCCAAATGAAATATATAATCAAATTGAGGAAATTGCTCAAACCAATTTTCAGTGGCACACTCCCCGAGGCAATAAATCTATTACCCCAGGCGCCTATAAGGTTGAGGAGAGCAATTCTTTACAAGCTCAAATCGAGGCCCTTTCTTCAAAAATCAAAAAGTTAGAAATGGCAAAAACGGTCTCGGTTATGGCTTGTGAGGGGTGTGGTGGGCCACATGAAAATTGGAGTTGTATGAAAGAATTAGATGATCAAACGGAAACAGTTAACTACATTGATAATAGGCCTAGGCCGTCGGGTCCTCCAACGGGTACCTACAACCAAGGATGGCGTAACCACCCCAACCTTGGTTGGAGAGAACCCGGCAATAGTAGTAACCAACAAAATCTAAACCAACGAACAAACTTTCAACAACCACAAAATTTCTCTCAACAAAATCTAAACCAACGAACAAACTTTCAACAACGAACAAACCTTGGTTGGAGAAAGGCCTGAAGATACTGTATCTCGCCTCATCTCCGACACCGAAAAGAAAAACTCGAATCGATTTCAGCAATTGGATTCAAATTTCAGAAATCAACAAGCTAGCATTCAAAACATTGAAAACAATTAAATCAAATAGCTCAAAATTTCTCCGAGAGACCACAAGGCGCGTTACAAACTAATACCGAAACCAACCCAAAGGCACAAGTACATCTCATTACATTGAGAAACCGAACCGTGGGTCCCGATGAGGCTCCATTACCGCCAGCTGAAAGAAGCCAATCCAACCATACCACAACTCCACCCACATCCCAACCAAAGAAGGCTTCTCCACCAATCCAAGAGCCAACTAAGACTCCTCTGGTTCCATACCCCGGTCGGTTAATTCGTCAAAAGACCGATGAGCAATTCTCAAAGTTCGAAAATTTACTAAAACAATTGCATGTTAATATTCCATTCATCGAAGTGCTAACTCAAATGCCTAAATATTCAAAATTTATGAGGGACTTCCTCACCCATAAAAGGAAAATTGAATCATTGCAATTAGTTAACTTAGGCGAAGAATGCTCCGCCTTACTACTCAACAAACTCCCGCAAAAGAAGCTTGACCCCGGAAGCTTCACAATTCCTTGCTCGATTGGGGAATCCCCCATTCGTAATGCACTAGCCGATCTCGGGGCAAGCATCAACCTCATGCCCTCATCAATGTTTAACCGACTCGGCTTAGGGAAAACAAGCCCTACAAAAATAAGCATACAACTCACCGATAGATCCGTCAAATATTCACAAGGTGTCGCTGAAAATCTATTGGTCAAAGTCGGCGAATTTGTCTTTCCGGCCGACTTTGTCATACTAGATATGGAGGAAGATACCGAAGTACCACTCATCCTAGGGAGGCCATTCCTAGCTACGGCCCAAGCAGTGGTAGATATGAATGAAGGAACACTAACATTGAGGGTTGGGGACGAGGAAGTGAAGTTTGGAGTTGGAAAAAGAGTAGAAGACGAAGACCCAGTCAACTACATGAAGGTCATTGACTCGAGTTTGGATGATGCTCTCCGACGGTGTAGCATGGGATGCAAAACATCCCACTTGGGTAACATATGACCAGGCTTTGGGTCTAGCCAAGGACCCTTATAAACGTGGCGCACCACGGAGGCATTCCGCGGAACTATCCTTAGTTTAGTTTAGATTAATTTTTTTTTTATGTTTTCTAGTTTAGTTTTAATTTTCAAGAATAAAACACACTTGGGATGGTGAAGGATAACAAGGGAAACATAAACCAGCACCCCATGCACGAAAACAGGGCCACCCGACAAATTTTTCTTCATTACAGCAAGTTCAGCACGGGCCGTGCCCGCCCAACACGGCCCCGTGCTGCACAATCTGCAGGAAATGCCCAGTTCAGGTAACTGGACAAGGGGCGTGCCCACTGAACACGCCCCCGTGCCTAGGCTTCTGTTTCTTTTTTACTTATTTTGTTACTGGCGATCTGAACACGGGGCCGTGCCCGGACACCACGGGGCCGTGTCCAGACGCCCAGTAACATAAACTTTTGCTTTTTCACACCTTTTTACACATTCAGTCAACCTAAAAACTTATTTTTGGGACACATTGAGGACAATGTGTAATTTAAGTGTGGGGGGGATGCTAAAACCTTGAATCTTGCAAGTCCTAACAACAAGCCTTACACAAAACTCTATTGGAACCGCTAATCACCCCAAATTTTTTCATTTTTTTTACTTGTCTAGGTTTAATTTGGGAATTTCAAGCTCTAAAAAGGTTATATGTAACGACTCACATAAAAATGTCCTAAAACGCGCCTTAAGTGAAAACCCGGACCCCTGAAACCCTAATGTGTATGAAAAATAAAGAAAACAAGAAAAATGGTGTCACGCGGGCCGCGTAAAACTTAAGGGAAGCTTACGCGGTCCGCGACAGCTTGTATCGTCACACGTGTCAAGACCACCGATGACTCAGCAAACTCCGATCTGATCCACACTCCCTCGCGGGCCGCGTAAGTGTTCCTTTGATTTTACGCGGACCGCGAGGAACCTCAGTTTCAGCCTATAAATAGAGATCGATAGTTTCAGTTGAAATTCGTTCAATTCTTTTCTTTCCTTCAGTTTTATTATAGTAAATAGTAGCTCGGGATTATACCTTCTAAATCCCGAAACTCTGCCCGTTATTAGGGTAATAACTCTAATCACTGGTACGATACTTTATCCGATCGATTGAAACCAATCCAATGGATGTTTAAGTGCTGCTCCAACTCGGGTTACACTGTGTCATTCATCGTAAATTCGATGGATGTTTAAGTATCGCACTTTATCATTCGTTGTGAGGGTTTCTATCTCGTGATTATCGTTAAAGTTGGATTGAGTTACTACAATAATACAAGTTCTATTGTGTTTAGAAATTAGAACTCGTAATCAGGGAACTGCTAGAATACTTAGCAACTAAGTAAACTTAGTAATAAACTAAACTTAGTAAACTTACTAATTACGTCCACTTAGTTGTTAAGGAAACTTAGCAGTTAAGCTAGTTAAGTATATTAATTAATCTGTTAATTAAGTTAAGTAATCGATTAAGCAAATTATAAGAATTAAGATAAATTAATTAGTTCAGTAATTAATTAATTAAGTTAAGAAAGGTTAATTAAGATTAAGATTAATTAAGATTTATTAATCAGTTAAGTAAGATTAATTAAGCTAAGCAAGATTAATTAAGCTAAGCAATATTAATTAAGTTAAGTAAGATTAATTAAGCTAAATAAGATTAATTAAACATCTAGATAAATATACATGAAAAATAAATATATATATCTATACTACTTTATAAAGCATATAGGAAGGATAGAATGGTCATTTGCCACTTTACAAGTCTTTAAAGCCCATTGTACAAACCTGTTAAGCACAAAGTGTTGAAAACTTCTTTTCAACACAATCTGAACCTGTTGGGCGGGACATCTAATTTGTGGGCGGTATTTCAAATTTCAAACACGCCTCTAATCTACACGCCAATGTCAACCCATTGTCAGATCTATCTTTTCTTCATCAAATCTACACGCCTCTCTCTCTCTCCTTTTCTCTTGCTTTTCCCTCTTTTATCCTAAAAAATCTCAGAGTTGATGTTGGAGCTGTTAAAGAGTGATGTCAAAATTGATGAGGTTTTGATTCAGATTCATGACTGCGTGCTTGATTTCAGGCAATCTAGGGTTTTGTAAGTGGAGATTCCGGCGATATAGGGCTTAAACAAGCTTTATCTGGTGGCTTGGTAAGCACCGATACCTGTAGAATCATTTCTTTCTTCTGATCTAATGAATATATCTGGCTCTAATATGGCAAGTTATGATGTTTGACGGTAGTTGCTATTTGTTTTTCAGATGTCGAAGGCACCAAACTTTTCTTTATAGCTTTTTACTGTCATTTTTGCTTATGAGGTGCGTTTTTTTGAAGATTTAGGGTTTCGGTTATCTGTTTTGATACCCTTTTATCCTAAATTTCATGTTTCAAGCATCAATTTATATTATAAATTTGACTGTAATTGCATATTTTGATGTTGTACACGCAGATTTAGAAAATAGAAGAGGAACTTGACCCGATCTTTGTCAGATCTGTTATAATACTTTCAGATCTCTGCTGGTTTTGTGTTTTTTTTAATGTTTTGTGAATGGATCTACGGAGAGAGTATATATTTTTGTATTGATTACGGTTTTTGTTTTCTAGAAATGTGAATACAGTTGAAGATGAAGACCGTGGGGTCTTCACGTTTATTGTGAGCATCATGTTGGCTGTTTGCTGGATGCACTCGCGAATCGTGGTCTGTCGAATACATTGGCTACTCGGATATTGGTGAGATTTTCATGGTTTCTAGGGTTTTTATGTCTAAATATGTGGAAGCTGGTGTTTTAACTTTTGATTTGGTTAAGTATTTCGTGTAAGGTAGTGTGTTGCTAAATTAAGTATTTAGGGCTTTGCTGTTTTAATATTTTTTTTAATAATGGCCTCAGGTAATGTTGATGTTGCTGCTGCTGCAAAACCAAGAGGCCAAAAGTAAGCTCCTGCTAAGACGAAAGTATGAATCATAACCTTCAACATCTTTTGTGCAATCTGGTATTTATAATAAATGATTATTTTACTAATTGCTTGATCTTTTGTGAGCAGGGTAAAGCCTCTGTAATAGATGAAGACGACGAGGAAATACCTTCGCTAGCGGATCGTATGGCCCGACAAAACTTGCATTCCGAGCAGGATAATGATGAAATTGTTCAACTGGAAGATCAATTAGCAAGACACAGCATTGAATCATCTCCTGATCAATCACAAGGTAATATCATCATATCTTTAGCTAGCAGTGTAAATGAGGCAGGCTACTTGAGGCTGTCTCGCTAAAAGCTCGAACCGAGCCTAGCGAAAACAAGCCGGAGCCTGAGCTCGAGCCTAAAATAAGCTTGTTTAGTAAAAGAGCCTGAACCCGAGCTTCAATTAATGTGCTCGAGCTTGCTTGCAACCTAAATGAGCTTATTATTTATATAATTTTCTTTAATATATACACAACAACTATTATTATGTATTGAATTATAGTAAAATTAGTGAAATAATTTATAAACATATAAAAAGTATTTTATCGGGCCATACGGTCCGCTAATGATCCATCATCAGAAGTACGGAAATTGGCTTGTTCGGCTTTTGTTCAGCTAATTGAAGTTCGTCCGTCTTTCCTTGAGGTGGGATTTTGTGTAATACGTACCTCACTTTCATATTCATACGCATTACATATTGCTGCTTTTGATGCCACCTGTAAGTTATTTAAGCATTTTTTTCTAATAAATAAGTGTACTTTAACTGCAGAAATAACTAAGCATTGGATGTGTAAACTTTTTACAGGTTTTGTTTATGTCTATGGATACATACCTGCAAGGTTTATTTGTTCTTGCTAATGATCCATCATCAGAAGTACGGAAATTGGTTTGTTCGGCTTTTGTTCAGCTAATTGAAGTTCGTCCGTCTTTCCTTGAGGTGGGATTTTGTGTAATACGTACCTCACTTTCATATTCATACGCATTACATATTGCTGCTTTCTTATCCCGTGTTGTTCACTCATTCTATGTGCTCAGGGATTGATCTATTATTTTTAAAGCTATCTGGGAAAATCTGTCAATTTAGGTCAGAGAATTGTATTGCCAGTAACGTTGCGAATCGGTAATAGTAATCATGAGAACTTCATGGGCAGACGCGGTTGAAAACGCAGCTTCGGGTTCCGAAAACAATGGGGCTGGTGGGGCTACAGCGGCTTCCAGCAAGCCTGCTTACGTTACGCCTCATCTTCGTAACAGAACACCTGCATCCAGTCAAGTAGCTGGTTCAGCTGCATCACAGGGTTCTGCATTGGCTACTAACGATAGGTTAGGACAAAGTGGACAAACGAGCGTTTCATGATGGGCTGCTTCTAGGTATGAAAACGGTAGGTCGGGATACGTTACCGGAGGTCGTGGTGGTAGCGGTGGTTGGGGAAATAGAGGTGGTGGTTGGGGCGGTAAAGACGTGGAGGTTAATCCTTTCGGTAATGACGATATCGACAGTTCTGAAGAGATTAAAACCGAGCAGGAATACAACGGTATCAATCTCGATGCGTTTACTACTTAAATACAAATCTTCAGTTCAAATTACCTGTTGAATAATAATATTAGAAGGTGCAAATACGTCAAACCGACACCTGTTCAACGTTATACGATTCCCATATCTCTTGCGGGTTGGGATTTAATGGCGTGTGCTCAAACGGGGTCAGGGAAAACAGCAGCGTTTTGCTTTCCGATAATCGGTGGAATTATGAGGGGCCAATTTCCGCAGAGACCACGTGGGACCTGGGCTGTGTTTCGGCTTGCGTTAATTGTATCCCATACAAGAGAATTCTCCTGCCAGGTTTTTATTTATGAATAAATCTTTAAACGTTATTTATGTTCTTCGTTATTTATGGTTTTCCGATGATTGGATCAATCGGTAGCTTACCGGACCCAAATGATCAGTTTCTACTTCTGAAGCTGTTTATGTATGCTGTTAAAGATAGATTTTGTATGATCAGTTTCTACTTCTGAAGCTGTTTATGTATGCTGTTAAAGATGGATTTGGTATGGATCAGTTGGTATGATGGTGGCTCTAATCCTACATACACACAAGATGACATGCCAGCTCCTAAGAAGAGGTAATAAACACATTTAATAATAGATTTAAAGAGGTTTATTTTTACGTTGTTGGAATTAATAAAATCTGTTATGAGTTTTCAGGGTTATTGGACATGCCATCTGCTGAATTGCTTGCTGCAACAGCTAAGTTAACCGAAGAAGAGGCTGAGTTAAGGTATGGTAACATCATTTATTTAATATGATATCTTAAATATACTTTTTTTTGTTGATTACTTTTTTGAAGTGTAAGTTAGAACATCTGTTTAACGTTAACTTAATTCAAATGTAGGGAAGCTGAAATTGGTGAAGATGATGAACTATTTATTGGACCTCCACCTCCTGCTGTAGTCAATGAGGTTGCATCTGCAAATGATGCAGAGCGTTGGGCTGGTGTATCCTTCGAGACTGTCTGCTGGGCCTCAACCTTATCCGCCGATCATGTCGTCACCTGCAGGTCCTTTTACAGGCCAACCAACACCTTATTCTGGAAGTCTGCCAGACCAACCGCCTAGAGGACCTCCGGCATTTTTTGCTCAAAGTCCAGGCATGCCTCTGCCACAAGCTTCTCCGTTTGGGGCTCAAGCTCAACCATGGCAAATGCAACCTCGGCAAGTAAGTATATCGTTTAAAGTTCTCTTGTTTTGGTGTAACTTAATTGATCCTACTTTTTACTGTTGATATTGAGTTATAAATTCGTATAATGTATTAGAAAGGCCCACCACCACCGATCCTTGGCTCTGGTTAACCACCAAGAATGTTCGGCATGCAACCGCCACTTCCTAATCAACAATCTATGGCTACAATATCACCTGCTATGGGTGTTGGCGGCTCCGCAGTTACAGGACCATCAAAGATCGATCCTAACCAAATTCCACGACCTATCCCTAATCCTTCTGTGTTTCTTCACGAAACTCGCCAGGGCAACCAAGCCAATCCTCCACCGGTATCTCAAACTTTCTGAACAATTTATAAGCCTGCTTTAATTGCATTCATTTATGAATTATGATTGTTGTCGTTTTGCTTTATTTCTACTGCAAGTGAAGGTTTCAGTGGTGGTGGTGCCAACATGGCGATTTAGGGTTCCGCCACACAAGCTAGCGGCAACGGTGGTTCAAGATGTCAACAACAGTGGTGAATAGCGGTGGTTAAGGTTCTTACTCGAGTAAATCCATAGTTGTTATATTATGATGTTTGAGGCCTGGTTGTCGTTACGGAGCTTCGGTGATTCGAAATAAAATCTAACAAAAAAATACATACAGAGCACCAGCATAGCTACACGCATAAAAAGGACGCTGAACTAAAGCTCACACTAATGGCATCCATGATTACCTTGGTGTACAGAAGAATCTTCTTGCTTTAGCTTTATGCCCTGCAACAAACAAATGTATATATCTCAACTTCTGAGAATGCCGGTGATATTCTCCACTATGCACCACCTTGGTAAGATGTCAAATGTTGTTATTTTCTGTCTTTGAGTATCAGTCAAATTACTTTCATTTTCAAATTCGTATGGATATATCTAATAGATGAGGAGGATCAATAACTACATATAAAAGTAGAAATCGATCATGCATTCACAAATCCAGTTTGACACTGGTATTGATTGTTGGCCTTTAATTTGTTTTCTGCAGGAACTATAATCCCTAAGGATGGGAAGTTAGAAACCTGTGACCAAAGAGATCGCATTGGAGGAGCATCTTGAAATGGTTTAATAATTAGCTTTCATACTCCTGAATTCATATACTTGGAAACTAGAGGTGGAATATAGGCAGGTTGGTTAAGGTGTCAAAACATGTCTCAGTTCATGTTTTTAGCAAGGGTTTGAACCGAAATATATTGTCCTAAATTTAGTAATTAACATAATAACATAATCCTTGTGAATAATTTTATTATCACCCATTATCTGCATGCAGTTTAAACCTCAATATATATGGGATTTTGTAATCGAAGTTGACTTCATTTTTTTACTTGAAGGTTGACTTCGATCATTGAAACTGTTGTCTATTTTTTAATATAAAGTTAACCCGCGATAACAATATTACTGTAATTTGTTCCAAGTTACTTTTTGTAATCGTTTTGTTTGATATAAAGTTGCGAACTTTTGTTTGCAGTTTGGTATGTGAAGATGAGAAACAAGCTGTGGTTGTGAAGAGTCAACTGCAGCAACTTGCAAGACCGATGTACAGTAACCCAACGAGAGCAACTCTATTGGCTAGAAACATTCAAGTAAACTCGGTTAATTGTGTTCTTTGCGGGGAGTATGCTGAGACAAGTGAGCATCTGTTCGTATCTTGTCATTTCGCTCAGATAATTTAGGCTTTGGTATCTCAATGGTGTAAAGTTCCACCGATCTTCGCTTTTGGAGTTAAAGACATTCTTGATGTACACACCCATTTGGTGAGCTCTCAAAAGAAAAAGAAGGCTTTTCAAGCTATTATTCAAGTCGCAATTTGGAGCATTTGGTCTGTTAGAATAAGATAATTTTCAATGGTGCATACCCAGTGGTGGCAAAAGTCGTAGAGTAGATAAAGGCTATGGGTTTCCTATGGGTAAAAAATCGCTCAAAGGACCCAGCTCTCACCATGGAAAAGTGGAGAAGATTTGATGGCTTTGGATAGTTCTATTGTTGCTTAGTTTTGTTTTCTGTTTGGTTGATATGGTGTGCCTTAATTTGGTTTGGTTTGTAAGTTTGGTGTAGCTGGCAGTTTAAAAAAATAAAAATAAATTACCAGTCATTTTAAGTTGTGTAAATGTATTATCATGACTGTGTTTTAATTGTCATTTGAACTGAGATCTCAAATTAAGATAAAACACATCTAATAAAAAAAACAAAGGAGATAATTCTTATATTTCTTGATAAAAAAGTACATCTATTTTTTTGTTTGTTTCAAATTTACATAGGAATAAATACGTACCTTGGATGTAATATGTGAGGATTGATAAGTTAAATAAATTGAGTTGTAACATATTATACAAATAAGAAAACTAACTTAAGTATTGTACGATATATCACGAGACGATTGATAAACAAACAGAAATGGAGTGTCGTATTGTAAACTCACACACCTGTTTGAAACCCCACTAATTGAGTTGTTTTTATTAAATTAAAAAAAAAAACTATATCAACCTTATAAATAGATATAGCTTAATTCATATTCCGTGCCCATTTTAGCTAAAACCCATTTTTAGGGAAAAACAAAGTCGATGCTTTTTTTTTTTAAACGAGCAGTCTCAATCAATTGGTGTAACACTACATTCATGCTCGATTAGAGATCGTTCATTTTTTCCTTATCAACCCCCTCTGTGTTTTGTGTCTATTCTCGTGGCCATATATCCACTTCCCATTTAGGTGTCTCTGCCAGTTGGTTACATTTCATGACTCCACTGCTACCGGCTTTCCTTTTAGATGAAATAATTGAGATGCGTAACGCTTATGTTGAAAAAACACCTAATCACGATGCAAGTAGTTGACATGCGGATTTTAATTTTTTATTACTATATTTATGATTGATAATTTCCCATTCGTGTGTTCGTTTTTTTTTAATTTTTACTATGTTTATGATTGATATTTTCTTAATAGCATGTTTGTTATTCTTTTAAAGGCCTGTAAGGCTCATGGTATACGTCACACACCGATGCTACGAATAAGAAACTAAACAAACATATTATACAATGTACACGAGAAAAATGATAAACTCACAGTAAACGAATACCACATTGTAAATTGTCGTCCCGCCGCATCGCGCGGGTATACGTCTAGTATATATATATATATATATATATATATATATAGGGGACCGCTAAAATGAGAACCACCTCGAGTTGTAAGAACCGTGAGAACTACACCGTACGGGGCGAGGTGGACCAATTTTTTTTCATAAACGTAGATGCGTGTATTATAAACACATTTGTAAAAAAAAAAAATTCAAAAACAAAATGTCGTGTGTGTAGTTTTGAGCACCACAAGTTTGTGTTTACGGGTACCGTAAATCCTACCGGAAAATTTACGGTACCCGTAAACACAAACTTGTGGTGCTCAAAAACTTTTTTTTTTGAATTTTTTTTACATATGTGTTTATAATACACGCATCTACGTTTGTGAAAAAAAAATTTGGTCCACCTCGCCCCGTACGGTGTAGTTCTCACGGTTCTTACAACTCGAGGTGGTTCTCATTTTAGCGTGATTCTATATATATATATATATATGAGATAGATAATATCAAAGGAATGTGCTAGGAATGTGTAAGAAGATATATATGTAAGTAGGAAGCTTCCTAGAAAATGTATAGGTAACTTCTTAGAAAAGCTAAAGGAAACTTCCTAGAAATTTCATACTTCTTACCTATAAATAGGAAGCCTAGGAATTCATTTCCTTTGCTCATTTCTTTTCTTCTTCTCTCTATACGTTGGTGTTCTAACCAATAATCACTGAGGCGATGTTCTGTTCGATCGATTCAGGAACCAACTAACGGATGCCAAAGTACTATACTTTATGAATTCGTTAAACGGATGCTAAAATACTATACTTTGTGAAATTCGTTAAGGTTCGAATCTCGTGACCATCGTTAGGTTTGATGTGGTTTTACACTAATACGTATTCCACTCTGTTAAACTAAATGTTTAACTACCCGAAACTCTACACCATACTCTTACAAACAAAATGGATGCTTAATCATCAGAAGGTTCAAAACCATAAAGTATATGCTTAATTATCAGAAGGAGTAGAATCAAGAAGCTTGTTAAATCAATACTGCATGCTTATAATGTGAGTCATTCTCTTTTTACCAAAATTACTTTCAAAATCATGTTTGTTTTCAAAGTTATAATTATAGGGATTAAGTCTTTGTAATCTCCAAATTACAGCCGGTATGTGGGGTTTTGTATACAATACTTGATAACCGTCACCATTGGACAACGGGTTAGCCAAGGGGTGATATGACCATAGTCACAGACACCATTGGACAACGAGATAGACAATAGGTGGTTGAGTGACAAATACCGTGGGTAGATGGTTGATATATATAAACATTGTAATCGCTCTTAATACTGTAAATTATAATAAAGCGTCGTTTTTAGTAAAAAGAATGATTCACCAGTATTTCCTGCTGACAAAACCTTTTTAAAACGCGTTTCAGGTAATTACAGTAGATCGGAATAAGAGTTGGATGCGGCACTAACAAGGCTTACAGAAGTGGCTTATTTTATCAAATAAATTAAATTAAGAAAAGTTGTTTTATGTATTCGGGTTTATCCCATATTAAAGCTACCTTTCAAAACATGGTTTCATCCCATCTATTTAATAAATAAAATCCGGTGTTTTCTAAACTCTGATAATTTTTCCTAACTCACGGTTCTGATGAAATTTCCGCTGCACTACTTTTCTAAATAACCACCGGTACCACTGAACTGGTTCGCGGCTCCCTATTCCGTCCAGGGTGGGGTCGGGGGTCGTGACAGAAGGTGGTATCAGAGCCACTGATTTAAGCCAATAGGTGTTGTGATAATAATACCTAAGCTTAAATAAAAGAGTTAGGAAATTACTATTAACTGGTAGCACACATGATAGCATTTAGACTTGAACTTAAGAAAAGATGCCTTAGTATAAGCTTCGAGATAAGCTAAATACTTGTGTAAATAAAGTGTGATGGGTTTTTGGTATGCCGTAAGAATAATGATTAGAACGTTGCAAGTATAATAAATAAGCAATAACACTTGACCACTGTTATTTCTTATTTATTGGTACTACCTTATTCTAGAATATGATCAGTCAGGTAAATATTAATTTCCTGCTTCTTTGTTGAAAGTCATAATGCACTTTCCAAATCATGATTTAAGAAAAATACTATTTATGGGAAATATAAATTTCTTTTCCGGCAAGACTGGGTATGGTGTAGCAGACTCTCCAGCTTGTCCGGATATAACGGGGTTACCTCTCCGGCTAGAACCGGGTAAGAAGGTATATAATATGTCAAACAAGTGACAAGATTTCCCTAAATAGTATCATGACCTGATATCTGACTTGTTTTTGAAAATATGAATCTGTTAAATACATTGACCTTATGAATAGTATGTATATTACAGCATGTGAAATATATGATTATATAGATATGTATATCTATAAGGAATTCCAAAAGTCAATTAAGAATAAAGCACAAGCATATGTGTCAATAATAATTCTAGATTTCTTTATCAGGAATCTCTTGCATATATCTATAATTCCGATATCAAACATTATTTCGTTTGATCATCTGCCTCGTAACTCGTACGACAATATAAACAATGGAAACCCTTTAAGTTGGGACATCATCAAAAGTATAAGAATTTCCAATGCATTACCATAAACTATTAACGCAAATAAGAAGCATGTAAAGTTGTGCTAGTGCACAAGAAAACACATGAAACTTAAATTATACGTCCACAGACGTCGAAGTATATCACACACGACTTTCAAGGCAAGGCCTTTTGAAAATATAATTGGGCATGACGACACCAATACGAATCCCGTCAGTAGAAGAATTACTAATAAAAAAGCAGCACTTGGCCACGTGATCCTACAAACAACATGAATCTTGCTGAGGTACGATAGAACAAGATTTCACAACAATCGGTGCATAGTCTAATCCAATTCTTGACGCTGCAAAAAGAAGTCACATACCTTTGCAAATTCCCCTATTTCATTTTATTCGACATTCCCTGGTAATGTCACTTAACAATGGTTATAACCCAAAATTCCAGATAAAATTCTTAAATTTCTTTTGTTAAAATTTTGACCTCTGTGAATAGACTTTTGCATTACTACTCCCCTTAATGGTCATCATACCATGAGGATTTCTTTCATAATAGCGAATACTGATCTATTACATTTCTTGGTAAATCCACACGTTACACATGCATTGTTTGTTGCGCATGTGGTTCGTTTGATTTATGAAGACCACTGGAGGGCTTCATTCCAATTTGTTGTTTTATCAAAACTCAAATATCATTTCGATATACTTGATTTTTGGCACTGTGAACCGCATTATTGCAAAACGATGACTCTTTATATCGAGTCAATGAATTTTTGAAAAACTCAATTTTCTTTGGCATACATGGTTTTTGTTGTGACCATGTCCGAACTTTCATATTAAAACTCGTTTTGTTTAAACCCAGTTCAATTGTTTGAACTTGCTCGTATTACGTATTTAATTCAAAGTCCCATATGATGAATTGAAGCCATCATCTTCGAAATAATCCCAACAAGCACTTCAATTCTCTTGAACCATAACATGCTCGTTTGGTCTTCGACTTCATTAAATCGTTTCTTTGATCACGATCACCTTGTGGTGACGTTTTCACAAATTTGAAGCTTACGCTAATCTCGTTTGCACACATCATATATGGATTTAATTATTTATTTATTTATATTGAATCAGCTTTGTTGATTTATCGTATAAAAGCAATCTTAACACAATCGTGTGCTAAGATAATGATACACAAATTCATGTCATATTTCAGTGTATCTCTTAATGATTCTTACAGCATCAATCGAGCATTTCGTAATATTTATTGCTTTATCATATTCAATCGAAAAATATTATTCAATTGTTTCAATTTCAATCAAAAATCCTACTAGATTTATTTGAAACAAACATTCGAACTTACTTCGTTGAACTTTCATTTAATTTCAAACACGGTGAACTCGTCCAATCACCGCTATTATTATTTCAATCACTACGACACATTGTGGCGTCAGTATAGACTTGTAGCTTGAGCTAATATATATATATATACCTTTCGCTTGAGTCATCCTTGAAAATGGTCTTAATACAACTATGTGTTAAGACAATGATACACTAAACTCTGTTGTATATCGGTGTATCCTTGCTATTCAATAAATGTCCACACATGGATTTCCTCATATCACAATTTGATAATTGACAAATCATTTTCATACTTCTATTTTCATTATAACTTGTTGATTATGAGACTTCCTCAGTTGACAATCAAAGTAAATTTTCTATTTCACCGTGAATTCTATTGTTTCTAAAAAAAATCATTCACAAGTTGTAAACATTCACATCTATTGATCATATATCTTTTCGACTTGAACCTGATCACCTTGGAAAATATATCATTTCATCACATTTGACATCGACTTTTTGAACCATTAAGCCCTATTTATTGTAAAACACGTATCTTAAAACTGTTCTTATTGACTAAGACATGACTTAACTCTAAAAGAGATATCCTAGCCCAAATCTCGAGGACGAGATTTAAAACAAGGTGGGGAGGATGTAACGACTCACACAAAAATGTCCTAAAACGTGCCTTAAGTGAAAAACCGGACCCCTGAAACCCTAATGTGCATGAAAAATCAAGAAAACAAGAAAATTGGAGTCACGCGAGCCGCGTAAAACTTAAGGGAAGCTTACGCGGGTCGCGACAGCTTGTAGGTCTCCGGATATGCATGAAGACCACGTATCGTCACACGTGTCAAGACCACCGATGACTCAGCAAACTCCGATCTGATCCACACTCCCTCGCGGGCCGCGTAAGTGTTCCTTTGATTTTACGCGGGCCGTGAGGCACCCCAGTTTCAGCCTATAAATAGAGATCGATAGTTTCAGTTGAAATTCGTTCAATTCTTTTCTTTCCTTCAGTTTTATTATAGTAAATAGTAGCTTGGTTAGGGTAATAACTCTAATCACTGGTACAATACTTTATCCGATCGATTGAAACCAATCCAATGGATGTTTAAGTGCTTCTAAAAAACTCGGGTTATACTTTGTCATTCATCGTGAATTCGATGGAGGTTTAAGTATCACACATTATCATTCGTTGTGAGGGTTTCTCTCTCGTGATTATCGTTAAAGTTGGATTGAGTTAGTACAATAATACAAGTTCTATTGTGTTTAGAAATTAGAACTCGTAATCAGGGAACTGCTAGAATACTTAGCAACTAAGTAAACTTAGTAATAAACTAAACTTAGTAAACTTACTAATTACGTCCACTTAGTTGTTAAGGAAACTTAGCAGTTAAGCTAGTTAAGTATATTAATTAATCTGTTAATTAAGTTAAGTAATCAATTAAGCAAATTATAAGAATTAAGATAAATTAAATAGTTAAGTAATTAATTAATTAAGTTAAGAAAGGTTAATTAAGATTAAGATTAATTAAGATTTATTAATCAGTTAAGTAAGATTAATTAAGCTAAGCAAGATTAATTAAGCTAAATAAGATTAATTAAACATCTAGATAAATATACATGAAATATATATATATATATATATATATATATATATATATATATATATATATATATATATATATATATATATATATATATGAGATAGATAATATCAAAGGAAGGTGCTAGGAATGTGTAAGAAGATATATATGTAAGTAGGAAGCTTCCTAGAAAATGTATAGGTAACTTCCTAGAAAAGCTAAAGGAAACTTCCTAGAAATTTCATACTTCTTACCTATAAATAGGAAGCCTAGGAATTCATTTCCTTTGCTCATTTCTTTTCTTCTTCTCTCTATACGTCGGTGTTCTAACCAATAATCACCGAGGCGATGTTCTGTCCGATCGATTCAGGAACCAACTAACGGATGCCAAAGTACTATACTTTATGAATTCGTTAAACGGATGCTAAAATACTATACTTTGTGAAATTCGTTAAGGTTCGAATCTCGTGACCATCGTTAGGTTTGATGTGGTTTTACACTAATACGTATTCCACTCTGTTAAACTAAATGTTTAACTACCCGAAACTCTACACCATACTCTTACAAACAAAATGGATGCTTAATCATCAGAAGGTTCAAAACCATAAAGTATATGCTTAATTATCAGAAGGGGTAGAATCAAGAAGCTTGTTAAATCAATACTGCATGCTTATAATGTGAGTCATTCTCTTTTTACCAAAATTACTTTCAAAATCATGTTTGTTTTCAAAGTTATAATTACAGGGATTAAGTCTTTGTAATCTCCAAATTACAGCCGGTATGTGGGGTTTTGTATACAATACTTGATAACCGTCACCATTGGACAACGGGTTAGCCAAGGGGTGATATGACCATAGTCACAGACACCATTGGACAACGAGATAGCCAATAGGTGGTCGAGTGATAAATACCGTGGGTAGATGGTTGATATATATAAACATTGTAATCGCTCTTAATACTGTAAATTATAACAAAGCGTCGTTTTTAGTAAAAAGAATGATTCACCAGTATTTCCTGCTGACAAAACCTTTTTAAAACGCGTTTCAGGTAATTACAGTAGATCGGAATAAGAGTTGGATGCGGCACTAACAAAGCTTACAGAAGTGGCTTATTTTATCAAATAAATTAAATTAAGAAAAGTTGTTTAATGTATTCGGGTTTATCCCATATTAAAGCTACCTTTCAAAACATGGTTTCATCCCATCTATTTAATAAATAAAATCTGGTGTTTTCTAAACTCTGATAATTTTTCCTAACTCACAGTCCTGATGAAATTTCCGCTGCACTACTTATCTAAATAATCACCGGTACCACTGAACTGGTTCGCGGCTCCTGATTCCGTCCAGGGGGGGCCGGGGGTCGTGACATTATATTTTTACAAATTTACAACCGATAGCGTCGTGATAAAAAGAACCAACATAAGAAAATTATGAAACGACATGACAAGCTCAATTAAAATTTGATTATATACTTGATCACATAAAACCCCATTCCCACAAAAAGTGAGTTTTGAGCCTTTATTGAGCATACAAATATATATCTTTAAACTAAATGCTCATTTTTCGTTTCTTGTGTGAATAGCCACTTGGTTCTTACGACTCTAGAACTTGCCACGACGATACATTCCCGGTCCTTACCAACTTAAACCCGAGTAAGTAAATGACGGAGGCATTAGGACTAACCCTTTTTATTTCTACACCATTATTTTTTTTTTTTTACCACCTACCCAAAATCCCCCTAGTTAACCCCTTTGAGCCTAAACCTTTTCATTTCATAACCCAAAACAAACACCCTTTCACCAGTGGCGGACCCAGAATTGTTTTTCATGGGGTGCGAAAGTTTCTAAGGGTTGGATGTCTATGCTAAACATTAAAGAAAAATTCGGTCCGATTCGGATCGGGTCGGGTCGGATCACATAACAAAAGTTTATAACTATATGAACATTGTTACATCATATGTACAATAAATAACACCAATTAAAGAAACAAAATTAAATATGTATCATTGTTTTTAAAGAAAAACAAAGATAAAAAGTGAAAATGTAACCCTTAAATGAAAATTCACAGTCAACTTTGAGTTGTAAAGAGAGTGGTGCACGTGTCAGTTGCTTTAAAACAAAACTTTTTAATGAACCATTAAATTACAAGAATACCCCTATTTAAATGAATATTAAAAGGTCATTTTCTCAAAATACTTGCTACAACCCGCATCCAGTCGAAAATCTGAAAACTTTTCCGGCGAACATCAGTTTCACCGTTATTTCTTTTATTTCAATTACATTTGCTTCAATTATTCTTCTATTAGCAATTTCATGGGGTGCGGTATCAAAATTTCATGGGGTGCATTATAGATTTTCACGTACGTTTAACACTAAAAATACAAATTTCAAGGGGAGCGGCCGCCCACCCTAGTTAAGCAGTAGGTCCGCCCCTGCCTTTCACCCACCAAAACTTTTTTTTAACACTTTTGTTTTAGTAACAAGCTCGGTTTTTCTTATGACTTTAAAAAAAATGATGATGATGATGAAGCAAAAGAAAAATAAACAAACAAGTTTATCAAAAATAACTTTGTTTGAATAATGGCTTCATCAAAATAAAAACTTCAAAAATAAAAAGTCTTACGAAAACCGACGCTTTTTACGCCTTTCGCCCTTTTACTAACCACTAACCCAACCACCTACCTTTAACCCAAGCCTAACCCTTCACCCCAAAAGTCATCTTGATTTTTACAAAGGTGTATAGTTAAAAAGGAGGAGGAGGATTGATTGCTTGGCAAGCTTATGTTAGGAGTAAGTTCCATGCCGCTCCCGAGTGATCCACTAAAATATATCTTCGGCTGAGTGTTGAGTGATCCCCGTGAGGTATGTGAACTTGTATATAAGTGGAATTTTAAAAAAAGGCATGTTATGCCCTAATAAGTAATTTATCTTATGTAATGTTTTAAATAAATCATGACGAATAGGATTATAAATAAATAAAAATAAAACTTAATAAAGAATCTTGGAAATCCCGACACTCTACGACAAGCCCAAAAACCTTCTCTTCTACCCATTCCATTTGGGAGTGTAAAGCCACATTATAAAGAGTTTTGCTTGAGGACAAGCAGAGATTCAAGTGTGGGGGTATTTGATGTGCACAAAATGCAACATATAAATTACATCAATTGTGGCATAAAACTAACCCTTTTTAGTACTAATGTTGGAAAAAGTGTGTTTTTGTCTTCTTTTTGTATTTTTAGGATTAAATGAGCTTAAATGAACAAAAGAAGCAAAAAGGAAGCTAAATCTAACATAAATACAAGAAAAGGAACAAACGTTGCATGCCCAGCCTCCCCGACAGATCTTCCCAAGCAAAACAAGAGAACAGAAGGCTGAACACGCCCTGTGCTCAATGAGCACGGGGGCGTGCCCAAGTGATTGCAGAAAAGACAAAGCTGTAGAAGCTTCTATCAAACACCACGGGGTCGTGCTCAGCGGACACGGGGCCGTGGTCAACTCTAAGATTCGCAGAATCTGGGGAAATCTTGATAGTACAGATACGCTTCTGCACACGCGGGCGTGCCCAGCAAACACGGGGGAGTGGTCAACTAATGCAGACAAACTGCAATTAATGAAGAAAGAGAAGAAAAGTGGACACGGGGCCGTGCCCAATGGACACGGGCCGTGCCCGAGTCTCTGTTCAGCCTATAAATAGGGGTGCTTGGCTCATTTGCAAACCATCCCTTGACACACCACCTCTCTCACACTTCACCCACCACCCACCACCATCACAACACTATCATCCACCACCATCATCCATCGTCCATCGTAGAGTGTGTGAGTCGTCTCGGGATCCAAGATTGATCGTAAGAGTTCTTGACAATTAAAGGCCATGTTTGCCTAGGTCTCTTACATCTAGGGCTGTAAACGAACTAAACGTTCGGAGAACAGTTCATGAACCGTTCGGCGGGAAGTTCGTTTGTGTTCGTTCGTTTATTAAACAAACGAACACGAACAAGGTCTTGTTTGTGTTCGTTCGGTTTGTTTGCAGCCTTACTTACATCACTTGGTGAAGACAAGTGTCTAGTGTAATACTTTTTATTTTTAATCTTTTCGCACTTTTTACTTGGTTATGTATTAATGACTTTAATAACTAGTTTCTTATGTTGAAGGTGATTCTTCCTTATCGTTTGTCCGTGGTGTCTTGGCATTATTTTACTGTCTATATAAAATAAAATATTTTCACCATTCATATCTCCACGGTTTATATGGAGATATGTTGGCTACCTGGTCGGGGGTTAAGGGAACGGTTTGGTAAGAGTCTTGCCTTGTTCAGTGTATAGATCCTGCAAGGACCTGGGTCAAATTTAGTAGGACCTCCTTCAATACCCACCGGTATTGGATGGCGGGGGTCCAAACTCTTTGATCCCCTCATATGTAAACTACTATTAATACTTTAACCCGGCTACTTAGGACTGTATCCCTGCTGACTCAGACTACTTAGCGGAGGGTAACGTCACCTTCAAAAAAGGGGCCTACCATAATATGCATTAATAACTTAATTAATTATCTTTCAATAATCCGACCCTTTAGGATTGTATCCTTGCTGACTCAAACTATTGGGTTGAGGGTAACGTCACCTTCAAAAGAGGGGCCTACTACAATAACTAAGATAATCTCTTAAAAAATGCAAAAGTGCGGAAATAATCAAAGGTTACACTAAACACGAGTCGGAGCCAAGTGATTCATCTTGTCTATCTGTTTTTACTTTTTATTTTATTTTTCAGCATTTTAGTTAGTTTTTATTTTTCTAGTAAAAAAAACATTTTTTCTAACTTTTTGATTTGATTAGACGTTGAGGATAAACCGGTACTAAAAGCTCTTGTGTCCTTGGACGACATCGGTATCTTGCCAACACTATACTACGCTCACGATGGGTGCACTTGCCCATATGTGTTTTTGGTGTTAGTAAAATATCGTGTTTTATAAATTTAAAACTTGACTAACGTGTAAAAAGGGCTTAAAATATACTTAAACTTATATACACACTCGCACACACCAGTCAAATATATTTCAAAACATCATAGAATCAGTTTCGTGATCAGATTATGTGCCTCGTAGGTTTTAAATCCATTTTTATGTCGTAGGGGCAATTTTGACATTTTTAAAAGTATATATAGTTGACTCGTCGATTTGCCCGTTCAAATGGTATGACCATAAGGTATAACCTCAGAAGGTTATTCATTATAATATTATGGTCACAAAACATGTCTTGATTGGGTTTCAAAGTAGACCAAACGAGTTAGAATCGAAAGTTATAGCAAAAGTCAAACTGCTTGACTTTCGACATAAGAATGATTGCTAAACTGAGTATAATGAGTTGGGCATGTCAAAGTAAGCTTTATAAGTTTATACAAATTGTTATGATACTAAAACAAGTGGTTTAGATAGTTAGAAGTTCAATTATCACAAAACACATATTTTTTATTTATGACTTTTATATATAACATGCTTGATTTGTTATTTCGCCTCCTTAATGTAATTGTTGGAGGGTATGATCGTAGGGTATTCATACCTTCATTATTACGATCACGTAAGAAAGTTCGATTCAAATTTTGACTTGACCATAGTGGTCAGATCTGAAAGTGAAACGAAAAGTCAAACTATTTGACTTTCAGTTGAAAACTAACCATATAAATGAAATTGGCCAATGGAGAATGACTTGCTAGGATTGTTGACTACTGAGAACACTAAGAGAGCAGTACCTAACTCCAGAGATTGTACCAAGAAATTGTTTTAGAGTGGGAGTGATGGTGTAATCAAAATGGTTACAATGATCACCTATTTATACTAATCAAAATGCTCCTAATTCATGACAAGCGTTACCAAGAGTCATTAGGAGCTGATTAGTGTCATCTAAGGTGTCACAAGGAGGTGCATTGGTGGCAAATTTGCGGAATGGTGGTAGCAAGGCAACAAAAGAATGACATCTGCCATTTTGCGGTCACTGGGCACCTCTTACGGACTGTAAGAGGTGCCTTACGGTCCGTAAGTGGTCTTTAACCGCCTTACAGATTTTAAACCTCTTACGGTCCGTAAGAGACCTTCAGAAATGATATTTTGGGGTTTATTTACCACTTTAGTCCTCGAACTTTGTTTCTTTCCCCTTTTTGATATATTTTGTCCATCTCATTTCACAAATCCGAATCAAACGAAGAGTTTGGACACGTGTTGCATTATAACTTGATATAGATGTACGGGATATTACATTTAAGTTTAAGAATTTATTAAAATGCTCTTAATTATTTGGATTATAGAGAAAGGTTATTTAAAAAGGGTTTCAAGTGTTAACCTGATATAGACTTTTCATTTCCAATAGCCTTATGCTTTACTCCCAACCATCTTTCTTCTCGTTCTCTTAAAGTTAGGGTGAATGCTAACAGAGGTCCAAGGCACCTGCCTAAAATAATTATGAATGAAGCCGTCCCCGATTTCACCCATCAACTCAAGTGTTAGACAATACTTTAAGCTATTCGTTCAAAATAAAACTTCACTATTGACCTGAATTGATTCTTTTTACTTTGTTTTTCAAACTTAGCTAGGAAAGCAATTTGTACACAATAATAAAAACATAAATCGATCTTCAAATGTGTTGAGCATATGCAAGAAGCTCTTTATCATTTTCAAAGATAGCCATTTCATCTTCTTCCAACTGCACTGTCACTTCTATCCCATCTCCACACGCGGTATCCATCAAGATGAAATAACTTCCCGGATGCACTACTCGTAACATCACCCGATCGGGCTTTCCCCACCCGAAATCCACTTGGTTATACGGCAACCTACACATGCTCGTAAACGTGTAGTTTGGACATCCATTCATAAACACCAAAACTGATTTTTCCAAAACTTCACTTAACTCTTTCACATCTTGTAGCTCCACAATCTCTTTTCTCAAACTAGTAATCACCTGGTCCAACTCGATCTGACCCGAATCCATCTTCTCTACAAACACCATGACAGACAAGTTGCCTGCTGTCAGTTTGGTAAAATCTTTACTGTCTTTATTCCTCAAGTTCACTGCTTGAAACAAGTTTGATGGATGCAAACAACCTGATTTTGTTGTGGCAGCTCCCACTGCACATTTAAAGAGTAGAGATGTCAACGATTCGACTCGCGTAGGGTTTACTGGAGTAATACCACCCATCGCGTTAATCGTCTTCTTTAATTCGTTAAGTTTCGAATTAGGGAACTTGAATATTCTATTTGCATACTCAACCTTGCATGTACCCATAACTTGGTAGTCAGGAATATTAAAGTTACTTTTAGGTAAAAATACAAAACTAGGGTTTATTGGCGATTCGCCACGTGTCAAAGCGGCCCAGTGGTTACACAAGTTGAGCGTGGTGACCCCGTCCGCGATCTTGTGCGATACGGAGACGGTTAGTGCGGCTCCACCACAGGTGAAATGGTTAAGTTGTACCTTCATCATATTATGGTTATCTAGACCATTAGGAATGAGTTGGTCTAGGGTTTTGTCTTGCTCTTTCTTGAGAAGGAAGTAATCTAATGGACTGTCGATAGACGCTTCCAAGAACTTGACGCCTTCATCGTTACAGGCGATGTGATCCGCGGAAGGTGATTGGAACCTACCCACGAATGGATAGTATTGTGCTAAACATTGTGACAATGACTTCTTTAAGATGTTGGTGTCACTATTTTTGTAGTTTTGGTAGAAGAAAATCAATGGCATGTGAGTGTGGTGAGCAAAGTAATCAATTAATGAAAGTTTGTGAATTTTGAGGTGAGGAGGTGTTGGTGATAATGGTTTGATGGTTTCTTGAGATATGATGGTGTGAAGCTGCCTAATTTTCCCAAATCTTTGGAGCTTTGTCATGATGACTTTGTTCATTATTGATCATAACAAGATTGTAAGATGAAAACATGTATGTATATATGCATCTTCATGCATATATACACTAAACTTTTGGTGGGGGTTTCATGTTTAGATGATGAATGTTTATCTAATAATTTGATTGTTTCAATTCAATAAAATATAAATAAATACAATTAGAAGTCTTTATCAAATGATAAATACAAAAGCTAAAGATATAAATGGAATCGTTTTATTATTATATGGCCGGATTGGGTGTTATGTTATTATACACATTATTTTTTTGAGTTTTGAGAAATAATCAACGCGGTTAGGATTTACATACCATAATGGCATAATATGTTTGGATGGTATGGATCAATCATTTTATTTAACGAACTAAAAACATTATTATTAGGTTTATAAACAAACTAGAGGAACATGAATGAGCCGTGTTCATGTTTATTTGATTACCTTCATTTGAATAAATTCAAATGATAAAGAACCTTACCATTTTTTCACTGACATTGTTACTTTAAAAATTGTTTTCTAGTATATGTCTTAACTATGTTGGGTGTTTATAAAAACAAATTACTATAAGTAAGATTTGTAGGTAAGGCTTTCATTGATGTTTTAATTTCCTGATAAAAGTTCTTCAAGATTAAAAGGTTTTTAAAAAATATTAGGAAATGGAGCTTAGTTGCTAGTAAAAAACCAAGCCAACATAAGCAAGTCACGTTAACTCAAGATTTCTAATAAAGTCACTTCGTCCAAGATTTCTAATAAAGTCACTTCATCTTAAATGTTAGTATATGGTCCAACTTTTTTTAACACATTCATCCTATTCTTAAATCTACACATTTGTCCACCATGAGCCTAAAACCCTTCACCTCAAATGGGGAGGGACAATGTCGACTGTCACACACATCAATACTGTCAGGCTACAAGCCCTTTGATGAATATGGTTAACTAATAAAAAAGTGTTAGCAAGTCCTGCCTAGTAGAGATGGATATGATCGGGTGGTTTCTCTAATGGCACGGGTGGTTTCTCTGATGGCACGATGATACTTCAATGGTCTGTCAGTGATCCAAACTTCCTGTTCAAAAAAAAAAGTCCTCTTCTCAAAATAACCGCCAACCCTTACCATAAGCAGATTATTACTGAAGTTAAAAACAAAAGAAAGGTAAAGAAACTTGACATATATTTGTAACCCAAAAGGGTTTTTCATAGGTGAGTAAAGAATATGGTAGCATACTTATGACATGTGTTTAATCTTACTCATAAACAGTGTACCCAATTTCATATAAATAAAGCTTCAGCAGCACTAAAACGGCTAACTGATGACATGCCCCATTACTTCAAAAAAGCATCTTCATTATATGATGCTTCAGAGCTCGACTAGCGGCAAAAACGATTAATTCAAGCCATACCTGTTAACAGTCTCACATATACGTAGGTGGTCCGATTACTTTTTCGTGTTTCTAAATCTCTCCTTGAGCAATGCAAACTGCTTCTTGCATTGGTTAACCGTTTTCCCCGGAACAGCAGCAGCAACACGTTCCCATCGCTGATTGGTTTCTTTTGGGAACGTTTTTAAAGCTTGAACCAGTGCCGTTTCCTGTACAGAAGACCATACATCCTGGTCTGAACTTGAACCAACCGGTTCTACTTTGTCTACATCTTGGCTTGGTTTCGGTTGAGTTACATCGGGTCGAGTGGGAGTAGACGTAGACGTAGATGTAGACGAAACTCCCACTACCTCTTCCTGAGTTGTAAGAGGAGATGAAATGGTAACCGCCGGTTTTCGTTTTTCAAGAAACGAATCAAAAGCTTTAGCAGAATCGGGTTTTTGTAACAGAACGGTTTTTGTTGCTTTTAAAATTTCCTCAACGGATCGACCTGTGCCTATATACTCGGATATCACTTCCCATCGTCTAGAAGTTCCTTTCGGATACTTCGCAATTCCTTTCCTCAAAAGCTCAATCTCTTCTTTCCCCCAAGGTTTCTCTTTTTTCTCGAAATTACTTTTCGTAACGCTTCCGTTGACTTTGACTTTTACAGACCCGTTTTGTTGGCTGTCGTTAACTTTAACCACACCATCTTTCTGAATATGGTCCGCGTTAACAGCATGCTTTAAAAGCTCAGCCTGACTTTGACTATCACCTTCTTTTTGTTCCATATCGTCACATAAGCTTCGTAACTGTAACATATCAAGTGACATACATATATTTTCGACATCATCCTGGCTAAGGTTAAGCAAACTGTTCGACACGACAGTGGTTGAAATAGTTCGTAGACGTGTTCGTTCTTTACGCAATAACTTCTTTTCTTTCTCTTTTAATTTCTTTTGATTTGACGCAGCTTCAGCAGCCAGTTTATCCTCTTCTTCTTTCTTTTGTCTATATTCTTCGGCAATTCTTGCAGCTTCTTCCTCTTGTAGTTTCTTTGCCATAAATTTGGCTTCTTTTTTCTTCTGTTTTTCGGCCTTTAACGTTTCTTTCCTTCTTAAAATCCGTGGGTCCCGTTTATAAGCGTTGTCTACTAACGAACGAATTCTCGCATGTTCTTCCTTTCTCGCCTTTTCTGAAAGCTTTGCGTTTTGTCTTTCCATCCATCGTTTATGGTCACGTGATTCCGCTTGTTCAAGATCATACTCATCTTCATGTGGGAATTCTCTCCAACTTTTAAACGCAAACCAAAAATCGTAAAACACATCGACTTCTTTAAGTGGGGTGTTGTCATCTCCAAGTGTAGGGATCGGTTGACTAACTGACCACCGCCCGTTTCTCATAAAAGCGGGTCCAAACACCTTGAAAAAGTCTTGCGGTGAACAATCGGTCGGAATCTCATCGTCAAACTCATCCGTGGAGTCGTAAATTCTTCTTCTTGTGGGGTCCATTAAAACTTCATACGCTTCTTGAATGGCTTTAAACCGATTTTCGATTTCGTCTTTTTTCGCCTGTTTAGCAGCTTCAGTTTCTTCCCCTAGAAGAAGTGCCGCCTGTTTGTCGGGATGATGTTTTAAAGCGGTTTCACGATAACTTTTTCTGATTTGATCCTCGGTTGCAAGATACCTGAAATGACCCAAACCCAATAAAGCATAATGATCTTGTTGAGCCGCCTTGTCACCAGACTTCTTTTTACCCTTGCTGCTATACGAATCCGATGATTGCATATACTCGGTTTCTTTGTCTTTTGGAATATTCTCGTTATCATCAGCGACATTTTCTTCTTCGTAATAGCCACGAAGCTTAAGTGCAACATCATGAAAGGAATGTCCAGCAGGTTCAAAGTGCGAAGCCTTTATTGGGAGACAATTTGAAGAGACATAAACTGTTTCTCCATTTACAAGCTCGTTTGAGTATGCGATCAAACGGATGTTCGCACGGGTTGTCATATTTATGACAGCTCAAGCATCCACAGCTTCAAGCTAACGCTGAAGCAATAAACGCAAACATTAGTAAAGTCCAATACCTTAAAACAGCATAACAATACGCTACTCATGATCATTACATAATAGATAAACTTAAAAACTTTAAGCGCGGTGCATTAAAATTGCCTTGAAACACTGTAAGATAATCTCTAGGATTTAACAAATCACTTAATGTAAATCATTTCTACAAAAAGTTGCTCAAACGATTAATGAGCAAACAACAAGAACAAAACAATCGATCCGTGTATTAACATACTTTACAAAAATTGATAAACCGAAATAACGCAACAGTTTATACACTGAAGCTCATTCATAACACATACTAATAAAACTACACACAATCTTCACCATCACATGTAAATTAAATCTTTTGCAAGGTCACATAGTTTAATAAATTCGTTAACACATCGCTCAAAACACTAAATATCAAACAAAAACAGGCTAAAATTGACTACAATCAATCTATTCCAACACATAGTTACTACTTCTAACATGCAATTTTGAACAAAACAACAGTTGTTCAGAAATCAATACACAGAATCTAGTTTGTGGTACATAGCATTAATACATCTACAGATTATTTGTTTTCCGATGAAATAATAAGGGTTTGGTTACCTATTGGACGCAGTGAAGGTGATGAGAAGACGATCGATCGGTGAAATTAGGGTTTACAAGTGAGAGATGTGATTATTGAGAACGAATGATTGATAAAGACACGAGATTTAGTAGTCTGATGGAGAGGCGCAAAGAGATTGGAAAGGGGGGAAATGAAGATTTGGGGGTTTAGGGTTAAATTTGGAGCACATTAAGTTCAGCTCTTTTATACTTGTAACCCAAAAGACAAGTTGCATGTTCAGCCCTTTTATAATATAATATTTACATAAATTACATACGAATACATACAATGGGGTGGTGGTTCATTGGTAAAGGCAAAGCCTTTAAAACACCAAGGTTGAGAAGGGGGGGGGGGGGGGGGTCTTGGGTTCAAGTCTCACAAACGACAGGGGATTAAAGAAATTAGCCGTTCAAAAAAAAAAAATATTTGGTCATTTTAACGGTTTTTTTTCAAATGATTTAAAAATAGTCATTTTCCTCTCTGATTTTTCTAACTTATCGTCATTTTGCTCCCCGCCTCTAACTCTATCGAAACAATCTATTAACTAGAAGTGTATTTTGGTAATTTTATAGATAAAAGCAATGGCATGTAAGTCTTTTCACCTAAATAAACTTATAACCTGTTTATTTACATGTATATAAGAATTTTTTTTCCGATCCCCATCTTTCAAACCACTCTTTCTACCGGCCACCACCACCTGCCGACCACGACTACCACGACTTTTAACTAAACGTTTTAATTGAGTTAGAGCCAGGGAGTAAACTACCGAAATACCCCTACTTTTAATTGAACAATTTAACTGAGTTAGAGTCAGGGAGCGGCGACAAACTCGAAAGATCAGGGAGGAAAATGGCTATCTTTAACTATTGGAGCAAAGCCGTTAAAATGACCAAACCACAGGGAGCAAAACGAAAGTTAACTCTAGATAGTAGTGTAACACCCTAACACGTATAACCTTAAAACGTCGCAGCGGAAATTCGAGTCTGAAAATTTCTTTCAGGACATACATCTTGACATTCTAAAAATCCATTTTATAATATAAGAATATAACTTATCGACACTAAATTACATATTTAAACATTCCCGTACAATCTGTCTTGTGACTCGATCTTCGATCCCTACTCCATAGTAATCCTCATGGCTTGTACTACCTGCGCTCACCACATAGAATTCATAACATTAGTACGTATCATAAGCATACAAGACTTGTTCACGTTTACTTTTCATTTCATTAACTCTTTACATCCCGGCTTTCCTTCTGATCATAAGATCCGTAGTGAGACTTCCTTGGTATTCCTGCGTTACACTTCATCACTAGGCACGATGTTATTATCGTTAGTACTCAATTTCATTGAATGCATGCGTACATACTTTCATACAACCTATACATACACTTACGATCACACATAGCAACATACATCCCTATGTACCTACATACATACGTACGTGCATACCTAAATACATCCATTCATACATACATACATACGTACTTACCTGCCTTCATACATACATACCTACATACATACATACATACAAACCTACATACGTACTTGCATACAAACATACATTCATACTTACATACACGCGTACATACTTTCATACCCTCTCACAACTTACATACGTGCATCCCTTCATACATACTCACTTGACTACATATACATACTATCTACATACACCCTTACATACATACACTTATACTTATACAACATACATACGTACCCACCTACATACATGCCTACATTTATATTTCCAATCAACCATTGCAATATACGCGACTCATACTTGTCCATTCATATACGCCTTCATATATATATCCTCATGTACTTGCTTACACACCATAATCTTACATACATTCGCGCATACACGCCTACATACACTTCTACATACGTGTATATAGATATACAACATCCATACATACCTATCCACACATACGCTGACCCTAATGGTCACAAAACATGAGTTAAATCAATCATACGCAACTTAAAACGCGTTTAAACGAGTTCCCGAGCCAAAACGGAGCATGCAAACAATTTTCGGAACAACTTACCCCGTCGCGCGACGCGACGGGCCGTCGCGCTACGCGACCCCCTTGTTTCAGCAGAAGGTTTGCAGCTGGTTGCTGCATATTTCTAGCGCGATCCGATTTCATGGAAACGGCCATAACTCACTCGTTTTTGATCCGTTTTACCCGATTCTTTTTCCTACGCGTCCGTAATTTAATTCTCCATCTAATGGAACTAAAATCCAACATCCGACTTAATATAATTTCTGACTTTTAACTCTTCGGCTTATTACCCTTTTACCACTTTTCGACCCGTTTATGCATACGTCAACATAACTTGTTCGTTTTACCAAAACCTCTTATAGACATAATAATGTAAGTGACGTCTATCATAAATTACCAAATTCTTGGATGTCTTGCATCCTCTTAACACCTTATCGTTCATATACTTATTTTTGACCCGTTAAGGGTATTCGTGCATTAATTGGTCTACGACTAACCAAACCGTAATCCCCACTTCCATACTTGTCCAAAACATTACACTAATCGTATAACTTGCTTCAAAACTACTTTTAAGCTCGTTTACCCCAAAATACCCATCAAGGGCATTTTGGTCAACCTTAAACCCATCTTTTACGACGAAAGACTTTAACACATATTTGACCTCAAACATCATGTTTAATTCATTGCAACACATTATTACCTACTGGTACTAAGAAGTGATTACGGAAATCACTTACCTTATGTGTCCGTGCTCGTATCCGATTTCCTTGCCTCTTCTTGACCCGTTAACACCTCATGCTTGAGTCCGTCTCGACGTGATTCCTATACTTTCATTTCATCGAAATCACGCTCTTATTAGCATACACCTTTGTACATGTAACAATCATATCACTCGCATAATTCACACTTAACTTTCCTTAGTCATTTCTAACAAGCATTAAAATACATAATCAACTTCATATAATCATATCCGTATACGTTAAACTCATGTAACTCATCATGTCATTACATTTAACACGGATTGCTATAATATGTACCATACGACTTCCCATCAACATACATTTACGACAACGAGTCAAGTCATGTTTCTTATACTTAGTTGACTTTCAAAAGTCAACTATTAACCATACTTAACTATCGACTTATCATCATATACCCGTAACATCATAATCGACTATACGGACGACACTATATACATTTCATCATACACTTGATGTGAGTACTACCTTTTAAGCATAACGTACAACTATTTCATGCACAATTCTTCTAAACTCATACATAACCCATCTAAACCATCTACTAATCATCATGTATCATTCCAAATGAACATTAAACATAACATCATCATATTACTATACTTTCATCTAACAATAATTCATCATACCCATGTTCTACACGAGGTTTCTAACCCTTATACATGATTAATTTCATATTAACTCACGGATTAGAACATAACCCACTTCACCCATGATCACCAATCTTAGATTTAAAACATACCTTATGATCCTCTCGTGTTGGTGATCATTAATCCATGATCGGTTATGGATTTGGGCCTTGATTCATCCTTCAAATTGAAGCTTTTGAAGAACTAGGGTTTTGGGGCTCTTGAGAGCCCCTGCTCGATCTTTCCAGAACACACACGATGTGTGTGTTTATGTGTGTGTTGATTTCTTTTTAATTAGTAAATCAACTTTCATTTGTTCCACTTTAGCCCCTCGGGTTTACCTTTAAAACATAACTGACACTACCTTCATTATTTAATATTTTTGACCATACCCTTAACTAGGTTAAATAGCCTAGTTATTTATTTCATGACGTGTCACATAAGAACATACGACAATTATTAACATTCAGATTTTTGGGGCGTTACAAGTAGTTACACCACCATAATAATCCTTAGAGAGGTGGGGGCGGTCAGTTATTCCACCGTGATAGGCTCCAACAACTCTTGAAAAAATCGAAACATCCATCGCCACCAAAACTTCAACGCGTGATAGGCAAGAGTCCGTGATCTTTTCAACGCGTTATGGGATTTTAGTGATGGAACATGTGAGGGGGTGTGAGGGCTTATTGTGAGTGTTGTGAGTGATGACCAATGCCATTAAAAAGGTTGTGAGTGATGGAAAAATGGTTGATGACATGGCGAAACTTGATTGGGTGCTTGTGAGTGATAGAATTCTATCACTAGTGACCACCCCCACCCCCTTACCGCCCTAGGTAGTAGTTACATCTCATTTATATGTTAACAAAAATCAGTGTTTGATTAATCTTAAAAGCTATCATCTTGAAACTTTTAAAGGGTGGTGAAGTGGTAAGCATCTGATTTCCCTCGAGCAGAGGTCTTGGGCATGGCTGGACCTATAGTACAAGTAACCTAGGCTTCGCCCTAGGGCCTCCACTTAAAAGAAAATTAGTATGCTAACTATAAAAACAATGCAAACTTATTGTGTTAGATTTGTTTGATTCCTTATACAAGCAAATCACTTTGTGTTATAGTTGTGTTAGATTTTTGCTTGTTCCCAAATATGGATAGGTAGTATCGTTTATAATAATCAAAGAAGGAAAAAGGTCCCCAAAATTTCATTTTGGCTTGGGCCTCAAAAAGGTTGGAACGGTCCTGATCTTGGGTTTGAATTTTACTTTCATTAGTTTCCTATCATAACCTTTTGACAGTTACCTGATCTCGTTGGTAAGTATGGTGTTGACGAGTCCTGTAAGTTTTCCGATAACACGTTCACATGATTACAAATAAAGTTATCTTCTTGTCCATGATCGAGTGAGACAGGACGGACACAGGATTAAAAGTCTATATAATGTTATAGAATAATACAATATGTACATCAGTTTTATTGCCTAGAGCATATATATTGGTAACATTTGTAAAGTTATAGGTTGTTGTTGCTGATAATGTAAGTTGTTACTATTTATAATGAATATATATGTAGGGGGAGGTTCATTTGAGAAGAAAATAAATTAAGAAGAAAAAGAATAAATGGTACAATTGTAAAACATTAAATAGTTTTTTCTCTCATCTCATTTATTATTATTTTTGACTAATTAATTAGTCATAAAGAGTATCATCCTACACACTAAAATTTTTGCCTAGACACATCAAAATTTATCCTACACGTTTTTGAAATTTATCCTACACATACTGAAATTTATCCTACACAACTCGTAATTCATCCTACACACCTCATATTTTATCCTACACTTTAAATTAATTTTTTTCTTCTTTGAAAAAATATATATTTTTTTTTAAAATAAGTTACAAATTTAATTTAGTTAGCTATTAAAAAGGAAGACTAACAATTAATGATCTATCTAATTTTACCAATATACCTTTACACCCATATTAAATACAAAAATTAAATGAAATAAAATGAAGCATTATTAGGCTATGGGGTGTGGATGGAGCCCCATTGGGCTTTGTAGGTGCCAACTAGGAGCCACGTCATCGCCATGTCAGCATGGGGGCTTTATCATGCCCCCTTTAATTTGGAGGGTGTGGATGGAGCCCCGTATCATGATTACCTAATTATTTTTTATTTAAATATTTTTTTTTAATTAAATGGCAATTTTAATAACTACAAGTGTTATTGACGAGGTTATTGTATATGCTATTGAAGTTGCTAACCTTCGTCCTCAAAGCCCCCCACTTTCCCGAAAAAGAGTCGGGGGTTCGATACACGCCACGACCCATTGCGGCGAAAAACTTATCGCGTATACGACCCCAAAATGCCTTTAAGTCTTGGTCGTCTCCTAAAAAATATTATTTAGAAAAGCATAAAAAATATTATTTAGACAAGCATAAAAAAATTATTTAGACAAGCAAAAAAAATAGTATTTTAGACAAGCTTAAAAAATTTATTTACCAACAATCTCGTCCTCCGACACGTCGAGCCAAGCTTTTGCCAACTCGAACTCTTCCTTAGGCAACCAAAATTCTACCTTCTTTGTCGCACGTTTTTCGGTCTCATCCTTCTTTTTATGGCTTCTTTTTTTGATAGAAGAGGATTCGACTTGGGTTTCGGGAACGTATTCCGGTTCGCTTGTGTCTTGGGCGGGTATGTTTGGTGGTGGCATGTTTGGCGGAAAAAAAGGGGGTTGAGAATAATACCCGAAATATGGAGGAGGCATCGGTTGAGTGGTGGGATGAGGAGAAGTTGGTGGCATTGGATAATATCCAAACTCCCCCGTACGCGGGTCTCGGCGATAGCGGTCCTCTTGCTCGTTGTTTTGCAAAGTTTGCCAATACGGATTGGTCGGATCCCATGGGTTATTTAGGTTGTTTGGAAACATTGTTGGAAGTTTAAAAAAAAATGAAGAGAGTTGTATAAAAATGGAGGTAGAGAGTGAAAGGAATGAAAGTAGAAGGAATGATTTATAGTGTGATTTTATAAATAAAATAAAAAAGTTTTTTTTTTTTTTTAATTTCTGACCGTTCAACGGTCCAAAAAATCAAAAGTGCCTCGGTCCCTGTGCGTTACCGCTCGCCATAGCGGTGGCGGAGCATGTATGGCGCCCCGGCTATGGCGCCGGCGGTGTGGGTAAAAGTGGAGGGGGGCGCTATGGTGGTCGATGTGGCGGAAGGGTGGCGCCCCACACCCTCCAGCCTTATTGGTTGAAGTTTGTTTTTTTTATTCTTACAAAAAATTTCTTCTCATTTGAACCCTCCACTATATAGGTATGCTGTTAAATGTAAAAGTTAGTTGATTACTATCTTAAAGGATTAATCATAATTGAAGAAGATATGATTGTTATTATGATAAGGGTAAATTGCATTTTACGTCCTTTAAGTTTAAGAAAAATTTTAGGGGTTGTTCTTTAACTAACGAAATTTCAACGAATTTCTTTTATGTTCTAATTTTTTTACAGGCGGATAGTAACCATGAAGAAGCCAAATAAATGAAAAGCTGCATTTACAAGGGTTTACATTCAATTCCTTCGATAACAATGCCAAAACATTTACATGCCTCTAAAACTTTCTTCTTCTACAGATAGTATAAACTTTTCCTTTTTCATCTGAGCTTGGAAAAACTGAACTTCCATCCAACCATCCTTCCTTTGCTTTGCATGGCCTTTCATTTTGGACGGATATTTACTTTGATCATCCTTGGATCCAATATTTGGGGGACGACAACGAGGATTCAAACAAACTGACAATGGAACCAGATAAGTTCTAAAACAATCTGTTATTCCTAATACATGGGACCCTCAAATGAAGAGCTGTTATCAGATAGTAGTTTGTATATGAGGTCATATGAACATGTTGTTTGAGGTTTTAACATTTGCATAGTTTCAGTAAACCCGTGTCGGTCCGAGCCGACCCGTTCCGATCCAAAAACCTACCCAGTGCCAAAACCCGTCCTGACCCGAAACTCAATTCGAACTGAACCCGTTCCGATCCAAAACTCGTCTCGTGCCGTAACCCGTCCTGTGTGAATACTTGTGCCGGCCCAAAATCCATTCCGATCTGAAACCTGTCTCGTTTCTTTAAGACACTAACCCACATCGACCCATTTCTTTAAAGTTGTCGACCCGCTTTGACCCGGAAATAACAAGATGGAATTTCAACTGACCCATTGTGACCCATTTAGTTAAAATACTTTACTAAAACCAACCCATATAATTTTAAAAGCAACCCAAACTGACCCACTTGGAAGGCTTTGGGTCAAGATTGCCCCCCTCTAATTAAGATTAATAGTAAACTGCTAACTGATAAGAGACTTGGTCACCATCTTGAATCTGCAAAATATATACAGTTGGAGAACTTTAATATGGTGCTAAATATACATAATAAGCTTCTAATAACGCCATGGCAGTTGATTCTGATTCTTGTATAGAATTGCATGTCCATTCTTCTCTAACCAAAAATGTACTTGCAGGTATCATAAGGAGTTTTTTCATATTTTTGCTAATAGAGAACCACTGTTAGATGATAAAACGGTCCTTTAGTTAGAACTAGTAACTTGCTATTATTTGAAACAGGTAAAAACATCCATAAATCATAATGGCACTTTATATATGAGAGGTAAAGTGCTATTTGATTTATGTAACCCCCAAGAAAACTTAATACATACATGCATATAAGAAAGAGGACGCAAACCAAGAGTAGGGTACAAACACATGTATATTTATTTTATATTTAATATACATATAAGACTGTTATTTAACTACACTACGTCCAAAATTTATGAAAATTTTTAAAATTAATTATGTATTAAAGTGTATACATGGGAGTGTTTAATACATAACTAATTTAAGTAGAAGACTATCAAAACCACTCAAGCATTTGTGTGCGTTTCAAATAAAGTGAGAGAAAGAGTGGGCAGTTATATATAATCTCCCACACAAAATTTCAAACAACACAACTCCAAAAGAATACACATCAGACTCTTTTGATACAAAACCCAACTCCCAAAAAAATGGATCACAATACCCAAGTGTGCCAACAACGTTGGAGACAAGATATGTGTATGCTTGGTTAGCCGTGCTGATTTTTGATAGCCCAAAGTCAGAAACCTTAACCATCCATTTCTCATCCAAAAGAATGTTTGTGCTTTTGATGTCTCGATGTAGAACTCTTTGTTGTATCCCTACAGGATCATGTAGCCCACGTGCAGCAGCGACACATATCCTCAAGCGTTGGATCCAAGTGAGAGTAGTCACATCACTTAGATATCGATCAAGGCTCCCACGTGAAGCATACTCGTACACAAGGATCATCTCATCACCGTCGATGCAAAAGTGCATAAGGTATATAAGATTTTCATGTTTGTATTTGGAAAGCATCATGATCTCTTTCCAAAACTCGATGTTCCCTTGCCTTAGTCTACGATCTAATTGCTTGAAAGCAACTGTGACTTGTCCCTCTGGGAGAGACAGTTCTCCTTTGTACACCCTCCCAAATCCACCACACCCAATCACCTTGGCGGGATCCAAATCTTTCATTGGAATCTTAAGGTGATCAAAATCACTCATGAAAGACACTGAATCAAAGAAAGTAATCTAACAAAGGCGAATTACAAAGATGGAAACAACTGTAACTGAATATCTTGAATGAAGATTGAAAGTGGTACTCTTGTGAATAAATTAAAAAGTCGTTCTTTTAGTCAATTATCAATAATTGCAGCCATCCATGGATCAAATATATGTGGCTCTATTTTTTTTATTTATTTATCTAAATGGCCTTAACAAGTTATATATATCTACCTCTGGTACCATACATTTACACAGCTCATAAATGCAATAAATAAGGAGTCTTCTGAGAACTAAAGTAAATATACTTACACCATGCGTAGTCGTTAGCCCAATAATGCTCCCACCCTGGGGCGTTTTCTGCCATGTGGCAGTCCAGTCAGCATGGGAGCATTATTGGGCGTTATTGCAAAAGTGCAGTAGTGAAAATAATGCCCAATAACGTCCATCCAATCATTACACAATTATTTATTTTTTTAAATTTAATACTTAAAATACTTCATTAATTTAAAAAAAAAAACACTACTAGAAATAAAAAAAAACCGAATAAAAAAACGGAAATAAAAAAAATAAAGTTAAAAAAAAAGATGATGATCTAAAGTCCGTATTTTTCCCGAAGTTTTTGGCGATGCATTTGCGCAACGATCAACGCGTCGCCTTGGAGGTGGTCGATCGGTTTGGACAAAAACTCAATGTCCTTTTCCGTTTGCCTCGCCGTTTGCATCTCGTTAAACTTTTTGTTTTCGGCGACTCGTTCTTTCATAGTCTCCAAACGTTGGTGGCCGAGGTCTCGAATGTCTTGGAGACGACGGTTCATCTCCTCGAAATCTTCATTCAACTCGAGATCGGAAGATGACTCCACCGGTTTTTTCCCGGTTCGCTTATCTTTTCTTCTACCGGGCGGTCGGGCCAACTCTTCTTCAACTTGCTCGTCAACGTCCACAACAACATTTAGATCAACATTGCGGGCATCGGAAGTTGGTGTTTCAGGGTCAACGGAGGATGACGTTTTTGACCGTTTAGCTCTACGTCTACTACTCGACGTCATGGTCACTACGCCCGCACGCTTTGGACTTTTTCGTAGTAGGTCCCAACACTTATAGTACGGGAAAACGCCTTTCGTCTTCTCGTACACTTCCATAGCCCTCGTTAAAACCCCGACGTCACCCTCTCCGCTCGGCCGATTATCGTAGTTACGTTGATAAACTTCTTGGAAGGAGTGACACTTGTTGTTGATGTCGGTCCATTTGCTAGAAATGGAATCCTTGTCACGATGTTCACCCTTACCCCACATGCTATAAAAGAGCGCACGAATCCTATTCCGAAATTTGGGACCCGTTTGAAAGTTTGCTACAAATAGAAAAAAAAGTTGTACGTTAAAAATAAAATAAAATCGACGTGTAGGAAAATAAAGTAAAAAAAAATAAATAAAACTTACCAACATCGGGGACCTCCGAAACATCGTCCCACGCCCGAACCAACGTGAATTCCTCGTCCTTCGTCCAAATAACGTAAGTATACTTACGGCGAGGTTGGTTCGGTTCCTTCTTTTTATGCGACATTTTGCCGCGTTTCGATGTCTCTCGCTCCAGTTCGGGTTGCGTCTACGGCACGATATCCACATCGGGTTCAGGTTGTTGTGATGGTTGCTAGCTGCCGGCTTGGCCAAAGCCGAAAGTTGGTGGCATGAAAGGAGTAGAGTCACTCAAGAAAGCCGCGTACGATAACATGTTCGGGTCCATGTCTTGAAGGTTAAAGGTTTGTTGCGGTTGGGTTGTGTTCGGGTTCCCGAGTCTTGAGGGGACACCAAATGGGGGTCGAAATAGGTTCATACTTTTATAAATTGTAAAAGTAGTAGAGAGAAACTTTGATGGAGAGTGAGTTTTTTTATAAAAAAGTGGATGTAAGACTATGGGGTATGGGGCTTGGGTTGGGGGAAAACGCCCAAGCCACCACCCCGGGTGGGCTTGGGTTGGGGCGTGGCCCTTGGGGCTTGGGTTTGAAGCCGGGCGTGGGGCGGGCTAGCGATCCGATGTGGCGGCCTCCTATTTGCTTTGTTGGCCATGTCATAGCGGGTGTTTGAATTTTAAATTCTAACCGTTTGGCCAAGCCAAGCGGTCACCCCAACCCCCAAACAGTCAGCATCCCCTATAAATGTAACCCCAACCCCACCGGCTACCCCATCCCAAACCATCGCTGTCCACCGCTACCCCAACATAAATGGTGAGAGCTACGGCCGAAGCTTGATCGTTTCAAGGCCTACTACGAAGCCGTTCCGAGCGGTGAGTTAAGCCACGAGGACCGGGTGGCGGTGGCGAACATTGAGTTTCGGGGTAAGGAGCGAAGGTCGTTCGACAAGCTCGCGCTTTTTGAAATTTACCTAACGCTCTAGGTTTTTTTTTTTATTTTGTAATCGTTTTTAGGTTTTTTTTTATTTTGTAATCGTTTTTAGTTTTTTTTTTTTTTTAATTTTGTAATCGTTTTTAGGTTTTTTTTTTTTATTTTGTAATTAACAAAATTTTAGGCTATTTTTTTTAATGTTGTGTGTATTTTTTTTAATTTTTTGTAATTTTTTTAATAAACTGCCAAGCCACGCCCCAACCCAAGCCCCACCATACCCCACGGACACGTCACTCACCGGTGGGGAGCTCCAACTCCATGTGTCAACTCATGCCTCCAACCCAAGCCCCACCATACCCCACGGTCTAAAGTGGGGGTTTTATAGTATTAAATGGGATTTAAAAAAAATATTAAAGAAAGTTACCGTTGAACGGTAAACTCGTTCCCCAATGCATCAATTCGGCGTGTTTCAAAAAACACCAAGGACCAATTTTTCACGAATAACGCCACAAAACGCCGAGGGGGCGGCACCGGGGCGTGTTTGGGCAATTTAAAAAAAAACGCTCACTACGGGCGGTCTTATTAACACCAGGTGCATGGGATACCAATCATCTCATACATAATTAATTTAATACGAATGCTATGTCACAAATATGAAATAGCGTAGGCATATCATGAACAACTTGATGTGTCCCATAGTTGTTAAAGTATATATGTAAAGTAATTAAATCTAATGAATGATTAGCAAGAATTTAGTACCCTATGAATGCAACATGTTAGGTCATATGGTGTGGAACCGCGCCCCTTGCCACATCACCACCATAGCAGCCCCAACACCGTTTCCGACCGTGTTGTAACCCCCTCCCCTATCTATCCCGAGAACGGGCGGCCGCGGCCAGTTTTGATGGTATCAGTATTTATCAGTTTGGCAGCGGAATTTACATCAGGACCGTAGTTAGGAAATATTTTATCAGAGTAAAACATCACGCTTTTATAATATTAAACACATGGGAAATTCCCAAGTTTCCAGTACACATATTTTTATAGGAATAAACCCTCTTTTATTTAAATAAAACATCTATTTATTTAGGTAACTTTTATAGCCACTTTTCCAAGCATTCAGTGCTGTTCAGCTGACTTCTATTTGACTTTCACATTTTGTTACCTGAAACACGTTTAAAAATCTTTTGTCAGTGGAAAATACTGGTGAGTGAATCCCAGTTTAATCAAGACAGATAAAACCGTTTTACAGTATTGAGGGCGGTCGTGCAATTACATTTGTTTTCATCTACTTTAATTACCACCCACGGTACTGTCAACCCGACTTGTGGTCATGTTACTACTCACAGTGTAGTAACAAATTTTGTATACAAAACCCCAACATACCAACGATAATTGTAGAATACAAATACTCAATCACTATTTAATATAATGTAAAACATTCGAGATTTTATAAAACAGTTTGCAAAAATGTTCAAAAAAAGGAGATTACTCACCAAATATGTTCTTTTGAACAATGGTCTGGGCTTTTTTACTCACCAAATATGTTCTTTTGAACAATGGTCTGGGCTTTTTTTTTTAACTCACCAAATTTGCATAACAGTTCAGCCGGCTAGGGTGCATCTATTCGAAAACAAGGACTTGGTTTGAGTCTAGTGGCTGGGTTTGTTTCCTTTTCTGCTGTTTTTTCCCTTTCGTTTTTTTTTTCTTTCTTGGAATTTAACTAAACAATTGTTTATGTTTTTTTTCTTTATAAAAGTTTTTAACAACTAAAACTCAATAAAAAACCAAAAACATTAAGCAGATATAACAACTTTACTTCTTGAGTTTTCTCTTTCGCTTCCAATAATAAGTGATAAAAAAATTTGTGGTAGGGTATTATATATATATATATATATATATATATATATTAAACAATAGGGAGTGTCGTGTCGGTACCGTAACAATCCTAATAATATCAATACCACGTCGAATTCTATCGAACATTATCGTTACAAGTATCGGTATTATTATAATTGTTAATGATATTCGCTTATTTGGTTTCCGATCGATGTAAAACACGTGTCACTATCATGTTGAGCATATCATGACATTATTTTTTCGGTTTTATTTTTCGGTTGTGATACCACGTGTTGATAACATACCGTTACCCTGATGAACGAAACCATTATCAACCAAATTCCTGCCACAACACACGGAGAATTCCAATAATTTACTTTCATTTTAAATGTTTGCTGCTTCTATTTAGGGCTGTAAACGAGCCGAGCTGAACCGAACCAGGTTGGGCTCAGGCTCGGCTCGTTTAAAAATCGCGTCTAGCCGACCCGGCTCATTTTTCTTAACGAGCTGGAAAGATGGGCACGGACTCGGTTCGTCAAAAACTCGTGACTCGTCGAGCCGGCTCGTTTGTTTAAAAAAAGTTTATATTTTTGTATTTTTCTACACATAATGATATACATAAAACGAAAAAACAATAAATATAACATTACTTAGGCAAATAGAATAATAATTTTGGACAAACTATAAATTGAACAACAAAAGACTCTGTGTTACCTTAATCTATATTTTTTAAATCAACTAGTTATAAAACCGTCGCCGCGTTGCGGCGAACTTGTTTTGTTATTTAGTCTGTGTTTATATGTGTTTGAAATCACTACAAGCGCGTTGCACACGAAATCGCTGAGAAGAATAAAAAGAAAATGTAGAAAAAAATACTAAAAAATAACCGAAAGAAAATCAACTAAAAAAGTTGTATGGTAATGATGTTGTTCGGTAGAAACCCGTAGTCAGAGATGAGCAAATAGTAATGGGTACGGGTACCGAATTTCCTGAACCGAAAGATCCTAAGTACCAGTTCGGTACTGACGTTTGGCGTTCCTGGTACCGGTTCGCTACCGGTTTTTACCTTCATATAACGATACCGTAACCAGTATTTTCGGTACCAATACCGATTCGGTATCAGTTGGCATCGATCTCATCCCTACCCCTGAAACTAAAAAAAAAGTTGTACGATATCATTATTGTTCGTACGGAATCCGTGATCAGGGATGAGCAAATGGTACTGGGTAGTAGTACCAAAGTTCTCGAACTAAAAGATTATCAAACTCAATCCGGTACCGACTTTTGGCGTTTTATGTACCAGGCTGGTGCTAATTTCGATACAAGTACTGGTTAACACAAAGTTTATCAAAATAAAAAAGTAAAGAAGATAACAATTAGGAGAATGTTAAAATAATAAAACTATAAAAAAACTATATATAATATTTTATTACATTATAATTTACTGTTCATTGCCTTCAATTATTAATATATAGGAGAATATTAATAATTAAAACCATCTCTTAACAATCTATTTCTTTTCATAAAAAATAGCCATATTACTAATTAAACAACATTACTTAAAATATATTAGAATATATATAATTTGGGGCTTAATTTAAACGGGCTAAACGAGTGAGCCAACGAGCCAACTAATGAGCAAGCCATGAACCGAGCCTACCTTGGCTCGGGCTTGGCTCATTTACAAATCGAGTCAAGCCGAGCTGGTCCGTTTAAAACCTAGCTTACTTTGAACCGAGCTTTTTTTTAACGAACTTTGTACGAACCTCGAGTCGCGAGCTTTTTTGAATATGCCTGCTTCTATTTACCTCACTTCCCACTTTCTTCAGCTGCTTCTATATTTACCCCATTTCCACTTTCTTCTAAAAGGATCTAAAGAAAAAGGAACGTTATTATCTTTCCCAAGCCGACACCTTCTTTATCTCACTTTGAAGGGTAAATTACACTTTTTGTCCTTTATGTTTGTATCGGATTACAATTGATAGCCTTTAACTTCAATAATTACAGTCACGGTCCTTTTTTTAGAAAAACCATTACACCTTATGTCCTTTGCCCATAACCTGGTTAAAATTTTCAGTTAAGTTCAAGGCACATGAGGGTACTCATGTAATTTTACTCATTTATCTAAAATAATTTATTGATAAAACAAATCAAATTGAAAATGAAAACCCTATCTCTCTACTCTCTAAATTTGAACCCAAATTTGTGATCTCGTAACTAAAACCTTTTCTCAAACTGGGATAAGATGTCGAATCAATTGCCATTGCCATTGTTATCCAAAGCTCTGAAATAATAGTGGTGGTGTTGCAGAACTTCTTCAATGGCTGGAGTTACTACCACCAGCTGCACCATTCCCCCTTTCAAACAACCACTTCGGGGCTGTTTGGTAGCCTCTTAATGACCATTCAGATGCTGCCTCTTAATGGTTTAAAACCTCTGAATGAATAAGAGGTACCCTCAAGTCTGAATGGTTAAGAGGTAACCTCTGAATGGTAAATCATCACATGTCACATTCTTCTACCTTCTCATTGGTAAAATTCTTAATGGTTCCATTAAGAGGTAGCCTCTTAATGACCATTCAGAGGCTACCAAACAGCCCCTTCCTCTCTCGCACTCTCTCTCTAAACCCCACCCCCACCCCCGCCTCCACTTCCCCACTTCCGCCACCACCCGCAGCTGCTGCATCACCTGCCGCTACGGCGGCGGTGGCGGTAAGTATTCACGGCAGGGAGACACTAGACGCCCTAAACAAAGCTCCGATGACGATCAAGCCCTAGATATTTCCAGTATCAGGGAGACACTGATCTGGGTTCAGATTTAGGGCATGTTTGGGTAAGCTTTTTAAAACAACTTATTGACTTATTGGCTTCTTGGAAAAGTCAGGATTTTGTGACTTATTGACTTATTGGCTTTTCCCCCTCACATACACCCTCTTTGCCAAACATCATTTTAGAGCTTATGACTTTTCAAAAAGCCAATAAGTCAATAAGTTGTTTCAAAAAGCTTACCCAAACATGCCCTTAGAGAGTAGAGAGATAGGGTTTTCATTTTCAATTTGATTTGTTTTATCAATAAATTATTTTAGATAAATGAGTAAAATTACATAAGTACCCTCATGTGCCTTGCACATGTTATATTTAACTAAAAATTTTAACCAGGTTATGGGCAAAGGACGTAAGGTGTAATGGTTTTTCTAAAAAAAATGACTGTGACTGTAATTATTGAAGTTAAAGGCTATCCATTGCAATCCGATACAAACATAAAAGACGAAAAGTGTAATTTACCCCACTTTGAATCTAGACTACCATCCAACTATAAAAATATTATAATGAATCCATATAATATACCATATCATCACGGGGAAGGATCCACTAAAAAGTGGATTTTGCCTAAGTAGCATAAGAAGGATTGTGATGATGACATGTGGCACTCCTAATAAATAGGGATGAAGGGCATTTTGGTCCTTATAAATAGGAGTGAAAAATGACATGTGGCACATTTTTCTTCTTAAAAATACAACAAAACAAATTTAGTACAAAATATCTAGTACAAAAAATATAGCACAAAAAATGTAGTACAAAAAAAATATAGCACAAAAATTCTAGTACAAAAAAATATAGCACAAAAAAATCTAGTACAAAAAAATCTAGCACGAAAAAATTCAGTAAAAAAATGTAGTACAAAAAAATCCAGCCAAAAAATTGAGAAAAAAAAAATGTAAGACAAAAAAATTCAGCACAAAAAATTTAGCACAAAAATATAATACAGAAATCCAGCACAAAAAATGTTATAGAACATAGAAATACAACACATTTTAGTGGGTTTTTTTAGTCTTCATATTTTATATAGCAATATGGTACTCAAATTAAAGATAAAAAGACGCTCGATTTTATGGTGAAATTTTTATGAAAAAATAATGTCGTATAAAAAAGTTATGAACGTTTAAAAATTGGGGTGGAATATGCATGTGCCATGCATGTGGAGAGAGAAAGTTCATAAATAGGATCTTCTCAAAATACCCTTACACTCCTCATTTCTCCTACATTTTCATCTTAACCATTGATTTTAAAAATGAATGATTAAGATTACTTCTCATCCTAATTAGGCAAAATCAACTTTTTATTTGATCTTATCCCATATCATCACATTTAAAATGTGACCGCCATTTATCTAGTAACCTTGTATATATATTTTGTATATGTATTTTTTAATAGGAGAATATTCAAATGAAAACCACTAATTAACGTGAAAACTCGAAAATTAACTAAAAAAGTCTAAAAAACATACTAATTTTTTTTACCAACATTCGCTATTTTTTGTATATAAAAAAATTTCAAAAAAAAAAAATTGTAGTACACATGTGCATTACAAATTTTTTTTCTAAAAAAAGTTTTTTTTATATATAAAAAATAACTATTTTTAATAAAAAATTGTAAAAAAAAATTGGTATGTTTTTTAGGCTTTTTTAATTAGTTTTCGAGTTTTCGCGTTAAAAATGGTTTTCATTTGAACCTTGCAATAAACTATATGGATGGTCTCTATTCAATGACTAATTTTAGATTTGATATTAACTATGAGAAAGTACACCAATGATATAAACTTACACAAACAAGAAACAAAATAGTCCCTGATGTAAGGCCCCCAAACCTAGGGAACCTTACTCGTCGGTAAACGGAAAACACACATAGTTTTTAGACTTATACTTTCAACCAAAATACAACGGAGATACAAAGTAGCATACGGATAAACGTTAAGTACAACAAACAAACAAATTGTAGAATACTCGTTCATCACAGGAATACCAAAATACTAAACATGTTAGATAACTACTACCTTGAGCCAAGGAGCCGCCTGTCTATTCAAACCTTCTTCTTACCTGAAATACATACTAAAAGCATACGTTGAGTGAGTTCTATAGTAAGTAAGCGAGGTGCTTGACCCAAAAACGGTTTCGTAAAGATCGCCATACAAGCATGTTTATAAAACATCATCGTTCAACCTTTTAACTCGTCAACATCACAGTTAAAACTTCGCTACTCACCCCAAAAGAGTTAATTACTATTTTCGTCTCTGTGGTTTGTCAAAAATCACTATTTCAGTCCATTAGTTTAAAAATTGCGATTTCAGTCCCTGTGGTTTCACTTTCGTAACCATTTCAATCCATTTATTCTGTTAGTACAGGGACTGAAATAGTTACGAGGTGGACTGAAATGGTTACGAAAGTGAAACCACAGGGACTGAAATCGCAATTTTTAAACTAATGGACTGAAATAGTGATTTTTGACAAACCACAGGGACGAAAACAGTAATTAACTCCACCCCAAAATCATTGTTAACATCGATTGAAATCATCTTTATTTTCACGCAATATCATTGTTAGAAAATCATCATTATAAAGATTGCGTGTACTTTCCATGCAAGCACGACTAGCATCTTTCGCATTAATGCCTAGAAAAGTTCATCACCCACATAATTACCCCGTAGGGCTTCGTCACCAGATAATAGCTTGTCGTGTCACAAAGCCAACGACAAAAGAAAAAAACACATACATACAACACGCTCAAAACATCTTTGCACACGTGGGTAGGCACATATTCGTTCGTCAATTATTTAACACATATAATAGATGTAAACCTACTATCTTTAGCAACTAAAGTAGTTAAGCAAGTATTTCAGTCCAAAGCAGTAAAAAAACATAAAAAGATGGGCAATAGAGCTCATTGGTTCGCATAAAGTCTTGACTCCTAACACTCACTAGCAACGTACACACATCTGACAAGCCTTGCACCCACAATATGATTTACAGGCCAAATAGGCTAATCGAAACCAAATACTAACTCACCCAATTTGACCAATTACTAGAAACGTGACCAAACTTCACATCGAGACCCCACTGAACCACAGTCACCTACAGACCGCCACCACCGAACCAGCACCATCACCATCACCTTTTCACCAACGATCCGTCTAGCCGCTACCAAACCACCACCGTCACCTTCTCACCACCACCGAACCACCACCGCCACCTTCTCACCACCACCACCACCAAACCACCACTGTCACCTTCCCGCCACCACCAAACCACCATTGGCGTCATCATTGTCGTCGAACCACCGCCGTCACAATCTCGCCACTACCAAACTACCATCGTAACCTTCTTGCCACCACAAAACCCCCACCGCCATCTTCTCGCCACCACCGAACCACCAACACCACCAACACCACCTTCCCACTGGGCCTAAAAGCCCCACCGACCAAAACCCTAGCCCGACCCCGGTTACAGTTCCGGGTCGAATCGGAAGAACTCATGAGAATCGAAATCCTGATTACACTCTTCATGCGAAATTCCAAATCTTGCGAAACCTTGATTATCAAACTTGCCAATTAGGATCATCAATGATCAATCATGCGGCAATGCTATAGGGCGGCCTCATGGGTACTATGTGACAAGAACTTCCCAATTTGATTAAAACATGCAACATCGTCTAGTATAGGAGTTCGTGAAGATATAGAATTAATGTTAGAGACTTTTAGAGGCTTATAAGGTGTCCCACACTTTAGATAGACTTGGCATGCTCCATTATACCTATATATGTGGATGGATGTATGTTGTTACCTAGATATATGTTTTTCATTTTACTTTTCAGCATCTGCTTCGTTGGGGTTTCCTATTTTCATTCAATACTGCTTGTTTTGTATGTTGTTGGTTTTGGAGTTGAGGTCTCTCTGGAAACAGTCTCTCTGTCCTCAGGGATAAGGGTAAGGTTTTCCTACATCACACCCACTCCAGACCCTGTCAATAGCTTTACTATTTGTGGGATTTACTAGGTTCGGTTGTTGTTGTATGATCAATCACGCGTTAAATCATAACAAGAAAGCGAGATTCGCCTTAAACAAAGACCAAATTGTGAAAGTCGCATGTCTCCTCACTCTTTGCAGTCACGGCCGAAATCTCCAAATGGGGAGGCCATTAGCGGTTGCAAGCCCTAAAAGGGCTCCCCCTTTTTGCGAGTTTAACTTTTTGGCGCATTTGGTCCCTCACGTTTTGCCATCTTGCTTATTAAGCCAAAACCCTATCTAAACTCATTAATCTTTAATTAATTCGTGAACCCGAAATATTATAATTCTGTTATAAATAAACTATATTATGGTGACTATCCACATTCTAACTCTCGTCTTTTCGTGTCCTTTATATTAATGTAAGAACACTATATATAGAGGTTCTTTGTATTGCACGAACACATCTCAATGAATACGAATTCCATATTCTATATTTCTCTCTACAATACATATAATCCTTGTTCTTGTCTGTATGTTAGTTGCTAGTAGGTCATTGTTTCACAACACGTTATCAGCACGAAACTGCTTTTAATGAAACCCAAATTCATTCATTGGTTTCTTGTGATTAACCAACATGATAGGTTGCACGTAATCGCTTTTCTCACCGATGTTGTTCAATACACTCGCCAACCGCGACCCACGCGACTCTCCAACAACCAATCGGTTTGTTCATGTCTCCAAACTTGAGGTAATAGCTTCAAATTCTTTTTGAGTATTATTTTACAACCGGAACTTGTGACTTAGGTTTGGGAAATTCTCTATTTTGATAACTTAATTATTGTCAACCTAGAATTTAGATATGGGGAATTTTTTTTATTTCTTTTCTTCCTGCCAAAGATTATCTCAACCCAAATAACTCATGCCAAAATTATTACAGATTACAATTACAAAGATATTTTATACTTCTACAATTTAATTAATGTCTTTATTATTGTGGAAAATTAATTCCCGCAGTTTCTAGATATATTAAAAAGACTGTTAATAAACTTCATGAACCTTTAGGATATTTTGATATAATTCTTTTATTTTGAAATCATCTGCTCAAATTAGTTTAGATGCAAAAGTTATGAATCGGTAGATGACTATTTTGATTTCCTTAATTGTAAAGTTATACATCGGCGTGATTTAGTTTTGTTATTCGAATTTTTAACAAGATATTGATAATTGAACATCGCATTGTCACATATTATTTGGTTTTAGTAAATAGGTTTTTTTATTCCATATTATATTTGCTCTCTATACATATATATACAAATTGCAAAATAATCGAATATATAAATGTGTGTGTGGTAATGGACATATTTCAACCATCATATGTTATTAAATTACCATAACGAAAATTTGATGCACATATTTGTTTATGTTTCAATATAGAGTGATAAATAAAATATAAGATATACATCTGATTTATTAACTCATGATAGGTTAATACTATATATTTGCTTCTAAGAAGATGAAAAAAGAAATATACTAAAAATTGTATACCATATGTTTTGATTTTGTATTCGAAAAAGATGAGTTTACGGTGAGTAAATCGATTGTTGACTAGATATTTCTGAAATTCTGTTAATAGGGTTGTATATTGATATGCTTACTTTATTTAATTTTATTCACATTCATAAATAGCATTTTAAATAGTAAATTTTATGTCAATATATAAATGAATAGATACACTTAAATAAACTATTTGTATTGGTTTATATTTTGTTTCGTTAATTTATTGAATAAACAGTTTATATATGAGTCATGACACTTATTTTAAATCTCATGCATTTAACCATATTCAATTTAAATATCATATTTCTTATACTTCCTCATTGAAAATTTATATTTTTATTTATTGGTTTTTCTAAAAATACAATTTAAACCTTTTTACGTTTATAATTAAAGAGAATGGTTGTATGTTAGAGCATAAATCAAAAGGAAAAAGAAAACAAAAACTCTTTGTTGGTTGTGTTCTTTATTAAAAGAGTGGATTGTTTGTTTCTCTGTGCTCTTATTTTGGTATAATATGTTTTAAATAATTATGTTTTCAGTTTATACATTATGCAATCAAAATGTTATATCTTTATAACCGAGGGTAGTATAACGATACTAATTATATCGAGTGGTCAAATGATATATTGTATAATATGACTAGGTTATAACCCCGTGTATTACACGGGGTTGAATAAATAAATTTTATATACTAAATCATAAAAATAATATATCTTTGAAAACTCATTTATTGTACGGATTGAATAAATATAATTTTATATATTAGATAATAAAAAGTTATATCTATATGAACCATATTGTACGGGTTGAATAAATGTAATTTTAGATACCAAATAAAAAAGTTATATCTTTAAAACCACGTGTAATACATGTGTTGAATAAATGTAATATTGTTTACCAAATAATTAAATAATACATCTTTAAAAAATCTCATTTATAACACGGGCTGAATAAATGTTATATACCAAATAATAAAAAAATTAAATCTTTAAAAATATGCACATTACACGGTTTGAATAAATGTAATTTTCTGTACTAAATAGTAAAAAATATATATCCTTAAAAAACCCCGTGTATTGTACGAATTGAATAAATCTAATTTTATATATCAAATAATAAAAAGTTATATCTTAAAAAACCTCATGTATTACATGGGTCGAGTAAAGTAAATGTATAAATGCTAAATAATATTAGTTAATTGTGTTTTAAGTTTCGTAAAATCTATTTGATAGCAAACTAAATAAAACATTCAAATATAATTAATTTAAATAAATAATATTATAAATGAGAAGGAGATTAAACTAAATAATAATTATCCAAAAGATATTAAACTGATCATATTTAGTTTGAGGATTATCTATAATATAAGATATTAAAATGAATAACATTTCTTGAAGAGTTATCTATAATTAATTAGAAGAGACTAAACTAAAATTATAATTATCTATAAGAGATTGGCTAATATGATGACAAGTGTCCCTAACGTGGTTTCTTTTATTATATAGTTAGATTTTATAGTATGCCTTGTAGTATGGATACTATTGAATAGAACTCATAAACCAAAGTTGTGGTTTTTTTTATCACTATCATGAAAGGGAATAATATGTTTAGATAAGACATCCGAAGTGTCATACTCCCTAAATCTCATTATCAGTTTGTAGAAGGCCATAAGATATAAGATTGATAAAATTATATGACTCATATATACAATTACTACTCAATTGATGTTATGTAAAAAGAAGATTATTTATGTTGAAAACCGGATAAAAATTTCCATTTATCACACACAAGATATGCTCTTGAAGTAGCAATATCATTATAAGAGTTATGAAAAAATGAAATGATTTTATATTCATATGACCGAGTAAATAATGAAAAGCTATGAAGCTTGATTTGGTTCTACTCCATTCCCAAAAGTGAATGTGATTATATATTAATCATTGTATATGTAATGATGGACCTAGTTGAGAAACTTGTAATGATGAGATTGACTATAAGAATTGTAATGATGGCTATTTTAATAATGAGATGGACCACCAAAAGTGGCAAACTAAGAAGTGATTGCATAACGTGATGGTTTTAACTTTAAAGTTATAATATATTCTCTCGTATCATACGTTTTATATTACATACGAGCAAGTAATACACATACGATCATAAACCAAAAGTTTATGGATCATAATTATTTAATTAGTTGGCATGACCGGTTAGACCACACCGAGTCAATGATGATGTGAAACATAATGAAGAACTAGAAGATTCTTCAAGATAATAATTAGCATGTAATGTTTGCTCTCAAGGGAAATTATATATTTGCAAAATAAACGAGGGTGTGTATACCTAAATATTCTGGAAGCGATTAAAGGATATGCATATCCCAACATGATACCATTTAGTTTTTTAAATCGATGCATCGTCTAACTGGTTATCAAATCCACAACCTGAAGCTTGTTTGATTGTGGCTTAGCTAATGTGATAGCAAGCATATTAATCCAGATTACTATATTTATTTGATAATAGTGAATTTGATTCCCAAGTTATTAACGATCATTGGAATAAGTGTTATTGTTGAGATGATCACAAAACGTTTACTATTGGTTACAAAACCAATGATCATGAGAGGAGCAAACGTTCATTTAGGTACATGTAATTTTATATATAGTACCATCAATTCACCTCAAGCCAATAAGTTATAGTTCTCCCCATACACTTGGTTTTTGGTCAGGAACCAAAAATGTCTCATCAAAGATTTTGGTTGTGCGACATATATTGAAACTCATCCACCACACCGCACAAAGATGGGACTTATAAAAAGTTTGAGAATATCTTGGGTATAAATAATCATCTATGATTAAATCATTAAAGCCATTAGTAAGAAATTCGTTTATGGCTCATTGGTTTTCACTTTAATGAATGAATGTTCCTAACATTAGGGGGAGATAACAAGCAGTTGAAAAGTGAAAATTGAAATGAATTATCATGTCATCTTAATCCTCAGACTATAAACTATGAACTAGAAGTTTAAAGTATAATTCATTTACCAATATTAAAGAACAAATTACCAGACAAGTTCACTGACCTAAATAGAGTGACTAAGTAAGTCACATAATCAACTGCTTATGCTCCAGTTATATTTGTGTCCCAAGAGGATAACCACATATTTTTGTAATGAGTTTATTGCACGCCTAAAGCGTGGTAGACTAGTTGATTCCAATAATAAAATTCCTCGAAAATTGGAGCAAGTAATTAAGATGGTCAAGTCGAGGTTATAGTAATAAGATCTCCTGAAGAGATAATAGACATGATGGTTCAAGATGAACTTTAGGTACCTGAAAATAAAGAGATCTCGATAAATTTTATCATGTCTAAGATATGTATGGAATCGAAATAAAAATCGACGTCGTTATACTTTTGTATATAATGTAGCGCTTAAAATGATTAAATGATAAGGATCAAGATTTAAGATCTGCCTATGAATGAATATTAAGAAATGATTGGCCAAAATAGAAAGACGTAAATAAGGCAGAGTTTAGTTCTCTAATGAAATGGAAAGTTTCTGGACCAACAGTACATACAACTAAAGTTGTAAAATATGCTGGATACAAAAGTGTCTTTTATGCGAATCATGTGAAAATCAAATTAAGTGATATAAGTCAAAATTGGTGGCACACGAATTTTCATAAAGACCTATGATTGATAATGAGAAAACGTATTCTCCAATGGTGGATGCACTGACTTTCCAATATCTTATTAGTCTGGTAATATATAAAAGAGAATTGACATGCGTCTTATGAAAGTTATGTATCACTTGATACTAAGTCATATAAAATAAGTTCTCGAGAATATTTTGATTATTTTATAAATTCAGATCTGAATACATATACATGTTGTATATGTTATTGAATTGAATATAATTGGAACTCCCCATGAGTATCCTAAAGCATTTGAGTACTTAAGAAGTTAATTGAAACACCTTATGGATGTAATTATTGTGCACCAATACTCCAATAAACATACATAGAAAATGCGTACCTGGTTGTTATGGCATCTCAATGTACACAGTGTACAAACATGGTACAATATGGATTTGGAGATAAAAACAAGTATTCATGACATTTTTACATATGATATAGATATCTATGTGTTAAATGGGTAAATTTATGTAGCAAATCTTCTAAAGAGTGAAAGCACATGCATATTTGGATAAGATGGAAAGAATTCCCTCATGGATTGATAATGCTAGAAGTATTAATGATGTCAAAACCTCAAGAACGTATTATATGAAGTTGACAAAATACGTATGGACTAAATAGTCGAGACGAGTGTTGTACAAGTCGAGATATTCAGATAAAGAGGGATATAAGTTTGATTAAATTATCCATGTTTTTATGAACATTCTACTTTTAAAAGTTCACTATAATCGCAGTTTACAGTGATGATGTCTAGGCATCATCGAGAGAAACTGTCGAGCATTTAGAGGGAGAATTTTTAATGACCTTGGCATAAGTATATATGTAATTAAATCAATCCTTCAAGTACATCCAAAAGAGGATGATGTTGGAACATTTTAGTACGGACATAGTTGAACCTTAAAGTATGTTAAAGGTTGTTAAGTCACTTGTTATAAGAAATGTGTATTATCATCTCCTACCAAAGTAGAGATTCTCATTCTAAATGTACCATCACTAAATGCATATGTGCATTAATATGTTTTGCTAGCTATGTATGATTATAATATCTTTCACTTGAGATTATTGTCATGATATAGCCGTTATCAAGCGAAGAGACATTGGAATGAGTTCAAAGAAATATTTAAACTAAGAATTTGCAAATTAAAGATGGTATTGCAAATTTATGGCTCAATATGTAGAATAGACATTTGTATTATTATTAATATTCATCAATCATAATACATCTAGAAGATGGTGGACATTTTCATACACATAAAGCTTATGATATAAGTACATTTTATGATGTGCAAGTAGTTGGTATAGAAAATGACTCTTATCATCTCCTATCAAAGAATCAAAGATCATTGGTCCAGAAGTACATTAGTTAAATACAAATTGTATATCTTGCTAGTATGCATACACGGACACATGTCATGAAATTCATTGACAAGATATAACTCGTGTATAGCGAGGAGATAATGTAACGGGTAAAACATATATTTCTATACCCTTAAGGTACAAAAGATATGGATCTTATGGTATCTAATTACAAGTGGAGGCAATTAAAGTTTCACATGAAAATCATACATCAATGCTCATTGAAGGATTTCACACTAATGGATCAAGCAACATACCAAGCTGCACATCAATGGATTACGAAGTTTTGAGCAACTTTCAAAGAAGCTGCACAAGAGTCACTTATATGATACATGTAAAAATGAGGGGGATCATTATACAAGTTGCACACTTTTTCCCTTAACTAAGTTTTATCCCAATGGGTTTTCTTAGTAAGGTTTTTAATGAGGCAACATACCTGATCCAAAAGTATCATGGGGAGAAAATGCGCGCTGCACTCTTTTTCCCTTAGCTGAGGTTTTGTCCCACTGGGTTTTCCTAGCAAGGTTTTTAACGAGGCAGCACCACCAAGCGTATAATACATTGTTTTCTTTTATCACGTGGATAGTCAAGGGGGAGTGTTATAAATAAACTATATTATGGTGACTATCCACATTCTAACTCTCGTCTTTTCATGTCCTTTGTATTAATGTAAGAACACTATATATAGAGGTTCTTTGTATTGCACGAACACATCTCAATGAATACGAATTCCATATTCTATATTTCTCTCTACAATACATATAATCCTTGTTCTTGTCTGTATGTTAGTTGCTAGTAGGTCGTTGTTTCACAACAAATTCAAGAATTTAGGGTGTTACATGTGACTTGGTGGATGTTAACTTTTTTTGTTAAACGGGTATTAATTGACCAAAGTACCCTTAGAATATTAAAAAACAAACAACAAGAAACAATATATTAAATGGCCCAACTCATTTTAAAATTTGAAAATAAAACTTATATATATTAATTGGTGGGCACCATTAAATCACACCCCTCCCACCGCTTTTCTTGTGTGTTCAATTCCTTGGGCAACAATTCCACATGGGCATCGATTCCAGCAACAAACGAACACCAACGATTTCGACAAATAACTAGAACCAGAAGCCGATCCATACCACTGATTGCTCCACCACTCCTTTTCTTCCCAGTCTGACACCACTCGTGCAACGATTCCGACATAAAAACAAGCATGAACAATATTAGAAAATAAGAAGCACCATCTTCTTCGATTGCAGCACCACCCTTTCTTCTTCTTTTTCCTCCATGTTTCGATTTTCACCCATCATCCTCGAAACACCCCTTATACAAACCCCTCACGGACCAAATACCCATTTAATGATGGTATGTTTATGGTGAACAAACCTTAATTTGGTGTTTGATGGGGAAGTTGATAAATCTGGCAGTGTGTTCAGATATAGTTTTGATTAGACCATGCGTAGTGGGCGTTATTTTTTCAAAATTTGCCACGAAACACGCCCAATCACGCCCCCTCCTCACCCCAGGGCATTATTGGGCGTTATTGATCAATTTTCCCCCTAGGCGTTTTTTAAATAACGCTTTGTCCAAATCTCAACCACCAATCACATTTAATCTTCCTTTTTCTTGGCCAATAGCTTTTTTTGTTGGGTTTTTTATTTTTATTTAATTCTCTACACTCTTTTAACATAATGCCCACATCCCCACTACACCCATTTTAGAAAAACGCCCAATAATGCCCCTTGCTGACTGTACTGCCACATGACGGAAAACGCCCAAGGGTAGGGGCACTATTCACCCTTACCACTACGCATGGTCTTACAATGAATCTAGAGGTATGAGTGGATGAGGTGGTATCCTTGCATTTATTGACCTTTTCAACTAACACATTTGATTACTTTTAATTTGTTTTTTCTCTACTAACTTGCGCGCGTTAACGTTTTTGAAAAAAAAGGATATATTGATCTGTTTAACATTTTCCTTGAAATTTAGTATAAACTAGGTTTTTGCCCGCGCCGCGCGTTGCGGCGGCGACATCACGTCACACGCGTGACGATGATGACATTGATGTGTGGCGCGCCACGCGTGACGTGTGAATTTACCTTTGAAAGAAATAAACCAAAAAATACCTTGAAGTGACACCTGCGATCCCATCCTAGCTTTGCAAGCTGATTCAATACACAATAATACAAACTAAAGTTAATTTGAAAAGCCCAAAAAAAATAACAAACAAAGAAATAAAAACAATTATTCGACTGCTCATTTCAAATTATGTTGGTGTGATTTAGCAACTAATAACCAAGTTAGTGATAGATTGGTATGAACAGTTTACATCTATCAATCCTACGAATCTGAAACATAATTAATTAACTTACATTTGGTGGAGTTTTGTGGTTCCTTTTGAGCATTTCACCTAGAGGAAAACAAACCCAAAACAGATCACAAACCTACTGGTTGCCATGTGATATCTGGCGACCATCTCCTAGCATCATAGCATGACTATATTGCCCAATCACTTTGTCAAAGCAAAGTAAATCACACGAAGGGGCATTCAAGGTAAGCATAAAGCGAAAACTATTCAAGTAGGGAAAAAATTAAAGGACAATGTCAACAAAGGACCGTTAGCATACAAAACAAAGGAACAATGAGGCTCAGATATGTGAAGCTTATGCCCCGCCAAGATACGGAATACCTCATCTTCAAAATGTTGAGGATAAACTGCCATGGCTGCATAGTCCGACTGTGATGCAAGCACTTAAACACCACAGCATGTCGGCTGCCCCGCCAAGACACGGAATATCTCATCTTCAAAATGAAGAGGATAAACCACCATGGCTGCATAGTTCGATTGTGATGTAAAAGCACAGACAAATACATGCCAACACTGAACAATGCACAAAGAGTAAGTTATCATCATAGCCCCTAAAATAAAAAGAAACAATAATCATTCTACACATGTCGACTAACAAAACAAAGTATGAATCACTCATTCTTTGATGTTTGCAAGGTGGTCCATAAACTGATAGCAAGTAGGCCGAATCTTTTGACTATAGTGATCCACACGTATGTAAATCATCAACCCCTGTAGATTTGACAAACAATCAAAACATTCAAACAAAAAAATCTCTAAAATTCAATTGAAAAGGACTTTAAAGTGACCTTAATATAAGAATTTTTGTTAAGAATACACCTGAATAAATATTATCGACGTTGTATGATACTTTATCACACTCTCACCGGTCGCCAGTTCCACCAACACAAACGCCGCCAGCCCAAGCGGGTCAATTGTCGATGAAAATACTTAAACCTTACTAAAAATGTGTTCTCACAGCTGATTACAACTTTTAAATGCAACTGCTCAACACCGTTTTCTCTACGTTCTCCCCTTCTTTTCCTCTGTTTCCTAGTCCTGCAAAACACATCACTATTTCAATCCTTTAAATTAGAAATAAACACTTCAACAAATAATTCCCAAAATCATACACAACATGTTGAGCACAGGTCTTACTGTTATTAACTGAACCTCATGTGCACAGATTCAAGATCATACTACATTAGCTCCATTTCAATTTCTAGTATGGATTCGAAGTTATTGTACATTCCCATATATTAGTAAAAAAATCATATTGTCGAATGATTTATTTATTTCACAAATGCAAACCCCCTCTTACACACTTGACTAAAACGACTTGAAATCGAAGTCGACAATTAACAGATGAAAGCAACAATAGCAAACCTTAATAACCTAATTACATAAAAAGGTTGATTCAAACAACAATCAACCAAAAAAAAAAGATCGAAACTTACCTCAATCGTTGGGAAAACTCTGACTAAACCCTAGCCGCCGAACTGGGCACCGGAGCCACCACTGAATCGTGAATGCCTGGCGGTGGTTTTCTGTAGGGCGGTGGTTTTTAGTAGGTTTTTGAATGCCTGGCGAAACCCTAGATGATGATGATGAGTGAAGTGTGTGTATATAATGAAGGGCGGTGAAGGAACCAGAGAAAGATAAAGATGTTCAGGGAGAAAGAAATGAGTTGGTTTGTCTTCTTTTGCACCGACCTTTATCTTTAATAGTATATAAATTTGCATTCAAAATAGAGTATCTTATCTTTCTGGGCATATCATGATGTTAACTTTTTGGGTTTTTTTTCTTTCGCTTGCTATACTGAGTGTTGTGCTGGTCCTGTAAAAAAACGAAAAGAAACATTACTAACTAAATCTCCCAATGTATCGACCTAAATCGATACCACCCGTAGTTCAACCACATCGCACTGGAAAATGTAACACCTCGAAAAATCACGTCCAATGAAGTATTGACACGTGTAATAAACCCTAATGAAGTCAAACGTTGAATTTAAGGGACTAATTTTTCGAAAAATCAAAAACTTTGGTTATGAAAGAACTGGAAGTATTATCATACCTAAAATAAGCTTCTAAATAACCTTTTACAGTTTTATATTCACAAATGAGCCACTTGTTAATCAAGTGTAGCCGTTTATGTAATTAATTGAAAGTTTGCGCAGAAAAGGGTTAAAAGCGTCAACATGTTAATTCTTACCTCTGAGTGACCTTTTAACAAACCGAGAGCCTCATGATATTTGATTATACTCTCGGGATTTGCCAATCATTGGCCATCCAAGGCTTTTATGCCCAAAAGTGGAGTTACGCGCAACTTTGCAAGTATAAGGGACTAAAAGTGTCAATATGTTTAATTATACCTCTGAATGACCTTTTATCGAGCCCGAAGCATTATCATGTTTAATAATACTTTCAAGAATGCCTAATATGGTTTAGATAAAACTTCAATGCTAATAAATGATGAGATGTGCAAGATTGCGCAATGGAGGGACCTAAAGCGTCAAACTGCAAAAGTATGTCGATTCGTATGTATCGGACCTTCCGGAATATGACCATGAGTTATACATACCCTAATTATCCTTTTCGTAGCTTAGATATAGGCTTAGAGGTGTTTTGTGCGCAAAAATAAACTTTTAAGTCATGCAGGGACTAAAAGTGTCAAAAAGCGCACAAGTTTGCGTTTACGCGCATATCTTACATTCTGAATATCCCCGGACACCCAAAAATTTATGTAAGCACTAAAATATGTTATTTTAGTGTTTGTCTTGATAAAATTCCATTCGTCGCGTCGTTTGGTTCGTTTTTCGCGTCCGTCCGTGTTTCGTCGTAATTAACCGAACGACGTGACCGTACGACCAAACGAACTGACATCCGGCATATTTTTGAGCATGTTTCATGTTCCCCATACTTAGGCATCATTGTAGAGCCTTAAAAATGGTTTAACGGGCCTTGGATGTGTCGGAAATGGCATTTAGAAGTGCAGGGGCTAAATCTGTCAAAATGTGAAAGTTTCAGATTGCTGGCCAGGTCCTTACGGACCGTAAGGCTGGACCCTTACGGTCCGTAAGCAGTGCCCAGATGCAGCAACTCGGAAATGTTGTCTGTTCAGCCCTTCAAACGACATGTATTGCCCTTTATCACTTCCAAGAGTTGCCTAAACTGATTTTTAGGCCTTAGGGACACTTGTTAATCATCAAGGATCATGTATAGCATGATTTGTCATCATCATAAGGGATCAAGAACACTATAAATAGCCCCATTGTTGCAAGACTTGATCACTCATTCATTACTTCATCTTTTGATCATTTCTGGAGCTCAAGACCTCCTTCTAAGCTTCCCTAATCGTGCATAGGACCTTGGTAAGTCTACTTAACCTTCCCTAATCATGTTTTGCTTAGTTATTAGCTTAAAAGTCAAACCGTCGTAATTAATGGTTGACTTAGCGATTAATCATTAATGGTCCAGTGATTAGTCGAATTGAAGATAGTTATAAGTTGGTAATTATGTGGGCAATAAACCCTTAAAAGGGCGCCCTCAGATTCCCACTCTAACTAGATCAAATGTCGGGTCAAAGTTGTTTAGAAAAAGTCAACAGAACTATAATTTGCGAATTTACATGTAATTAGCAATGTAGAAGGCATGTAACCTATTTTATCACTCATATAACTTGGTAATAAGTATAAGAACTGATCTAAGCTTGTTTGATCCGACAATTTTCTGTTTAGACCCGGTTCGGAACCGAAAGTCGCAAAACTTTGACTTTTGCTTTGACTTCAGTTCTGATCCGATTTAGAAGGGTTTGGAAATGCCTTAGGGTTTCCTTAGGACCAGGCTACATGATAGTATAACCCTCTATGGTTGGATCGTTGATTGTCCGATTCATTTACTCGTTTCCGTTAAATGCCTAATGTTGACCAATATGCCCTTTTGTCCATAAAACAAGAATTTTGGAAATATGAAAGGACAATAATCTTTATTACTGATTTATAAACATGTCCCTAAATTTTCACATCAGTTTGAGGTCTAGATTAGGAGTTATACTCAGTGACGTAATTAGAACGTTTTTTAGTAATTAAACGGCGTCATTAGCAAAAAGCCTATCTAAACCCAATTTTTGACACCAAACCTTTTACCCACTGATGTAATATAATATTTTGAGATTTTTATAGATTTTTAATTATTTTTAACCTGCTCATAACCTAAGGTTATGGCGTTGATTCGGTAAATACCGATTATACCCTTTTTGGTCATAAAATGAGTTCTACATAGTATTTTGACACCAATCCAATTGCTACTAATTTTATATAATAAATAAAGTATTTTGAACTTTATAACCTGATCAGAAAACTCAGATTTCCTGTATAACCCGGAAATCGCTTAAAATGACTTTTTACGCGTATTAAACGCATAGTTTGGGTTTAAAACCATTTTGCCATATAAGACTTATTATCAACTGATATGATCTATTAAAATAAGTTATTTTACTGATGTATTCGTACCCGAATCTCAGAACTTCATTTAAACTCTTTTATAATCTTTAAAATGACCAAAATACCCCTACGGGGCTTTTTTTGAGATTAAACTCGTTTTGGGCATAATGGAAGGTATCCTACTGATATCGCATCATATTTAAGGCATATTAACTTAGGAAACCTGTATATGACTCTTTTGGTTACTCGTTACGCACTTGTCGCGTTCGGATCGGCTTATGTGACTAGTTTGCATATATTAGCCGAAACGGGTCAGACCATATCTTTTTGGTCTCAAAATCCAGAATGTGTTTAAGTTACCCATATTAAGCGAGCATACAAGCTTGTCGGGTCAAAACCACATTCTAATCCGGTCTTCGCTTTATCATGCGTTTGAACCGTATCTTCCTTTTGATAACTAACCGGTCTAAGTCAAGGCTTAATTAAAGACCTGTTAGGATTCTAATAGGTTATTATAAAAATCTTCGTTCCAGATTAAGAGCCCCAGTAAAAGTACTTGTGCTTGCTGATTAGAAAATACGGCTGAGTATAAATTGCATTGCTAGCTCAGGTAAATACTCTTAACTTATTTTCCCTATACGGGCTTGGGATACGGTATTATAATAATACCGCTTGGTCGGGTATTGAATGTTTAGTCGTATTATGATTAAATTATTGAGGTAACCCGCTTTAATCTGTATTGTTTGAAATAAAAGCCTTTAGGGGTTAATGACCATGTCCCGGATATCTTTGACATCATTGTATTATAAAATGACCACGTCTTAAGCACGGGGTGTAGGCATACACCTAACAGTTGCTTAAGGGAAAACGGTATCTCACTCTCTTGTGGGCCTATACTTGTGGTGTGTCTGTTAATCTGACTCGATTTCTACATCGGGTCCTGAACGTACAACGAACATGTAAATCTGTATACAAGATTATAAATATAATTGTCCCAAGTTATAAAGAGTTTGTACCACGTGCATTCAAATCAATTTTATTAAACCTTTGCAAAATGAGTCGGTTGAGTGTATTTACCAGTGAAAACTGACGTATTTTCCAAAAGGGTTAAGTGACAGGTACTGAACGTAATTGGCTGGAAGCTCAGGGCATTTATAAGGAATCTTGCAAGTTCTAGGCGCCTAAAGTCTGTTGAACAATGTTTATGTTTTAAGATCCGCCTGTGGATCCTTTACTTTCCGTTGTAATACCTTGATATTACGTTATATTCGGATTGTAATATATTTATCTTTTGCTTCCGCTGTGCATTCATATATATTGTGTTGTTTGACTATGATGATATCAACTACGTCACGATACTCCCCACCGGGCCCACCAGTCAAACGTGGAAAGTCGGGGTGTGACAGAAAATCCCATAAGTTTGCTACTATAATATGCATTTGCATGCGTGTGGAAGTACAACAAATAATTCCTTAGTATAAATTTGCATTCAAAATAGAGAAGAGCACCCTATTTAAAACCCTAGAGAATTTAAAACCCGATTATTTAAGTTAACACTTTTAATTTAAAGGTTTTAACACGTTAGGAGAAGAGCGCTCTATTTGAGAAACTTGAGAAAACGTTATAAACCCTACATTTCTCCAAGCCAATTTTTTTTAATTTTTATTTTTTACTTCTAATCGCTTATTTTAGGGTTTTTTTGCATATATATATATAAACGGGTTCAGAAGAAAACGACAAAAAGTGTGAGAACGGTGAGAACGCATCCTGGCCGAACACGTGGCGCGGGGCATGATCAGGGTCCGAGGGTTTTTTTTTGTCTTTTTTGTATTCATCTCCTTTCACGATTTTCGCGTTTGACATGCTTCTTTATTTTTTGCGTGCAAGATAATTTTGGCGTTATGTAGAATTATTAATTATTTGGCGTTTTAATGTTTTTCTCAGATTTCTTCTCGTTGAATTAATTCTTTTTGTGTGATATAGTTAATTTTTTGACGTTATGGCTTTTTCTATGTCATTTTTGGCGTTTTGTATCTTTTTGTTAATAATTCATTACCATAGATTAATATTTTATAAAACTACAATAACACGAAAATCAAAATAAACTAATAGTCTTCCGTAGGTGGGATTACATCAGAGTTGTACCCATCGCTTTGTTGATCACTTTCTTCAGATTCTTCATCATCAAATTTCATTTTTGCGTATAATGCTATTAGCTCGTCTCTTCTTTGCTGCAGCCTATTCTTGAATATAACTGCTTCCTTGGATTTTGGATTGTTTGAAGATGTTAAATCACAGAGTTGTTCAATGATAGATAGCAACCCTTTCTTCAACATTTCTTCCATTGGCCTTGAATATGGCACCCCGTTTTTATAAGTCACTTCAATTGTTCCTTCTTCCTCATGCAATACCCAACTTCTAAGTTTTGGTATATGAGTATCTTCAATATCATCATCATCTTCTGCTGGAAACTCTCTCCAGTCTTTTTATTACAGTTCTTGTTCTTTCACAGTCATTGTCTATTGGAACCCTAAGGGCCAGGATATCCTTCTGAACATTTTCATTCATTCCCAGCATGACTTTTATTGTCCTTACCTTTACCCTGCTTCTGTCAGATAACTTTATGATGAATCGTTTCTCTTTCCTTTCAAACCTCCATGCAATAACCTTAGCCATTTTTAAATTTTTTGGCGTTTTGGAGAATATGTGGCGTTTTAGTTTTTTGGCGTGTTTGAGCTTGGGTTCTCATGGTCTTCTTTTTATATTGACTTTTTTCCTGCGTATGATAAGTAATTATGCCGTTTTGAAAAAGATAAATAATATTAATATAATAAATGTTAGTAATTATGTTTTCAATCGTTTCATTTTACTGGTTTTTGCAGTTTACCGTGTTTTGTTTTCAGACTCAACTATTTTAATGGTGTAACACGTCAAATCTTTTTGACGGCTGTAATTATGGCGTTTTGTTTTCTAATGGCGGTTAGATAACTATTGGATTTCTTTTGTTTTATATTCTTTGCACATTGTTTCATGCTTTTTTTTTATAATATTAGTTGTTCAAATTAATTTTATTATAGTTTGGTAGTTTTTTGGGGGCGTTTTTATCGCATTATGGCGTTTTACACGTATTTGCTAATTTTGGCGTTTTATTATATTTTTCATTATAGCATTAATATTCTTTTGTTGTTTATTAACTGACATTACAAAACAAACAATAAATAAAGAAAAAAAAAACAAAGTAGAAGCAATTTATGATTTTAAATCTTCAGTGTCATCAGTCTCTTTTTTCTTTTGAAAACTACAAGAAATGTGACAAATAAATGGCGTTTTGGGTTTGGCGTTGTTTATTTTCTTTGTTCATGTGTTGAAGTGTCTTTGTGGATGTTGGACATATAGATCGACCCCGTGTGGGTGGATGCTATCTGCCTGTGGTCTTCATTATAATCATCGAGGCCGAAGTAGCATTTACACTGGTATAGGTCTCTTCTTATCATCCAAACCTTCTTCAGGAACAAAGATGACAGTATGACATATGGGTGTCATCAGTCCCTCTTTTTTCAATTTTGTCCATTTCATGCAGCAAAATCTTAATACACTCACGTAACAAATCATTAAATGAAGCTTCATGCAGAACATTACTAAGGATCAAAGAAAAGATGTTTGTTGTCGTTGTATTTTTTGGCGTTTTACATTGAGTTGTAAATTTTTTTAGCAACCACTGTGTTTTTTTATGTTTTTTGGTATGATAAACGGAAGGTGGTGAGACGTTTCTATTTATAGAATTTTTTTAGCGGGTAGTTTAGGCGGGATGTTATTGTTATAACAAAAAAATGTAATTAACATTTATCTGAATGTAAGCTTTGGCGTTATATATAATGGCGTTTCATATTTTTTAGCGTTTTTGTAGCCAGAGAGCTTAAATAAAAACACAGAAAAAATGTACGCAGTGATAAAATTGGCGTTTTGTATTTATTTGGCGTTTTATTTTTCAATGGTGTTTTATGTGAGGAATGACTTTTTACCTTTTTACCCTTAATGAAGCGCGTCCACGTAATAAAATTGGTGTTATTTACTAAAATGCCACCGCGCCAATCTAGTCCATAGATTGTTTTGATCGGACGATCCATAAGCGTTCTCACCGTTCTCACACTTTCCACCGTTTTCTCTAAATCCCGACCCTATATATATATATATATATATATGTATGTATAGTGTTAATTTTGAATTATACACACATATATATAGTCAATTTTTAAACTATACATATACTATGAAAAATATATATCCTTAACCTAAGAAGTGTAGGTAACATGGTCAAATGAATGCCGATTGAGCTCATTCCAGCGGCATTGGGACTGACTCATTGAATAATAACAAAAAATTTCCAAACCCTAAACCATAAAGCTAAACCCTAAACCCTAAAGCTAAAACCTAAACCCTAATGATAAACACTAAAGCTAAACCTAATGCTAAACCCTAAATACCAATGCTAAACGCTAAAATTAAACCCCAAATACTAATGCTAAACACTAAAACTAACCCCTAATGCTAAAATCTAAAGCTAAATCTAAATAATTCACCTCAATCATAGATACACAATACCTATTTTTCAATTTTAAATAGGTATTTACATATATGTATAGTTAAAAGAATGAAAATACACATGTGCATACAACCCTAAAAAAAACCATGATAGAAAAAGTTTCGATTTTTCCAAATTTTTTTTTTGTATTTTTTCTTATGGAAAATGTGTGTCTCAAACTGCTTCTCAAGTTTCTCAATTAACCTAGTACTTCTCACACAATCCTGACCCTACGTACATACATACATACATACATACATACATACATACATACATACATACATACATACATACATACATACATACATACTGATGTGCGTTAAGTGTGATATAGTTTTAGTTATATTTTAAGCCCCTTTTAACACTTTAGTCTACTTTTAAATTTATAAAACACGATGTTTTACTAACACTAAATACACATATGGGCAAGTGCACCCATCGTGAGCGTAGTATAGCGTTGGTAAGATACTGAGGTCGTCCAAGGACACAAGAGCTTTTAGTACCGGTTTATCCTCAACGTCTAATCAAATCAAAATTTAGAAAAATGGTTTTAAACATGAAAATAAAAACTAAAAATGCTGAAAAATAAAATAAAATAAAAAACAGATAGATAAGATGAATCACTTGGATCCGGCTCGCCTTTAGTGTAACCTTTGATTATTTCCGCACTTTTGCACTTTTTAAGAGATTATCTTAGTTATAGTAGTAGGCCCCTCTTTTGAAGGTGACGTTACCCTCAACCCAGCAGTTTGAGTCAGCAAGGATACAATCCCAAAGGGTAGGATTATTAAAAGATAATTAATTAAGTTATTAATGCGTAATGTGGTAGGCCCCTCTTTTGAAGGTGACGTTACCCTCGGCTAAGTGGTTTGAGTCAGCAGGGATACAATCCCAAGTAGCCTGGTTAATGTATTAATAGTAGTTTACATATGAGGGGATCAAGCCATTCGCACCCCCGCCATCCAATACCAGTGGGTATTGAAGGAGGTCCTAGTAAGCTTGACCCAGGTCCTTGTAGGATCTATACACTGAACAAGACAAGAACCTTACCAAACCATTCCCTTAACCCCCAACCAGGTAGCCAACATATCTCTATATAGACCGTAGAGATATGAATGGTGTAAATGTTTTATTTTATATAGACAGTAAAATAATGCCAAGACACCACAGACAAATGATAAGGAAGTTTCACCTTCAACATAAGAAACTAGTTATTAAAGTCATTAATACAAAACCAAAAAAAAGGTACGAAAAGATTAAAAATAAAAAGTATTACACTAAATGCTTGTCTTCACCAAGTGATGTAAGAGACTTAGGCAAACATGGCCTTTAATTCTCAAGAACTCTTACTATCAATCTTGGATCCTGAGACTATTACACACACTCTAAGATGGATGATGGTGGTGGATGTGGGTTGTGATAGTGGTGGAGTGTGGGTGAAGTGTGAGAGAGGTGGTTTACCAAGGGATGCCTTTGAAGTGAACCAACCACCTCTATTTATAGCCTGCACAGAAGCCCGGACACGGCCCCGTGTCCATCCACTTTCTCTTTCTTCATTAATTGCAGTTTGTCTGCATTAGTTGACCATGCCCCCGTGTCCGCTGGGCACGGCTCCGTGTGCAGAAGCGTATCTGTACTATCAAGATTTGCTTGGATTCTACGAATCTTAGCGTTGACCACGGCCGTGTTGAGCTGAGCACGCCCCCGTGTTGGGAAATAGAAGCTTCTACAACTTTGTCTTTTCTGCAGACACTTGGGCACGCCCCCGTGTCCGCTGGGCACGGGGCGTGTTCAGCCTTCTGATCTCTTGTTTTTGCTTGGGAAGATGCTGTCGAGGGGTCGGGCATGCCACGTTTATTCCTCTTCTTGTATTTATGTTAGATTTAGCTGTATTTTTGCTTCTTTTGTTCATTTGCGTTCATTTAATCCTGAAAATACAAAAGGAAGACAAAAGCACACTTTTTCCAACATTAGTACTAAAAAAGGGTTAGTTTTATGCCTCATTTGATGTAAATTTATATGTTGCATTTTACACACATCAAATACCCCCACACTTGAATCTTTGCTTGTCCTCAAGCAAAACTCTTTATAATGTGGTTTACACGCCCAAATGGAATGGGTAGAAGAGAAGTTTTGGGCTTGTCTTGAGTGTCGGGATTCCAAGATCTTTATTAGGCTTTATTTTTATGTTATTTACAATCCTATTCGTTATGATTTATTTAGAACGTTTCATAAGATAAATTACTTATTTGGGCATAACATGCCTCTTTAAAATCCCATTTATATACAAGTTCACATACCTCACGGGAGATCACTCAACACTCGGCCGAATATGTATTTTTGTGAAACACTCGAGACCGGCATGGAACTTACTTCTACCATATGCTTGTCAACCAATCAATCCTCCTCCTTTTTAACTATACACCTTTGTAAATATCAAGAGGTCTTGGGGAAGGGTTAGGCTTGGGTTAAAGGTAGGTGGTTTTGGGTTAGTGGTATGTAAAAAGGGCGAAAGGCGTAAAAAGCGTCGGTCATCGTAAAACTTTTTGTTTTTGTGAATTTTATTCAAACAAAAATTTTTCAAACAAAGTTTCTTTTGAGGAACTTGTTTGTTTATTCCTAGGCTTCAATTTTTTTATAAGGAATGTCACATGAAGACCGAGCTTTTTACTAAAATAAAGGGTTTAAAATGAAAAAAAAGGTTTTTGATGGGTAAAGGGTGTTTGTTTTGTGGATTTAGAAATGAAAAGGTTTAGACTCAAAGGGGTTAACTAGGGGGATTTTGGGTAGGTGATAAAAAAATTGAAAAATAATGGTGTTGAAAAGAAAAATGTTAGTCCTAATGCCTCCATCATTTACTTACTTGGGTTTAAGTTGATAAGGACCGGGAATGTATCGTCATGGCAAGTTCTAGAGTTGTAAGAAACCAAGCGGCTATTCACACAAGAAACGAAAGATGAGCATTTAGTTTAAAGATGTGTATTTATATGCTCAATTAAAGGCTCAAAACTCACTTTTTGTGGGAATGAGTTTTTAATGTGATCAAGTATATATAATCAAATTTTAACTAGATTTGTCATGCCGTTTCATAATTTTCTAATGTTGGTTCTTTTTATGACGACGCTATCGGTTGTAAATTTGTAAAAATATAACCTTTTTAGAACTTGTTATTCCCAATTTAAACCATGACAAGTAAAAAAATTGAAAAGTTTTAGAAAAATTTGGGGTGTTTAGTGGTTCCAATAGAGTTTTGTGTAAGGCTTGTAATTAGGACTTGCAAAATTCAAGGATTTAGCATCCCCCCCGCACTTAAATTACACATTGTCCTCAATGTGTCCCAAAAATAAGTTTTTAGGTTGATTGAATGTGTAAAAGGTGTGTTAAAAACAAAAATTTATGTTACTAGGCATCTGAACACTGCCCCGTGTCGGATGAGCATGACCATGTGGTCAGGTTGCCAGTAACGAGAACTTACAGAAGGTGGACACGGGGGCGTGTCTGGTGAACACGACCCCATGTTGGACACAACTTAAACAGTAATCTGCAGAAATTGACAAACAGCAGGTCTGGGCGGTGGACACGGGGGTGTGCTGGCTAGGCACGACCCCGTGTGGACAATCTGCAGACATTTAAAATAGGTTTCGGCTTTCGGTTCTGCTACCCCGGCTTTAGTAGCACTAATGTTCAGTGCTTTAAGCCTCATAGGTACCTGTTTTACTAATAAATACCACACCAAACAATAACAAATATCCTAATTTACCAAAGTTTCATCATCCACATCACAAGTTAAAAAGAAAAGAAATACATAAAATTAAAAGGTGTTAAGAGAAGTAAATTGTTCAACAAGTGACACACAGGCTACGGAATTGTTTTTGAGAGATAAAGGGTTAACCTGTTAGAGCTTCAACCGTGTGATGCTACCTCCAACTCCTCCTGCTCAATCCATGTCCTCATCTTCATCATTATCATCATCATCCCCTCCGTGGCCTGCCATATACTCCCGGATGTTTCCAATATCATCCTGCATGTCGGAGATATTTCTTTCTATCACTCCGACCCGGGCGTATGTGTTGCTGGCCTTGTTGTAGGTGTTCCTGCTACACATAAGATTTTCCTGCAATAAATCATGTAAGCTCTGAAAGTTAGGAAAACCACCTCCTTGAGAGGAGGATTAACCCGGATCACCCTGGTGTTGGTAGTGGTACTGGGGAGGAGGACGGATATGTGGAGCGTGAAGGACGAGAGCTTCTTGAGGGTTCCATGCATGCCCTTGAACTGTTTGAATTCTGATCGTTCCGTCATTCGCTTCGTTGATTAAGTTCATGGAGCGGCAAATGACCATGTCCACTTTTCCCGACCACGGTCCCTTTTGAAAGGACCTCGGCATCCTTGGCACGAAGTGTTTGAAAAGGCGATAGATCCACCCTCCAAACAGGATAGGAGTCGGGGGAGTAGCAAGTTTGTTCAAGTGCATGTTACGGAGTAGCAGGTATGGAACATCGAGGTTGACACGGTTGTGAATGCAATGGAGAACTAGCAGATCACGCAACCCTACAACACCACCACTGTCGTGTCTCTGGCAAAGAGAGTAGCTGAGGACCCTATGGATGTAGCGATAGAGAGGGTCCTTCAACATTGTGCTCTTAGTTCGGCTTGGGTTATAGTGTCCCTCCCCGATCTGAGCCCAAGCACCTTGGCGTTGATCTTCTCGTAGCTCGCGGAGACCACCAGTGTTCTCTTCATCTCCAGCATCCTCTTCCGAGTACAACCCAACAATTGCCCCAAATTGTGTGATTGAGATCGAGTACATAACCCCTCCACAACGGAACTCTACACCCTCATTGTCAAACGGGTCCGCTTTTGTCTTGAAGACAAATGTGCTGTAAAATTCCATGTTGTATTCATGCACGGAGTGAATCCGAGTGCAAAGAGCCGCTCGTAGTGGTCCGGTAACAATGTTGTTGAAGCAGTCTATTTGGTTCACTGCTTCAAGAATGTCCATGCATACTTGTCGGGGATTTTCCTCGGGCCTAGTTCTTAGCACCTCATACTGCGCCTGAGCAGCCAACTCACTTGCATTGAATCTGGTAAATTTCTTGGCTATCTGAAAGAAGACACCAAACAATTAGCATGAAACTGTGAAATTTTCGAAGAAAACTGAAAACAGTCAGCTGAACACGGCCCCGTGTTCAGCGTACACGCCCCATGTTTGCCTGAAATTAGCTGGACATGCCCCCGTGCTCGCTGAGCACGACCCCGTGTCCAGGCGTCTGTTTCCAAAAATTCCCATTTTTCGACCCGGTTCTGAAAACTTAAAAAAAATTTGTCCAGTAGGGGCGGTTTTCCCTGAAAATGATACCCCAAATGCCGTTTTTCCCAAAACAAACCGTTTACGCCTTCAATTTTATCTTTTTCGGTTCAAAAACAAGGGTTTGAGGTTTTTGTGAGAAATCGGGCAAATCTACAAACAATACAAGTTGATTTACTTCCTATAACATGTATCTATACTAATACTAACAGATCTAAGCAAAAATTTGGGGTTTGATCTGGTTCAAGTTGAAGAACCCTAGATTTTCCCCAAATTTTGATGTTGATCTACATGCAAGAACTTAAACTAACTAATTATAAGGATATAATCATACCTTGACGTTGTTAGAAGAAGGGGAAACATTGAAATCTGCAGAATATTTCACCGGAACTAGAGAGTTCTTGGGGAAACGGGGTGTGTTGAAATGAGAAAGTGAATGAAAAAAGGGTTTTATCCCCGGCTGTCGCGTGGACACGGCCCTGTGGGCGGGCAATTAATTTTTTTTTAGTGCTTGTGTGGGTGCCTCTGTTTCCCGAAACTTGGTTTTAGAAATCTTACCGATTTAGATGTTTTCCCGACGTTCGTAACTTACAAGGTATGATGTTGATGCTTGAACCTTCGTTTCATTCTTCGGCTGCTTGTAGCGAGATTTCTTCCTCCTCATCCTCAATAAATCCTTGATAGAGCTTTAGCCGTTGGCCATTGACTTTGAATGGAATTCCATTCCGAGATTTAATTTCGATTGCATCGTTTGGGAAAATATGGGTGATGGAAAAAGGACCTCACCACCTAGACTTTAATTTACCAGGAAATAATCAAAGTCGTGAATTAAACAATAGAACTTGATCCCCTACCCGAAATTCATTAGGTTTAATGTGTTTATCATGCAAATTTTTCATTCTTTCCTTATAAATTTCGGAGTTAGAGTATGCGTAATTCCTTAATTCGTCTAATTCATTTAATTGGCAAAATCGATTTTTACTGGCAATTTCTAAGTCTAAGTTTACGTTTTTAATTGCCCAGTAGGCCTTGTGTGCTATTTCTATTGGCAAATGACAACTTTTTCCATAGACAAGCTTATATGGGGTTGTGCCTATTGTTGTTTTATATGCTGTTCGAAAAGCCCATAAAGTATCGTCTAATTTATCGGCCCATTCTTTTTTGTTTAACCATACGGTTTTTTCAAGTATTCTTTTTAAACCTCGATTAGTCACTTTGACTTGTCCGTTTGTTTGAGGGTGATATGCTGTTGAGACCCGGTGACAGTCCCCATACCTTGTTAAAAAAATTTCAAGTTGATGGTTACAAAAATGGGTATCTCTATCACTTATTAATGCTTTTGGTGTTCCAAAACGAGAGAATAATCTTTTCAGAAATCTTACCATGACTCTTCCATCGTTTGTTGGAAGTGCCTAGGCCTCGACCCATTTAGACAAGTAATCTACCGCCACAAGTATATATTTGTTTCCTTTGGACGGTGGGAAAGGTCCCATAAAGTCGAGTCCCCACACATCAAAAATTTCACAAACAAGAATGCCATTTTGTGGCATTTCGTTTTTGGAAGAAATATTACCTGATCTTTGGCAAGCGTCACATGTCTTTATAAGACTTTGGGCGTCTTTGTAAATGGTTGGCCAATAAAATCCTGAATCAAATACCTTTCGTGTGGTACTAGCGGCACCATGATGTCCTCCGTATGGACCTTCATGACAATGGCGGAGAATTCTTCTTGCTTCACTACCATGTACGCATCGACGGATGAGTTGATCGGCACACATTTTGAAAAGATAAGGATCTTCCCAAAAATAATGCTTTACATCAGCAAAGAATTTTTTTATTTGATGATGTGGCCGTCCTTTTGCGACTATACCGCTAGCTAGGTAGTTAGCATAGTCGGCGTACCATGGCTCTTCTCGGTATTCCACCATTTCCAGGGACTCTGTTGGGAACTTTTCATTGATCAGCTCGTCCCTGGTTGCCTCCAAAGTTGGATCTTCCAAGCGGGAAAAATGATCTGCTGTGGTGTTTTCTGCTCCTCCTTTGTCTTTTATTTCAATGTCAAATTCTTGGAGGAGTAGAATCCACCGAATCAAACGTGGTTTATCATCCTGTTTCTTAAAGAGATATCGAATGGCTGCATGATCTGTATAAACTATCGTTTTATAAAGAACAAGATAAGAACGAAATTTATCAAAAGCAAATACCACGGCTAGTAATTCCTTTTCTGTTGTTGTGTAATTTTCTTATGCATCATTAAGTGTTTTACTAGCGTAATAAATTGGGTGAAAATGCTTATCGTTTCTTTGTCCCAAGTCAGCTCCAACTGCAAAGTTACTTGCATCGCACTTGATTTCGAAGGGTAATTTCCAATCAGGCGCTATCATGATAGGTGCATTGACTAACATTTCCTTTAGTGTTAGAAATGCTTGATTGCAATCCTTGTCAAAGATGAAAGGGGCATCTTTTTCAAGTAGTTTTTTAGAGGCCTTGAGAATTTAGAAAAGACTTTGATAAATCGCCTATAAAATCCGGCATGCCCAAGGAAACTTCTGATAGCTCTAACGGAGGATGAGGGTGGTAATCGAGAAATAGTGTCTACTTTTGCTCGATCAACCTCCATTCTTTTGCTTGAGATTTTGTGACCGAGTACTATTCCCTCTGTTACCATGAAATGGCATTTTTCCCAGTTAAGGGCGAGGTTAGTTTCCTCACATCGGGATAGCATTCGTTCAAGGTTATCGAGGCATTGGTCGTATGAATCTCCAAAGATAGAAAAGTCGTCCATGAAGACTTCCATTGTGTTTTCTATCATGTCATGGAAAATGGCCACCATGCAATGTTGAAAGGTTGCGGGGGCATTACATATACCAAAAGACATGCGTCGATAAGCAAAAGTTCCGTAGGGACATGTGAATGTTGTCTTTTCTTGGTCTTCGGGTGCTATTGGTATTTGAAAGTAACCTGAAAAACCATCTAAGAAACAATAAAATTTGTGACCGGATAATCTTTCTAACATTTGATCAATAAAAGGCAAAGGAAAGTGGTCTTTCCTTGTTGCCTCATTTAATCGATGATAATCTATGCATACTCTCCATCCTGTGATGATTCTTGTTGGTATTAATTCATTTTTCTCGTTAGTTACTACCGTCATACCTCCTTTCTTTGGAACTACTTGGACGGGACTTACCCAAGTACTATCGGAGATTGGGTAAATAAGTCCGGCGTCAAGTAATTTGATGACTTCATTTTTAACCACTTCTTGGACATTTGGATTTACTCTACGTTGTGGTTGTATTACCGATTTATAGTCATCATTCATTAAAATTTTGTACGTGCACATGGAAGGACTTATTCCTTTAATATCTACAAGCTTCCAAGCGATCGCGTTTTTGTGTTTTTTCAAAAGTGTAATTAATTTTTCTTTTTCTAAACTAGTTAATTTTGACGAAATAATTACATGTGATTTACCACCTTTGTCTAGAAAAGCATATTCCAAACCTTTTGGAAGTTCTTTGAGCTCAAGAGGTGGGTCTTTAGGAGACTCCTTATTTGGTTGCTCATTTTGATCAAGAACCACAAAGGTTTGTTCTATGGCGACCTCTTCTTCAACAAAGTGGTCAATTTCTTCTCTTGTATCGGGTGGTTCAGCTTCATCTTCAATTAGGGGGTCATTATTGCCGAATGGATATTTCATTGAACGCTCAAGATCGACACTTTTTTAAATGCCCCTAGTTGAATGGGTAAATTGTTGTACTTCCGATTTTTCAAGGCTTCGTGGGTCTTTACAAAAGGTCGCCCCAACACTAGAGGAGCGTCATCAAGGATGACAAAGTCGGTTGGGATTATCATTTGATTTGTTTGGACCAAGACATCCTCAACTACCCCTATTGATTTTATTATTTTCCGATTAGATAGAAAAATGGGTATTTGAAGTGGAGAAAAATCACTGATACTTAATTTTTCGAAAACGTAGTTTGGCATTATATTAACACAAAGATCTTTATCAATTACAATATTACGAATAAAGGAATTTTGAAAAAAACATGGAACCGGTGTAATGTTAATTTCAAATGGATCTTCTTTTATTAGCATAGGTTGATCATTTGTTAACTTAATGCTTACCGTTTCGCCAATTTTAGTGTTAGTGTTTAGCTCTTTTAAAAACTTCGCATGAGTGGGTACTAAACAATGATTTTCGAACGAAGGTGACAAGAGATTAGTTTCTTTAAAATTAGACTCTTCTTGAATTTTAATGTTGTCGGACTCACCTGTTTCGTTGTTTAACTCATGTGTCGGCTTTTCACTTAGACCGTGGGGTATTGGGGGCTTGGGTTGGGGCATTTGTTGACACGTGGAATGGGAGCCCCCTCACCACCAAAACCCACGCCCATGGGGTATGGTGGGGCTTGGGTTGGGGGGGCATGAATTTGGTTTGGCCATTGAGAGCCTGCCATGTCACTTACTAGCCCGCCCCACGCTCGGCTTCAAACCCATGCCAATGGGGCCACGCCCAAACCCAAGCCCACCCGGGGTGGTGGCTTGGGCGTTTTCCCCCAACCCACGCCCAAACCCCCCGCCCCATACCCCACGGTCTTACTTGTTCTTCCATTTTTACATTTTCAACTATTTCTTCCTTATTACAAGTTAATTCTTCCCTTGCGCGGGACTCCTCTTCCCTTGCGCGGGATTCTTTTATGCATCGCTCGATAGTTTTAATGTGTTCTATTATCTTATCGGCTATGTGGGTGATAGAGTAAGGATCTGGATCCTCAAAGCTTGAATCCGGAAGTTCGATCCTTGATTCCTCGTAATACTCATATGAAGTAGATGGTTCACACCATTGTTACTCATTGTAAGTATATGATGGATAAGGGTCGGAACTTTGTTCTTCATAATACTCATATGAGGTGGGTTGTTCATGCCATGGTTCCTTATAGTAAGCATATGAAGATGAAGGCTCATATCTTGGTTCCTCAAAGTATGAGTATGAAGTCTCACACCTTGGTTCATCAAAATATGAGTATGAGGGAAAAGGTTCATACCTTGGGTCTTCATAGGGTATGTATGAAGTGGACGGCTCGTACCTGGGCTCCTCATAATAGTTGTATGAAGGAGATGATTCAAAGAGGTCACAATATTGTACCGAGTGAGGGTTACCACAAATGGTGCAATAGTCTTCCCTATAATCATCCTCCTCATAGTGGTACTTGTAATCCCCTGAGTATTGATCCATAAGAATCACTCAGCAGACCACAACAGAGTCTTGGGACCAGAAAACAAAAATAAAAACGGAAATAGAGGCTGCACACGGCCCCGTGTTCAGTGAGCATGGCTCGTGTTCAGGTTCTGTATCTGGGCGTTTTAATAAAAGTGACTGGTTTTGTGCAGCACGGGGGTGTGTTCAGTGAGCACGACCCCGTGTTCAGACTCCTTATCTGAGAGTTTTGTTGAAAAAGATGCAACACGGCCCCGTGTTCAGTGAACACGGCCCGTGTTCAGTCTACTGTAAATGCAAAATCTAACTAAAATCCAGAAAATGTGCGCGCGTTTTTTTAAAAAGGTTTTGAAAAACTGGTTAGGCCGTCGATTTTAAGTTTTCCTAAAATCCTTGTGTCCCCGGCAACGGCTCCAAAAACTTTATGTGCGTTAAGTGTGATATAGTTTTAGTTATATTTTAAGCCCTTTTTAACACTTTAGTCAAGTTTTAAATTTATAAAACACGATATTTTACTAACACTAAACACACATATGGGCAAGTGCACCCATCGTGGGCGTAGTATAGCGTTGGTAACTGAGGTCGTCCAAGGACACAAGAGCTTTTAGTACCGATTTTTCCTCAAGATCTAATGAAATCAAAATTTAGAAAAAAGGTTTTAAACATGAAAATAAAAACTAAAAATGCTGAAAAATAAAATAAAATAAAAACAGATAGACAAGATGAATCACTTGGATCCGACTCCCCTTTAGTGTAACCTTTGATTATTTCCGCACTTTTGCACTTTTTAAGAGATTATCTTAGTTATAGTAGTAGGCCCCTCTTTTGAAGGTGACGTTACCCTCAACCCAGTAGTTTGAGTCAGCAAGGATACAATCCTAAAGGGTTGGATTATTGAAAGATAATTAATTAAGTTATTAATGCGTAATGTGGTAGGCCCCTCTTTTGAAGGTGACGTTACCCTCGGCTAAGTGGTTTGAGTCAGCAGGGATACAATCCCAAGTAGCCGGGTTAATGTATTAATAATAGTTTACATATGAGGGGATCAAGATATTCGCACCCCTGCCATCCAATACCAGTGGGTATTGAAGGAGGTCCTAGTAAGCTTGACCCAGGTCCTTGCAGGATCTATACACTGAACAAGACAAGAACCTTACCAAACCATTCCCTTAACCCCCCACCAGGTAGCCAACATATCTCTATATAGACCGTAGAGATATGAATGGTGTAAATCTTTTATTTTATATAGACAGTAAAATAATGCCAAGACACCACGGACAAATGATAAGTAAGTTTCACCTTCAACATAAGAAACTAGTTGTTAAAGTCATTAATACAAAACCAAGTAAAAAATACGAAAATATTAAAAATAAAAAGTATTACACAAAATGCTTGTCTTCACCAAGTGATGTAAGAGACTTAGGCAAACATGGCCTTTGATTGTCAAGAACTCTTACTATCAATCTTGGATCCCGAGACTACTACACACACTCTATGATGGATGGTGGATGATGGTGGTGGATGTGGGTTGTGATGGTGGTGGAGTGTGGGTGAAGTGTGAGAGAGGTGGTTTGCCAAGGGATGCCTTTGAAGTGAACCAAGCACCTCTATTTATAGCCTGCACAGAAGCCCGGACACGGCCCCGTGTCCATTGGGCACGGCCCCGTGTCCATCCACTTTCTCTTTCTTCATTAATTGCAGTTTGTCTGCATTAGTTGACCACACCCCCGTGTTCGCTGGGCACGCCCCCGTGTCCGATGGGCATGGCCCCGTGTGCAGAAGCGTATCTGTACTATCAAGATTTGCTTGGATTCTACGAATCTTAGCATTGACAATGGCTGTGTTGAGCTGGGCACGCCCCCGTGTTGGGAAATAGAAGCTTCTACAACTTTGTCTTTTCTGCAGACACTTGGGCACGCCTCCGTGTCCGCTGGGCACGCGGCGTGTTCAGCCTTCTGATCTCTTGTTTTTGCTTGGGAAGATGCTGTCGAGGGGTCGAGCATGCTACGTTTATTCCTCTTCTTGTATTTATGTTAGATTTAGCTGTATTTTTGCTTCTTTTGTTCATTTGCGCTCATTTAATCCTGAAAATACAAAAGGAAGACAAAAGCACACTTTTTCCAACATTAGTACTAAAAAGGGTTAGTTTTATGCCCCATTTGATGTAATTTATATGTTGCATTTTACACACATCACATACATACATACATACATACATACATACATACATACATACATACATACATACATACATACATACATACATACATACATACATACATACATACATACATACATACATACATACATACATACATACATACATACATACATAATACATACACACACACACACACACACACACACAAACACACACACATACACATACATACATACATACATACATGCATACTGTCACGGCCCCAGCCCCGGTTTTACCCGGTCCAGGAGCCGCGGGACAGAAACCCGTGGTATTTATTAATTGAGTTGACAGCGGAAGATTTAACAGGATCTTTTAAAACTTGAAATGCTCAATTATTTTATTTCATAATTCGGGATAATCCCCGAAATTTTACAATAGAGGAATTTCACAAGGAAATTCCCTGTTTTACAAAACATGTTTATTTATTTTAACTGAGCCACATCTTCAAGCTTGTAAGTGCTCCGTAGCACGTTTTCCTTGATTCACAGCAGGTCGCCTGAAACATGTTTTAAAAATATTTTATCAGCGGGGAAATACTGGCGAGTCACTCAATTTTGATAAAATGACACATAGTTATAAATTACAGCATAAGAGCAATTACAATGGCTTCTATCTTATTTTTATTTGGCGCCGTGTCACCTCCTGGTGACGATGGTCATACCACTATTGGGTCCTTTCAACCAAGTAGTGATGGTTATCACTGTTAGGATTTATTAGCCTAACCGTGAGAAATTTAGTAATGTGCATAATACCCCACTAGCCAGTGATTTAAGATAACCATGACTTAATCCCTGTAATTATAACTTTTGAAAATAAATGGAGTATTGTAAAATACTTTTGATAAAAGAGAATGACTCACATTGCAGATTTAAACGGGCAGAGTTTAGCCTACTGATTAGCCTTGTAACCTAATTTAAATAACAATGCACACGAACTAGGTCAGTAACTAATACAGCATTTACGATAACTCACGAGATTAAAACCCTCACAACGAATGACAAAGTGCAATGCTTAAACATCCATCGAATTCATGACAAATGACAAACTATGGCCCTAATGTGGGCAGCACTTAAACATCCATCGGATAGTTTCAATCGATCGGACATTGAATCGTAGCAGCGATCGAGTTAATACCCGGTATCGTAGCAGCGCCTCACTACCTTAATTTTTGAAATTGAGCAGTAGTACTTCGTTTTTGAGAGTTTTTTTCGACACCAGTGAACAGGCCATGATCAGTTCTATTTATAGCTGAAAAATGGGTCTGTCGCGGCCCGCGTGAACCATAAGCCGATCCTTACGCGGCCCGCGTGGGGGTCTAGTCTACGTGTAGGTTTGCTGGGTCACGAGTAGGTTTGCCAGGTGGACGACACGTGGCTTGAACAGTTATCCGGAACAATGTTAAGTTGACGTGGCCCTCGTAAGGGTCCGCTTATCCTTTACGCGGCCCGCCTGAAGACCAAAAATCTGATTTTCTTGGTTTTTGATATGGATTAGGGTTTCAGGGGTCCGGGTTTTCACTTACGGGTCGTTTTGGGATATTTTTGAAGGTCCTTACATCCTCCCCACCTTATTTAAAATCTCGTCCTCGAGATTTACTGAAATAAGTGAGGATACTTTCGCTTCATCTCCGATTCCAGCTCCCAAGTGTATTCAGGTCCTCTTCTTGAATCCCATTTGACTTTGACCAGCACTAGTCGCTTGTGCTTGAGAAACTTGATCTTTATGTCTTCTATTTGTAGTGGCTTCTCAACAAATTTTAACTTTTCATTTACCTCTACATCTTGAAGAGGTACTACCAAGGATTTGTCAGATAGACATTTCTTGAGATTGGATACATGAAATACGTCATGTACTCCAGCTAGCTCCTCTGGTAGTTGTAAGCGATAGGCAACTGGTCCTATTCGCTGTATTACTGGGAATGGTCCTACGTACCTTGGACTTAGCTTTCCTCTTTTACCGAACCGAACTACTCCTTTCCAAGGAGAAACTTTCAAGAGTACCTTGTCTCCAACTTGAAACTCTAGTGGCTTGCGTCGATTATCGGCATAACTTTTCTGGCGATCTCGAGCCGTTTTTAGTCTTTCCTTGATTTGAGTGATCTTGTCGGTGGTCTCTTGCATAATTTCAGGACCTGATAATTGGCTTTCTCCTATTACTGCCCAACAAACTGGAGTTCTACACTTTCGTCCATACAGTGCTTTAAATGGGGCAGCTTCGATGCTTGAATGGTAACTATTGTTATAGGAGAATTCAATTAAGGGTAGGTGGTTATCCCAATTTCCACCAAAATCTATCACACATGCTCTAAGTATGTCTTCCAGGGTTTGGATCGTCCTTTCACTTTGTCCGTCTGTCTGAGAATGATATGCAGTGCTTAAATTTAGTCGGGTTCCCATGGCTTCTTGGAAACTTGTCCAGAAATAGGAAGTGAAACGACTATCCCTATCCGATACAATAGAGAGTGGAACTCCATGTAAGGATACTACTTCGTCTACGTACAACTTGGCTAACCTTTCCACGCTAAAGGTTTCTTTCATGGGTAGAAAATGAGCTGATTTGGTTAATCGATCTACAATTACCCAAATCGCGTCATTACCTTTTCTGGTTTTGGGCAACTTAGTAACAAAATCCATAGTTATAAGTTCCCATTTCCATACCGGCATTTCTAATTGTTGTAGTAGACATGAGGGTTTCTGGTGTTCTGCCTTAACTTGTGAACAAGTAAGACATTTAGAAACATATCTAGTTATATCCTTTTTCATTCCTATCCACCAAAAATTATTCCTTAAATCTTGGTACATCTTATTGTTACCAGGATGCATGGTATACCGAGATTTATGAGCTTCCTCTAAAATCTTATTTCTTATCTCTCCTTGCTTAGGTACCCAAATCCTTCTTTTGTGGAATCTCCAAATTCCATCACTTCCTTGCTCTAGTTCCTTTATTCGTCCTTTCATACCTTCAGCATCATCCTTGATAGCTGTTTCTTGAAGGTTTTTCAGTTGTTCCATTAAATCTAACTGTAGATTTAATCTAAGAGCACGAACTCGTCGTTGTTTCTCATGATACTTACGACTTAAAGCATCAGCAACTACGTTTGCTTTTCCTTCGTGATATTGAATATCACAGTCGTAGTCACTTAAGATTTCCATCCATCTCCTTTGCCTCATGTTCAATTCTTTTGGCCCAAATAGGTATTTTAAGCTTTTATGGTCTGTATAGACAGTAAACTTACTTCTATACAAATAGTGTCTCCAAATTTTAAGGGCAAAAATTATGGCTCCTAATTCTAAGTCGTGTGTCGTATAGTTTTCTTCGTGCTTTTTCAATTGCCTTGAGGCATACGCAATTACCTTTTTGCGTTGCATTAGCACACATCCTAATCCTAGCTTAGAAGCATCACAATAAACTTCAAAATCTTCCGTTCCTTCTGGTAAAGCTAGAATTGGAGCATTTGTTAATTTCTGCTTTAAAATCTTAAAAGCTTCCTCTTGTCTAGGTCCCCATTCAAACTTCACTGCTTTACAGGTTAACTTAGTTAATGGTACGGCTATCTTGGAAAAATCCTTAATAAACCGTCTATAGTATCCGGCTAATCCAAGAAAACTTCTAATTTCCATGGCTGATTGCGGAACCTTCCATTTGGTGATCGCTTCTATCTTGGAGGGATCAACATGAATACCTTCGTGATTCACCATGTGTCCTAAAAATTGTACCTCTTGCAGCCAAAATTCACACTTCGAGAATTTGGCGTAAAGCTTCTCTTTTCTTAACAAAGTTAAGAGTGCATGCAGATGCTGATAATGCTCCTCTTGACTTTTGGAATAAATAAGTATATCGTCGATGAAGACAATTACAAATTTATCCAAGTACGATTTACAGATTCTATTCATCATGTCCATAAATGCTACAGGAGCATTTGTTAGTCCGAAGGGCATGACTGTAAACTTGTAATGACCATACCTAGTTCTGAAAGCAGTTTTAGGTATGTCTTCGTCTTGTACTTTCAATTGATGGTATCCGGAGCGTAAATCTATCTTAGAAAAGTATCTAGCTCCTTGAAGTTGATCGAAAAGATCACCAATCCTAGGTAATGGATATCGATTCTTAATTGTAACTTTATTCAATTCCCTATAATCGATACACATTCTCATTGACCCATCTTTCTTTTTCACAAACAACACTGGAGCTCCCCACGGGGATGAACTAGGTTGTATGAATCCTTTGCTTAGTAATTCATCTAACTGCTTTTTCAATTCTAGCATTTCGGTGGGTGCTAACCGATAAGGTGCCTTAGCTATCGGTGTAGTTCCAGGAATTAGATGAATTCTAAATTCTACTTCCCTATCAGGTGGTAGGTAATCCAGGTAGTTCTTCCGGGAATACCTCTGGGTATTCTGATATTACTGGAATTTCTTTGAGTTCCTTACCCTTAGTGTTAATGATTACCGAAATCATATACACTATTTCTTGTTTTCTTGAATAACTGGCCAACTTCATTACTGAAATGAATTTCAGTGGCTTTCGTGGCTTATCTCCTGTAATCACCACTAATTCTCCTGTGGGTGTATGAATTTCTATGGAATTCTTATCACAAAGAATTCGAGCATGGTTGGCAACTAACCAATCCATTCCTAATACCACATCGAATTCAGCTAATTTCATAGGTAACAGGTTTGCGAAGAATTTATGACCTAAAAGTTCTATCTTTCCTTCTCGCATAACTTTATCTATATGAACAGAATTACCGTCTGCCGTTTCTACCATAAAAATTTGTCTAAGGTAGGTTAAGAGCTTGGCAGAATGAAGTATTTATAAAACTTTGGTTTGCACCAGAGTCAAATAATACTTTTGCATAAACGTTGTAAACTGTAACACCCCAAAAATATAAAACTTTATATTAGAATTATACAGTTTAAATAAACCAGAATTTACTAACTAGGAATTTTTAACCAAGTTAACTACAAGTCTAGAAATAACTTATAATAGGGTTAAAACAACCAAACTTTAAGTTAAACAAAAGTGGAGGGACCTATGTTGTAGAACTTGAAACTTAAATTGATTAAAACAAAACAAATAAAAACCAAACACACAAGAAGTGTGTCTGGTCGATCAGGAACGCAGGGGAGCGACCACAACTCCTCACCAAACCCTAGTTTCCACAAAATTGATCAATTGAAGGCCAATTTCAGTCCCAAATCAAAATCCGAACATAGATTGGTGATCACCTCAGTGAAAGGGATCATAAGGTATGTGAATTTTGTAGAAAATTCTCATCTAAATTTCTGAATGAACATAGAAAATTCGAATTGATGATTGCATGTTAGTTGTTTGGGATGAAATAATGTCTAGGGACAAACCCTAGTCCATTTACTTAATGAAATTATGCCTATTTTAGGTGAAATTCATAATCACCATTAAAGGTGATAAGTGGGTTTTGTGAAACTTGGTAAACACTAGGATTATAGTGGTTGTTCTAGTAATATTTGACATATGTGAAGTAATTTCAGAATTCTAGAGGCTAAAGTTCATGTAAGGTAGTTGATTGATGAAAATTTAGGGCTATATGATAAGTTATGAACTTGATAATATATCGTGTAAATTTCTGCCCTTAAAGTGTTTGCATAAATGCCTCAAAGAAGGCTTAAATCTGAAAATTTGAGTTAAACCGCATGATTGTGATGTTTCGGCAAAATATGCGAACTATGAATTGAAAGGAGTTCTAAACATGTCTTGGTTGAACTCTATAGGAAAGGATACCAGAGCTCCAAGCGGACAAGCCGGTGGCGACTTGCGTTTGAAGAGCGTGCACTAAAGGTATGTAACTTGATTTGTTACATTTGGTAAATTTGATAATTAGCATATGTGTAGTTGAATTGTAGAATAAAAGTTGTGTTGATTTAAAGCGATAATGTTCACTATATTGAATAATAGGTCGAGATTGGGTTAGAACTCGTTGATAGTCATCCTAACGGAGGATTCCGTAGATGAGCCAAACGGGTCGAATAATCAAATAATCTGTGGCTAATGCTTCGTAATATGGTTAGTAGGTCTTTTGTTATTGTTGATGAATGACATATTAGAATACGAGAATTTAGCATGTTGGTTTGTTAGAATGATAAAGTCCATAAGAGTAAACTAAACGGGTCATTAAAAGAAGGTTGGAATCGAATAACGGTAGTACCTCACTTGTAGATTTTGAGCCCGAGTGACGGGTAGCGAAATACTGAACACGCAAACCGGTGACGGGAGCGTGGGTGTTGAAAATGAGGAATCCGAGATTTGGGTTTTAGGTAAAATAAATAAATCAGGCAAAATATAAACTTGCAGTGACTACCGTAAGTTACGGTATCCACCGTAAGTTACGGTAGAGATCAAAAGCTTACGGTGGTCCACTACTGATTTACGGTAGACAAGAGTCATCCAGCAACTACCATAACTTACGGTAGATACCATAAGTTACGGTAGAGCCCGGAAATTTTTGTTAAATTTTGCATATTATAGCTAATCGAATCCGTTTCTAAGCGCAGTTTCGATTAAGCAACAATTCCAAGAACTCTAATACTAATTTCTGTTAAACATTTCTAGTTTCAGGTATTGCAAGTATGTGGACGATGATCAAGCATGTTCTGAAGAACCGAACACAAACTTTTGAAGCTTCCGCGTTAAATTAACTTTGTTTAGACAATGTTTATGATCTAAACAATTTACTAATCATGTTTTGTATGTTTAAACTAGTTAGTAGCTAACTAGTATGTGATCACTTTTAAACTTCAATTTTGTACTTGGGTTGAAGTAAAGTACTTTTTATATAAAATCATGTATATTTTTATTAAATTCGAATAGAAATTAGACGGTTGTTACATAAACTAAGAACGTACCAGCTATCACGTCAGGAATTAATTTTACTTCCTGAGTAGTCAACTGGAAGGCTCTTGCATTTCTCTTGGTAGCTCCCTCTGCAGGTTTGGCTTTGTTGTCAGCTGGTTTGGCCAATTTCGGACAGTCTGGCCTAAAATGTCCAGCTTCTCCACAATTGTAGCAGATTATTGCTTTCTTCTTCCTGCAATCTTTTTCTTGATGCCCCGGGATTTTGCAGAAATTGCAATACCCTTTGCATCTTCCAAAATGCTTTCTTTTGCAGGCATTGTAAAATGGAACAGTGGAAGATTGCCCAGTTCCCTTTTTCTTGAAATCACTACGGTTACCCATACGGAATCCCTGGGTAATCCTTTGGGCCACTTCCTTCTTCCAGTTTTCTTCTCTTGTGCGTATCAGCCCGTCAGTTAGGGTGTTAGCTAATTCCACAGCATCGTCAATAGTGCAAGGTCTCGCAGCTTTAACGATGTCACGGATTTCGCCAATCAATCCCCAAATATAGCGGGAAATAAGTACCGGTTCTGGCGAAGCTAGGGTTGGTACCACTCTCGCATACTCGAAGAATGTCGAAGTATACCCTCGACAGTCTACATCCACCATGCGGTGGTTCAGAAATTTATTTGCCATTTATTCTTTCTCATATTCAGGGCATAATTTTCTTTCCACCAGCCGCTTAAATTCTTCCCAGTTCATGGCATAGGCCACATCACTTCCCTTGGCTTGTAGTACTGTATTCCACCATTCTAGCGCCCCTTCTTTAAAAAGATGCGACACGTACATGACCTTGTCTTCCTCAACACATTTACTTATTTTAATCACTGCTTTAGTTTTCTCTAACCAACGCAGTGCAGCAGTCGCCCCTTCGTTGCCTGCAAATTCAACCGGTTTACAGGCAAGAAATTCCTTATAAGTGCAACCAAGCGTTGCAGCTTTCGTTTTCTTAAGGAGTGGGGCTTGCATCCCATCGTTGTCGTTATTAGTATGGTTGCCGCCTCCGTTTACACTATTACTAAAATTGTCACCGTGTGTGCGTTTGCTAGGAATAATTTGTTGAGGTTCAACTGGATTTCGGGCAGCAGCAAGGATTGCTGGAATAGCATTGGCTATTCCCTGAGCAATGATATTCTCGATATCTTGCCTATTCAGAAATTGATCCTCATTGTTATGCTCAGATTGATTAACTTCATTAACGGTTTCATTACCAGCGTGTTCCATCTGGTAATTAAGTTATATAAGTGATTAGTATAAAATAATTAATAACCAAACATAACAAAATAATTCCACATAATCACGTTAACAAGTATAGCCAAAATTGTCGATTTTTTAACTTTTGATATTTTATATATTATAATAGGCATCCGTACAAACTGGTTATCTTACAAAAGTGTTATTTTTAAGTTATTTCACATAATTATATTTTTATGATTATATTATTATTAAACAAACACCACACAACCACACATGATCCCTGTTAGCTGGTATTTCAGAAACGACGCTCCCTCTCGTTGTATTTCCAAGATATCCTTTCCCCTACTTCCCTAATTCGATTTCCTGCATCAATCAGCTCCTCGCCATAATGACGGAGTTCCGCCAAGTTTTCTGAGCTCATTGGTGGGTGTAGTGGAGGTTCAGGGTCAAATTGAGGGAAAAAGGTATTAGGGTTGTTTAGGAGATTTTGAAACTGCCAGTCGGTGGTCCACCACTCTTCTAACTCTGCTGGTAGAGGTTGGGTGTGGATAATAGGATCTGGGATTTCAGGCTCTAGGTCAACTGGAAGTTGTGCTTCCACTGGGTAATTAAAGAGGTTTTCACCGGCAGGTCCGATGAGGTCATTAAGTGCCAGTTTATGATCCAGCTCCTCCCAGGGTGGCATTTCCTGGTCTTGCCTGGAACTTTCCCCAATCTCTATTTCCTTGCCTTTCCCTTTGGAATCTTCCGTTTTTATAACTTTCCGTGTTGCTGGTTTTCTCCTACGCATATGCCTCCAGCCCACTAATCTTCTTCTTTTCTTTGGCTTTGGTTTCTCCGGAGGTTGGGTTTGAAATTCCACAGGTTCCTCAACATCGGCACAATAACCGGTAAAGTCTTTGGAAACTTCCACATTAACAGAATAGAGATTGAGATTCTGAAGGGCTTCAGACAATTCATTCATGCTGTTTAGCAGATATGAAGAAACACACAAAATTGTAGGATAAAAGTTTGTAACTTGAATAATCACAGAAAGGCAATAAAAAACTTAAGTATTAATTACAAATATCTAATACATTTATACAAACAGATTGATTAAAATATTGCGATTTATATATATATATATATATATAGGGTAAGGTTCATGCGAGAACCACCCTTATTGCGAGAACCGCGAGAACCAATGTGAACACAACCTAAAATATCTAAAAAAACCTAACCCCCACCCCCTCCCCCCCCCCCCCCCCAAAACCTAAACCCCCCTTCCCCACCCCCCAAAAACCTAAACCCCCCCCACCCCACCCCCCACCCCCAAAGCTAAAATGCTAAAAACTAAACCCCCAAAAAACCTAAAAAAATAAAAAAAAAAATCTAATTTTTTTTTAATATTTTTTATGTTAAAATCGCTACTTTTAGTAGCAAAAAAAAAAAAATTTTTTAAATTTTTTTTTGCCTTCGAAAAGTAGCGATTTTTTTTTATAAAAAATATTAAAAAAAATTTTTGTGTGATTTTTAGCTATTTTTAGGCATTTTTTGCTGTGTTCACATTGGTTCTCGCGGTTCTCGCAATAAGAGGTGGTTCCTAACGGATCTTTGTCCTATATATATATATATATTACAAATTACAACTGAAATTTAAAATATACCAGGGAAAATTTATTTTAGTCTATCTTTTCTTACTAAGTTGTTTATTTAATGGGCAAAGTTTCTGGCTTATAGATGATATAAGTGTTGGTACTAGTTTGGTGATTCAACTATTAGTTAGCAATTACTGCTGTAGTGGCTAACATATAGAGATTTGCCCATTTTTCTTCTAATTCATCTTCTCATGGTGGGTTATTGCCTATTTCCTGAGTTTCCTTATTACTCATCACTCCTTTTGGTTGTGACTTCTTTATTTTCTCTTGACTTTTTTTTTAATAATACAATTTCTTTTCTTAGGGGTAAGTGGTTTTTCAAACTGTGCCTTACGAAGAAATATTTCTTCCTCAGTATCTGCTGAGTATCTTGAGGAATTTGATGGGAGTGAGGTTCCCTTATCTTTTGGGGTACTATCTAGATGACGATAGATGTCCGAAATTCTTTGCTTACCCATACTGTAACTAACAAGTAGTCAGTTAATAAAAACACATAATCACACGACGGTAATCAGGAAAATTAAGTATTTTTAAATACTTAATAGGCTTAAATCAGTGGCTCTGATACCACCTTTTTCTGTCACGGCCCCAGCCCCGGTTTTACCCGGTCCAGGAGCCGTGGGACAGAAACCCGTGGTATTTATTAATTGAGTTGACAACGAAAGATTTAACAGGATCTTTTAAAACTTGAAATACCCGATTATTTTATTTCATAATTCGGGATAATCCCCGAAATTTTACAATAGAGGAATTTCACAAGGAAATTCCATGATTTACAAAACATGTTTATTTATTTTATCTGAGCCACCTCTTCAAGCTTGTTAGTCCTCCGTAGCACGTTTTCCTTGATTCACAGCAGGTTGCTTGAAACATGTTTTAAAAATATTTTATCAGCGGGGAAATACTGGCGAGTCACTCAATTTTGATAAAATGACACGTAGTTATAAATTACATCATAAGAGCGATTACAATGACTTATATCTTATTTTTATCTGGCGCCGTGTCACCTCCTGGTGACGATGGTCATACCACTATTGGGTCCTTTCACCCAAGTAGTGATGATTATCACTGTTAGGATTTATTAGCCTAAACATGAGAAATTTAGTAATGTGCACAATACCCCACTAGCCAGTGATTCAAGATAACCATGACTTAATCCATGTAATTATAACTTTTGAAAATAAATGGAGTATTGTAAAATACTTTTGATAAAAGAGAATGACTCACATTGCAGATTTAAACGGGCAGAGTTTAGCCTACTGATTAGCCTTGTAACCTAATTTAAATAACAATGCACACGAACTAGGTCAGTAACTAATACAACATTTACGATAACTCACGAGATTAAAACCCTTACAACGAATGACAAAGTGCAATACTTAAACATCCATCAAATTCACGACGAATGACAAAGTATGGCCCTAATGTGGGCAGCACTTAAACATCCATCGGATAGTTTCAATCGATCGGACATTGAATCGTACCAGCGATCGAGTTAATACCCGGTATCATAGCAGCGCCTCACTACCTTAATTTTCGAAATTGAGCAGTAGTACTTCGTTTTTGAGAGTTGATTTCAACACCAGTGAACAGGCCATGGTCAGTTCTATTTATAGCTGAAAAATGGGTCTGTCGCGGCATGCGTGAACCATAAGCCGATCCTTACGCGGCCCGCGTGGGGGTCTAGTCTACGTGTAGGTTTGCTGGGTCACGAGTAGGTTTGCCAGGTGGACGACACGTGGCTTGAACAGTTATCCGGAATAATGTTAAGTTGACGCGGCCCGGGTAAGGGTCCGCTTATCCTTTACGCGGCCCGCCTGAAGACCAAAAATCTGTTTTTCTTGGTTTTTGATATGGATTAGGGTTTCAGGGGTCCGGGTTTTCACTTACGGGTCGTTTTGGGATATTTTTGAAAGTCCTTACACATACACGCATACGCGCTAGGGGTGTTCAAAAGTATCCGTATCCGAAAATCCGATCCGAAATATCCGATATCCGAATCCGAAATATCCGAAAAACCGGATATCCGAAATTCGGATATCCGAATTTTTCGGATTCGGATAGTGATTTTCAAAATTTTCGGATATTTTGGATATCCGAAATATCCGAAAATGTAATTTTCATTTTTTTTTCGGATATCTGAATATCCGAAAATATCCGAAGTATCCGAAAATATCCGAAATATCCGAAAAATATCCGAAATATCCGAAAAATACCCGAAAACTTATATTCGAATATCGGAAACAATCCAAAATATCTGTTTCAAAATATGAAAAAAATAATAAAAAAAATAAAAATTAAATAAAAATTTGGATTTTCGGATATCCGATTCACTATCCGAATCCGTATCCGAAATTTCGGATATCCGAATTTCGGATATCCAAAATTTCGGATACGGATTCGGATTGTGAAATCTGGTATCCGAAAATTTCGGATATCCGAAAATCGGATATCCAAATTTTCGGATATCCGGTTTTGAACACCCCTAATACGCGCATACACGCATACACACATACACACATACATACACACATACATATAGGGGCATGATCCGGAGAAAACGCCTAAAAGTGTAAAAACGGTGAGAACGATTTTCAGCCACAAGATCTTTCTGATTGTGGCTGGGATTGATGCTGTGGTTTTTTTTGTAAATATCTATAAATTTCTAACGTGCGTGGGCTTCATTAAGGTAAAAGGTAAATTGTCTATATACACATCCTTACAAACACACCAAAACATATAAACTTCCCACAAAAACCTCCCCAACTTCTACGAAAAACGCGAAAACCCTAGATTAACGTGAAGACTTATATTATGGCATCTAAACATCAATGACGATCCAAAAGTGGAAAATAAAGTGAGTTAGTTGGGTTGTAGATTGTACCTGTTATTTGATGTTATTGGCGTTTTAATTTCAACAATATTTGTGCAGGTTTAGAGGAAATGAAACTAGAGAGTCACCTCATGGTAAACGCCAAAAAAGCAATGGACAAGTGAAGAAGGCAACATTAAGACAAGGTTATAATCGTTACATTTATGTCATTTAAAACGCCAACATATGGTTACTACTAAGCTTGAACATGTCAACTGTCTTGTGTGTTAGTAGACGCCAAATAAATGATAACTTTGAAAAATATTTGACCTAAAAATGCCAACTACTTCTATGATGTATTGTACTAGTTTTTAACGCCATATAGGATGTGCTATGATGTATTGTTATAAAACTATGAAAACGCCATAAAAAATCAATGTAAAGATGTTTGTGAAAACGCCAATGAATTTTTATCTTCTTTTTAGGCGAAGATCGTTTGAAAGTCAAGATAAAGATATACACCAAGAAAAGAAAGGCTTTGAGCCAGATGTTAAGGTTTAGGAGGAACCTTATTATCAGTTCAATAGGCTAGAGTTTTATTAAGGGTGAAACATACAAACTTGACTAGTTGGTTTGTCAATTTTAATGGAAATCAAATACAAACAGTACAAAACATGGGATTTAGTGCTGCCCTGAAAATGAAGATAAACTGCACACCAACAATGCTTGGGTACTAGCTCGTGCAAAATTACAATGTAGAAACAAATAATTTAAATGTCAGTAACCATATGATACATAACAGTGCGGAGTTGATACACTCTTTAACGGGTATACCAAATGGAAACGTCGCCGTGATGGCCAAGAGATCATCAAAGAACCACAAAGTAGTGGTTGAATGGAGGTGATAGTTTGTAGGGATAACGTGGATTAAAAGACAAGGTATGAAGGCATACTTTGATGACATTTTACCTACGATGTGTGATTACAAGAGAAACTTCCGTCTAAATTTTCTTGTTGAATTCTTCACCATCATTAGGCATGCAAGTGATAACGTTGTTGTAAAACTAACAATTTTTGCACAACGTTGAACCAAACATTGAAATCAATGAAGTGGTGTGATTATCTAATTGAGTGTTTACAACAAGCAAAAAGTGCATGGACGCCAATAAAACATTTCATAGGGCCCTTGATCGTACTTGCGGTATGAAATTTTTTATACAATATTGTTTGCTAAAAACAAACTTGAAAATTAATATCTTTTATTACAACTTGCTTTGGTAAATGATGCTTGCGATAGAAAAAAGGTTAGAAAGAAAAGAAGGTTACCTAATTGAGTGGGTCACTGTGAGAATTCTGGAAATGTTCGAGAATGTATTGATGAAAAGTATATATGGGGCTGGCAAAAAATGCCATGATGTGATGGCTACAAAGAAAACCACTGTTAGGAAGACTAGGAAGCCACATTTTGCGGCAGTTGTACAAAAAATGCAAAAACCAAGAAAACTTAATTTGAAGCAGTGGTTAATAAAGATGACAATGATGTGGAGAATGAAGATGATAATGGTGATAATGAAGATGAAGATAATGCTGATAATGATAATGAAGATGAAGTTGATGGTGAGGATGCTGATGAGGTTGATGATGATGCTGCTGATTTTGATCATGATGTTTTCCATAGTCGTATAGAACACAACCCTGAAGTCCAAACGCCAGGGTTATTGGTGATAAGCCGTGTCACACCCCAACCGATGGCGGAATCATCGGGGCGCGACACTAGGCGAATCAGATTGCTCAAGAGAATCCATAACAACTAATTTGGCGACAATATTTAACAAGTTCATTATCCCATACTAATAAACAAATATTTCACATAAAGTCATACAGATTTCATGTCCCTCGAACAATACAAATCCGACAACCTAGATTTTAGGTGAGTTTCTAAAGTAGCCTATCTTGATTGAGATAACCTGCGTTTAACCTGCAACATATCTTAAAATAATGTCAATACAAAAATGTGTTGGCGAGTATACTGGTTTAATATAGCATAAAGTAGATAAAAGCGCTGCAAATTTCCACATAAACATGATCCACAACATATACGCTACAAGACAAAACTACCAGCTAAGTCCCGAGATGACTGCGATATGCGTTTGCGAGTGTAAGTTTGTCTTAACTAGACCCCATCGGGCGTGAGTCGAACTATAGTACTATTCTAGTTAAGTTGGAACGTCATGAGTAAAAGTCCTAGCACATATGTGTCAAGCATCACGTGTAAATATGTACGTCAACTATTCGCATGTGATAATAGTTTAGATTGTGTGCTGCGTTTTGATAAGTGTGTTTTCGATATAAACGTATGTTACACCCCAAAAGTGTGTTTAAAGCGTAAAAAAGGGGTCAAGTATACTCACAGTGCGTGTCTAACAAATAAACACGATCTGGTTGGATGGTTGAGAGCGCCGGATCAGCCTGTGTGTCGAATGGGGTAAAAATAGGTTAAGTGTTGTAACAGTGCATCCAGACGGATGGTCATCCTGTTGGATGGTCATCCTGTCAGATGGCCATTCGATCGGATGGCTATTCGAGTGAGTTACAGACTGTAGTTTGAAGTTTTTGTAAAATTTTCCAAGTAAACATTTTCGAGTTAATAGAAACAGCGTGACGACGTGTCAGACAACAGTATTCCACACCGAGTCTAGCCCAGTCGATCGGATGGGAACCACCCCATGCGATCAGACCTGCTGAGCTTGATGGGACTTCATGTTCAACTCGTTTGTCGATCACCTCTACGGTGGAAATCCGTTTTCGAGCCGACCCTAGACTATAGAGTGAGTCTTAGGTCAGGTCGAGTCCAGATTCCATCGGTTTTGAGTAGAAGAGTGTAAACGAGTCGAAAGAAAGTTTGAATTAGTTGAAATGTTTAAGCTTTTCTTAAGAATCGTGTTAAAATGTGTAGAAATCCTTTAGATCTGAGCTAAACTTGATTAGATGATGTCACTAAGTGAAAATCATCTTTAAGAAACCCAAATCAGGTGATTTCATGATGAAAATCAATGGTTATGATGGAGAAGACGATGGAGATATGTGTAGTGAAGATGGAAGTACAAGATTTAGGGAGAATTACTTAAGAAATAGCCTTGAATCGAGTGAAATAATGCTTGAGAACGAGCTGGGAGTGAGTTGGTCGGATAGGGCTGTCACATCAGTGAACAGTGACATGTGGGAGGTATTTATAGTGTGAGAGAGAAGTAAGGCGGTGCTAGGGAGGTGTCGGATGGCCAGTCGATCGGATGGCCATCCGGTCGGGTGGTCATCCTGACGGATGAGCTCCACCCTGACGGATAGGCCCCATCCTGACGGATGAGTTAGTTTCCCAACTCTCCATTCGTTTGATGCGTTTTGTTGCGTTAATTACTGTAAGTACATTAAGCGTTTTAGCGATATAAGTAGTATCGTGTTACGTTGTGTTTCAGTGTGATAGTCGAATTGCGCGTGCCCGTGAGTGCTCGTTTCAGCAAGTTTTAAATACCCAGATGTTTTAATATAATGTACTTTAATAGGTCATAGCATAAGTAACTGCGTGAGTTTGCGTTGCGTTGAGCGATAGCGAATAGCGCAATAGTGTATGTGTTAGCGTTATAAGCGTATGCGTTGTGATATAGCGTGTGCAAAAATATGTGAAATAGCGTTGTAAGCATTATAGTTTACATTATGATTCGAATCTCGGGTGTAGGCGTAACGAGAGTAACAAGAGCGATAAGCGGGTTGTTACAAGGCAGATGATTAGCATGAAGAAGCTTATATTTAAAGGGTTGTTGCAGATGATTTAGAGAGCCAAAAAAGGATGTTTAAGCTATCAACATCAGGAAATCATGCTCTATACACAGTCCTAACACAACATGATCAAGAAGAAGATGGTGAAAAACATGACAACATTGGTGTGGAAAAAACAACATGTATAAAGCTAAAGAGGTATGTTATACAATTAAAAATTTCACACACACAAACAAGTAAAAACAAATGCCATGCTTAATAATCGTTTTCTCATTTGACAGGAAATGGCTGACAAGTTAGATTGTGCCTACAAAGAATTAGAGGAATCTTACAACAAGATCAAGGATTTATTAAATCAATCAAAGGTTCAATATCTAATAGCCTGCTAGTACATATAAAATATTCACAACATATGGATTTGTTAAAAATGATTTCAAAGGATATGAACGATAATGCCAAAGAAGGGACAAACAAAAGGGAAGAAAAGGATAATGATGTGGTTGAGTCTGGCAACAATGAAAACTCCATGGTTCTTGACCCAATTGCAGGAGAAGTTGAAAATGAAGGTGAAGGTGATGAAAACGCCATGACTACAAATGAGGCTGCATGTGATGGTAAAAGAAAGGGTGAGGGTGACATTGACCAAAGCGCCATGTCTATTGAAGGTGGAAATGCATGTGAGGCTGCACTTGAGGTTGAGGCTGGTCATGGAGGTGAGGGTGGAAATGAGACTGCAGGTGGTGTTGAAGGTGCAAATGAAGAGGAATATATATGGTTAGATGAAATTTCCACAGATGAAGATTTTGATGAAAATGATATAAAAAGTTAGGATTGTGATTACAAGAGGTTGGAGTATGAAATTGTAAGGTATAGTGGTGAAAGAACAGCGTTCTAGAATGTGACTGAGATTTTGGGACTGCAAAGACAAGATCTAGAATAGATGGTTGAATTAAAAAGAGATATTGATTGCCAAAGATGGTGGTATAAATAGTTAAAGCTTTGAAGAAGCACCTTGAACCTGCTGCCCACATACCCAGTGTCCCTGTATTTGATAAAATGCCAATGGATTACCAAAACAAGAGTGAAGACCTTGTTATTCTCCAAACAGACACATAATACATTGAAACTTTCATCTCTGAACTTGAAAACACTACTGTTGTAGCCTTTGATAAAACGCCAAAAGATATACAACAATCTGTGATCGAGACACAGTTTAGTGATGCTTTCATATGTCAATTGGAAAAAAACTAAAAGGGAGATTGTGACCGAGAATGTTGACTAGCAGGGTGCCATGTTTGATAAAACGACATTTGAGCAACATAGTGAAAACCTAGAATATGCTCAAAGTGCATAAGATTGGATGACTCTCATGCAAAGACTTGAAGAAGAAGTAACACCCAAAAAACCAAATAGTGAAAACGCCAAGGCTATTGGGACACAAAAATCAGATATACCTTCTTTTGAGCTACTGACACCAACTCAAACATCATCAAGAAAAACCCCAGAGAACACATAAGGTTAGGAAAATGATGGGGGAGAGAGCACACCAGACATAGGAAAGATGATTCAAAAGAATACAATTCTGAAAGCAGCAGAAGGATGTGGACATAAAAAAGGTGATGTTGATGAAGATGATGACGTGGAGGAGATTGTTATTAAAGATGGGACAAGAAAGTCACAACTATCAAGAGCATGCTTGACCCCTTATCTCAGAAGGCCGGTGGTTATAAATACAACAAGGGAGACACAAGAGAGCAATATTTCAACCTACATATTTACTAGATATAGTAATCTATGGTATATACATTTCATTAATCATAAAAAAAGCCATAGATTGCAAGCAAGCATAAAAAATGCTATAAAAAACCTGCAGGGTCATTAACTGTTAAAAATGCCATTTTTAGCCTAAGATAGCATGCAAGTTAAATAATGATAATAAAACGCCATAGTCTGATAACAAAACACCATTAATGTAACATTCTTAGAAATGTAATACTAAAACTTAAACACCATATGTATTTTTCAGGGATATAGTGTTAAGGATTACAGGTCAATAAGATCTCCCAAGGATTATATTTGAGAGCATGAGGCCCGGATTATATGCACACAATAGTTGTGTCCAATCTTGGGGGCACATACTAAACTATGAAGAAAGATTTAAGGCCATTGAATCACCTTCAAGATTATCCTGCACTCAAATAATGATTGTAAGTGATTATCTGAATAACTTAATGCCGTAAAATTACCCCAATGTTTTATTTTAATAAAATGTTGACATAAAAAATTACAGAATAGGCCCATATAACAACTCTCCTAACACCCTTAACATGCCCTAAACTGCCTATAATATACCCCGTATACGAAAAATAACCCTAATATACTTTTATATTATTAAAAATCAAATAAAAACAAAACTATAGGGTTCTCGCGGGGCGCGACCCCCTTAGGAGAAGGAGTCGCGGGCTGCGACAAGGTGACACCAGGCGAGCCCACATTGCGCCATGTGTCCCTTGCGTGTTAAACCTACATTGTTGATTCACCTAAGCTAGAACCTACCGTAAGTCTCTCGCGGGCCGTGAAAGATTAGCCTAGGCGAGTCGTGGGCCGCGAGCTGCCATCTCCAGGCCTATATAAGGAGGCTTTGACCTCAATCATTCTCGTTCAATTTCTTTTCTTTCTCAAAGCCCCTATAATAGCTAAAAGCTGCTCGATATTATACCCCTAAAAAGCAAAACTCTGCCTCTTTGTAAGTATTATAACCCCTGGTTACGTATTGGTTACTCTACCCGATTGATCTAGGGCTCCGTAACGCATGTCAAGGCTCTGCCTGTCTCAGTTCGTTGGAGTTCTGTCTCGGTGGTATGGCTAATGTAAATTGGGTTATCTTACTAACACGTGTGCATTGTTTAATTTTAATAGATTATAACCAAGAAGTCATCAGGAAGCTTTAGTATTTTCTAAGTCAGCAAAGTGAGTCATTCTCTTTTTCTACCACACTGTTTTACCAAAACCTCAAAATGTTTTAAATTATGATAACAGTGATTGAGTCTATGTATTCTACAATTACTGTCGGTATGTTGGGGTTTTGTATACATTACTTGTTACTATTGCGAATGGTAGCATGACCACAAGTCAGGATTGACAGTACCGTAGGTGGTAATTGGGTAGATATAAACATTGTAATCGCTCTCAATACTGTAAAATTATAAAAGCTTGTTTTGATTAAACTGGGATGCACTCGCCAGTATTTCTTCCTGATAAAACCTTTTTAAAACGCGTTTTAGGTAACTTAATGTGAAGCTAATAGAAGCCAGCTGGATAGCACTGAAGGCTTGGAAAAGTGGCTATAAAAGTTACCTAAATAAAAATAATCTTTATTTAATAAATCAGGGTTTATCCCTATGAACATATTGTAATGGAAAATTGGGTTTTTTTCCCATGTATTTATTATTTATAAAAGTTTGGTGTTTAAACTCTAAATAAACATTTCCTAACTACGGTCCTGATGTTTAATTTCCACTGCCAAATTAATAAACACCGATACCACCGGCTTTGTGTAGCTCGCGACCGCCCGCCCCTCGGGGTAAGGGGTCGGGGGTTGCGACAGCCCACATATGAACGATAAGAAGACGACCGAAACAATGAATTCAATCGAAACATGGAAACTGTTTTGAAAAAAAGTTGCTTTCAAAGATGATCTGAAAGATAGAAAGATAAACAATTATGATCTAGTCTTCATCCCAATAATATGGGCAAAACATCTCTATGTTATCTGCTTGAATCTAAAATCATATAATGTTGGATGTCTTGGACAACAGTGCTGCAGAAGATGATTTCAGCATTGAAGACAAATATTTTGGCGTGGTTGGAAGAATGGTAACTCCCTTGAAAACTTCTGATTATATTACTCCTTTTATTTAAAGTGCCATACTGAGTTTGTAAAAATTGTCAAACTGGGCAGCGAAATGCTTTTGCAAACTACTTGATATCTGAAAATCACCCAAGTGGTCGGAGGATAAAAAAGGCAAAAATTGTAAGGCATAAGATGGGTTGGAGAACAACGTCAAATGCTGTAGAATGTGAGATATTTATAATGAGGCATATGGAAACATATATGGGGAAGATGTCTGGTTGGGTATGCAGTTTAGCAAAAGAAAACGCCCCAAATAACATACAAACCAAACATCTAAATGACCTTACAAAAAGATGAAGAAAAGAACTTTTTTTGTTTAAAAAACCTATTCTGACATTTTTTTCGATTATAACCAATGGAATCGTCCATTACGATACATAAGAAAGATCCATGGGGCCCTCCCCCCTCCCATGGCTTGCTTTGTTGCTGCTCTTTTACTACCTATGTTAGCTGACAAGTCCGCTCTATACACAACAAAAATCCTACTACATGAGCTAAATGAGAGAAGAAAAGCATTGGTGAAATCATTAGACGAAATCTTGAACTTAAGTTCCAAAATAATAACCGAAATGTACTAACTAGGATTGGCAAGGATTGAAGAAAGGATGGCCGCTGAAATAGATTAGGTGTTTAAAACGCCATACTTATATGTTATTTTGAATTACCCTTGCATGCTAATGTTATGACCCTATGCATGTTATATCTCCTGTATATTTCACAAACTATTGTTTCGTTTACCCTGTGCATGTTATATAATAGATCACCTGTATATTTTCTCCATGTTTTGAAACGCCATTAAATATAACACAATATAAGTTATATATGTTACAAAAAACACCAAAAAATATAAAAAATCAGAAATAAGAACATTTTCATGCTATATTATAAAACGCCAAAAAAGCTAGATTCATCATATCTGCCTGCCCACATAACCATTTTTCAATGTCAAAATACTAGACTTTCGCTATAGTTTACATTTTACTCTTTTGGCACAAAAAATATAATCAACCCATTACTGAAAAAAAGAACATTTTCATGCTATAAAAAATGCCAAAGAAGCTAGATACATCATATCTGCCATGCCCACCTCACCCCTTTACAGTGTCAAAAACTAAAGCTGGCGATGAATCGTCACATCATACAATACTTTCACTATAATCGAAATAAATTTTATTCTTTTTGCGCCAAAAAAAATCAATCCATTTTGTTGTCTTTGGTGCCAAGAGAAAACCATAATATAAGTAGAACAAGTTATAATTACGGAAATACTCCAATAAAGCCATAAAACGCCAAACAAAAATAACGAACAAAAAATGGCACAAGTTATCTCATGGAGGTTCGATCGATCAGATAAATGATTCGTTCTAAAGTTCTCAGACAGAAGAATGGTAAGGGTTAAGACCATCGACGCCATACTTCACATGGATGAGGCAGTCTAAGGGATATTCTTGCCATGGGCGCCAAATTGTTTTGGTCAAAAATTACCTAAGCAATTTAGTGATCAAATTAGTTAAGTGAGGTAGTGTGCTAAGAATGTGTGTTAGAAAATATGCTGAGTTGGTTGTTTGCAAGAACAGTTTCAGGATACGGCTCAGGATATTGAGCTGTATCTGTGATCAAACAACGAGCAAAAAGTAAAGGGGTGACGCGAGATATATGAGGAAAGCCCTTGATCAATCTAGATCGCCGGCACAAAACCTCGGGAGCTGATAATCGCAACTGCCTTGTTCTTCTTATTACTTCAAACGTTAGGATACAATGCAGGATATTGATCAGATCGCTAAGTGTTACAATGCTTTTTTAGAAAGTGTGAGTTGTGAGAGAGCAGAAGTGTATGAGAGCAGTGAGTGTTGTTTTGTCCTATTCGATCTGGTTTATCCATCTATTTATAGCTATGAAATGAAAACAAAGTCTCCTATAAATTGGGGATGCCTTCGAATATTCTTTAGTTAACGTTGGAGACCAAGTAAAGCAGCTTCAACGTCTCTCTTCGAACAGCTTGGACCGAGTCTTCCGGGGAAAAGGTCTTCATGAACGTTGCAATCTTGGACTCGTACTCCTGCACATAATCCGTTAGTGATCCTCAGGATACCATTTCAGGATGTTACCAATATCCTGAATCAGCATCCCGGGCATGAACATATGTCATATAATCAAGATATAACTTAAGATATTATCCAGGATATGGGCTCAGAATTTCACCCATAACAATTGTCCCCAAAAATGTTACCGTTAAGGATCCTGAGTCCTAACGATTACATTTTTCACGGTAATCGAGGCAATTAAGAGATAGACCTTGATATGACCACTTGTAACTGCTCAGTCTATATTTACTCATTACTTCCCTATATCTTCTCATTCTTATCTCCATTTAATCTCCATCAAGAAGGAAAAAGGTAAAATCCTCTCTCTCTTCTCATCTCTTTTCTCTTCTTTTCTGCACACTATTCCGGCGAAGATATGGCGAGACAGACAAGATCGAGTTCCGGTGACTCTGCTCCCACATTCATCCACCAGAATATTCTCCAAGATCCAGAGAAGGAAATATGCTCCTTCGATAGTGCCCATTTGTCGGCCCTCAAAACCTCCGGCATCTTCCAGAAAGGGACGGTGTTCCGGCCATTTGATCGGGAAATCCGGTCGGATATGGTTTCTGAGGAGTGGTTGTGCTTTAATGTTTTTCCCTTTACCTTAGGGTTGCAATTTCCTTTTCTAGAATTCATCACCGAGTTCTTTAACACCACAAAAATCTGTTTCAGTCAAACAATGCCAATGCTATGGTGAGTCTGCTTGTTCTTGATCAAATCAAGAACAACCATATTCCTGATCTTTCCATTCATGACCTCCCCCTAGCATATCGGCTTAGATGCCATGGTTCCTGCCGATTCTTGTTCTATTCTACCTCCGGCGACCCACTGATACTTCGTGCCACCAGGAATGAGGAGGAATGGAAGTCCAAATTTTTCTTTGTAAAAAGAGACTCAATCCCTGGTGGAACGGATTATCCGGTGCAGTGGTTGAGAAAGGGTAGGATTTAGGGTTTTAGGATGATCCCGTCTTGTATCCTGTTTCATATCTTGTACTAACTTTTTTATTTTCTTGTACACAGCCGATTTCAGGAAGCTTGCACCTCCCTTAGCCAACTCACAGAATAGAATCTACGCCATCAGACTCCTCCCAGAGGCTGAAAGAAGTTTCAATCCACTTCCTCCATCTCTAAGTCCACTCTCCAGTTCAAACATGCCTGGTAAGGATCCTACACAATATCCTGCATACATGTTTTTATTCAATATGTTTAGGAAAGAGTTTTACTCCCTGTATGTAAATTCCAGCAAAGTTCCGATCCTCCTAGACCTTGATGAACTCGACAGCTATCCTACTCCAGTGAATGTCAAGAAGGAGACTCCTGCCACCACCAGCTCCAAGCCAGTTCCGGCTCCTAAGCCCACCCAAAGGACCAGGGCTTCTACTTCCAAGAAGTGGAAGGGTTTCGAGGTCAGCACCCCAGGCTCTGAAGGGTTCTCCTACGAGGAACTCAGCTTCACCGACTCCTTGGAACCGATGACATCCTTCCTTAACAAGGTAATATTCTGGTACTATATCCTGCATGCATATCCTGACAGAATATCCTGACAGGATATCCTGGTTAGCTAGTTTTAATTCATACCTGAATTTTGATTTGTAGGGCCTCCAGCATCTGGTTCACCTCTACACCGATGCCTGCAGCACGGCCAAGTTTCAAGAGGCCAGGATCAAGCAGCTCGAGACCACTGTTGCTGACCAAGGTGCCATTGCTGAAGTCAAGACCCGGCATTACGAGGACAAGCTGAAGAAGGTCACTCAGGATGCTGAGATAAAGCTGGCGGCCATCCAAGTGGAGCATGAACAGGCCATGGTCTCCTTCCAGGAATGGATCAAAAACTCAACTGTTGTCTCCCTACTATAGGCTCGTATCAAGATGGCTTATGAGGCCAAGGAGACAGGCCTGGAGTGTCCATCCTGGCCGGTAGATTCCTGGGTGGCAAAGCTGAAGGAGCATGGAGGCAAAGCTGTGCCGTATCCTGCTGAGGCTGGTGAGTCCTCTAAGTCAGCGGAGGTGGTGGACAAGGCTGGAGAGAAGAAGGATGCTGGGACGAATGCTGGTGAAGATGCCGCTGTGTGAGGGCATTCAAGTGGGCGATGATGGATGTTGATGCCTAGGCCGGAGCCCACTTTTTTTAAATTTGAATGTTGGTGTGTAAACCTAAAACAATTTACTTTTCCTGCATTTCACTTTTCCTGCACTTGAACAATTTATATTTTCTGCATGCATTTTGAACAATATAACAGTCGGAGGTGGATGGGTCTTGGTTTGAGATGAAACCTTCAACAGTTATGTAAATATAACTATGAACTTATTGTGCTTTTGGTGGATGGATCTCAGTTTGAGATGAAACCAAAAGCACAAAGTTTTGCCATGTTAATAATATAACTCTCTTTTGACCCTATCTTTGTTGTTATACTTTTTATGCATAAATTTTATTTATGAAAATAGTTTTGTTTGAACATTCTTGGGAACATATTCTGAGAGTATCCTGAGAGATATCCTGGTCAGGATATTGCCACATAACTTATAAAACTTAAGTTATCCACATAAAAAGGAGAGATCATACCAAAGACTCTTAGAGAGTCAATTCCAATCTCCCATCTTAGGAATGTCCCCAGTGCATATTTAGATTCTAGAGCCCATCCTTCGAATTGTATAGCGTATGTCCCCTGTATTCATCATATTTGAAGACTTAGGAATGCAAACATAGTCATACTTTAACTTTTTTGTGGATAAACACTGAATATTCTGGGGATTAACCCTCAATATCCTGGGGATAAACCCTTAATATCCTGGGGATAAACCCTGATTTTCATGCGCTACAGGCGGGAGTGTATAAACTCCAAGACTTAGAAAGGTGAAAACCTTTAAACCTTAGAGAGTATGAAAATACCCTTTTGTGAGAGAGGGTGATCAATCCTCATATACCTTTAGGATCCAGGATATAGCCAATAGTAACGAAATTGTCAGCCACTTTTACATGAACTGGTCCCGCTACCTTGAACTATCCCTGGATAACTTGCGCTCCAGGCGGGGTGTTTAAACCCGATTCATAAGAAAGGTGAATACCTTTAAACCTGTGAAGGGACCAGGATCCCTTAAACGTGAGAGAGGGGGCCAATCCTCTAATCTCTTGAAATATCCTGAGCGTGTATCCTGGAGCTATATCCTGAGGCATATTCTGCAAAATAACCTTAAACTAAGGTGGGTGTTAGCTTGGCTAACACCCCTCCGATGCTTAAGTCAGTATTGAGTTTGAAATAATAAACAAATTCAAATATATTTAAAAGAGATAGAATCCATACCATCCTGAGAAAGAAATTAAATTCTAATCTCACTTGAAATAGAGCTTGAAGTGTATAGCATTCCGGGATCTTGGCAGCATATCCCCCTCCATATTCTTGAGTCTGTATGCTCCTTTGCTAGATTTTGATTCAACCTCATATGGTCCTTCCCACTTTGGAGCTAACTTTCCATCGGCAGGATTAGTAGTATTCTGAAAAGCCTTTCTTAATACTCAATCCCCAACTTGAAATCTTCTAGTCCTTATATTCTTGTTATATGCTCTGGATATCCTCTGTTGATATGCTGCCATCCTCAACTTTGCTGCATCTCTTGTCTCGTCCACAGTATCCAATTCTTGGCACAATGCTTCAGGATTCTGCTCAGGATCCCGGAGGTTAGATCTTGCTGTCGGTATTACCATTTCTGTTGGGATTACTGCTTCTGCTCCAAATACTAAGGAGAATGGAGTCTGGCCAGTTGCACTCTTTATTGTTGTTCTATCAGCCCACAAAACCAAGGGTAGTTCTTCTGCCCATCTTCCTTTTTTAGCTCCTAGTCTCTTTTTCAGGTTGTTGACAATTATCTTGTTCGAGGATTCTGCTTGTCCATTTGCTTGAGGATGTACTGGAGTAGTTGTGATCATTTTGATTCCCCAACTCTTGCAAAAGTCAGTAGTCCTCTTACTTATAAACTGAGATCCAATGTCACAAATGATTTCAGTTGGTACTCCAAACTTGGTCAGGATATTCCTTTTTATGAAGGATACTACTTCTTGGTCTCTAACTTGAACAAATGCTTCAGCTTCAACCCATTTAGAAAAATAGTCAGTCATTGCCAGCATAAAGACTTTTCCTCCTGGAGCTTTTGGAAACTTCCCTACTATGTCCATTCCCCACTTCATGAATGGCCAAGGGGAAGCTATAGGATACAACGGTTCAACTGGTTGATGTAATATCTTACTATGCCTTTGGCATGCATTACATCTTTGAGCATATTCTGTAGCATCTTTCTTCATTGTCGGCCAATAGTATCATGTTCGTAATACTTTTGAGAATAACGACCAGTGTGGTTACCACAATCCCCTTCGTGTATATCCTGAAGCACTTCTTTAGCTTCGGGATTTTCCAAGCATCTCAGGTATGGTCCTGCAAGAGATTTCTTGTACAAAACATTATTTATAATGGTGAATTGTGATACCTTCATTTTAAATGCCTTAGGATTTTCATCCTTAGGGATGTGTCATTCCTTGAGATATTTCATGATAGGAGCCGTCCAGGATTTAGTATCCTCATCAGGATCATGACCAGGATCCTGAATGCTTGTTACCTCCTTATCCTGAGTCTTGAAGAGATCCACAGCAGGATATAGGATGTGAAGTATTGGTATTTGGGTTCCCTCAGGTATCCTGACTGATGATCCTAGGTTTGCCAAGGCATCCGCTTCAGCATTATCTTCTCTTGGTACCTGTTCAAGTGCAAAAACATCGAAATATCCTGCTAATTTTTTGAGAATATCAAGATTGTTATGGGTCGTTTTCTGAGCATATATATCCTGACTAATATTCTGCTTTTGATTGTTTACTTGTGACCAGGATACCGTATCAGGATATTGGTAACATCCTGGTGCGATATCCTGGTGTTAACTAAATAATCCACATGAAGGTAAGAAGCTGTAGGTCACTAACGGTCAGATGGACTTCTTCTCCTTGAGACTCGGGCAAACCAGTTATTTGAGAGACGTTGAACCCGAAAGACCAGGTCTACAACGTTCAAGTGGGAATATCCGTCGGATCCCGGTTTAATAGGGTAGTTTGTTGCATTTCTTTTACTATAAATAGATGGATCGGATCAGTTAAGGCACACACTTTTTCATTCGCACACTTTACTCTCAAACTACTGGCAACTACTACACACAAACACTTGTACTCGAATCACATTCTAACACTTAGTTGATCCGCATCACATCCTGCACTGTATCCTGATATTTGAAGTAATAGAAGAACAAGGCAACTACGATTGTCAGCTCCCGAGGTTTTGTGCCGGCGATCTAGATTGATCAAGAGCTTTCCTCGTACATCTCGCGTCGCCCCTTTACGTTTTTCGCTCATCGTTTGATCATAGATACAGCTCTATATCCTGAGCCGTATCCTGAAACTGTTTTTACAATTAATTCGATTAACATATTTTCGACACTCATTTCTAGCACACTACCTCACTTAACGAATTTGATCACTTAATTGCTTTGGTAATTTTTGACCAAAACAATTTGGCGCCCACCGTGGGGCAAGTGGTGCTATTTTTACTAAAAACTTTAGTAAAATCATTACTCGGTTTTCTATTATCAAAACTTTTTGCTACATTGTTTTCAATGGCCTCGAGATCAAACAAGAGCTCTTCCACCATGTCTGCTACAACCTCTGCAACAATTGGTTCGGTGCTTCCACCTCCTCCTCCAAGAATGCAAGCTTCTTCACACGGAACTGAGAGTCATGTGGCTCGGGATGTTATCCCCGCTCCCAGTACCCAGGGATCTGGTCCTATTTTGGCTTCTAATGATGAAATTCTGAATTTGTTTGGTAGTGTACAGGAGTAGATGAGGCAGCAGCAGGAAACTAATCGGATGCTGATGAGAGAGATACAACTCTTGAAATCCGGCCCAAGTAGACCTGCTGAAGAAACTGTCACTCCTTTGCAGCCTAGGGCTTTGAACTTCAGTTCTGCAGTTTACACTGAGGATAACCGGGGGAATATCGTGCCAAGCCATTCTCAGAATCATACTCCTGAGATACCCTCCTCGGTCAGGATGTCAACTGTGAGGAGCTCAGGATATGCTTCAGGATATGGCCAGAATCCTCAGACCGGTAACATGTCAAATAATAATATTCTTGCTACTAACAATAATGGGTCTTTGCAGGATGCAGGTATGACGTCAACATTTACTAGGGAGCTTCAGAAATTGAAGGACATGATATCCAGTGTACCTGGAGTGGTCCAGCCAATTCCGGAAGTGTCCCAAGACAGCCACAGGATATCCCGCTTTGCATATCCTATCTGTGATGCTGAAATCCCAAAGAGATTTCAAACCCCCAACATGAAACTCTATGATGGGTCTACGGATCCTGAAGAGCATGTTGCCCAGCATAGAGAAAGAATGGAGATTAATCCTATCCCTCCGGAGCTCAAGGAAGCATGCTTGTGCAAGGGTTTCGGTTCTACCTTGACAGGATCAGCCTTAAAATGGCTGTTAAATGTTCCTCCTCACTCAATTACTTCATTTGCTCATTTGGTTAATTTATTTAATAGTCAGTTTTCTTGCAGCCGGAGTTTTGAGAAACTAACCAGTGATCTTTACAGGATAACTCAAGGACCTCAGGAATCCTTGAGGGATTATATGAACAAGTTTAGTCGGGAATCCTTGGATATCCCACATCTTGATGTTGCAACAGCTGTGCAGGCTTTTAAGATGGGATTACAAAAAGATTCTCAGTTCTATCAGGATCTTGTAATGAATCCCTGCAGGAATGTCGACGAAGCTCGTAACAGGGCCTTGAGATATATTCGCTTGGAAGATGAAAAAAAGATGCAAGAGAGGATGAATTCTACCTCAACCTACGAATCAACCAACAGGAAATCAGAATCCTCGTATAAACCGTATCGCTCCAAGCCATATGGCAGAAATGACAACAAGAAAGTGAATGCTGTTGAAGACGAGGATCCTGAAGAATATCCTGAATTATCCGAATATTGCTTTTCTGTTAATATACCTAAGTTAATGTATGCTCTGCAGGGTTTAGGAGACAAAGCTAGGTGGCCTCGAAAGAATCAACAAAAAGCTGAATGGAAGGATAAATCCAAATGGTGTGCCTTCCATGAAGATTTCGGACATGTGACTGAGGATTGCATTGCTCTAAGGAAAGAAATAAGCTACCTATTGAGCAAGGGATATCTGAAGGATTTGCTGGGAAGAAAGAAAAATAAAGGGCAGGATCCTGAGAAGGATCCTGAACGAGCAGCATCACCCCCAGCAGATGCCAAAATAATTAACTTTATTTCAGGAGGATCCGACATTTGTGGGACTTCGTATTCTGCGGCCAAGAGACATGCAAAGGAGGCTAAGACTGAAAGGGGAGACAGACCAGCCAGAATGACTACCCTCACAACTGACAAAGTGATCACTTTCGACAGTGATGACAGGGATACTGTCCAGGATCCTCACCATGACGCCCTCGTAATAACATTATATGTTGCTAACCATTTTGTACGCAGGATATTAGTGGACAATGGCAGATCTGTCAACATAATTCAGCTGGAAACATTGAAGAGGATGAATGTATCTCCGATGGACATTACTTCGAAATCCACCATGCTCGTTGGCTTCAGTGGGGAAGCTAGGAATACCGTAGGGGAGATAAAGTTACCAGTATATGTTGAAGGGGTCAACTCGATACAACGTTTCTGTGTGATGGACTCCCTATCCTGCTATAACATCATACTAGGCAGGCCATGGATCCATGATATGAAGGCTGTGCCATCGACTTATCATCAGTGCATCAAGATCCCTACCCCTTGGGGGGTTGTCAAGGTTGATAGTGATCAGCAGGAGGCGAAGGAATGCTACTCATCCTCAATGAAATCCTCAACCAAGCCTAATGCAGCATAGCAATTAAAGATGCGGGCCCAGGATATCATGTAAGCTTCGGAGCAGGATGTAAAGAAAGTTATCCTGGATCAGGATAATCCGGATATCTCGGTGCTCGTAGGAACCAATATCCCTCATGATATTGAAAATCAATTGACTAATTTTTTGAAATGCAGGATGTCAACATTCGCATGGAAGCACGAGGATATGACAGGTATTTCCAAGGATATTATAACACATAAGCTCGGTATTGACAGGTCATTCAAGCCGGTCCAACAAAAGAGAAGGAAATTTACTCCGGAGCGAAATGTGATCATCCAAGAGGAAGTTGAAAGACTACTAAGGAGCAAGATGATTAGAGAAGTGAAGTTTCCTAAATGGCTTGCGAATGTAGTCGTGGTACAAAAGAAAAATGGGAAATGGAGAGTTTGTGTAGACTACACAGACTTAAACAAAGTCTGTCCGAAAGACCCGTTTCCTCTACCTCATATTGATTCAATGGTAGATGCTACCGCTGGCCACGAGATGTTAACCTTCATGGATGCCTCTTCAGGATTTCAGCAAATCTAAATGGAACCCTCTGATCAGGAGGATAATGCTTTCATGACACCCACATGTATTTATTGTTATACTGCTATGCCCTTTGGTTTGACAAATGCAGGTGCAACATACCAGAGGTTGGTAAACATGATGTTTAAAGACAAGCTGGGGGACACCATGGAGGTATATATTGACGATATGGTGGTGAAATCTAAAAAGGCTGAGGATCACCTCCAGGATATTAAGGGAGCGTTTGATATCCTGGATCAATATAACATGAAACTGAATCCTTCTAAGTGCCATTTCGGAGTGGGGGCAGGAAAGTTTCTGGGATATATGGTGACCAAAAGAGGGATAGAGGCAAGCCCGGAGCAAATTAAAGCTATCCTAGATATAAAATCACCTTCGAATATGAAAGATGTTCAACGATTAACAGGCCGAGTAGCAGCGTTGAACAGATTTATTTCAAAATCCTCGAAAAAGTGCAAGGAATTTTACGATATCCTAAAAAAGAATAAGAAGTTCGAATGGGGAGCAAAGCATGAAGCAGCCTTGCAGGATTTGAAGCAGTATCTTTCAACCGCACGCTTATTGATGAAGCCTAAGGATGGCGAACCATTATCCCTGTATCTTGCAGTGTCAGGGAATGCAGTAAGTGCTGTCCTTATAAAGGATCATGAAGGTCAGCAGTATCCTGTCTATTACGTTAATAAAAGTTTATTAGATGCTGAAACTAGATATTCTCATCTAGAAAATTTGATATTAGCCCTAGTTATGGCATCAACAAAACTTAGACATTATTTTGAGACGCATAGGATTCACATTAAAACCAACTATCCTGTTAAGAACGTGCTTAGGAAACCCGAGATGTCAGGCAGGATGGCTAAGTGGTCAGTGAAATTAAGTGCTTATGACTTAGTGTATGAACCTAGAAATGCCATAAAATCTCAGGCTTTAGCTGACTTTGTGGCTGATTTCAGTAGTGACGTTCAAAATGAAGTAGACCTAGAAGTATAGCAGCTAGGAGAAAACTTAGAATGCTGGACATTGTATACTGATGGTGCATCTAATGTAAGAGGTGTCGGTCTAGGTATACTTCAAAAATCGCCACAGGGGGACATATTACCCCAGGCTATTAGGTGTGAATTTCCTGGTATTAATAATGAGGCAGAATATGAAGCTTTGATTGCAGGATTAGAGTTGGCTAAAAATATGAGTATCAAGAGTTTGCAAGTATATGTTGATTCTTTGTTAATAACTAATCACTTTAATGGAACCTATGCAGTTAAAGGAGAGAAGTTAATCGAGTATCTCGAAATTCTCAAAAAATTAGCAGGATATTTCGATATTTTTACACTTGAATAGGTACCAAGAGAGGATAATGCTGAAGCTGATGCCTTGGCAAATCTGGGATCATCGGTCAGGATACCGGAAGGAACCCGAATACCAATATTACATATCCTATATCCTGCGACGAATCCTCAGGATAAGGAAGTAATAAGTATTCAGGATCCTAATGACGAGTATCCCGAGGAGGATCCTAGGTCCTGGACGGCTCCAATCATGAGATATCTCAAGGAAGGACACATCCCAAAGAATGAGAATCCTAAGGCCTTCAGAATGAAAGTATCACGATTCACTATTATAAATAATGTTTTGTATAAGAAATCTCTTGCAGGACCATATCTGAGGTGCTTGGAGGATCCCAAAACCAAAGACGTGCTTCAGGATATACACGAAGGGGATTGTGGTAACCATACTAGGGGCATGTAATTATTCTCAAAAGTATTAAGGAGAGGATATTATTGGCCGACGATGAGAAAAGATGCTGCAGAATATGCTCGAAGATGTGACGCATGTCAAAGACATATTAATATATTACATCAGCCTGCTGAACCACTGTATCCTATTGTTTCCCCTTGGCCGTTTATGAAATGGGGGATGGATATAGTGGGAAAGCTTCCAAAGGCTCCAGGAGGAAAGCTTTTCATGTTGGCAATGACGGATTATTTCTCCAAGTGGGTTGAAGCTGAAGCATTTGTCCAAGTTAGAGACCAAGAAGTAGTATCCTTCATAAAAAGGAATATCCTGACTAGGTTTGGAGTACCGACTGAGATAATTTGTGACAATGGATCTCAATTTATAAGTAAAAGGACTACTGACTTTTGCAAAAGTTGGGGAATTAAAATGATCACGTCTACTCCGGTACATCCTCAAGCAAATGGACAAGCAGAATCCTCGAACAAGATAATTGTCAACAACTTAAAAAAGAGACTAGGGGCTAAGAAAGGAAGATGGGCAGAAGATTTACCCTTTGTTTTATGGGCTGATAGGACAACGGTGAAGAGTGCAACTGGCCAAACCCCGTTTTCCTTAGTGTTTGGAGCAGAAGCGGTGATCCCGACAGAAATGGTGATACCTACAGCGAGATCCAACCTCAGGGATCCTGAACAGAATCCTGAAATCCTATGCCAGGAACTGGATACTATTGATGAGACAAGAGACGCTGCAAAGCTAAGGATGGCAGCATATCAACAGAGGATATCCAAAGCATATAACAAGAATATAAGGACTAGAAGATTTTAGGTTGGATATTGGGTATTGAGAAAGGCTTTTCAGAATACTACTAATCCTGCTGATGGAAAGTTGGCTCCAAAATGGGAAGGACCCTATGAGGTTGAATCAGAATCAGGGAAAGGAGCATACCGACTCAAGAATATGGAGGGGGATATGCTACCGAGATCCTGGAATGCTATACATCTAAAACTCTATTTTAAGTGAGTATGGAATTTAAATTTTAACTCAGGATGGTATGGATTCTGTCTCCTTTATTAAATATTGATATTATTTACTATTTTGAACCCATTACTGACTTAAGCATCGGAGGGGTGTTAGCCAGGCTAACACCCACCTTAGCTTACAATTGTTTGGCAGTATATGCTTCAGGATGTAGCACCAGGATACACATTCAGGATACTTCGGAAGATTAGAGGATTGGCCCCCTCTCTCACGTCTAAGGGGTCCTGATCCCTTCACAGTTTTAAAGGTATTCACCTTTCTTCCGAATTGGGTTTAGACACCCCGCCTGGAGCGCAAGTTATTCGGGAATAGTTCAAGGTGGCGGGACCAGTTCATGTAAAAGTGGCTGACAATTTCGTTACTATTGGCTATATCCTGAATCCTAAAGGTATATGAGGATTGATCACCCTCTCTCACGAAAGGGTATTTTCATACTCTCTAAGGTTTAAAGGTTTTCACCTTTCTAAGTCATGGAGTTTATACACTCTCGCCTATAGCGCATGAAAATTTGGGATTTTCCTCAAGATACTAAGAATTTATCTCCAATATATTTTGGGTTTTACCCCTGTAACACAGGAATCGTCTATACAGTTGGAACTAATGTTCAAAAAATTTTCTAAGTGTTTAAGGACATCATGCACAGGGGACATTCCTTCTAAAGCAATTGTGTGAAGCTCAAAAGATCAAAATTGGGCTAAGTGTCTCGGATTGGGGACATCTTAGTGGGAGAAGTTGCAAAAGGGGTTGGTGTTTTATGCTAGGGTTACACTCAATTCCTGGTATGATATTTCCTTTGTGAATCTTGCATGAATTATTTAACTCTGATTAAGGCTCAAAATATCCTGAAAACGACATATCTTTAGGATATGTCTTCAAAATGTGTTTTTGGGATACGTTTCGGGATATTTGATTGAAATATTTGGGAAGTGATACTTGATTGAAAATAAAAACTCTGATCAAACAAGTATTATCAAAACAGGTTTTAGAAAATGGACTATCTTTTATTCTTTAGAAGTTTTGTCTAAAGTTGATTGAATTCTATTTAATAAAATTTTTCATAATATATCACTGAGTATACTGATCAGGATATTTTGCAAAGCTAAAATCTGCACTAAGAAATGCATGACAAAAATTAGAGAGCAATAGCAAGTCAATTGAAAGTTGAAATTATAATACCAATTGATGACCGAAGGCTTCATCCTAAAACCTAGGATCCATCCACCTTCGGCTATCAAATTGTTTTAATGCAGAAACATAAACTGTTCATATGATACCAACTTGTAAGACCCTAATTCGTACATGACAAAAGTCGCAGCGGAAAATCGTACCATAAAAATTTCTTTCGTTACAAACATCTTGACGCACTTAAAACTCATTTTTAAGATAAATCCTTTCACAATAAACACGTTTATTATACTTATTTTCTAAAGGAAACCATAAACTAGCTTCACTTTAATACGTGCACAACACTTCCGTACAATCTATCTTGTAACTCGATCCTCGATCTCCAATTCTTGGATATCCTCATGACTGGTACTACCTGCGCTCACCACATAAAATTCACACATTAGTACGCATTATAAACATACAAAGTTTGTTCACGTTTACTTCTCGTTTCATTAACTCTTTACATTCCAGCTTTTCCATCCTGTCATACCATCCGTGGTGAGACTTCTTTGCCTTTCCTGTATTTCACTTATAACTCCAGATACATGAATAAACAACGTAAACACTTAATCGTGCAGAAAGACTTACATACATACCTAAACTTCATACACATTATCCCCATACATACATATATACCCACATACATGCCAACCTACATGCAAACTTACATATAAATACATATCAATCATACCATATGCACCTACATATATACATACCTACATCGTTACGTACGGTCATGACATCCCACATATATACATACACACATGCCTACATACGTACATACACATACATACTTATTACATACCTTCACACAAACCTACATACGTGTATACATTCGTACATACTCACTTGCGTACAAATACATACTATCTACATACACGCCTACGTACATACACTTCGATTTATAGAACATACATACGTACATGTCTACATACTTACTTACATATTTATTTATAATCACCTATTTCAACATACCCAACTCATACATACCTACTCATATACGTCTTCATATATCCGCGTGTACTTCTTCACACACTTATAATCCTACACACGTTTGCGCATACATGCTTACATACGCTTTTACATACATGTTAGATACATACAAACATACATACATAACTAACAAGTGTGGGCATACACTTAAATTCATAAAAACGTAAGTTGAACTAATCGTACGTAACTTAAAACGCATTTAAACGAGTTCCCGAACCAAAACGGAGCAAACGGACAACTTTCGCCAAACAGCCCCACCGTCGCGCGACGCGACGTCCCGTCGCGCTACGCGACGCCCTCATTTTCACAGACGGTTGCTGCTGTTGATCTGCAGATTCCCAGCACGTCCGCGTTTCACGGAAACGGTCATAACTTCTTCGTTAGTGGTCCGTTTTACCCGATTCTTTTTCCTACGCGTCCGTAATTTAATTCTCCATCTTATAGAGTTAAGATCCAACATTTGGACTACCGAAATTTATAACTTTTAAGCCTTCGGCTTATTACCCTTTTCCATGATTTCTACCCGTTCGTGCATTTACCCACATAACTTGTTTGTTTAACCTTAACTTCACATGAATTGATAGTTTCAAGGTCATTTGTTATAAAAGATTCATTCTCGGATGCCCTACATCTCATTCCACCCGTTTTCGCTCAAAAGCTTATTTTGACCCGTTAAGGGTAATTGCGCATTTAAAACATTATGACTTACAAACCATACTTCTCACTTTCATACTTAACCAAAACATTACACTAATCGAGTAACTTGCTTCTAAACTACTTTTTAAGATCGTTTGCCCCAAAATACCCATCAAGGGCATTTTGGTCAACTTTAATCCCATACCTTACGACAAAAGACTACGATACATACTTGTCTTCAACCATCGTGTTTAATTAATTAAAACACCATAATACTTAATCGAACTAAGAAGTGATTACAGAAATCACTTACCTTATGCGTCCGTGCTCGTATCCGATTCCTCGCCCTTTCTTGACCCGTTGGCCTTGCATGCTTGAGTCCGTCTTGATACGATTCCTATACTCTCTTTTCATCAAAATCACGTTCTTATTAGCATATGCATTCGTACGTGATAACAATCATATCAATCGCATATTTCACACTTAACTCTCATCAATCATTTCTAACAACATAATTCATATAATCATATCCATATACGTTTAAACTCATGTAACTCATCATGTCATTACATTTAACACAGATTGCTATCACATGTACCATGCGACTTCTCATCAACCTACATTTACGACAACGAGTCAAATCATGTTTCTTATACTTAGTTGACTTTCAAAAGTCAACTATTAACCATATGTAACTATCGACTTATCAACATACACCCGTAACATCAAAATCGACTATGCGGACGACACTATATACATTTTATCATTCACTTGATGTATGTACTACCTTTTAAGCATAACGTACAACTTATTCATGCATAAATCTTCTAAACTCTTACATAACCCATCAAAACCTACTACTAACCATCATGGATCATTCCCGAATAAACATCAATCATATCATCATCATTTTTCTCCTAATTCATCTAACAAGAATTCATCATACCCACATAATACATCAATCTTTCAATAAGAATTGGACATAGGTGACGAGTCTAGTCATCTTCATCACCATAACTAATGGGTTTATCATCTAAACATCAAATTAGCACAAACCATTCATAATCCATGTTCTACATGATGATTATAACACATACTCATGCTCAATTCCACTTAAACTCATGGATTAGAACATAACCCACTTTACACATGATCACCAATCTTAGATTTAAGACATACCTTATGATTCCCTCGTAAAGGTGATCATTAATCCGTGTTCCTTCTTGAATTTGAGCCTCGATTCACCCTTCAATTTGGTGATTTAGTTGAGTTAGGGTTTGGAGCTCTTGGAGCTCCTGAACATTCGTGAACACACACGAAGTGTGTGTTTGTGTGTGTTGATCTTTCATTTTAATAACTCAACTTCCATCTTGTTCCACTTTAACCCCTCGGGTTTGCCTTTAAAACATAACCGACACTACCTTCTTCATTTAATACTTTTGACCATACCCTTGACTAGGTTAAATAGCCTAGTTATTAATTTCATGACGTGTCCTATAGGAACACACGACAAATATTAACGTTCAGATTTTGGGGCGTTACAAGTCTACCCACCTTAAATGAAGTTTCGTCCCCGAAACCTTTCTTATCTTTATTTAACACTAATTATTCCTTCTCTACGTCCACTCGACACAACCACGAGCTCATCACCATGACTATCATTCAATTTCAAGAACCCATCCCAGAATTCTTATTAATGTTTCTTTCATGTTTATTTCATTATTCATATCATTGACTTCTTCCTAACAATTCCATATCTTCCTTATCATACTTTCGCATATCATTTTCATTTCCTTGACCTGTCAATAACGGGTCTATATACATACTTCCTCAATCTGTAATCATACATACATTCGTATGATCCGTTCACAACGGATCTACTACAATCATCCTATCTCTTAAGATTACATTCTACACATATATTATTTAGCATTTAGTTCTTGTTTTGTTACCGCACAAAACTACTATTTCATGACCACATATACGCGCTTCACTTCAAAGTTAACATCATTCTATCTTTTCTATAACTACGTGTACCATACATACTCTTACGTTATCTTCCCTTCACCTTGTTCATTCTACATTACTATTCCTCTTATTTCATGCATTATTTCGTTTACATAAGCCCACATGTCATGCAAATTCATTATACGAGAGTTTAGCGAATTCTCGAAATTTTTCACTTCAAACATTTGAGATTCGTTCCTTAACGACATAATCTTCTTCTTAGGTCAACTGTTAGGAATCGAACATTCTGTACTATATCATACTCATTCCACCATACATTTTGTAGGGCGTTTTCAACTTACAAATTCATACTTATCTGACATAAATTAAAGCATTTTACTTACCTCGATTTCCTTCCATACTTCAGCGATCCGTAAATCAGACCTGTCCACATTCTTCACGTGTACTAGCCGTACTAGACTAGATTTCATTCACCCGTGCAATGTGCCTTCGCTCGTGCACAACCTCCCACCCAATCGATGGGTTTCATCACCTCTAGGTTCCTTCTTGTGCGTACTTATATCATCGTCCGGGTACTAGCCCGTCATTCATTTTGACTCCTAGTAGTCGATTACTAGCACTTTTAACACATAACATATTCAAAACTTCTTTCTTTCGTTTTGAAATTTAAAATTTAGGTTTGCGTGCCAATCATGATCTTTCTTTCATTCAGTTACTTTGCATTTACTCACATGATTCGTATGATACAACCACGGTCAAACTATTGACACATCGCGATGTGGGCTATTTTCATCATTGCTATATTTTAAACTCGTCCTGCGGACACAATCGTAGCATCCATACCTTTCATTATTTCTATGTTTTGAATCCGTCTAGCGGTTTCGATCATTCCCTTCATGCATTTCATACCTTGAATCCGTCTCGCGGATTCAAACATTCCATTCATGCCCTTCTTACCTTGAACCCGTCTCGCGGATCCAAACATTGCATTCACACCTTTCATTCTTTGAATCCGTCTCGCGGATTCAAACATTTCATTCATACCTTTCATTCCTTGAATCCGTCTCACGGATTCAACATATCATCCATGCCTTTCATCCTTGAATCCGTCTCACGGATTCAAACATTGCATTCATACTTTTCATCCTTGAATCTGTCTCACGGATTCAAACATATCGTTCATATCTTATTGATCCGTACTTAATTACGGATTCCACATTCTTCATTCTTATCAGGCATGTTTTTCATACTTTCATAGTACTCTCAATTTCCCAAGAGCCTTACTTCCCATTTCACCCACACGCCCGCCTGCTACCTAACTCTACCGGGCATACCTGTAACAATCATCATGATCTCACGAACGTCATACGTTTCTCGTGTACTGGCCAGGTACACAATCCACATAGTAGTTTCGTGCCTTCATGTAATTGTCACCTTATGTCCGTAGACTTAGGTTTTGGCGCGTGTATCACTTCCAATACTTCATTACTATACAATCATTGTCTTTCATTTTAAAATTCTCCTTCCCTTAATGAATTTTGCCATTACTTACACCCACTTATTTAATTTACGTACCTGGGCTCATTTGCCTACTTGTCTTATTACCTCTTTGCCTGCCTTAGTATTCATCCTAGACTGCATTCACGGATCATCCTCTTCCAACACTTATGCTTACCTTGAACATACAAAACCGTCAGTTTCTTCATACGTATACATAAGTACATACTTACATTAGCCTTTACCTTTAGATCTTGATCGAGTCTTACATTGTACGGATTTCTTATCTCAAGAGCACACAAGTTTGAGTTCAAGTACTTACCTTCTCGTACTTGATTCCCTCAAACCAGGGCTCTGATACCAACTTGTAAGACCCTAATTCGTACATGACAAAAGTCGCAGCGGAAAATCGTACCATAAAAATTTCTTTCGTTACAAACATCTTGACGCACTTAAAACTCATTTTTAAGATAAATCCTTTCACAATAAACACGTTTATTATAATTATTTTCTAAAGGAAACCATAAACTAGCTTCACTTTAATACGTGCACAACACTTCCGTACAATCTATCTTGTAACTCGATCCTCGATCTCCAATTCTTGGATATCCTCATGACTGGTACTACCTGCGCTCACCACATAAAATTCACACATTAGTACGCATTATAAACATACAAAGTTTGTTCACGTTTACTTCTCGTTTCATTAACTCTTTACATTCCAGCTTTTCCATCCTGTCATACCATCCGTGGTGAGACTTCTTTGCCTTTCCTGTATTTCACTTATAACTCCAGATACATGAATAAACAACGTAAACACTTAATCGTGCAGAAAGACTTACATACATACCTAAACTTCATACACATTATCCCCATACATACATATATACCCACATACATGCCAACCTACATGCAAACTTACATATAAATACATATCAATCATACCATATGCACCTACATATATACATACCTACATCGTTACGTACGGTCATGACATCCCACATATATACATACACACATGCCTACATACGTACATACACATACATACTTATTACATACCTTCACACAAACCTACATACGTGTATACATTCGTACATACTCACTTGCGTACAAATACATACTATCTACATACACGCCTACGTACATACACTTCGATTTATAGAACATACATACGTACATGTCTACATACTTACTTACATATTTATTTATAATCACCTATTTCAACATACCCAACTCATACATACCTACTCATATACGTCTTCATATATCCGCGTGTACTTCTTCACACACTTATAATCCTACACACGTTTGCGCATACATGCTTACATACGCTTTTACATACATGTTAGATACATACAAACATACATACATAACTAACAAGTGTGGGCATACACTTAAATTCATAAAAACGTAAGTTGAACTAATCGTACGTAACTTAAAACGCATTTAAACGAGTTCCCGAACCAAAACGGAGCAAACGGACAACTTTCGCCAAACAGCCCCACCGTCGCGCGACGCGACGTCCCGTCGCGCTACGCGACGCCCTCATTTTCACAGACGGTTGCTGCTGTTGATCTGCAGATTCCCAGCACGTCCGCGTTTCACGGAAACGGTCATAACTTCTTCGTTAGTGGTCCGTTTTACCCGATTCTTTTTCCTACGCGTCCGTAATTTAATTCTCCATCTTATAGAGTTAAGATCCAACATTTGGACTACCGAAATTTATAACTTTTAAGCCTTCGGCTTATTACCCTTTTCCATGATTTCTACCCGTTCGTGCATTTACCCACATAACTTGTTTGTTTAACCTTAACTTCACATGAATTGATAGTTTCAAGGTCATTTGTTATAAAAGATTCATTCTCGGATGCCCTACATCTCATTCCACCCGTTTTCGCTCAAAAGCTTATTTTGACCCGTTAAGGGTAATTGCGCATTTAAAACATTATGACTTACAAACCATACTTCTCACTTTCATACTTAACCAAAACATTACACTAATCGAGTAACTTGCTTCTAAACTACTTTTTAAGATCGTTTGCCCCAAAATACCCATCAAGGGCATTTTGGTCAACTTTAATCCCATACCTTACGACAAAAGACTACGACACATACTTGTCTTCAACCATCGTGTTTAATTAATTAAAACACCATAATACTTAATCGAACTAAGAAGTGATTACAGAAATCACTTACCTTATGCGTCCGTGCTCGTATCCGATTCCTCGCCCTTTCTTGACCCGTTGGCCTTGCATGCTTGAGTCCGTCTTGATACGATTCCTATACTCTCTTTTCATCAAAATCACGTTCTTATTAGCATATGCATTCGTACGTGATAACAATCATATCAATCGCATATTTCACACTTAACTCTCATCAATCATTTCTAACAACATAATTCATATAATCATATCCATATACGTTTAAACTCATGTAACTCATCATGTCATTACATTTAACACAGATTGCTATCACATGTACCATGCGACTTCTCATCAACCTACATTTACGACAACGAGTCAAATCATGTTTCTTATACTTAGTTGACTTTCAAAAGTCAACTATTAACCATATGTAACTATCGACTTATCAACATACACCCGTAACATCAAAATCGACTATGCGGACGACACTATATACATTTTATCATTCACTTGATGTATGTACTACCTTTTAAGCATAACGTACAACTTATTCATGCATAAATCTTCTAAACTCTTACATAACCCATCAAAACCTACTACTAACCATCATGGATCATTCCCGAATAAACATCAATCATATCATCATCATTTTTCTCCTAATTCATCTAACAAGAATTCATCATACCCACATAATACATCAATCTTTCAATAAGAATTGGACATAGGTGACGAGTCTAGTCATCTTCATCACCATAACTAATGGGTTTATCATCTAAACATCAAATTAGCACAAACCATTCATAATCCATGTTCTACATGATGATTATAACACATACTCATGCTCAATTCCACTTAAACTCATGGATTAGAACATAACCCACTTTACACATGATCACCAATCTTAGATTTAAGACATACCTTATGATTCCCTCGTAAAGGTGATCATTAATCCGTGTTCCTTCTTGAATTTGAGCCTCGATTCACCCTTCAATTTGGTGATTTAGTTGAGTTAGGGTTTGGAGCTCTTGGAGCTCCTGAACATTCGTGAACACACACGAAGTGTGTGTTTGTGTGTGTTGATCTTTCATTTTAATAACTCAACTTCCATCTTGTTCCACTTTAACCCCTCGGGTTTGCCTTTAAAACATAACCGACACTACCTTCTTCATTTAATACTTTTGACCATACCCTTGACTAGGTTAAATAGCCTAGTTATTAATTTCATGACGTGTCCTATAGGAACACACGACAAATATTAACGTTCAGATTTTGGGGCGTTACATTGTTAGATGTCACTTTCATGGTGACGTCAGCTGAGATACCTCAGTGGTTTGGTTTGCCTATTAATATAACAGTACTATGTACTGTTACATTTAATTTTGACTGAGCGAGTTCTTCTCCTCATGTCTAATCCTTTCATCTTGTGCAACCAACCTTGGAGTATCAGGCTGAGGGGGAGCTTAGTTTTGTAAGCTTGCATTGTAATCTTTTGCTTTGATTGTAATCTTTCGACTCTATGAAAAGCAAATGTTTATCAAACTATATTCTCCTTTGATTGTGTTTACAAAGTTTGTTTTCATTTCCGCTGCACTTAAACTCTATTCATTTATGTTGATTTGTTCAAATTACACAAACAAACACAATCATGTCAGCCTTCGGTCATAACAATTGGTATCAGAGCTTGGACAGTCAAATTCGATCTAACAATCAATTTGACATAACAGTTCAGCTCAAAATTCATTGATACTAAAGTATGAACCTCAGATTAACAAAAACCTATGTTCATAAAAACATTGGTGTTTTTGCTAACGAAAAAGAGGGAAATTAAAACTTTAGTCATTAGATCTTATGTGTTAAAAACAGGTTGAGATCCTCAAAAGGAACAAATCAACTCTGTTAAAATACATTAAGAAAAAACAGGGGTCAAGATAGTCCGTATCATATGTAATGTGAGATTGGTCAAAAATTTGTGCAAATATGGCTAAACCTCTCAAAGCATTACTGCAAAATGATTCTGGATTAAGTATTCCTCAATAAAGACCTCACACTAAGTACTTCATTACTTATGAATGGGAAGGGTAAAAAGGGAAGAAGAAAATTCACAAAAACTCAGAAGTGTGTTTATCTCAAAACTTTTGAAGTCAAAAGAAAAGAGTATAAATATAAAACACTTAAGAGTCCAAAACTGAGTTAAGAATGATTATCAAGCAACTGTTCAGGGAAGTTCAAGTGAAAATAGTATCACATGTGAATGAACTTACAAGAGGACTAGACCAGCGTTCAGAATCATCACATGGCAACAAAATCTATAACAGGGTTTTCAAAAACTTATGTGTACTTGTGTCCTCATGTTTGCAATCAACTGACAAGAAAGTGGTACCAAACAGTGGTCAAAACGCATTTAAAATTTCATACCACTGTTGTTAAACCACTGACCATTTTCATAAACTTGAGAATGATATGATTATGTGTTTTATTGGAAAAAAAATATATATTAGATCCTTTTGACGTTGTTTTCAGAAAATCCTTTAATTATTTTTTTCTGGAAAAGGATTTTCCTAAATAAAGCAGGATACATTATTCTTTATTTTTCTTTAAAAATAATATATTTTGTACTTTTACTGGTTTTTGATAGTAAAAGTTTCATTCTCCTGATATAGAACCTTTATTTTTGGTAATATTATCCGCGAAAATAGATCAAAAGGAAATGGTGTATGTGTCAAGGTCATGTCAACTCAAGTTTGGTTTTAACTCTTATCAAAGATTGATTGCTAAACAGATCTTAAAATACTTGGGTATTCATGTCCTAATTCAAAAAATTATGACAAAAAATGAGTAACCACAGTAAAAAGTTTTCATCATCTGGGGTACCAAACCACTGTCAGGAAGTTGTAAAAGCTTCAAAATGTGTAATTGACATGTGGCAAAACCTTGAATGAAAATTCCTTTAAAAGTTGCTGACATAATGAGCTTTCAAATCATTGCCATTACTTTAACCCTAACCACTGTTATGTACAAACATCTGTTTCCTAAATACTGTCCACTGCTGAAAGTCAGCCATTGATCCTTCATTTTGCTTGGCAAGCACTGATGCTCAAAATTAGTGTCTTATCCACTGATATGCTATCCACTGATAGTAAAAATCATCCATTGTTATCACATTATTACTGTTGTAACCACTGATGCTTGTTTCATCAGTGGCTCTCAAAACAACTGTCCTCCACTCTTCATCCATATCATCAGAGGTTAGCACGTGGTCAGTTTTTAGCCATCAGATCTTAATAACCGCTGCCACATCAGCGATCACTTTTTCCCTTAATAAAACCCTGATCAAAACCCCCAAACAGGGTTTTACACTGTCGAATTGAATTCCAAAATTCTCTTCTCAAAGCAGTTTCTAATTCTCCATCCCAAATCATTCTTCGTTCTTCTTCGCAAAAATGACGAAATCAAAATCAAAAGCATCCTCATCTTCATCTCCCAAAGAAACCACACAAATGGCCGCTGAACCTATTGAAATCCTATACAAATCCCCGCACAACTACTTGGGCCTACTCACAAAACCCACCAACAATCACACATTCGATTCCATCATCGACATTATGTCTGCGTCAAAGTACAAAACTTTGCTTACAGCAGATGCTCCAATTTATCAACAAACCCAGAGAGAGTTTTGGAAAAAGGCTACGCTTGAAAAACAAGACGATAAAGTCACAGCCATCAACTCCTCGATACAGGGTAAAGCGATTCAAATTACTCCACAATCAATCTCAGAAGTCTTTAAACTCGATGATCAGAAAGGTAAAACTTCTTTTGATAAAACCGAGTTGAAAACTGATTTCTTAAAAAGGGGATATGCAGAACAACCAAAAAAGGATACCTTACAAAAAGGTTTCTTTCCTTCTGAAACTAGGTTTTTATTCCACACACTTTTGATGTGTGTCTCAAATAAAACAACTGCTTTTAATGAAATATCTTCAAAGATACAATGCCTGGGTTATGCTATTTTAAACAATGAAAATTTTAACTATTCCCAGGAGATCTTTGATGATTTGGTGAAAAATGTGGATAGCAAAGCATTTCTACTTTTTCCAAGGTTTTTAAGCTACTACTTTAAACAAAAATTTGGAAAAGAAAAAGAAAATTTGCTCAAACAAGGTGTTTATTTTCAAATAAAAGGTTTAATAACTAAAACATTCTCCAGAATGATGGCACCTATAAAAACAAAAGCAGAGGTGCCTGAGCAGAATTTAGTAGCTACCACTGCTCCTCAGGCATCTACTGTTGAGCTCACTGCTCCAGGTGATCATAGCAACACAACCACTGCTTTGAAACCCACACCTGTCATCACCAAAAAGACCAAAAAGAAATCATGCAAAAAGCCCACCAAACCCAAAACAAAGGCAACTCTGGAAGATGAGATCCCAGAGCAACTGCCAGTGATAACACAAATGTCACCAAAAACCACTGCTGCTACTTCCTCACAGCAGTTGGTAGAAAGATCTCCACCCTTACCTCAAACTCCTCTTGCATCCTCACAAAAGGATCAGGTTGTAAGCACAGGGACCCCACATTATGAAACTCTGGATTCAATTGGATCCATCTTCCTCAGTCCTGATCCCAAGGACATGTCTCTTTCAACACCCATACCTTCACCAATCACATTACCACAATCCATAATACCTTTGTTGCATGCAGTTGCTATAGCTCAGACACAAACCAGTTCCTCTCTATCACATATCACTGAGAGTATACTCCCATAAGTGACTGGGTCTGATGCTTATTCCTCTGCTATCCCAGCAACTTTTGAGGAGGTTACACTGCAGGAGTTACAAGTAACTCCTGTCAGTAGTTCAAGTGGAGCAGCAACTACAAATGTTGGATCAACTGATCTACATTTGGACAGTTGTTTCATCAGTCAGACTCCCTTGAAGGCAATTTCTTCTATAGCACCACTGATAACCACTAGTGAAGTTATTTTGACCACTAGTACCATCAAAGGTTTATCAAGTGCTGAAGAAAGAAGACCCCAGAACCAAGAACAAGGGGCATCAATGGGTGATTTTTGGGACTCAGTTCCTAAGTCATACATTGGTACAACCAATACTGGTAAGAAATCAGATGATCCCAGTAACATGGGTGATGATTTAAAATATCAGGAATTGACGGGCAGAGTTGAAAAACTTGAAAGTTCAGTTGCTGACATAAAGGATATGGTGCAACAGCTGTTAAAAGCTCAAAAGGCACAATCCACTGCTGCTCCAGCTCAAGCATCTGCACAACCTGCACCTGCTGCAAATGAGTTGTGGAACTTATTCCAACCCCTGTTCCAACAACAGAGAGAAATGGCAGATCATCAGCATGCTATACATGTTTAGAAGATGAGAAACATGATGGAGTCCAGGTTCAAAGACACCCAGGCAGACTTCAAGGCTATAAAGGCCCACATCCTGAACACCACTGGCAAAGCTCCTCCCACTATACTCTTCATTGATAACCTCCCTCCAGATAATGCCAAAAAGGGGGAGAAAATCAGGCAGTGGAGGAAGAAGGGAATAGAAGATGGGCTCTATATTGAACTTGAAAAAGAAAACATGACCAAAAATATTCCTTTGCCAGATGGTAGCAAGAAAGTTGATGAGACCACCAATGCACTTGCAGAAGCAATAGCAAGTGTTAAAAAGGATAGAGAGGCTAAGAATAAAGCTAGGTTGGATCAATCAGCACAGGGTACTTCTGGGTCAAAGGATAATGAAAATCCTGAAGATGAAAAGAAGAAGCCTACTAGAAAAGTGAGGCAACCCAAATCCATTCCATCCAGACCTACAAAGCTTGCCTCTAAACCACCTCCAAAAGGCTCCAAATCTTAAACTTCCACCAAAACAGTAGCTGTAACACCTGCTGTATCAACTACTGTCAGCCAAACATCTATCATCTCCTCCACACACACCACTATAACACACACTACACATATCACAACCACTGCTCTACCACCACCAAACACATCATCAGACTCTCCTACAATAAAAAGGAGAAGGATGTACATACCTTATGATTCACCACCACCATCACCACCATCAAAAACTACTTCACCACCTTCAACCCCTGCTCAAAAGCAGAAGACATCTACTGACAAATCAGTAGTTGTAATGACAACAGAGGTTGAGACACCAGTTGTTTCAACAGCTGTTAGTCAACTTTCCACCACTGCTCTCACCATTCCTACATCACGACCAAAACTCCCTCCACCCATAAAGCTTTACAAAAGAAAAAGAGAAACAACTCAGCCAACTGAGGACAAATATGATCCTGTTGCTGCTAAATATCCACTGGAACTAGAAGCTGTGAAAAATGAGATGAAACAATTTTACATCGAGGATGATTCTTCAAAAAGAAGATTTCCTTCTCTCATAGGCTTCATAGTCCCAGAAAACATAGATGAATATCTTGAGATGAAAGCAAGCAAGCAAAGATTAGAGCTAAGCTTGAATGCAAAAATCAAGGTGATGAAGCCATTTCTGAAAAATTGGAATTTTTGCTCACAAAAGTCAAGCTGATGGAAGATTATGCACAAGATCTGAGCAAAGAAAAGGCAGATCAACGAAAAGAGATGAGAAAAGAATATATTGCATATATCATGAAAGAAAAATTCTATCCAGCTGAAGAAAAACAATTTGAAGAATGGCCAATGGTTGCTTTAAAGCATGAGGCAAACAGGATTGAAATGATTAAAAATGATCCAAGAAAGAAGAAAACAGCTCCAAATTGGAACAAATACAAAAAGTTCATTGCTGATCTTACATCTGAGTACAAAAAGAAAAAACAGGAACTGGTAGATGCTAAGGTGGATACTGCTGAAGCCATAGCAAAATGGACAAAGCAGTATACCGACGAGGCTTATGAAAGGCTTAAGAAAAGAAGGATAACAGTCTCAGACACTTCTGACAAGCCAGACTACAATAAGCTAGAACAACAGCTAAATGCTCTTAAATCACTGGTCACATCAGCAGATAAGCCTATCCTTGTGAAAAATCAAGAAAAAGGAAAACAGTTGACTAGTGAAGAAGAAAAAGAAAAGGAAGCTGAGTACTTCACTGAAGCCATCAAGAAAATGGGTCTAAAAGAAGATAGCTCAGTGAGTCTTCAAAACCTTGTCAAAAAGGTATTAACCAAACCTGCAGCAGATATCTCAGACAATGAGCTAGAACAACAAAAGAGACAAGAGCAAATTGACAAAGAAGTTGCAGAAGACATAGCTGCAGCAAATGAAGTCATAAAAGAGGCCTTCAAAAGAATGTCTGAAGCTCAGGATACTGCTTTACAATTTTTCTCAAGGCTAAAATCTCCAAACTCATCAGAAAATAAATCTCTCCCAAGAAACCCATTGGGTTCAAAAGTACTAAAGTGGATGTCTGATCAAAAGACCCACGTATTGACCTTGGTCAGATCCAATGGCGAAGTGAAGTACATATCAAGGAAAGAAGCACTAGGTCTTGGTGTTGAAGATTTGCAGGATCTCCTTGAACTTTCACTGTGCAAGGATGAGGATGACTCAAGTTCCAAGGACTTTGAAGTAGAATTTAAAAGGCAAGTTAGGGAGCTACTGATGAGAAATAAAAATCCAGAATAATGAAAGGTTTTGGCATTATCTGTTCCAGGGGGAGATTGTTGGGATTGAACACTACCAGAGGAACAGATAATAAAAGCCAAAACCGGATCACGACAGTGGATTCAAAATAAGCAGTTGTTTACATTAAGCTTTCCCCTTGACAGTGGTTATCTAACAGCTGATAGACTTTAAGTACTGCTCAAAAGAACAACTGATGAACCAAACACTGATGAAACTCTAAAGACTGCTGAAGACAAACACTGACGCTCTATCTACTGCTGTCTCTTAAGTACTGCTGAAGACACAAGCATTGCCCATTCAAGGACTGATCACCTTTGAAGAAAGCACTGTTGCTCAACATCAGTGCTTAGGCTACATCAGTGGAAAGTGAAACAGTAGTTTACCCATGTTTTGTATTTTATTGATAATCAGTTGTTAGACTTCAGTAGTTTGTATAGAACAGTGATTACAGGTTGTTAGTTTGTTAGATGTCACTTTCATTGTCACACCCCGACCACGTAGAACATACAAAACGTGGCAGAAACATCGGGGAGTGTTGTAACAGAATTAATCGTTTCAAATCCATGGCAATTGAAGTTTCGTTTTATTGATTATAAGTGTTACAATGTCTTAACAAACAAGAATTACAACATAATTAACTAGTCTTGCATCTTTTATTGTCACTAAAGCCCAAGTCTGTCTATGTGTATCTTGATCATCTTATGCAACAGCTCCTGAAAAACACATGTGAAAATAGGTACGTCAGCATAAAAATGCCAGTGAGATACATAGGTTTTGTGAAAATAGGTTTCATGACTTATGTTTGAGAAAATGTTTAGTCATGAACCTTGTAATTTGCTTTGTTTGGTAAATCATTTGAAAAACGATAAGATCAAATGATATGTATAAATAAGAGAATAATGTATGGTTAAATGAATAACCATTGTAAAATGAGTTTGTATAAGATAAGTTGTTTGTAAAACAATGTATTGTAAAAAGTATGTTATTTGTATAAAATGTTATATGTATCAAACTGAAATGATTCAAATAACGCTACAATATGTAATACTATACAAACACTTATATATAGGAAGTACCAGCGGCGTATCCACCATGCTTGTATCATATTACACACGCATCGTTACTTAATCACTTAATCAAACCAAACCACCAAAGTAATGTTTAACAATTGTATAAATGTATATGTATGGTCAAATACGGTTCACACGGTTCACAGATACAAACGGTTCACAGATACAAACGGTTCACAGGTACAAACGGTTCACAGATACAAACGGTTCACATATACAAACGGTTCACAGTTACAACGGTTCAAAATGCAGTATAATGTGTTCACATGCTGGATGAGCATATGCAACAGAAATGTAATGTAAAACAATGTACTAAGCATGCACACAATGGACATACATAGCATAAGTGTAATGTAAAACAATGTACTAAGTATGAACTAAATGGACATACATAGCATAAAATATAATGTAAAACGATATACTAAGTACGCACACAATGGGCATACATAGCATGAAATGTAATGAAATCATGTACTATAATGTACTAACGAACGTAGGAAGTATATGATGTGAAAACAGGAAAGCATGAAAGTAACAAGTAGGCACATGTGTTTCACCCCAAACAGTTTGGAAAACAGTAAAAGAGGGGTCTATGTACTCACTTGAGATTGCTTAGTAGTCCTTGAGTAACAACCAAACAATGCTAGAGATCGCGGATATCAAACGGCACCTAATATAGGTAACTATGTTAATAACCGGACCTAAACGGCACCTAATATAGGTAACTATCAAACGGCACCTAATATAGGTAACTCGTGTCACATGGTTTAACAAAGGTTTGTTCTATGGCGACCTCTTCTTCAACAAAGTGGTCAATTTCTTCTCTTGTATCGGGTGGTTCAGCTTCATCTTCAATTAGGGGGTCATTATTGCCGAATGGATATTTCATTGAACGCTCAAGATCGACACTTTTTTAAATGCCCCTAGTTGAATGGGTAAATTGTTGTACTTCCGATTTTTCAAGGCTTCGTGGGTCTTTACAAAAGGTCGCCCCAACACTAGAGGAGCGTCATCAAGGATGACAAAGTCGGTTGGGATTATCATTTGATTTGTTTGGACCAAGACATCCTCAACTACCCCTATTGATTTTATTATTTTCCGATTAGATAGAAAAATGGGTATTTGAAGTGGAGAAAAATCACTGATACTTAATTTTTCGAAAACGTAGTTTGGCATTATATTAACACAAAGATCTTTATCAATTACAATATTACGAATAAAGGAATTTTGAAAAAAACATGGAACCGGTGTAATGTTAATTTCAAATGGATCTTCTTTTATTAGCATAGGTTGATCATTTGTTAACTTAATGCTTACCGTTTCGCCAATTTTAGTGTTAGTGTTTAGCTCTTTTAAAAACTTCGCATGAGTGGGTACTAAACAATGATTTTTGAACGAAGGTGACAAGAGATTAGTTTCTTTAAAATTAGACTCTTCTTGAATTTTAATGTTGTCGGACTCACCTGTTTCGTTGTTTAACTCATGTGTCGGCTTTTCACTTAGACCGTGGGGTATTGGGGGCTTGGGTTGGGGCATTTGTTGACACGTGGAATGGGAGCCCCCTCACCACCAAAACCCACGCCCATGGGGTATGGTGGGGCTTGGGTTGGGGGGGCATGAATTTGGTTTGGCCATTGAGAGCCTGCCATGTCACTTACTAGCCCGCCCCACGCTCGGCTTCAAACCCATGCCAATGGGGCCACGCCCAAACCCAAGCCCACCCGGGGTGGTGGCTTGGGCGTTTTCCCCCAACCCACGCCCAAACCCCCCGCCCCATACCCCACGGTCTTACTTGTTCTTCCATTTTTACATTTTCAACTATTTCTTCCTTATTACAAGTTAATTCTTCCCTTGCGCGGGACTCCTCTTCCCTTGCGCGGGATTCTTTTATGCATCGCTCGATAGTTTTAATGTGTTCTATTATCTTATCGGCTATGTGGGTGATAGAGTAAGGATCTGGATCCTCAAAGCTTGAATCCGGAAGTTCGATCCTTGATTCCTCGTAATACTCATATGAAGTAGATGGTTCACACCATTGTTACTCATTGTAAGTATATGATGGATAAGGGTCGGAACTTTGTTCTTCATAATACTCATATGAGGTGGGTTGTTCATGCCATGGTTCCTTATAGTAAGCATATGAAGATGAAGGCTCATATCTTGGTTCCTCAAAGTATGAGTATGAAGTCTCACACCTTGGTTCATCAAAATATGAGTATGAGGGAAAAGGTTCATACCTTGGGTCTTCATAGGGTATGTATGAAGTGGACGGCTCGTACCTGGGCTCCTCATAATAGTTGTATGAAGGAGATGATTCAAAGAGGTCACAATATTGTACCGAGTGAGGGTTACCACAAATGGTGCAATAGTCTTCCCTATAATCATCCTCCTCATAGTGGTACTTGTAATCCCCTGAGTATTGATCCATAAGAATCACTCAGCAGACCACAACAGAGTCTTGGGACCAGAAAACAAAAATAAAAACGGAAATAGAGGCTGCACACGGCCCCGTGTTCAGTGAGCATGGCTCGTGTTCAGGTTCTGTATCTGGGCGTTTTAATAAAAGTGACTGGTTTTGTGCAGCACGGGGGTGTGTTCAGTGAGCACGACCCCGTGTTCAGACTCCTTATCTGAGAGTTTTGTTGAAAAAGATGCAACACGGCCCCGTGTTCAGTGAACACGGCCCGTGTTCAGTCTACTGTAAATGCAAAATCTAACTAAAATCCAGAAAATGTGCGCGCGTTTTTTTAAAAAGGTTTTGAAAAACTGGTTAGGCCGTCGATTTTAAGTTTTCCTAAAATCCTTGTGTCCCCGGCAACGGCTCCAAAAACTTTATGTGCGTTAAGTGTGATATAGTTTTAGTTATATTTTAAGCCCTTTTTAACACTTTAGTCAAGTTTTAAATTTATAAAACACGATATTTTACTAACACTAAACACACATATGGGCAAGTGCACCCATCGTGGGCGTAGTATAGCGTTGGTAACTGAGGTCGTCCAAGGACACAAGAGCTTTTAGTACCGATTTTTCCTCAAGATCTAATGAAATCAAAATTTAGAAAAAAGGTTTTAAACATGAAAATAAAAACTAAAAATGATGAAAAATAAAATAAAATAAAAACAGATAGACAAGATGAATCACTTGGATCCGACTCCCCTTTAGTGTAACCTTTGATTATTTCCGCACTTTTGCACTTTTTAAGAGATTATCTTAGTTATAGTAGTAGGCCCCTCTTTTGAAGGTGACGTTACCCTCAACCCAGTAGTTTGAGTCAGCAAGGATACAATCCTAAAGGGTTGGATTATTGAAAGATAATTAATTAAGTTATTAATGCGTAATGTGGTAGGCCCCTCTTTTGAAGGTGACGTTACCCTCGGCTAAGTGGTTTGAGTCAGCAGGGATACAATCCCAAGTAGCCGGGTTAATGTATTAATAATAGTTTACATATGAGGGGATCAAGATATTCGCACCCCTGCCATCCAATACCAGTGGGTATTGAAGGAGGTCCTAGTAAGCTTGACCCAGGTCCTTGCAGGATCTATACACTGAACAAGACAAGAACCTTACCAAACCATTCCCTTAACCCCCCACCAGGTAGCCAACATATCTCTATATAGACCGTAGAGATATGAATGGTGTAAATCTTTTATTTTATATAGACAGTAAAATAATGCCAAGACACCACGGACAAATGATAAGTAAGTTTCACCTTCAACATAAGAAACTAGTTGTTAAAGTCATTAATACAAAACCAAGTAAAAAATACGAAAATATTAAAAATAAAAAGTATTACACAAAATGCTTGTCTTCACCAAGTGATGTAAGAGACTTAGGCAAACATGGCCTTTGATTGTCAAGAACTCTTACTATCAATCTTGGATCCCGAGACTACTACACACACTCTATGATGGATGGTGGATGATGGTGGTGGATGTGGGTTGTGATGGTGGTGGAGTGTGGGTGAAGTGTGAGAGAGGTGGTTTGCCAAGGGATGCCTTTGAAGTGAACCAAGCACCTCTATTTATAGCCTGCACAGAAGCCCGGACACGGCCCCGTGTCCATTGGGCACGGCCCCGTGTCCATCCACTTTCTCTTTCTTCATTAATTGCAGTTTGTCTGCATTAGTTGACCACACCCCCGTGTTCGCTGGGCACGCCCCCGTGTCCGATGGGCATGGCCCCGTGTGCAGAAGCGTATCTGTACTATCAAGATTTGCTTGGATTCTACGAATCTTAGCATTGACAATGGCTGTGTTGAGATGGGCACGCCCCCGTGTTGGGAAATAGAAGCTTCTACAACTTTGTCTTTTCTGCAGACACTTGGGCACGCCCCCGTGTCCGCTGGGCACGCGGCGTGTTCAGCCTTCTGATCTCTTGTTTTTGCTTGGGAAGATGCTGTCGAGGGGTCGAGCATGCTACGTTTATTCCTCTTCTTGTATTTATGTTAGATTTAGCTGTATTTTTGCTTCTTTTGTTCATTTGCGCTCATTTAATCCTGAAAATACAAAAGGAAGACAAAAGCACACTTTTTCCAACATTAGTACTAAAAAGGGTTAGTTTTATGCCCCATTTGATGTAATTTATATGTTGCATTTTACACACATCACATACATACATACATACATACATACATACATACATACATACATACATACATACATACATATACATATACACACACACACACACACACACACAAACACACACACACACACACACATACACATACATACATACATACATACATACATACATACATACATACATACATACATACATACATACATACATACATACATACATACATACATACATACATACATACATACATACATACATACATACATACATACATGCATACTGTCACGGCCCCAGCCCCGGTTTTACCCGGTCCAGGAGCCGCGGGACAGAAACCCGTGGTATTTATTAATTGAGTTGACAGCGGAAGATTTAACAGGATCTTTTAAAACTTGAAATGCTCAATTATTTTATTTCATAATTCGGGATAATCCCCGAAATTTTACAATAGAGGAATTTCACAAGGAAATTCCCTGTTTTACAAAACATGTTTATTTATTTTAACTGAGCCACATCTTCAAGCTTGTAAGTGCTCCGTAGCACGTTTTCCTTGATTCACAGCAGGTCGCCTGAAACATGTTTTAAAAATATTTTATCAGCGGGGAAATACTGGCGAGTCACTCAATTTTGATAAAATGACACATAGTTATAAATTACAGCATAAGAGCAATTACAATGGCTTCTATCTTATTTTTATTTGGCTCCGTGTCACCTCCTGGTGACGATGGTCATACCACTATTGGGTCCTTTCAACCAAGTAGTGATGGTTATCACTGTTAGGATTTATTAGCCTAACCGTGAGAAATTTAGTAATGTGCATAATACCCCACTAGCCAGTGATTTAAGATAACCATGACTTAATCCCTGTAATTATAACTTTTGAAAATAAATGGAGTATTGTAAAATACTTTTGATAAAAGAGAATGACTCACATTGCAGATTTAAACGGGCAGAGTTTAGCCTACTGATTAGCCTTGTAACCTAATTTAAATAACAATGCACACGAACTAGGTCAGTAACTAATACAGCATTTACGATAACTCACGAGATTAAAACCCTCACAACGAATGACAAAGTGCAATGCTTAAACATCCATCGAATTCATGACAAATGACAAACTATGGCCCTAATGTGGGCAGCACTTAAACATCCATCGGATAGTTTCAATCGATCGGACATTGAATCGTAGCAGCGATCGAGTTAATACCCGGTATCGTAGCAGCGCCTCACTACCTTAATTTTTGAAATTGAGCAGTAGTACTTCGTTTTTGAGAGTTTTTTTCGACACCAGTGAACAGGCCATGATCAGTTCTATTTATAGCTGAAAAATGGGTCTGTCGCGGCCCGCGTGAACCATAAGCCGATCCTTACGCGGCCCGCGTGGGGGTCTAGTCTACGTGTAGGTTTGCTGGGTCACGAGTAGGTTTGCCAGGTGGACGACACGTGGCTTGAACAGTTATCCGGAACAATGTTAAGTTGACGTGGCCCTCGTAAGGGTCCGCTTATCCTTTACGCGGCCCGCCTGAAGACCAAAAATCTGATTTTCTTGGTTTTTGATATGGATTAGGGTTTCAGGGGTCCGGGTTTTCACTTACGGGTCGTTTTGGGATATTTTTGAAGGTCCTTACATCCTCCCCACCTTATTTAAAATCTCGTCCTCGAGATTTACTGAAATAAGTGAGGATACTTTCGCTTCATCTCCGATTCCAGCTCCCAAGTGTATTCAGGTCCTCTTCTTGAATCCCATTTGACTTTGACCAGCACTAGTCGCTTGTGCTTGAGAAACTTGATCTTTATGTCTTCTATTTGTAGTGGCTTCTCAACAAATTTTAACTTTTCATTTACCTCTACATCTTGAAGAGGTACTACCAAGGATTTGTCAGATAGACATTTCTTGAGATTGGATACATGAAATACGTCATGTACTCCAGCTAGCTCCTCTGGTAGTTGTAAGCGATAGGCAACTGGTCCTATTCGCTGTATTACTGGGAATGGTCCTACGTACCTTGGACTTAGCTTTCCTCTTTTACCGAACCGAACTACTCCTTTCCAAGGAGAAACTTTCAAGAGTACCTTGTCTCCAACTTGAAACTCTAGTGGCTTGCGTCGATTATCGGCATAACTTTTCTGGCGATCTCGAGCCGTTTTTAGTCTTTCCTTGATTTGAGTGATCTTGTCGGTGGTCTCTTGCATAATTTCAGGACCTGATAATTGGCTTTCTCCTATTACTGCCCAACAAACTGGAGTTCTACACTTTCGTCCATACAGTGCTTTAAATGGGGCAGCTTCGATGCTTGAATGGTAACTATTGTTATAGGAGAATTCAATTAAGGGTAGGTGGTTATCCCAATTTCCACCAAAATCTATCACACATGCTCTAAGTATGTCTTCCAGGGTTTGGATCGTCCTTTCACTTTGTCCGTCTGTCTGAGAATGATATGCAGTGCTTAAATTTAGTCGGGTTCCCATGGCTTCTTGGAAACTTGTCCAGAAATAGGAAGTGAAACGACTATCCCTATCCGATACAATAGAGAGTGGAACTCCATGTAAGGATACTACTTCGTCTACGTACAACTTGGCTAACCTTTCCACGCTAAAGGTTTCTTTCATGGGTAGAAAATGAGCTGATTTGGTTAATCGATCTACAATTACCCAAATCGCGTCATTACCTTTTCTGGTTTTGGGCAACTTAGTAACAAAATCCATAGTTATAAGTTCCCATTTCCATACCGGCATTTCTAATTGTTGTAGTAGACATGAGGGTTTCTGGTGTTCTGCCTTAACTTGTGAACAAGTAAGACATTTAGAAACATATCTAGTTATATCCTTTTTCATTCCTATCCACCAAAAATTATTCCTTAAATCTTGGTACATCTTATTGTTACCAGGATGCATGGTATACCGAGATTTATGAGCTTCCTCTAAAATCTTATTTCTTATCTCTCCTTGCTTAGGTACCCAAATCCTTCTTTTGTGGAATCTCCAAATTCCATCACTTCCTTGCTCTAGTTCCTTTATTCGTCCTTTCATACCTTCAGCATCATCCTTGATAGCTGTTTCTTGAAGGTTTTTCAGTTGTTCCATTAAATCTAACTGTAGATTTAATCTAAGAGCACGAACTCGTCGTTGTTTCTCATGATACTTACGACTTAAAGCATCAGCAACTACGTTTGCTTTTCCTTCGTGATATTGAATATCACAGTCGTAGTCACTTAAGATTTCCATCCATCTCCTTTGCCTCATGTTCAATTCTTTTGGCCCAAATAGGTATTTTAAGCTTTTATGGTCTGTATAGACAGTAAACTTACTTCTATACAAATAGTGTCTCCAAATTTTAAGGGCAAAAATTATGGCTCCTAATTCTAAGTCGTGTGTCGTATAGTTTTCTTCGTGCTTTTTCAATTGCCTTGAGGCATACGCAATTACCTTTTTGCGTTGCATTAGCACACATCCTAATCCTAGCTTAGAAGCATCACAATAAACTTCAAAATCTTCCGTTCCTTCTGGTAAAGCTAGAATTGGAGCATTTGTTAATTTCTGCTTTAAAATCTTAAAAGCTTCCTCTTGTCTAGGTCCCCATTCAAACTTCACTGCTTTACAGGTTAACTTAGTTAATGGTACGGCTATCTTGGAAAAATCCTTAATAAACCGTCTATAGTATCCGGCTAATCCAAGAAAACTTCTAATTTCCATGGCTGATTGCGGAACCTTCCATTTGGTGATCGCTTCTATCTTGGAGGGATCAACATGAATACCTTCGTGATTCACCATGTGTCCTAAAAATTGTACCTCTTGCAGCCAAAATTCACACTTCGAGAATTTGGCGTAAAGCTTCTCTTTTCTTAACAAAGTTAAGAGTGCATGCAGATGCTGATAATGCTCCTCTTGACTTTTGGAATAAATAAGTATATCGTCGATGAAGACAATTACAAATTTATCCAAGTACGATTTACAGATTCTATTCATCATGTCCATAAATGCTACAGGAGCATTTGTTAGTCCGAAGGGCATGACTGTAAACTTGTAATGACCATACCTAGTTCTGAAAGCAGTTTTAGGTATGTCTTCGTCTTGTACTTTCAATTGATGGTATCCGGAGCGTAAATCTATCTTAGAAAAGTATCTAGCTCCTTGAAGTTGATCGAAAAGATCACCAATCCTAGGTAATGGATATCGATTCTTAATTGTAACTTTATTCAATTCCCTATAATCGATACACATTCTCATTGACCCATCTTTCTTTTTCACAAACAACACTGGAGCTCCCCACGGGGATGAACTAGGTTGTATGAATCCTTTGCTTAGTAATTCATCTAACTGCTTTTTCAATTCTAGCATTTCGGTGGGTGCTAACCGATAAGGTGCCTTAGCTATCGGTGTAGTTCCAGGAATTAGATGAATTCTAAATTCTACTTCCCTATCAGGTGGTAGGTAATCCAGGTAGTTCTTCCGGGAATACCTCTGGGTATTCTGATATTACTGGAATTTCTTTGAGTTCCTTACCCTTAGTGTTAATGATTACCGAAATCATATACACTATTTCTTGTTTTCTTGAATAACTGGCCAACTTCATTACTGAAATGAATTTCAGTGGCTTTCGTGGCTTATCTCCTGTAATCACCACTAATTCTCCCGTGGGTGTATGAATTTCTATGGAATTCTTATCACAAAGAATTCGAGCATGGTTGGCAACTAACCAATCCATTCCTAATACCACATCGAATTCAGCTAATTTCATAGGTAACAGGTTTGCGAAGAATTTATGACCTAAAAGTTCTATCTTTCCTTCTCGCATAACTTTATCTATATGAACAGAATTACCGTCTGCCGTTTCTACCATAAAAATTTGTCTAAGGTAGGTTAAGAGCTTGGCAGAATGAAGTATTTATAAAACTTTGGTTTGCACCAGAGTCAAATAATACTTTTGCATAAACGTTGTAAACTGTAACACCCCAAAAATATAAAACTTTATATTAGAATTATACAGTTTAAATAAACCAGAATTTACTAACTAGGAATTTTTAACCAAGTTAACTACAAGTCTAGAAATAACTTATAATAGGGTTAAAACAACCAAACTTTAAGTTAAACAAAAGTGGAGGGACCTATGTTGTAGAACTTGAAACTTAAATTGATTAAAACAAAACAAATAAAAACCAAACACACAAGAAGTGTGTCTGGTCGATCAGGAACGCAGGGGAGCGACCACAACTCCTCACCAAACCCTAGTTTCCACAAAATTGATCAATTGAAGGCCAATTTCAGTCCCAAATCAAAATCCGAACATAGATTGGTGATCACCTCAGTGAAAGGGATCATAAGGTATGTGAATTTTGTAGAAAATTCTCATCTAAATTTCTGAATGAACATAGAAAATTCGAATTGATGATTGCATGTTAGTTGTTTGGGATGAAATAATGTCTAGGGACAAACCCTAGTCCATTTACTTAATGAAATTATGCCTATTTTAGGTGAAATTCATAATCACCATTAAAGGTGATAAGTGGGTTTTGTGAAACTTGGTAAACACTAGGATTATAGTGGTTGTTCTAGTAATATTTGACATATGTGAAGTAATTTCAGAATTCTAGAGGCTAAAGTTCATGTAAGGTAGTTGATTGATGAAAATTTAGGGCTATATGATAAGTTATGAACTTGATAATATATCGTGTAAATTTCTGCCCTTAAAGTGTTTGCATAAATGCCTCAAAGAAGGCTTAAATCTGAAAATTTGAGTTAAACCGCATGATTGTGATGTTTCGGCAAAATATGCGAACTATGAATTGAAAGGAGTTCTAAACATGTCTTGGTTGAACTCTATAGGAAAGGATACCAGAGCTCCAAGCGGACAAGCCGGTGGCGACTTGCGTTTGAAGAGCGTGCACTAAAGGTATGTAACTTGATTTGTTACATTTGGTAAATTTGATAATTAGCATATGTGTAGTTGAATTGTAGAATAAAAGTTGTGTTGATTTAAAGCGATAATGTTCACTATATTGAATAATAGGTTGAGATTGGGTTAGAACTCGTTGATAGTCATCCTAACGGAGGATTCCGTAGATGAGCCAAACGGGTCGAATAATCAAATAATCTGTGGCTAATGCTTCGTAATATGGTTAGTAGGTCTTTTGTTATTGTTGATGAATGACATATTAGAATACGAGAATTTAGCATGTTGGTTTGTTAGAATGATAAAGTCCATAAGAGTAAACTAAACGGGTCATTAAAAGAAGGTTGGAATCGAATAACGGTAGTACCTCACTTGTAGATTTTGAGCCCGAGTGACGGGTAGCGAAATACTGAACACGCAAACCGGTGACGGGAGCGTGGGTGTTGAAAATGAGGAATCCGAGATTTGGGTTTTAGGTAAAATAAATAAATCAGGCAAAATATAAACTTGCAGTGACTACCGTAAGTTACGGTATCCACCGTAAGTTACGGTAGAGATCAAAAGCTTACGGTGGTCCACTACTGATTTACGGTAGACAAGAGTCATCCAGCAACTACCATAACTTACGGTAGATACCATAAGTTACGGTAGAGCCCGGAAATTTTTGTTAAATTTTGCATATTATAGCTAATCGAATCCGTTTCTAAGCGCAGTTTCGATTAAGCAACAATTCCAAGAACTCTAATACTAATTTCTGTTAAACATTTCTAGTTTCAGGTATTGCAAGTATGTGGACGATGATCAAGCATGTTCTGAAGAACCGAACACAAACTTTTGAAGCTTCCGCGTTAAATTAACTTTGTTTAGACAATGTTTATGATCTAAACAATTTACTAATCATGTTTTGTATGTTTAAACTAGTTAGTAGCTAACTAGTATGTGATCACTTTTAAACTTCAATTTTGTACTTGGGTTGAAGTAAAGTACTTTTTATATAAAATCATGTATATTTTTATTAAATTCGAATAGAAATTAGACGGTTGTTACATAAACTAAGAACGTACCAGCTATCACGTCAGGAATTAATTTTACTTCCTGAGTAGTCAACTGGAAGGCTCTTGCATTTCTCTTGGTAGCTCCCTCTGCAGGTTTGGCTTTGTTGTCAGCTGGTTTGGCCAATTTCGGACAGTCTGGCCTAAAATGTCCAGCTTCTCCACAATTGTAGCAGATTATTGCTTTCTTCTTCCTGCAATCTTTTTCTTGATGCCCCGGGATTTTGCAGAAATTGCAATACCCTTTGCATCTTCCAAAATGCTTTCTTTTGCAGGCATTGTAAAATGGAACAGTGGAAGATTGCCCAGTTCCCTTTTTCTTGAAATCACTACGGTTACCCATACGGAATCCCTGGGTAATCCTTTGGGCCACTTCCTTCTTCCAGTTTTCTTCTCTTGTGCGTATCAGCCCGTCAGTTAGGGTGTTAGCTAATTCCACAGCATCGTCAATAGTGCAAGGTCTCGCAGCTTTAACGATGTCACGGATTTCGCCAATCAATCCCCAAATATAGCGGGAAATAAGTACCGGTTCTGGCGAAGCTAGGGTTGGTACCACTCTCGCATACTCGAAGAATGTCGAAGTATACCCTCGACAGTCTACATCCACCATGCGGTGGTTCAGAAATTTATTTGCCATTTATTCTTTCTCATATTCAGGGCATAATTTTCTTTCCACCAGCCGCTTAAATTCTTCCCAGTTCATGGCATAGGCCACATCACTTCCCTTGGCTTGTAGTACTGTATTCCACCATTCTAGCGCCCCTTCTTTAAAAAGATGCGACACGTACATGACCTTGTCTTCCTCAACACATTTACTTATTTTAATCACTGCTTTAGTTTTCTCTAACCAACGCAGTGCAGCAGTCGCCCCTTCGTTGCCTGCAAATTCAACCGGTTTACAGGCAAGAAATTCCTTATAAGTGCAACCAAGCGTTGCAGCTTTCGTTTTCTTAAGGAGTGGGGCTTGCATCCCATCGTTGTCGTTATTAGTATGGTTGCCGCCTCCGTTTACACTATTACTAAAATTGTCACCGTGTGTGCGTTTGCTAGGAATAATTTGTTGAGGTTCAACTGGATTTCGGGCAGCAGCAAGGATTGCTGGAATAGCATTGGCTATTCCCTGAGCAATGATATTCTCGATATCTTGCCTATTCAGAAATTGATCCTCATTGTTATGCTCAGATTGATTAACTTCATTAACGGTTTCATTACCAGCGTGTTCCATCTGGTAATTAAGTTATATAAGTGATTAGTATAAAATAATTAATAACCAAACATAACAAAATAATTCCACATAATCACGTTAACAAGTATAGCCAAAATTGTCGATTTTTTAACTTTTGATATTTTATATATTATAATAGGCATCCGTACAAACTGGTTATCTTACAAAAGTGTTATTTTTAAGTTATTTCACATAATTATATTTTTATGATTATATTATTATTAAACAAACACCACACAACCACACATGATCCCTGTTAGCTGGTATTTCAGAAACGACGCTCCCTCTCGTTGTATTTCCAAGATATCCTTTCCCCTACTTCCCTAATTCGATTTCCTGCATCAATCAGCTCCTCGCCATAATGACGGAGTTCCGCCAAGTTTTCTGAGCTCATTGGTGGGTGTAGTGGAGGTTCAGGGTCAAATTGAGGGAAAAAGGTATTAGGGTTGTTTAGGAGATTTTGAAACTGCCAGTCGGTGGTCCACCACTCTTCTAACTCTGCTGGTAGAGGTTGGGTGTGGATAATAGGATCTGGGATTTCAGGCTCTAGGTCAACTGGAAGTTGTGCTTCCACTGGGTAATTAAAGAGGTTTTCACCGGCAGGTCCGATGAGGTCATTAAGTGCCAGTTTATGATCCAGCTCCTCCCAGGGTGGCATTTCCTGGTCTTGCCTGGAACTTTCCCCAATCTCTATTTCCTTGCCTTTCCCTTTGGAATCTTCCGTTTTTATAACTTTCCGTGTTGCTGGTTTTCTCCTACGCATATGCCTCCAGCCCACTAATCTTCTTCTTTTCTTTGGCTTTGGTTTCTCCGGAGGTTGGGTTTGAAATTCCACAGGTTCCTCAACATCGGCACAATAACCGGTAAAGTCTTTGGAAACTTCCACATTAACAGAATAGAGATTGAGATTCTGAAGGGCTTCAGACAATTCATTCATGCTGTTTAGCAGATATGAAGAAACACACAAAATTGTAGGTTAAAAGTTTGTAACTTGAATAATCACAGAAAGGCAATAAAAAACTTAAGTATTAATTACAAATATCTAATACATTTATACAAACAGATTGATTAAAATATTGCGATTTATATATATATATATATATATATATATAGGGTAAGGTTCATGCGAGAACCACCCTTATTGCGAGAACCGCGAGAACCAATGTGAACACAACCTAAAATATCTAAAAAAACCTAACCCCCACCCCCTCCCCCCCCCCCCCCCCCAAAACCTAAACCCCCCTTCCCCACCCCCCAAAAACCTAAACCCCCCCCACCCCACCCCCCACCCCCAAAGCTAAAATGCTAAAAACTAAACCCCCAAAAAACCTAAAAAAATAAAAAAAAAAATCTAATTTTTTTTTAATATTTTTTATGTTAAAATCGCTACTTTTAGTAGCAAAAAAAAAAAAAATTTTTTAAATTTTTTTTTGCCTTCGAAAAGTAGCGATTTTTTTTTTATAAAAAATATTAAAAAAAATTTTTGTGTGATTTTTAGCTATTTTTAGGCATTTTTTGCTGTGTTCACATTGGTTCTCGCGGTTCTCGCAATAAGAGGTGGTTCCTAACGGATCTTTGTCCTATATATATATATATATATATTACAAATTACAACTGAAATTTAAAATATACCAGGGAAAATTTATTTTAGTCTATCTTTTCTTACTAAGTTGTTTATTTAATGGGCAAAGTTTCTGGCTTATAGATGATATAAGTGTTGGTACTAGTTTGGTGATTCAACTATTAGTTAGCAATTACTGCTGTAGTGGCTAACATATAGAGATTTGCCCATTTTTCTTCTAATTCATCTTCTCATGGTGGGTTATTGCCTATTTCCTGAGTTTCCTTATTACTCATCACTCCTTTTGGTTGTGACTTCTTTATTTTCTCTTGACTTTTTTTTTAATAATACAATTTCTTTTCTTAGGGGTAAGTGGTTTTTCAAACTGTGCCTTACGAAGAAATATTTCTTCCTCAGTATCTGCTGAGTATCTTGAGGAATTTGATGGGAGTGAGGTTCCCTTATCTTTTGGGGTACTATCTAGATGACGATAGATGTCCGAAATTCTTTGCTTACCCATACTGTAACTAACAAGTAGTCAGTTAATAAAAACACATAATCACACGACGGTAATCAGGAAAATTAAGTATTTTTAAATACTTAATAGGCTTAAATCAGTGGCTCTGATACCACCTTTTTCTGTCACGGCCCCAGCCCCGGTTTTACCCGGTCCAGGAGCCGTGGGACAGAAACCCGTGGTATTTATTAATTGAGTTGACAACGAAAGATTTAACAGGATCTTTTAAAACTTGAAATACCCGATTATTTTATTTCATAATTCGGGATAATCCCCGAAATTTTACAATAGAGGAATTTCACAAGGAAATTCCATGATTTACAAAACATGTTTATTTATTTTATCTGAGCCACCTCTTCAAGCTTGTTAGTCCTCCGTAGCACGTTTTCCTTGATTCACAGCAGGTTGCTTGAAACATGTTTTAAAAATATTTTATCAGCGGGGAAATACTGGCGAGTCACTCAATTTTGATAAAATGACACGTAGTTATAAATTACATCATAAGAGCGATTACAATGACTTATATCTTATTTTTATCTGGCGCCGTGTCACCTCCTGGTGACGATGGTCATACCACTATTGGGTCCTTTCACCCAAGTAGTGATGATTATCACTGTTAGGATTTATTAGCCTAAACATGAGAAATTTAGTAATGTGCACAATACCCCACTAGCCAGTGATTCAAGATAACCATGACTTAATCCATGTAATTATAACTTTTGAAAATAAATGGAGTATTGTAAAATACTTTTGATAAAAGAGAATGACTCACATTGCAGATTTAAACGGGCAGAGTTTAGCCTACTGATTAGCCTTGTAACCTAATTTAAATAACAATGCACACGAACTAGGTCAGTAACTAATACAACATTTACGATAACTCACGAGATTAAAACCCTTACAACGAATGACAAAGTGCAATACTTAAACATCCATCAAATTCACGACGAATGACAAAGTATGGCCCTAATGTGGGCAGCACTTAAACATCCATCGGATAGTTTCAATCGATCGGACATTGAATCGTACCAGCGATCGAGTTAATACCCGGTATCATAGCAGCGCCTCACTACCTTAATTTTCGAAATTGAGCAGTAGTACTTCGTTTTTGAGAGTTGATTTCAACACCAGTGAACAGGCCATGGTCAGTTCTATTTATAGCTGAAAAATGGGTCTGTCGCGGCATGCGTGAACCATAAGCCGATCCTTACGCGGCCCGCGTGGGGGTCTAGTCTACGTGTAGGTTTGCTGGGTCACGAGTAGGTTTGCCAGGTGGACGACACGTGGCTTGAACAGTTATCCGGAATAATGTTAAGTTGACGCGGCCCGGGTAAGGGTCCGCTTATCCTTTACGCGGCCCGCCTGAAGACCAAAAATCTGTTTTTCTTGGTTTTTGATATGGATTAGGGTTTCAGGGGTCCGGGTTTTCACTTACGGGTCGTTTTGGGATATTTTTGAAAGTCCTTACACATACACGCATACGCGCTAGGGGTGTTCAAAAGTATCCGTATCCGAAAATCCGATCCGAAATATCCGATATCCGAATCCGAAATATCCGAAAAACCGGATATCCGAAATTCGGATATCCGAATTTTTCGGATTCGGATAGTGATTTTCAAAATTTTCGGATATTTTGGATATCCGAAATATCCGAAAATGTAATTTTCATTTTTTTTTCGGATATCTGAATATCCGAAAATATCCGAAGTATCCGAAAATATCCGAAATATCCGAAAAATATCCGAAATATCCGAAAAATACCCGAAAACTTATATTCGAATATCGGAAACAATCCAAAATATCTGTTTCAAAATATGAAAAAAATAATAAAAAAAATAAAAATTAAATAAAAATTTGGATTTTCGGATATCCGATTCACTATCCGAATCCGTATCCGAAATTTCGGATATCCGAATTTCGGATATCCAAAATTTCGGATACGGATTCGGATTGTGAAATCTGGTATCCGAAAATTTCGGATATCCGAAAATCGGATATCCAAATTTTCGGATATCCGGTTTTGAACACCCCTAATACGCGCATACACGCATACACACATACACACATACATACACACATACATATAGGGGCATGATCCGGAGAAAACGCCTAAAAGTGTAAAAACGGTGAGAACGATTTTCAGCCACAAGATCTTTCTGATTGTGGCTGGGATTGATGCTGTGGTTTTTTTTGTAAATATCTATAAATTTCTAACGTGCGTGGGCTTCATTAAGGTAAAAGGTAAATTGTCTATATACACATCCTTACAAACACACCAAAACATATAAACTTCCCACAAAAACCTCCCCAACTTCTACGAAAAACGCGAAAACCCTAGATTAACGTGAAGACTTATATTATGGCATCTAAACATCAATGACGATCCAAAAGTGGAAAATAAAGTGAGTTAGTTGGGTTGTAGATTGTACCTGTTATTTGATGTTATTGGCGTTTTAATTTCAACAATATTTGTGCAGGTTTAGAGGAAATGAAACTAGAGAGTCACCTCATGGTAAACGCCAAAAAAACAATGGACAAGTGAAGAAGGCAACATTAAGACAAGGTTATAATCGTTACATTTATGTCATTTAAAACGCCAACATATGGTTACTACTAAGCTTGAACATGTCAACTGTCTTGTGTGTTAGTAGACGCCAAATAAATGATAACTTTGAAAAATATTTGACCTAAAAATGCCAACTACTTCTATGATGTATTGTACTAGTTTTTAACGCCATATAGGATGTGCTATGATGTATTGTTATAAAACTATGAAAACGCCATAAAAAATCAATGTAAAGATGTTTGTGAAAACGCCAATGAATTTTTATCTTCTTTTTAGGCGAAGATCGTTTGAAAGTCAAGATAAAGATATACACCAAGAAAAGAAAGGCTTTGAGCCAGATGTTAAGGTTTAGGAGGAACCTTATTATCAGTTCAATAGGCTAGAGTTTTATTAAGGGTGAAACATACAAACTTGACTAGTTGGTTTGTCAATTTTAATGGAAATCAAATACAAACAGTACAAAACATGGGATTTAGTGCTGCCCTGAAAATGAAGATAAACTGCACACCAACAATGCTTGGGTACTAGCTCGTGCAAAATTACAATGTAGAAACAAATAATTTAAATGTCAGTAACCATATGATACATAACAGTGCGGAGTTGATACACTCTTTAACGGGTATACCAAATGGAAACGTCGCCGTGATGGCCAAGAGATCATCAAAGAACCACAAAGTAGTGGTTGAATGGAGGTGATAGTTTGTAGGGATAACGTGGATTAAAAGACAAGGTATGAAGGCATACTTTGATGACATTTTACCTACGATGTGTGATTACAAGAGAAACTTCCGTCTAAATTTTCTTGTTGAATTCTTCACCATCATTAGGCATGCAAGTGATAACGTTGTTGTAAAACTAACAATTTTTGCACAACGTTGAACCAAACATTGAAATCAATGAAGTGGTGTGATTATCTAATTGAGTGTTTACAACAAGCAAAAAGTGCATGGACGCCAATAAAACATTTCATAGGGCCCTTGATCGTACTTGCGGTATGAAATTTTTTATACAATATTGTTTGCTAAAAACAAACTTGAAAATTAATATCTTTTATTACAACTTGCTTTGGTAAATGATGCTTGCGATAGAAAAAAGGTTAGAAAGAAAAGAAGGTTACCTAATTGAGTGGGTCACTGTGAGAATTCTGGAAATGTTCGAGAATGTATTGATGAAAAGTATATATGGGGCTGGCAAAAAATGCCATGATGTGATGGCTACAAAGAAAACCACTGTTAGGAAGACTAGGAAGCCACATTTTGCGGCAGTTGTACAAAAAATGCAAAAACCAAGAAAACTTAATTTGAAGCAGTGGTTAATAAAGATGACAATGATGTGGAGAATGAAGATGATAATGGTGATAATGAAGATGAAGATAATGCTGATAATGATAATGAAGATGAAGTTGATGGTGAGGATGCTGATGAGGTTGATGATGATGCTGCTGATTTTGATCATGATGTTTTCCATAGTCGTATAGAACACAACCCTGAAGTCCAAACGCCAGGGTTATTGGTGATAAGCCGTGTCACACCCCAACCGATGGCGGAATCATCGGGGCGCGACACTAGGCGAATCAGATTGCTCAAGAGAATCCATAACAACTAATTTGGCGACAATATTTAACAAGTTCATTATCCCATACTAATAAACAAATATTTCACATAAAGTCATACAGATTTCATGTCCCTCGAACAATACAAATCCGACAACCTAGATTTTAGGTGAGTTTCTAAAGTAGCCTATCTTGATTGAGATAACCTGCGTTTAACCTGCAACATATCTTAAAATAATGTCAATACAAAAATGTGTTGGCGAGTATACTGGTTTAATATAGCATAAAGTAGATAAAAGCGCTGCAAATTTCCACATAAACATGATCCACAACATATACGCTACAAGACAAAACTACCAGCTAAGTCCCGAGATGACTGCGATATGCGTTTGCGAGTGTAAGTTTGTCTTAACTAGACCCCATCGGGCGTGAGTCGAACTATAGTACTATTCTAGTTAAGTTGGAACGTCATGAGTAAAAGTCCTAGCACATATGTGTCAAGCATCACGTGTAAATATGTACGTCAACTATTCGCATGTGATAATAGTTTAGATTGTGTGCTGCGTTTTGATAAGTGTGTTTTCGATATAAACGTATGTTACACCCCAAAAGTGTGTTTAAAGCGTAAAAAAGGGGTCAAGTATACTCACAGTGCGTGTCTAACAAATAAACACGATCTGGTTGGATGGTTGAGAGCGCCGGATCAGCCTGTGTGTCGAATGGGGTAAAAATAGGTTAAGTGTTGTAACAGTGCATCCAGACGGATGGTCATCCTGTTGGATGGTCATCCTGTCAGATGGCCATTCGATCGGATGGCTATTCGAGTGAGTTACAGACTGTAGTTTGAAGTTTTTGTAAAATTTTCCAAGTAAACATTTTCGAGTTAATAGAAACAGCGTGACGACGTGTCAGACAACAGTATTCCACACCGAGTCTAGCCCAGTCGATCGGATGGGAACCACCCCATGCGATCAGACCTGCTGAGCTTGATGGGACTTCATGTTCAACTCGTTTGTCGATCACCTCTACGGTGGAAATCCGTTTTCGAGCCGACCCTAGACTATAGAGTGAGTCTTAGGTCAGGTCGAGTCCAGATTCCATCGGTTTTGAGTAGAAGAGTGTAAACGAGTCGAAAGAAAGTTTGAATTAGTTGAAATGTTTAAGCTTTTCTTAAGAATCGTGTTAAAATGTGTAGAAATCCTTTAGATCTGAGCTAAACTTGATTAGATGATGTCACTAAGTGAAAATCATCTTTAAGAAACCCAAATCAGGTGATTTCATGATGAAAATCAATGGTTATGATGGAGAAGACGATGGAGATATGTGTAGTGAAGATGGAAGTACAAGATTTAGGGAGAATTACTTAAGAAATAGCCTTGAATCGAGTGAAATAATGCTTGAGAACGAGCTGGGAGTGAGTTGGTCGGATAGGGCTGTCACATCAGTGAACAGTGACATGTGGGAGGTATTTATAGTGTGAGAGAGAAGTAAGGCGGTGCTAGGGAGGTGTCGGATGGCCAGTCGATCGGATGGCCATCCGGTCGGGTGGTCATCCTGACGGATGAGCTCCACCCTGACGGATAGGCCCCATCCTGACGGATGAGTTAGTTTCCCAACTCTCCATTCGTTTGATGCGTTTTGTTGCGTTAATTACTGTAAGTACATTAAGCGTTTTAGCGATATAAGTAGTATCGTGTTACGTTGTGTTTCAGTGTGATAGTCGAATTGCGCGTGCCCGTGAGTGCTCGTTTCAGCAAGTTTTAAATACCCAGATGTTTTAATATAATGTACTTTAATAGGTCATAGCATAAGTAACTGCGTGAGTTTGCGTTGCGTTGAGCGATAGCGAATAGCGCAATAGTGTATGTGTTAGCGTTATAAGCGTATGCGTTGTGATATAGCGTGTGCAAAAATATGTGAAATAGCGTTGTAAGCATTATAGTTTACATTATGATTCGAATCTCGGGTGTAGGCGTAACGAGAGTAACAAGAGCGATAAGCGGGTTGTTACAAGGCAGATGATTAGCATGAAGAAGCTTATATTTAAAGGGTTGTTGCAGATGATTTAGAGAGCCAAAAAAGGATGTTTAAGCTATCAACATCAGGAAATCATGCTCTATACACAGTCCTAACACAACATGATCAAGAAGAAGATGGTGAAAAACATGACAACATTGGTGTGGAAAAAACAACATGTATAAAGCTAAAGAGGTATGTTATACAATTAAAAATTTCACACACACAAACAAGTAAAAACAAATGCCATGCTTAATAATCGTTTTCTCATTTGACAGGAAATGGCTGACAAGTTAGATTGTGCCTACAAAGAATTAGAGGAATCTTACAACAAGATCAAGGATTTATTAAATCAATCAAAGGTTCAATATCTAATAGCCTGCTAGTACATATAAAATATTCACAACATATGGATTTGTTAAAAATGATTTCAAAGGATATGAACGATAATGCCAAAGAAGGGACAAACAAAAGGGAAGAAAAGGATAATGATGTGGTTGAGTCTGGCAACAATGAAAACTCCATGGTTCTTGACCCAATTGCAGGAGAAGTTGAAAATGAAGGTGAAGGTGATGAAAACGCCATGACTACAAATGAGGCTGCATGTGATGGTAAAAGAAAGGGTGAGGGTGACATTGACCAAAGCGCCATGTCTATTGAAGGTGGAAATGCATGTGAGGCTGCACTTGAGGTTGAGGCTGGTCATGGAGGTGAGGGTGGAAATGAGACTGCAGGTGGTGTTGAAGGTGCAAATGAAGAGGAATATATATGGTTAGATGAAATTTCCACAGATGAAGATTTTGATGAAAATGATATAAAAAGTTAGGATTGTGATTACAAGAGGTTGGAGTATGAAATTGTAAGGTATAGTGGTGAAAGAACAGCGTTCTAGAATGTGACTGAGATTTTGGGACTGCAAAGACAAGATCTAGAATAGATGGTTGAATTAAAAAGAGATATTGATTGCCAAAGATGGTGGTATAAATAGTTAAAGCTTTGAAGAAGCACCTTGAACCTGCTGCCCACATACCCAGTGTCCCTGTATTTGATAAAATGCCAATGGATTACCAAAACAAGAGTGAAGACCTTGTTATTCTCCAAACAGACACATAATACATTGAAACTTTCATCTCTGAACTTGAAAACACTACTGTTGTAGCCTTTGATAAAACGCCAAAAGATATACAACAATCTGTGATCGAGACACAGTTTAGTGATGCTTTCATATGTCAATTGGAAAAAAACTAAAAGGGAGATTGTGACCGAGAATGTTGACTAGCAGGGTGCCATGTTTGATAAAACGACATTTGAGCAACATAGTGAAAACCTAGAATATGCTCAAAGTGCATAAGATTGGATGACTCTCATGCAAAGACTTGAAGAAGAAGTAACACCCAAAAAACCAAATAGTGAAAACGCCAAGGCTATTGGGACACAAAAATCAGATATACCTTCTTTTGAGCTACTGACACCAACTCAAACATCATCAAGAAAAACCCCAGAGAACACATAAGGTTAGGAAAATGATGGGGGAGAGAGCACACCAGACATAGGAAAGATGATTCAAAAGAATACAATTCTGAAAGCAGCAGAAGGATGTGGACATAAAAAAGGTGATGTTGATGAAGATGATGACGTGGAGGAGATTGTTATTAAAGATGGGACAAGAAAGTCACAACTATCAAGAGCATGCTTGACCCCTTATCTCAGAAGGCCGGTGGTTATAAATACAACAAGGGAGACACAAGAGAGCAATATTTCAACCTACATATTTACTAGATATAGTAATCTATGGTATATACATTTCATTAATCATAAAAAAGCCATAGATTGCAAGCAAGCATAAAAAATGCTATAAAAAACCTGCAGGGTCATTAACTGTTAAAAATGCCATTTTTAGCCTAAGATAGCATGCAAGTTAAATAATGATAATAAAACGCCATAGTCTGATAACAAAACACCATTAATGTAACATTCTTAGAAATGTAATACTAAAACTTAAACACCATATGTATTTTTCAGGGATATAGTGTTAAGGATTACAGGTCAATAAGATCTCCCAAGGATTATATTTGAGAGCATGAGGCCCGGATTATATGCACACAATAGTTGTGTCCAATCTTGGGGGCACATACTAAACTATGAAGAAAGATTTAAGGCCATTGAATCACCTTCAAGATTATCCTGCACTCAAATAATGATTGTAAGTGATTATCTGAATAACTTAATGCCGTAAAATTACCCCAATGTTTTATTTTAATAAAATGTTGACATAAAAAATTACAGAATAGGCCCATATAACAACTCTCCTAACACCCTTAACATGCCCTAAACTGCCTATAATATACCCCGTATACGAAAAATAACCCTAATATACTTTTATATTATTAAAAATCAAATAAAAACAAAACTATAGGGTTCTCGCGGGGCGCGACCCCCTTAGGAGAAGGAGTCGCGGGCTGCGACAAGGTGACACCAGGCGAGCCCACATTGCGCCATGTGTCCCTTGCGTGTTAAACCTACATTGTTGATTCACCTAAGCTAGAACCTACCGTAAGTCTCTCGCGGGCCGTGAAAGATTAGCCTAGGCGAGTCGTGGGCCGCGAGCTGCCATCTCCAGGCCTATATAAGGAGGCTTTGACCTCAATCATTCTCGTTCAATTTCTTTTCTTTCTCAAAGCCCCTATAATAGCTAAAAGCTGCTCGATATTATACCCCTAAAAAGCAAAACTCTGCCTCTTTGTAAGTATTATAACCCCTGGTTACGTATTGGTTACTCTACCCGATTGATCTAGGGCTCCGTAACGCATGTCAAGGCTCTGCCTGTCTCAGTTCGTTGGAGTTCTGTCTCGGTGGTATGGCTAATGTAAATTGGGTTATCTTACTAACACGTGTGCATTGTTTAATTTTAATAGATTATAACCAAGAAGTCATCAGGAAGCTTTAGTATTTTCTAAGTCAGCAAAGTGAGTCATTCTCTTTTTCTACCACACTGTTTTACCAAAACCTCAAAATGTTTTAAATTATGATAACAGTGATTGAGTCTATGTATTCTACAATTACTGTCGGTATGTTGGGGTTTTGTATACATTACTTGTTACTATTGCGAATGGTAGCATGACCACAAGTCAGGATTGACAGTACCGTAGGTGGTAATTGGGTAGATATAAACATTGTAATCACTCTCAATACTGTAAAATTATAAAAGCTTGTTTTGATTAAACTGGGATGCACTCGCCAGTATTTCTTCCTGATAAAACCTTTTTAAAACGCGTTTTAGGTAACTTAATGTGAAGCTAATAGAAGCCAGCTGGATAGCACTGAAGGCTTGGAAAAGTGGCTATAAAAGTTACCTAAATAAAAATAATCTTTATTTAATAAATCAGGGTTTATCCCTATGAACATATTGTAATGGAAAATTGGGTTTTTTTCCCATGTATTTATTATTTATAAAAGTTTGGTGTTTAAACTCTAAATAAACATTTCCTAACTACGGTCCTGATGTTTAATTTCCACTGCCAAATTAATAAACACCGATACCACCGGCTTTGTGTAGCTCGCGACCGCCCGCCCCTCGGGGTAAGGGGTCGGGGGTTGCGACAGCCCACATATGAACGATAAGAAGACGACCGAAACAATGAATTCAATCGAAACATGGAAACTGTTTTGAAAAAAAGTTGCTTTCAAAGATGATCTGAAAGATAGAAAGATAAACAATTATGATCTAGTCTTCATCCCAATAATATGGGCAAAACATCTCTATGTTATCTGCTTGAATCTAAAATCATATAATGTTGGATGTCTTGGACAACAGTGCTGCAGAAGATGATTTTAGCATTGAAGACAAATATTTTGGCGTGGTTGGAAGAATGGTAACTCCCTTGAAAACTTCTGATTATATTACTCCTTTTATTTAAAGTGCCATACTGAGTTTGTAAAAATTGTCAAACTGGGCAGCGAAATGCTTTTGCAAACTACTTGATATCTGAAAATCACCCAAGTGGTCGGAGGATAAAAAAGGCAAAAATTGTAAGGCATAAGATGGGTTGGAGAACAACGTCAAATGCTGTAGAATGTGAGATATTTATAATGAGGCATATGGAAACATATATGGGGAAGATGTCTGGTTGGGTATGCAGTTTAGCAAAAGAAAACGCCCCAAATAACATACAAACCAAACATCTAAATGACCTTACAAAAAGATGAAGAAAAGAACTTTTTTTGTTTAAAAAACCTATTCTGACATTTTTTTCGATTATAACCAATGGAATCGTCCATTACGATACATAAGAAAGATCCATGGGGCCCTCCCCCCTCCCATGGCTTGCTTTGTTGCTGCTCTTTTACTACCTATGTTAGCTGACAAGTCCGCTCTATACACAACAAAAATCCTACTACATGAGCTAAATGAGAGAAGAAAAGCATTGGTGAAATCATTAGACGAAATCTTGAACTTAAGTTCCAAAATAATAACCGAAATGTACTAACTAGGATTGGCAAGGATTGAAGAAAGGATGGCCGCTGAAATAGATTAGGTGTTTAAAACGCCATACTTATATGTTATTTTGAATTACCCTTGCATGCTAATGTTATGACCCTATGCATGTTATATCTCCTGTATATTTCACAAACTATTGTTTCGTTTACCCTGTGCATGTTATATAATAGATCACCTGTATATTTTCTCCATGTTTTGAAACGCCATTAAATATAACACAATATAAGTTATATATGTTACAAAAAACACCAAAAAATATAAAAAATCAGAAATAAGAACATTTTCATGCTATATTATAAAACGCCAAAAAAGCTAGATTCATCATATCTGCCTGCCCACATAACCATTTTTCAATGTCAAAATACTAGACTTTCGCTATAGTTTACATTTTACTCTTTTGGCACAAAAAATATAATCAACCCATTACTGAAAAAAAGAACATTTTCATGCTATAAAAAATGCCAAAGAAGCTAGATACATCATATCTGCCATGCCCACCTCACCCCTTTACAGTGTCAAAAACTAAAGCTGGCGATGAATCGTCACATCATACAATACTTTCACTATAATCGAAATAAATTTTATTCTTTTTGCGCCAAAAAAAATCAATCCATTTTGTTGTCTTTGGTGCCAAGAGAAAACCATAATATAAGTAGAACAAGTTATAATTACGGAAATACTCCAATAAAGCCATAAAACGCCAAACAAAAATAACGAACAAAAAATGGCACAAGTTATCTCATGGAGGTTCGATCGATCAGATAAATGATTCGTTCTAAAGTTCTCAGACAGAAGAATGGTAAGGGTTAAGACCATCGACGCCATACTTCACATGGATGAGGCAGTCTAAGGGATATTCTTGCCATGGGCGCCAAATTGTTTTGGTCAAAAATTACCTAAGCAATTTAGTGATCAAATTAGTTAAGTGAGGTAGTGTGCTAAGAATGTGTGTTAGAAAATATGCTGAGTTGGTTGTTTGCAAGAACAGTTTCAGGATACGGCTCAGGATATTGAGCTGTATCTGTGATCAAACAACGAGCAAAAAGTAAAGGGGTGACGCGAGATATATGAGGAAAGCCCTTGATCAATCTAGATCGCCGGCACAAAACCTCGGGAGCTGATAATCGCAACTGCCTTGTTCTTCTTATTACTTCAAACGTTAGGATACAATGCAGGATATTGATCAGATCGCTAAGTGTTACAATGCTTTTTTAGAAAGTGTGAGTTGTGAGAGAGCAGAAGTGTATGAGAGCAGTGAGTGTTGTTTTGTCCTATTCGATCTGGTTTATCCATCTATTTATAGCTATGAAATGAAAACAAAGTCTCCTATAAATTGGGGATGCCTTCGAATATTCTTTAGTTAACGTTGGAGACCAAGTAAAGCAGCTTCAACGTCTCTCTTCGAACAGCTTGGACCGAGTCTTCCGGGGAAAAGGTCTTCATGAACGTTGCAATCTTGGACTCGTACTCCTGCACATAATCCGTTAGTGATCCTCAGGATACCATTTCAGGATGTTACCAATATCCTGAATCAGCATCCCGGGCATGAACATATGTCATATAATCAAGATATAACTTAAGATATTATCCAGGATATGGGCTCAGAATTTCACCCATAACAATTGTCCCCAAAAATGTTACCGTTAAGGATCCTGAGTCCTAACGGTTACATTTTTCACGGTAATCGAGGCAATTAAGAGATAGACCTTGATATGACCACTTGTAACTGCTCAGTCTATATTTACTCATTACTTCCCTATATCTTCTCATTCTTATCTCCATTTAATCTCCATCAAGAAGGAAAAAGGTAAAATCCTCTCTCTCTTCTCATCTCTTTTCTCTTCTTTTCTGCACACTATTCCGGCGAAGATATGGCGAGACAGACAAGATCGAGTTCCGGTGACTCTGCTCCCACATTCATCCACCAGAATATTCTCCAAGATCCAGAGAAGGAAATATGCTCCTTCGATAGTGCCCATTTGTCGGCCCTCAAAACCTCCGGCATCTTCCAGAAAGGGACGGTGTTCCGGCCATTTGATCGGGAAATCCGGTCGGATATGGTTTCTGAGGAGTGGTTGTGCTTTAATGTTTTTCCCTTTACCTTAGGGTTGCAATTTCCTTTTCTAGAATTCATCACCGAGTTCTTTAACACCACAAAAATCTGTTTCAGTCAAACAATGCCAATGCTATGGTGAGTCTGCTTGTTCTTGATCAAATCAAGAACAACCATATTCCTGATCTTTCCATTCATGACCTCCCCCTAGCATATCGGCTTAGATGCCATGGTTCCTGCCGATTCTTGTTCTATTCTACCTCCGGCGACCCACTGATACTTCGTGCCACCAGGAATGAGGAGGAATGGAAGTCCAAATTTTTCTTTGTAAAAAGAGACTCAATCCCTGGTGGAACGGATTATCCGGTGCAGTGGTTGAGAAAGGGTAGGATTTAGGGTTTTAGGATGATCCCGTCTTGTATCCTGTTTCATATCTTGTACTAACTTTTTTATTTTCTTGTACACAGCCGATTTCAGGAAGCTTGCACCTCCCTTAGCCAACTCACAGAATAGAATCTACGCCATCAGACTCCTCCCAGAGGCTGAAAGAAGTTTCAATCCACTTCCTCCATCTCTAAGTCCACTCTCCAGTTCAAACATGCCTGGTAAGGATCCTACACAATATCCTGCATACATGTTTTTATTCAATATGTTTAGGAAAGAGTTTTACTCCCTGTATGTAAATTCCAGCAAAGTTCCGATCCTCCTAGACCTTGATGAACTCGACAGCTATCCTACTCCAGTGAATGTCAAGAAGGAGACTCCTGCCACCACCAGCTCCAAGCCAGTTCCGGCTCCTAAGCCCACCCAAAGGACCAGGGCTTCTACTTCCAAGAAGTGGAAGGGTTTCGAGGTCAGCACCCCAGGCTCTGAAGGGTTCTCCTACGAGGAACTCAGCTTCACCGACTCCTTGGAACCGATGACATCCTTCCTTAACAAGGTAATATTCTGGTACTATATCCTGCATGCATATCCTGACAGAATATCCTGACAGGATATCCTGGTTAGCTAGTTTTAATTCATACCTGAATTTTGATTTGTAGGGCCTCCAGCATCTGGTTCACCTCTACACCGATGCCTGCAGCACGGCCAAGTTTCAAGAGGCCAGGATCAAGCAGCTCGAGACCACTGTTGCTGACCAAGGTGCCATTGCTGAAGTCAAGACCCGGCATTACGAGGACAAGCTGAAGAAGGTCACTCAGGATGCTGAGATAAAGCTGGCGGCCATCCAAGTGGAGCATGAACAGGCCATGGTCTCCTTCCAGGAATGGATCAAAAACTCAACTGTTGTCTCCCTACTATAGGCTCGTATCAAGATGGCTTATGAGGCCAAGGAGACAGGCCTGGAGTGTCCATCCTGGCCGGTAGATTCCTGGGTGGCAAAGCTGAAGGAGCATGGAGGCAAAGCTGTGCCGTATCCTGCTGAGGCTGGTGAGTCCTCTAAGTCAGCGGAGGTGGTGGACAAGGCTGGAGAGAAGAAGGATGCTGGGACGAATGCTGGTGAGGATGCTGCTCAAATGCTGAGGTTGAGAAGATGGAGAAGGCTGGTGAAGATGCCGCTGTGTGAGGGCATTCAAGTGGGCGATGATGGATGTTGATGCCTAGGCCGGAGCCCACTTTTTTTAAATTTGAATGTTGGTGTGTAAACCTAAAACAATTTACTTTTCCTGCATTTCACTTTTCCTGCACTTGAACAATTTATATTTTCTGCATGCATTTTGAACAATATAACAGTCGGAGGTGGATGGGTCTTGGTTTGAGATGAAACCTTCAACAGTTATGTAAATATAACTATGAACTTATTGTGCTTTTGGTGGATGGATCTCAGTTTGAGATGAAACCAAAAGCACAAAGTTTTGCCATGTTAATAATATAACTCTCTTTTGACCCTATCTTTGTTGTTATACTTTTTATGCATAAATTTTATTTATGAAAATAGTTTTGTTTGAACATTCTTGGGAACATATTCTGAGAGTATCCTGAGAGATATCCTGGTCAGGATATTGCCACATAACTTATAAAACTTAAGTTATCCACATAAAAAGGAGAGATCATACCAAAGACTCTTAGAGAGTCAATTCCAATCTCCCATCTTAGGAATGTCCCCAGTGCATATTTAGATTCTAGAGCCCATCCTTCGAATTGTATAGCGTATGTCCCCTGTATTCATCATATTTGAAGACTTAGGAATGCAAACATAGTCATACTTTAACTTTTTTGTGGATAAACACTGAATATTCTGGGGATTAACCCTCAATATCCTGGGGATAAACCCTTAATATCCTGGGGATAAACCCTGATTTTCATGCGCTACAGGCGGGAGTGTATAAACTCCAAGACTTAGAAAGGTGAAAACCTTTAAACCTTAGAGAGTATGAAAATACCCTTTTGTGAGAGAGGGTGATCAATCCTCATATACCTTTAGGATCCAGGATATAGCCAATAGTAACGAAATTGTCAGCCACTTTTACATGAACTGGTCCCGCTACCTTGAACTATCCCTGGATAACTTGCGCTCCAGGCGGGGTGTTTAAACCCGATTCATAAGAAAGGTGAATACCTTTAAACCTGTGAAGGGACCAGGATCCCTTAAACGTGAGAGAGGGGGCCAATCCTCTAATCTCTTGAAATATCCTGAGCGTGTATCCTGGAGCTATATCCTGAGGCATATTCTGCAAAATAACCTTAAACTAAGGTGGGTGTTAGCTTGGCTAACACCCCTCCGATGCTTAAGTCAGTATTGAGTTTGAAATAATAAACAAATTCAAATATATTTAAAAGAGATAGAATCCATACCATCCTGAGAAAGAAATTAAATTCTAATCTCACTTGAAATAGAGCTTGAAGTGTATAGCATTCCGGGATCTTGGCAGCATATCCCCCTCCATATTCTTGAGTCTGTATGCTCCTTTGCTAGATTTTGATTCAACCTCATATGGTCCTTCCCACTTTGGAGCTAACTTTCCATCGGCAGGATTAGTAGTATTCTGAAAAGCCTTTCTTAATACTCAATCCCCAACTTGAAATCTTCTAGTCCTTATATTCTTGTTATATGCTCTGGATATCCTCTGTTGATATGCTGCCATCCTCAACTTTGCTGCATCTCTTGTCTCGTCCACAGTATCCAATTCTTGGCACAATGCTTCAGGATTCTGCTCAGGATCCCGGAGGTTAGATCTTGCTGTCGGTATTACCATTTCTGTTGGGATTACTGCTTCTGCTCCAAATACTAAGGAGAATGGAGTCTGGCCAGTTGCACTCTTTATTGTTGTTCTATCAGCCCACAAAACCAAGGGTAGTTCTTCTGCCCATCTTCCTTTTTTAGCTCCTAGTCTCTTTTTCAGGTTGTTGACAATTATCTTGTTCGAGGATTCTGCTTGTCCATTTGCTTGAGGATGTACTGGAGTAGTTGTGATCATTTTGATTCCCCAACTCTTGCAAAAGTCAGTAGTCCTCTTACTTATAAACTGAGATCCAATGTCACAAATGATTTCAGTTGGTACTCCAAACTTGGTCAGGATATTCCTTTTTATGAAGGATACTACTTCTTGGTCTCTAACTTGAACAAATGCTTCAGCTTCAACCCATTTAGAAAAATAGTCAGTCATTGCCAGCATAAAGACTTTTCCTCCTGGAGCTTTTGGAAACTTCCCTACTATGTCCATTCCCCACTTCATGAATGGCCAAGGGGAAGCTATAGGATACAACGGTTCAACTGGTTGATGTAATATCTTACTATGCCTTTGGCATGCATTACATCTTTGAGCATATTCTGTAGCATCTTTCTTCATTGTCGGCCAATAGTATCATGTTCGTAATACTTTTGAGAATAACGACCAGTGTGGTTACCACAATCCCCTTCGTGTATATCCTGAAGCACTTCTTTAGCTTCGGGATTTTCCAAGCATCTCAGGTATGGTCCTGCAAGAGATTTCTTGTACAAAACATTATTTATAATGGTGAATTGTGATACCTTCATTTTAAATGCCTTAGGATTTTCATCCTTAGGGATGTGTCATTCCTTGAGATATTTCATGATAGGAGCCGTCCAGGATTTAGTATCCTCATCAGGATCATGACCAGGATCCTGAATGCTTGTTACCTCCTTATCCTGAGTCTTGAAGAGATCCACAGCAGGATATAGGATGTGAAGTATTGGTATTTGGGTTCCCTCAGGTATCCTGACTGATGATCCTAGGTTTGCCAAGGCATCCGCTTCAGCATTATCTTCTCTTGGTACCTGTTCAAGTGCAAAAACATCGAAATATCCTGCTAATTTTTTGAGAATATCAAGATTGTTATGGGTCGTTTTCTGAGCATATATATCCTGACTAATATTCTGCTTTTGATTGTTTACTTGTGACCAGGATACCGTATCAGGATATTGGTAACATCCTGGTGCGATATCCTGGTGTTAACTAAATAATCCACATGAAGGTAAGAAGCTGTAGGTCACTAACGGTCAGATGGACTTCTTCTCCTTGAGACTCGGGCAAACCAGTTATTTGAGAGACGTTGAACCCGAAAGACCAGGTCTACAACGTTCAAGTGGGAATATCCGTCGGATCCCGGTTTAATAGGGTAGTTTGTTGCATTTCTTTTACTATAAATAGATGGATCGGATCAGTTAAGGCACACACTTTTTCATTCGCACACTTTACTCTCAAACTACTGGCAACTACTACACACAAACACTTGTACTCGAATCACATTCTAACACTTAGTTGATCCGCATCACATCCTGCACTGTATCCTGATATTTGAAGTAATAGAAGAACAAGGCAACTACGATTGTCAGCTCCCGAGGTTTTGTGCCGGCGATCTAGATTGATCAAGAGCTTTCCTCGTACATCTCGCGTCGCCCCTTTACGTTTTTCGCTCATCGTTTGATCATAGATACAGCTCTATATCCTGAGCCGTATCCTGAAACTGTTTTTACAATTAATTCGATTAACATATTTTCGACACTCATTTCTAGCACACTACCTCACTTAACGAATTTGATCACTTAATTGCTTCGGTAATTTTTGACCAAAACAATTTGGCGCCCACCGTGGGGCAAGTGGTGCTATTTTTACTAAAAACTTTAGTAAAATCATTACTCGGTTTTCTATTATCAAAACTTTTTGCTACATTGTTTTCAATGGCCTCGAGATCAAACAAGAGCTCTTCCACCATGTCTGCTACAACCTCTGCAACAATTGGTTCGGTGCTTCCACCTCCTCCTCCAAGAATGCAAGCTTCTTCACACGGAACTGAGAGTCATGTGGCTCGGGATGTTATCCCCGCTCCCAGTACCCAGGGATCTGGTCCTATTTTGGCTTCTAATGATGAAATTCTGAATTTGTTTGGTAGTGTACAGGAGTAGATGAGGCAGCAGCAGGAAACTAATCGGATGCTGATGAGAGAGATACAACTCTTGAAATCCGGCCCAAGTAGACCTGCTGAAGAAACTGTCACTCCTTTGCAGCCTAGGGCTTTGAACTTCAGTTCTGCAGTTTACACTGAGGATAACCGGGGGAATATCGTGCCAAGCCATTCTCAGAATCATACTCCTGAGATACCCTCCTCGGTCAGGATGTCAACTGTGAGGAGCTCAGGATATGCTTCAGGATATGGCCAGAATCCTCAGACCGGTAACATGTCAAATAATAATATTCTTGCTACTAACAATAATGGGTCTTTGCAGGATGCAGGTATGACGTCAACATTTACTAGGGAGCTTCAGAAATTGAAGGACATGATATCCAGTGTACCTGGAGTGGTCCAGCCAATTCCGGAAGTGTCCCAAGACAGCCACAGGATATCCCGCTTTGCATATCATATCTGTGATGCTGAAATCCCAAAGAGATTTCAAACCCCCAACATGAAACTCTATGATGGGTCTACGGATCCTGAAGAGCATGTTGCCCAGCATAGAGAAAGAATGGAGATTAATCCTATCCCTCCGGAGCTCAAGGAAGCATGCTTGTGCAAGGGTTTCGGTTCTACCTTGACAGGATCAGCCTTAAAATGGCTGTTAAATGTTCCTCCTCACTCAATTACTTCATTTGCTCATTTGGTTAATTTATTTAATAGTCAGTTTTCTTGCAGCCGGAGTTTTGAGAAACTAACCAGTGATCTTTACAGGATAACTCAAGGACCTCAGGAATCCTTGAGGGATTATATGAACAAGTTTAGTCGGGAATCCTTGGATATCCCACATCTTGATGTTGCAACAGCTGTGCAGGCTTTTAAGATGGGATTACAAAAAGATTCTCAGTTCTATCAGGATCTTGTAATGAATCCCTGCAGGAATGTCGACGAAGCTCGTAACAGGGCCTTGAGATATATTCGCTTGGAAGATGAAAAAAAGATGCAAGAGAGGATGAATTCTACCTCAACCTACGAATCAACCAACAGGAAATCAGAATCCTCGTATAAACCGTATCGCTCCAAGCCATATGGCAGAAATGACAACAAGAAAGTGAATGCTGTTGAAGACGAGGATCCTGAAGAATATCCTGAATTATCCGAATATTGCTTTTCTGTTAATATACCTAAGTTAATGTATGCTCTGCAGGGTTTAGGAGACAAAGCTAGGTGGCCTCGAAAGAATCAACAAAAAGCTGAATGGAAGGATAAATCCAAATGGTGTGCCTTCCATGAAGATTTCGGACATGTGACTGAGGATTGCATTGCTCTAAGGAAAGAAATAAGCTACCTATTGAGCAAGGGATATCTGAAGGATTTGCTGGGAAGAAAGAAAAATAAAGGGCAGGATCCTGAGAAGGATCCTGAACGAGCAGCATCACCCCCAGCAGATGCCAAAATAATTAACTTTATTTCAGGAGGATCCGACATTTGTGGGACTTCGTATTCTGCGGCCAAGAGACATGCAAAGGAGGCTAAGACTGAAAGGGGAGACAGACCAGCCAGAATGACTACCCTCACAACTGACAAAGTGATCACTTTCGACAGTGATGACAGGGATACTGTCCAGGATCCTCACCATGACGCCCTCGTAATAACATTATATGTTGCTAACCATTTTGTACGCAGGATATTAGTGGACAATGGCAGATCTGTCAACATAATTCAGCTGGAAACATTGAAGAGGATGAATGTATCTCCGATGGACATTACTTCGAAATCCACCATGCTCGTTGGCTTCAGTGGGGAAGCTAGGAATACCGTAGGGGAGATAAAGTTACCAGTATATGTTGAAGGGGTCAACTCGATACAACGTTTCTGTGTGATGGACTCCCTATCCTGCTATAACATCATACTAGGCAGGCCATGGATCCATGATATGAAGGCTGTGCCATCGACTTATCATCAGTGCATCAAGATCCCTACCCCTTGGGGGGTTGTCAAGGTTGATAGTGATCAGCAGGAGGCGAAGGAATGCTACTCATCCTCAATGAAATCCTCAACCAAGCCTAATGCAGCATAGCAATTAAAGATGCGGGCCCAGGATATCATGTAAGCTTCGGAGCAGGATGTAAAGAAAGTTATCCTGGATCAGGATAATCCGGATATCTCGGTGCTCGTAGGAACCAATATCCCTCATGATATTGAAAATCAATTGACTAATTTTTTGAAATGCAGGATGTCAACATTCGCATGGAAGCACGAGGATATGACAGGTATTTCCAAGGATATTATAACACATAAGCTCGGTATTGACAGGTCATTCAAGCCGGTCCAACAAAAGAGAAGGAAATTTACTCCGGAGCGAAATGTGATCATCCAAGAGGAAGTTGAAAGACTACTAAGGAGCAAGATGATTAGAGAAGTGAAGTTTCCTAAATGGCTTGCGAATGTAGTCGTGGTACAAAAGAAAAATGGGAAATGGAGAGTTTGTGTAGACTACACAGACTTAAACAAAGTCTGTCCGAAAGACCCGTTTCCTCTACCTCATATTGATTCAATGGTAGATGCTACCGCTGGCCACGAGATGTTAACCTTCATGGATGCCTCTTCAGGATTTCAGCAAATCTAAATGGAACCCTCTGATCAGGAGGATAATGCTTTCATGACACCCACATGTATTTATTGTTATACTGCTATGCCCTTTGGTTTGACAAATGCAGGTGCAACATACCAGAGGTTGGTAAACATGATGTTTAAAGACAAGCTGGGGGACACCATGGAGGTATATATTGACGATATGGTGGTGAAATCTAAAAAGGCTGAGGATCACCTCCAGGATATTAAGGGAGCGTTTGATATCCTGGATCAATATAACATGAAACTGAATCCTTCTAAGTGCCATTTCGGAGTGGGGGCAGGAAAGTTTCTGGGATATATGGTGACCAAAAGAGGGATAGAGGCAAGCCCGGAGCAAATTAAAGCTATCCTAGATATAAAATCACCTTCGAATATGAAAGATGTTCAACGATTAACAGGCCGAGTAGCAGCGTTGAACAGATTTATTTCAAAATCCTCGAAAAAGTGCAAGGAATTTTACGATATCCTAAAAAAGAATAAGAAGTTCGAATGGGGAGCAAAGCATGAAGCAGCCTTGCAGGATTTGAAGCAGTATCTTTCAACCGCACGCTTATTGATGAAGCCTAAGGATGGCGAACCATTATCCCTGTATCTTGCAGTGTCAGGGAATGCAGTAAGTGCTGTCCTTATAAAGGATCATGAAGGTCAGCAGTATCCTGTCTATTACGTTAATAAAAGTTTATTAGATGCTGAAACTAGATATTCTCATCTAGAAAATTTGATATTAGCCCTAGTTATGGCATCAACAAAACTTAGACATTATTTTGAGACGCATAGGATTCACATTAAAACCAACTATCCTGTTAAGAACGTGCTTAGGAAACCCGAGATGTCAGGCAGGATGGCTAAGTGGTCAGTGAAATTAAGTGCTTATGACTTAGTGTATGAACCTAGAAATGCCATAAAATCTCAGGCTTTAGCTGACTTTGTGGCTGATTTCAGTAGTGACGTTCAAAATGAAGTAGACCTAGAAGTATAGCAGCTAGGAGAAAACTTAGAATGCTGGACATTGTATACTGATGGTGCATCTAATGTAAGAGGTGTCGGTCTAGGTATACTTCAAAAATCGCCACAGGGGGACATATTACCCCAGGCTATTAGGTGTGAATTTCCTGGTATTAATAATGAGGCAGAATATGAAGCTTTGATTGCAGGATTAGAGTTGGCTAAAAATATGAGTATCAAGAGTTTGCAAGTATATGTTGATTCTTTGTTAATAACTAATCACTTTAATGGAACCTATGCAGTTAAAGGAGAGAAGTTAATCGAGTATCTCGAAATTCTCAAAAAATTAGCAGGATATTTCGATATTTTTACACTTGAATAGGTACCAAGAGAGGATAATGCTGAAGCTGATGCCTTGGCAAATCTGGGATCATCGGTCAGGATACCGGAAGGAACCCGAATACCAATATTACATATCCTATATCCTGCGACGAATCCTCAGGATAAGGAAGTAATAAGTATTCAGGATCCTAATGACGAGTATCCCGAGGAGGATCCTAGGTCCTGGACGGCTCCAATCATGAGATATCTCAAGGAAGGACACATCCCAAAGAATGAGAATCCTAAGGCCTTCAGAATGAAAGTATCACGATTCACTATTATAAATAATGTTTTGTATAAGAAATCTCTTGCAGGACCATATCTGAGGTGCTTGGAGGATCCCAAAACCAAAGACGTGCTTCAGGATATACACGAAGGGGATTGTGGTAACCATACTAGGGGCATGTAATTATTCTCAAAAGTATTAAGGAGAGGATATTATTGGCCGACGATGAGAAAAGATGCTGCAGAATATGCTCGAAGATGTGACGCATGTCAAAGACATATTAATATATTACATCAGCCTGCTGAACCACTGTATCCTATTGTTTCCCCTTGGCCGTTTATGAAATGGGGGATGGATATAGTGGGAAAGCTTCCAAAGGCTCCAGGAGGAAAGCTTTTCATGTTGGCAATGACGGATTATTTCTCCAAGTGGGTTGAAGCTGAAGCATTTGTCCAAGTTAGAGACCAAGAAGTAGTATCCTTCATAAAAAGGAATATCCTGACTAGGTTTGGAGTACCGACTGAGATAATTTGTGACAATGGATCTCAATTTATAAGTAAAAGGACTACTGACTTTTGCAAAAGTTGGGGAATTAAAATGATCACGTCTACTCCGGTACATCCTCAAGCAAATGGACAAGCAGAATCCTCGAACAAGATAATTGTCAACAACTTAAAAAAGAGACTAGGGGCTAAGAAAGGAAGATGGGCAGAAGATTTACCCTTTGTTTTATGGGCTGATAGGACAACGGTGAAGAGTGCAACTGGCCAAACCCCGTTTTCCTTAGTGTTTGGAGCAGAAGCGGTGATCCCGACAGAAATGGTGATACCTACAGCGAGATCCAACCTCAGGGATCCTGAACAGAATCCTGAAATCCTATGCCAGGAACTGGATACTATTGATGAGACAAGAGACGCTGCAAAGCTAAGGATGGCAGCATATCAACAGAGGATATCCAAAGCATATAACAAGAATATAAGGACTAGAAGATTTTAGGTTGGATATTGGGTATTGAGAAAGGCTTTTCAGAATACTACTAATCCTGCTGATGGAAAGTTGGCTCCAAAATGGGAAGGACCCTATGAGGTTGAATCAGAATCAGGGAAAGGAGCATACCGACTCAAGAATATGGAGGGGGATATGCTACCGAGATCCTGGAATGCTATACATCTAAAACTCTATTTTAAGTGAGTATGGAATTTAAATTTTAACTCAGGATGGTATGGATTCTGTCTCCTTTATTAAATATTGATATTATTTACTATTTTGAACCCATTACTGACTTAAGCATCGGAGGGGTGTTAGCCAGGCTAACACCCACCTTAGCTTACAATTGTTTGGCAGTATATGCTTCAGGATGTAGCACCAGGATACACATTCAGGATACTTCGGAAGATTAGAGGATTGGCCCCCTCTCTCACGTCTAAGGGGTCCTGATCCCTTCACAGTTTTAAAGGTATTCACCTTTCTTCCGAATTGGGTTTAGACACCCCGCCTGGAGCGCAAGTTATTCGGGAATAGTTCAAGGTGGCGGGACCAGTTCATGTAAAAGTGGCTGACAATTTCGTTACTATTGGCTATATCCTGAATCCTAAAGGTATATGAGGATTGATCACCCTCTCTCACGAAAGGGTATTTTCATACTCTCTAAGGTTTAAAGGTTTTCACCTTTCTAAGTCATGGAGTTTATACACTCTCGCCTATAGCGCATGAAAATTTGGGATTTTCCTCAAGATACTAAGAATTTATCTCCAATATATTTTGGGTTTTACCCCTGTAACACAGGAATCGTCTATACAGTTGGAACTAATGTTCAAAAAATTTTCTAAGTGTTTAAGGACATCATGCACAGGGGACATTCCTTCTAAAGCAATTGTGTGAAGCTCAAAAGATCAAAATTGGGCTAAGTGTCTCGGATTGGGGACATCTTAGTGGGAGAAGTTGCAAAAGGGGTTGGTGTTTTATGCTAGGGTTACACTCAATTCCTGGTATGATATTTCCTTTGTGAATCTTGCATGAATTATTTAACTCTGATTAAGGCTCAAAATATCCTGAAAACGACATATCTTTAGGATATGTCTTCAAAATGTGTTTTTGGGATACGTTTCGGGATATTTGATTGAAATATTTGGGAAGTGATACTTGATTGAAAATAAAAACTCTGATCAAACAAGTATTATCAAAACAGGTTTTAGAAAATGGACTATCTTTTATTCTTTAGAAGTTTTGTCTAAAGTTGATTGAATTCTATTTAATAAAATTTTTCATAATATATCACTGAGTATACTGATCAGGATATTTTGCAAAGCTAAAATCTGCACTAAGAAATGCATGACAAAAATTAGAGAGCAATAGCAAGTCAATTGAAAGTTGAAATTATAATACCAATTGATGACCGAAGGCTTCATCCTAAAACCTAGGATCCATCCACCTTCGGCTATCAAATTGTTTTAATGCAGAAACATAAACTGTTCATATGATACCAACTTGTAAGACCCTAATTCGTACATGACAAAAGTCGCAGCGGAAAATCGTACCATAAAAATTTCTTTCGTTACAAACATCTTGACGCACTTAAAACTCATTTTTAAGATAAATCCTTTCACAATAAACACGTTTATTATACTTATTTTCTAAAGGAAACCATAAACTAGCTTCACTTTAATACGTGCACAACACTTCCGTACAATCTATCTTGTAACTCGATCCTCGATCTCCAATTCTTGGATATCCTCATGACTGGTACTACCTGCGCTCACCACATAAAATTCACACATTAGTACGCATTATAAACATACAAAGTTTGTTCACGTTTACTTCTCGTTTCATTAACTCTTTACATTCCAGCTTTTCCATCCTGTCATACCATCCGTGGTGAGACTTCTTTGCCTTTCCTGTATTTCACTTATAACTCCAGATACATGAATAAACAACGTAAACACTTAATCGTGCAGAAAGACTTACATACATACCTAAACTTCATACACATTATCCCCATACATACATATATACCCACATACATGCCAACCTACATGCAAACTTACATATAAATACATATCAATCATACCATATGCACCTACATATATACATACCTACATCGTTACGTACGGTCATGACATCCCACATATATACATACACACATGCCTACATACGTACATACACATACATACTTATTACATACCTTCACACAAACCTACATACGTGTATACATTCGTACATACTCACTTGCGTACAAATACATACTATCTACATACACGCCTACGTACATACACTTCGATTTATAGAACATACATACGTACATGTCTACATACTTACTTACATATTTATTTATAATCACCTATTTCAACATACCCAACTCATACATACCTACTCATATACGTCTTCATATATCCGCGTGTACTTCTTCACACACTTATAATCCTACACACGTTTGCGCATACATGCTTACATACGCTTTTACATACATGTTAGATACATACAAACATACATACATAACTAACAAGTGTGGGCATACACTTAAATTCATAAAAACGTAAGTTGAACTAATCGTACGTAACTTAAAACGCATTTAAACGAGTTCCCGAACCAAAACGGAGCAAACGGACAACTTTCGCCAAACAGCCCCACCGTCGCGCGACGCGACGTCCCGTCGCGCTACGCGACGCCCTCATTTTCACAGACGGTTGCTGCTGTTGATCTGCAGATTCCCAGCACGTCCGCGTTTCACGGAAACGGTCATAACTTCTTCGTTAGTGGTCCGTTTTACCCGATTCTTTTTCCTACGCGTCCGTAATTTAATTCTCCATCTTATAGAGTTAAGATCCAACATTTGGACTACCGAAATTTATAACTTTTAAGCCTTCGGCTTATTACCCTTTTCCATGATTTCTACCCGTTCGTGCATTTACCCACATAACTTGTTTGTTTAACCTTAACTTCACATGAATTGATAGTTTCAAGGTCATTTGTTATAAAAGATTCATTCTCGGATGCCCTACATCTCATTCCACCCGTTTTCGCTCAAAAGCTTATTTTGACCCGTTAAGGGTAATTGCGCATTTAAAACATTATGACTTACAAACCATACTTCTCACTTTCATACTTAACCAAAACATTACACTAATCGAGTAACTTGCTTCTAAACTACTTTTTAAGATCGTTTGCCCCAAAATACCCATCAAGGGCATTTTGGTCAACTTTAATCCCATACCTTACGACAAAAGACTACGATACATACTTGTCTTCAACCATCGTGTTTAATTAATTAAAACACCATAATACTTAATCGAACTAAGAAGTGATTACAGAAATCACTTACCTTATGCGTCCGTGCTCGTATCCGATTCCTCGCCCTTTCTTGACCCGTTGGCCTTGCATGCTTGAGTCCGTCTTGATACGATTCCTATACTCTCTTTTCATCAAAATCACGTTCTTATTAGCATATGCATTCGTACGTGATAACAATCATATCAATCGCATATTTCACACTTAACTCTCATCAATCATTTCTAACAACATAATTCATATAATCATATCCATATACGTTTAAACTCATGTAACTCATCATGTCATTACATTTAACACAGATTGCTATCACATGTACCATGCGACTTCTCATCAACCTACATTTACGACAACGAGTCAAATCATGTTTCTTATACTTAGTTGACTTTCAAAAGTCAACTATTAACCATATGTAACTATCGACTTATCAACATACACCCGTAACATCAAAATCGACTATGCGGACGACACTATATACATTTTATCATTCACTTGATGTATGTACTACCTTTTAAGCATAACGTACAACTTATTCATGCATAAATCTTCTAAACTCTTACATAACCCATCAAAACCTACTACTAACCATCATGGATCATTCCCGAATAAACATCAATCATATCATCATCATTTTTCTCCTAATTCATCTAACAAGAATTCATCATACCCACATAATACATCAATCTTTCAATAAGAATTGGACATAGGTGACGAGTCTAGTCATCTTCATCACCATAACTAATGGGTTTATCATCTAAACATCAAATTAGCACAAACCATTCATAATCCATGTTCTACATGATGATTATAACACATACTCATGCTCAATTCCACTTAAACTCATGGATTAGAACATAACCCACTTTACACATGATCACCAATCTTAGATTTAAGACATACCTTATGATTCCCTCGTAAAGGTGATCATTAATCCGTGTTCCTTCTTGAATTTGAGCCTCGATTCACCCTTCAATTTGGTGATTTAGTTGAGTTAGGGTTTGGAGCTCTTGGAGCTCCTGAACATTCGTGAACACACACGAAGTGTGTGTTTGTTTGTGTTGATCTTTCATTTTAATAACTCAACTTCCATCTTGTTCCACTTTAACCCCTCGGGTTTGCCTTTAAAACATAACCGACACTACCTTCTTCATTTAATACTTTTGACCATACCCTTGACTAGGTTAAATAGCCTAGTTATTAATTTCATGACGTGTCCTATAGGAACACACGACAAATATTAACGTTCAGATTTTGGGGCGTTACAAGTCTACCCACCTTAAATGAAGTTTCGTCCCCGAAACCTTTCTTATCTTTATTTAACACTAATTATTCCTTCTCTACGTCCACTCGACACAACCACGAGCTCATCACCATGACTATCATTCAATTTCAAGAACCCATCCCAGAATTCTTATTAATGTTTCTTTCATGTTTATTTCATTATTCATATCATTGACTTCTTCCTAACAATTCCATATCTTCCTTATCATACTTTCGCATATCATTTTCATTTCCTTGACCTGTCAATAACGGGTCTATATACATACTTCCTCAATCTGTAATCATACATACATTCGTATGATCCGTTCACAACGGATCTACTACAATCATCCTATCTCTTAAGATTACATTCTACACATATATTATTTAGCATTTAGTTCTTGTTTTGTTACCGCACAAAACTACTATTTCATGACCACATATACGCGCTTCACTTCAAAGTTAACATCATTCTATCTTTTCTATAACTACGTGTACCATACATACTCTTACGTTATCTTCCCTTCACCTTGTTCATTCTACATTACTATTCCTCTTATTTCATGCATTATTTCGTTTACATAAGCCCACATGTCATGCAAATTCATTATACGAGAGTTTAGCGAATTCTCGAAATTTTTCACTTCAAACATTTGAGATTCGTTCCTTAACGACATAATCTTCTTCTTAGGTCAACTGTTAGGAATCGAACATTCTGTACTATATCATACTCATTCCACCATACATTTTGTAGGGCGTTTTCAACTTACAAATTCATACTTATCTGACATAAATTAAAGCATTTTACTTACCTCGATTTCCTTCCATACTTCAGCGATCCGTAAATCAGACCTGTCCACATTCTTCACGTGTACTAGCCGTACTAGACTAGATTTCATTCACCCGTGCAATGTGCCTTCGCTCGTGCACAACCTCCCACCCAATCGATGGGTTTCATCACCTCTAGGTTCCTTCTTGTGCGTACTTATATCATCGTCCGGGTACTAGCCCGTCATTCATTTTGACTCCTAGTAGTCGATTACTAGCACTTTTAACACATAACATATTCAAAACTTCTTTCTTTCGTTTTGAAATTTAAAATTTAGGTTTGCGTGCCAATCATGATCTTTCTTTCATTCAGTTACTTTGCATTTACTCACATGATTCGTATGATACAACCACGGTCAAACTATTGACACATCGCGATGTGGGCTATTTTCATCATTGCTATATTTTAAACTCGTCCTGCGGACACAATCGTAGCATCCATACCTTTCATTATTTCTATGTTTTGAATCCGTCTAGCGGTTTCGATCATTCCCTTCATGCATTTCATACCTTGAATCCGTCTCGCGGATTCAAACATTCCATTCATGCCCTTCTTACCTTGAACCCGTCTCGCGGATCCAAACATTGCATTCACACCTTTCATTCTTTGAATCCGTCTCGCGGATTCAAACATTTCATTCATACCTTTCATTCCTTGAATCCGTCTCACGGATTCAACATATCATCCATGCCTTTCATCCTTGAATCCGTCTCACGGATTCAAACATTGCATTCATACTTTTCATCCTTGAATCTGTCTCACGGATTCAAACATATCGTTCATATCTTATTGATCCGTACTTAATTACGGATTCCACATTCTTCATTCTTATCAGGCATGTTTTTCATACTTTCATAGTACTCTCAATTTCCCAAGAGCCTTACTTCCCATTTCACCCACACGCCCGCCTGCTACCTAACTCTACCGGGCATACCTGTAACAATCATCATGATCTCACGAACGTCATACGTTTCTCGTGTACTGGCCAGGTACACAATCCACATAGTAGTTTCGTGCCTTCATGTAATTGTCACCTTATGTCCGTAGACTTAGGTTTCGGCGCGTGTATCACTTCCAATACTTCATTACTATACAATCATTGTCTTTCATTTTAAAATTCTCCTTCCCTTAATGAATTTTGCCATTACTTACACCCACTTATTTAATTTACGTACCTGGGCTCATTTGCCTACTTGTCTTATTACCTCTTTGCCTGCCTTAGTATTCATCCTAGACTGCATTCACGGATCATCCTCTTCCAACACTTATGCTTACCTTGAACATACAAAACCGTCAGTTTCTTCATACGTATACATAAGTACATACTTACATTAGCCTTTACCTTTAGATCTTGATCGAGTCTTACATTGTACGGATTTCTTATCTCAAGAGCACACAAGTTTGAGTTCAAGTACTTACCTTCTCGTACTTGATTCCCTCAAACCAGGGCTCTGATACCAACTTGTAAGACCCTAATTCGTACATGACAAAAGTCGCAGCGGAAAATCGTACCATAAAAATTTCTTTCGTTACAAACATCTTGACGCACTTAAAACTCATTTTTAAGATAAATCCTTTCACAATAAACACGTTTATTATACTTATTTTCTAAAGGAAACCATAAACTAGCTTCACTTTAATACGTGCACAACACTTCCGTACAATCTATCTTGTAACTCGATCCTCGATCTCCAATTCTTGGATATCCTCATGACTGGTACTACCTGCGCTCACCACATAAAATTCACACATTAGTACGCATTATAAACATACAAAGTTTGTTCACGTTTACTTCTCGTTTCATTAACTCTTTACATTCCAGCTTTTCCATCCTGTCATACCATCCGTGGTGAGACTTCTTTGCCTTTCCTGTATTTCACTTATAACTCCAGATACATGAATAAACAACGTAAACACTTAATCGTGCAGAAAGACTTACATACATACCTAAACTTCATACACATTATCCCCATACATACATATATACCCACATACATGCCAACCTACATGCAAACTTACATATAAATACATATCAATCATACCATATGCACCTACATATATACATACCTACATCGTTACGTACGGTCATGACATCCCACATATATATATACACACATGCCTACATACGTACATACACATACATACTTATTACATACCTTCACACAAACCTACATACGTGTATACATTCGTACATACTCACTTGCGTACAAATACATACTATCTACATACACGCCTACGTACATACACTTCGATTTATAGAACATACATACGTACATGTCTACATACTTACTTACATATTTATTTATAATCACCTATTTCAACATACCCAACTCATACATACCTACTCATATACGTCTTCATATATCCGCGTGTACTTCTTCACACACTTATAATCCTACACACGTTTGCGCATACATGCTTACATACGCTTTTACATACATGTTAGATACATACAAACATACATACATAACTAACAAGTGTGGGCATACACTTAAATTCATAAAAACGTAAGTTGAACTAATCGTACGTAACTTAAAACGCATTTAAACGAGTTCCCGAACCAAAACGGAGCAAACGGACAACTTTCGCCAAACAGCCCCACCGTCGCGCGACGCGACGTCCCGTCGCGCTACGCGACGCCCTCATTTTCACAGACGGTTGCTGCTGTTGATCTGCAGATTCCCAGCACGTCCGCGTTTCACGGAAACGGTCATAACTTCTTCGTTAGTGGTCCGTTTTACCCGATTCTTTTTCCTACGCGTCCGTAATTTAATTCTCCATCTTATAGAGTTAAGATCCAACATTTGGACTACCGAAATTTATAACTTTTAAGCCTTCGGCTTATTACCCTTTTCCATGATTTCTACCCGTTCGTGCATTTACCCACATAACTTGTTTGTTTAACCTTAACTTCACATGAATTGATAGTTTCAAGGTCATTTGTTATAAAAGATTCATTCTCGGATGCCCTACATCTCATTCCACCCGTTTTCGCTCAAAAGCTTATTTTGACCCGTTAAGGGTAATTGCGCATTTAAAACATTATGACTTACAAACCATACTTCTCACTTTCATACTTAACCAAAACATTACACTAATCGAGTAACTTGCTTCTAAACTACTTTTTAAGATCGTTTGCCCCAAAATACCCATCAAGGGCATTTTGGTCAACTTTAATCCCATACCTTACGACAAAAGACTACGACACATACTTGTCTTCAACCATCGTGTTTAATTAATTAAAACACCATAATACTTAATCGAACTAAGAAGTGATTACAGAAATCACTTACCTTATGCGTCCGTGCTCGTATCCGATTCCTCGCCCTTTCTTGACCCGTTGGCCTTGCATGCTTGAGTCCGTCTTGATACGATTCCTATACTCTCTTTTCATCAAAATCACGTTCTTATTAGCATATGCATTCGTACGTGATAACAATCATATCAATCGCATATTTCACACTTAACTCTCATCAATCATTTCTAACAACATAATTCATATAATCATATCCATATACGTTTAAACTCATGTAACTCATCATGTCATTACATTTAACACAGATTGCTATCACATGTACCATGCGACTTCTCATCAACCTACATTTACGACAACGAGTCAAATCATGTTTCTTATACTTAGTTGACTTTCAAAAGTCAACTATTAACCATATGTAACTATCGACTTATCAACATACACCCGTAACATCAAAATCGACTATGCGGACGACACTATATACATTTTATCATTCACTTGATGTATGTACTACCTTTTAAGCATAACGTACAACTTATTCATGCATAAATCTTCTAAACTCTTACATAACCCATCAAAACCTACTACTAACCATCATGGATCATTCCCGAATAAACATCAATCATATCATCATCATTTTTCTCCTAATTCATCTAACAAGAATTCATCATACCCACATAATACATCAATCTTTCAATAAGAATTGGACATAGGTGACGAGTCTAGTCATCTTCATCACCATAACTAATGGGTTTATCATCTAAACATCAAATTAGCACAAACCATTCATAATCCATGTTCTACATGATGATTATAACACATACTCATGCTCAATTCCACTTAAACTCATGGATTAGAACATAACCCACTTTACACATGATCACCAATCTTAGATTTAAGACATACCTTATGATTCCCTCGTAAAGGTGATCATTAATCCGTGTTCCTTCTTGAATTTGAGCCTCGATTCACCCTTCAATTTGGTGATTTAGTTGAGTTAGGGTTTGGAGCTCTTGGAGCTCCTGAACATTCGTGAACACACACGAAGTGTGTGTTTGTGTGTGTTGATCTTTCATTTTAATAACTCAACTTCCATCTTGTTCCACTTTAACCCCTCGGGTTTGCCTTTAAAACATAACCGACACTACCTTCTTCATTTAATACTTTTGACCATACCCTTGACTAGGTTAAATAGCCTAGTTATTAATTTCATGACGTGTCCTATAGGAACACACGACAAATATTAACGTTCAGATTTTGGGGCGTTACATTGTTAGATGTCACTTTCATGGTGACGTCAGCTGAGATACCTCAGTGGTTTGGTTTGCCTATTAATATAACAGTACTATGTACTGTTACATTTAATTTTGACTGAGCGAGTTCTTCTCCTCATGTCTAATCCTTTCATCTTGTGCAACCAACCTTGGAGTATCAGGCTGAGGGGGAGCTTAGTTTTGTAAGCTTGCATTGTAATCTTTTGCTTTGATTGTAATCTTTCGACTCTATGAAAAGCAAATGTTTATCAAACTATATTCTCCTTTGATTGTGTTTACAAAGTTTGTTTTCATTTCCGCTGCACTTAAACTCTATTCATTTATGTTGATTTGTTCAAATTACACAAACAAACACAATCATGTCAGCCTTCGGTCATAACAATTGGTATCAGAGCTTGGACAGTCAAATTCGATCTAACAATCAATTTGACATAACAGTTCAGCTCAAAATTCATTGATACTAAAGTATGAACCTCAGATTAACAAAAACCTATGTTCATAAAAACATTGGTGTTTTTGCTAACGAAAAAGAGGGAAATTAAAACTTTAGTCATTAGATCTTATGTGTTAAAAACAGGTTGAGATCCTCAAAAGGAACAAATCAACTCTGTTAAAATACATTAAGAAAAAACAGGGGTCAAGATAGTCCGTATCATATGTAATGTGAGATTGGTCAAAAATTTGTGCAAATATGGCTAAACCTCTCAAAGCATTACTGCAAAATGATTCTGGATTAAGTATTCCTCAATAAAGACCTCACACTAAGTACTTCATTACTTATGAATGGGAAGGGTAAAAAGGGAAGAAGAAAATTCACAAAAACTCAGAAGTGTGTTTATCTCAAAACTTTTGAAGTCAAAAGAAAAGAGTATAAATATAAAACACTTAAGAGTCCAAAACTGAGTTAAGAATGATTATCAAGCAACTGTTCAGGGAAGTTCAAGTGAAAATAGTATCACATGTGAATGAACTTACAAGAGGACTAGACCAGCGTTCAGAATCATCACATGGCAACAAAATCTATAACAGGGTTTTCAAAAACTTATGTGTACTTGTGTCCTCATGTTTGCAATCAACTGACAAGAAAGTGGTACCAAACAGTGGTCAAAACGCATTTAAAATTTCATACCACTGTTGTTAAACCACTGACCATTTTCATAAACTTGAGAATGATATGATTATGTGTTTTATTGGAAAAAAAATATATATTAGATCCTTTTGACGTTGTTTTCAGAAAATCCTTTAATTATTTTTTTCTGGAAAAGGATTTTCCTAAATAAAGCAGGATACATTATTCTTTATTTTTCTTTAAAAATAATATATTTTGTACTTTTACTGGTTTTTGATAGTAAAAGTTTCATTCTCCTGATATAGAACCTTTATTTTTGGTAATATTATCCGCGAAAATAGATCAAAAGGAAATGGTGTATGTGTCAAGGTCATGTCAACTCAAGTTTGGTTTTAACTCTTATCAAAGATTGATTGCTAAACAGATCTTAAAATACTTGGGTATTCATGTCCTAATTCAAAAAATTATGACAAAAAATGAGTAACCACAGTAAAAAGTTTTCATCATCTGGGGTACCAAACCACTGTCAGGAAGTTGTAAAAGCTTCAAAATGTGTAATTGACATGTGGCAAAACCTTGAATGAAAATTCCTTTAAAAGTTGCTGACATAATGAGCTTTCAAATCATTGCCATTACTTTAACCCTAACCACTGTTATGTACAAACATCTGTTTCCTAAATACTGTCCACTGCTGAAAGTCAGCCATTGATCCTTCATTTTGCTTGGCAAGCACTGATGCTCAAAATTAGTGTCTTATCCACTGATATGCTATCCACTGATAGTAAAAATCATCCATTGTTATCACATTATTACTGTTGTAACCACTGATGCTTGTTTCATCAGTGGCTCTCAAAACAACTGTCCTCCACTCTTCATCCATATCATCAGAGGTTAGCACGTGGTCAGTTTTTAGCCATCAGATCTTAATAACCGCTGCCACATCAGCGATCACTTTTTCCCTTAATAAAACCCTGATCAAAACCCCCAAACAGGGTTTTACACTGTCGAATTGAATTCCAAAATTCTCTTCTCAAAGCAGTTTCTAATTCTCCATCCCAAATCATTCTTCGTTCTTCTTCGCAAAAATGACGAAATCAAAATCAAAAGCATCCTCATCTTCATCTCCCAAAGAAACCACACAAATGGCCGCTGAACCTATTGAAATCCTATACAAATCCCCGCACAACTACTTGGGCCTACTCACAAAACCCACCAACAATCACACATTCGATTCCATCATCGACATTATGTCTGCGTCAAAGTACAAAACTTTGCTTACAGCAGATGCTCCAATTTATCAACAAACCCAGAGAGAGTTTTGGAAAAAGGCTACGCTTGAAAAACAAGACGATAAAGTCACAGCCATCAACTCCTCGATACAGGGTAAAGCGATTCAAATTACTCCACAATCAATCTCAGAAGTCTTTAAACTCGATGATCAGAAAGGTAAAACTTCTTTTGATAAAACCGAGTTGAAAACTGATTTCTTAAAAAGGGGATATGCAGAACAACCAAAAAAGGATACCTTACAAAAAGGTTTCTTTCCTTCTGAAACTAGGTTTTTATTCCACACACTTTTGATGTGTGTCTCAAATAAAACAACTGCTTTTAATGAAATATCTTCAAAGATACAATGCCTGGGTTATGCTATTTTAAACAATGAAAATTTTAACTATTCCCAGGAGATCTTTGATGATTTGGTGAAAAATGTGGATAGCAAAGCATTTCTACTTTTTCCAAGGTTTTTAAGCTACTACTTTAAACAAAAATTTGGAAAAGAAAAAGAAAATTTGCTCAAACAAGGTGTTTATTTTCAAATAAAAGGTTTAATAACTAAAACATTCTCCAGAATGATGGCACCTATAAAAACAAAAGCAGAGGTGCCTGAGCAGAATTTAGTAGCTACCACTGCTCCTCAGGCATCTACTGTTGAGCTCACTGCTCCAGGTGATCATAGCAACACAACCACTGCTTTGAAACCCACACCTGTCATCACCAAAAAGACCAAAAAGAAATCATGCAAAAAGCCCACCAAACCCAAAACAAAGGCAACTCTGGAAGATGAGATCCCAGAGCAACTGCCAGTGATAACACAAATGTCACCAAAAACCACTGCTGCTACTTCCTCACAGCAGTTGGTAGAAAGATCTCCACCCTTACCTCAAACTCCTCTTGCATCCTCACAAAAGGATCAGGTTGTAAGCACAGGGACCCCACATTATGAAACTCTGGATTCAATTGGATCCATCTTCCTCAGTCCTGATCCCAAGGACATGTCTCTTTCAACACCCATACCTTCACCAATCACATTACCACAATCCATAATACCTTTGTTGCATGCAGTTGCTATAGCTCAGACACAAACCAGTTCCTCTCTATCACATATCACTGAGAGTATACTCCCATAAGTGACTGGGTCTGATGCTTATTCCTCTGCTATCCCAGCAACTTTTGAGGAGGTTACACTGCAGGAGTTACAAGTAACTCCTGTCAGTAGTTCAAGTGGAGCAGCAACTACAAATGTTGGATCAACTGATCTACATTTGGACAGTTGTTTCATCAGTCAGACTCCCTTGAAGGCAATTTCTTCTATAGCACCACTGATAACCACTAGTGAAGTTATTTTGACCACTAGTACCATCAAAGGTTTATCAAGTGCTGAAGAAAGAAGACCCCAGAACCAAGAACAAGGGGCATCAATGGGTGATTTTTGGGACTCAGTTCCTAAGTCATACATTGGTACAACCAATACTGGTAAGAAATCAGATGATCCCAGTAACATGGGTGATGATTTAAAATATCAGGAATTGACGGGCAGAGTTGAAAAACTTGAAAGTTCAGTTGCTGACATAAAGGATATGGTGCAACAGCTGTTAAAAGCTCAAAAGGCACAATCCACTGCTGCTCCAGCTCAAGCATCTGCACAACCTGCACCTGCTGCAAATGAGTTGTGGAACTTATTCCAACCCCTGTTCCAACAACAGAGAGAAATGGCAGATCATCAGCATGCTATACATGTTTAGAAGATGAGAAACATGATGGAGTCCAGGTTCAAAGACACCCAGGCAGACTTCAAGGCTATAAAGGCCCACATCCTGAACACCACTGGCAAAGCTCCTCCCACTATACTCTTCATTGATAACCTCCCTCCAGATAATGCCAAAAAGGGGGAGAAAATCAGGCAGTGGAGGAAGAAGGGAATAGAAGATGGGCTCTATATTGAACTTGAAAAAGAAAACATGACCAAAAATATTCCTTTGCCAGATGGTAGCAAGAAAGTTGATGAGACCACCAATGCACTTGCAGAAGCAATAGCAAGTGTTAAAAAGGATAGAGAGGCTAAGAATAAAGCTAGGTTGGATCAATCAGCACAGGGTACTTCTGGGTCAAAGGATAATGAAAATCCTGAAGATGAAAAGAAGAAGCCTACTAGAAAAGTGAGGCAACCCAAATCCATTCCATCCAGACCTACAAAGCTTGCCTCTAAACCACCTCCAAAAGGCTCCAAATCTTAAACTTCCACCAAAACAGTAGCTGTAACACCTGCTGTATCAACTACTGTCAGCCAAACATCTATCATCTCCTCCACACACACCACTATAACACACACTACACATATCACAACCACTGCTCTACCACCACCAAACACATCATCAGACTCTCCTACAATAAAAAGGAGAAGGATGTACATACCTTATGATTCACCACCACCATCACCACCATCAAAAACTACTTCACCACCTTCAACCCCTGCTCAAAAGCAGAAGACATCTACTGACAAATCAGTAGTTGTAATGACAACAGAGGTTGAGACACCAGTTGTTTCAACAGCTGTTAGTCAACTTTCCACCACTGCTCTCACCATTCCTACATCACGACCAAAACTCCCTCCACCCATAAAGCTTTACAAAAGAAAAAGAGAAACAACTCAGCCAACTGAGGACAAATATGATCCTGTTGCTGCTAAATATCCACTGGAACTAGAAGCTGTGAAAAATGAGATGAAACAATTTTACATCGAGGATGATTCTTCAAAAAGAAGATTTCCTTCTCTCATAGGCTTCATAGTCCCAGAAAACATAGATGAATATCTTGAGATGAAAGCAAGCAAGCAAAGATTAGAGCTAAGCTTGAATGCAAAAATCAAGGTGATGAAGCCATTTCTGAAAAATTGGAATTTTTGCTCACAAAAGTCAAGCTGATGGAAGATTATGCACAAGATCTGAGCAAAGAAAAGGCAGATCAACGAAAAGAGATGAGAAAAGAATATATTGCATATATCATGAAAGAAAAATTCTATCCAGCTGAAGAAAAACAATTTGAAGAATGGCCAATGGTTGCTTTAAAGCATGAGGCAAACAGGATTGAAATGATTAAAAATGATCCAAGAAAGAAGAAAACAGCTCCAAATTGGAACAAATACAAAAAGTTCATTGCTGATCTTACATCTGAGTACAAAAAGAAAAAACAGGAACTGGTAGATGCTAAGGTGGATACTGCTGAAGCCATAGCAAAATGGACAAAGCAGTATACCGACGAGGCTTATGAAAGGCTTAAGAAAAGAAGGATAACAGTCTCAGACACTTCTGACAAGCCAGACTACAATAAGCTAGAACAACAGCTAAATGCTCTTAAATCACTGGTCACATCAGCAGATAAGCCTATCCTTGTGAAAAATCAAGAAAAAGGAAAACAGTTGACTAGTGAAGAAGAAAAAGAAAAGGAAGCTGAGTACTTCACTGAAGCCATCAAGAAAATGGGTCTAAAAGAAGATAGCTCAGTGAGTCTTCAAAACCTTGTCAAAAAGGTATTAACCAAACCTGCAGCAGATATCTCAGACAATGAGCTAGAACAACAAAAGAGACAAGAGCAAATTGACAAAGAAGTTGCAGAAGACATAGCTGCAGCAAATGAAGTCATAAAAGAGGCCTTCAAAAGAATGTCTGAAGCTCAGGATACTGCTTTACAATTTTTCTCAAGGCTAAAATCTCCAAACTCATCAGAAAATAAATCTCTCCCAAGAAACCCATTGGGTTCAAAAGTACTAAAGTGGATGTCTGATCAAAAGACCCACGTATTGACCTTGGTCAGATCCAATGGCGAAGTGAAGTACATATCAAGGAAAGAAGCACTAGGTCTTGGTGTTGAAGATTTGCAGGATCTCCTTGAACTTTCACTGTGCAAGGATGAGGATGACTCAAGTTCCAAGGACTTTGAAGTAGAATTTAAAAGGCAAGTTAGGGAGCTACTGATGAGAAATAAAAATCCAGAATAATGAAAGGTTTTGGCATTATCTGTTCCAGGGGGAGATTGTTGGGATTGAACACTACCAGAGGAACAGATAATAAAAGCCAAAACCGGATCACGACAGTGGATTCAAAATAAGCAGTTGTTTACATTAAGCTTTCCCCTTGACAGTGGTTATCTAACAGCTGATAGACTTTAAGTACTGCTCAAAAGAACAACTGATGAACCAAACACTGATGAAACTCTAAAGACTGCTGAAGACAAACACTGACGCTCTATCTACTGCTGTCTCTTAAGTACTGCTGAAGACACAAGCATTGCCCATTCAAGGACTGATCACCTTTGAAGAAAGCACTGTTGCTCAACATCAGTGCTTAGGCTACATCAGTGGAAAGTGAAACAGTAGTTTACCCATGTTTTGTATTTTATTGATAATCAGTTGTTAGACTTCAGTAGTTTGTATAGAACAGTGATTACAGGTTGTTAGTTTGTTAGATGTCACTTTCATTGTCACACCCCGACCACGTAGAACATACAAAACGTGGCAGAAACATCGGGGAGTGTTGTAACAGAATTAATCGTTTCAAATCCATGGCAATTGAAGTTTCGTTTTATTGATTATAAGTGTTACAATGTCTTAACAAACAAGAATTACAACATAATTAACTAGTCTTGCATCTTTTATTGTCACTAAAGCCCAAGTCTGTCTATGTGTATCTTGATCATCTTATGCAACAGCTCCTGAAAAACACATGTGAAAATAGGTACGTCAGCATAAAAATGCCAGTGAGATACATAGGTTTTGTGAAAATAGGTTTCATGACTTATGTTTGAGAAAATGTTTAGTCATGAACCTTGTAATTTGCTTTGTTTGGTAAATCATTTGAAAAACGATAAGATCAAATGATATGTATAAATAAGAGAATAATGTATGGTTAAATGAATAACCATTGTAAAATGAGTTTGTATAAGATAAGTTGTTTGTAAAACAATGTATTGTAAAAAGTATGTTATTTGTATAAAATGTTATATGTATCAAACTGAAATGATTCAAATAACGCTACAATATGTAATACTATACAAACACTTATATATAGGAAGTACCAGCGGCGTATCCACCATGCTTGTATCATATTACACACGCATCGTTACTTAATCACTTAATCAAACCAAACCACCAAAGTAATGTTTAACAATTGTATAAATGTATATGTATGGTCAAATACGGTTCACACGGTTCACAGATACAAACGGTTCACAGATACAAACGGTTCACAGGTACAAACGGTTCACAGATACAAACGGTTCACATATACAAACGGTTCACAGTTACAACGGTTCAAAATGCAGTATAATGTGTTCACATGCTGGATGAGCATATGCAACAGAAATGTAATGTAAAACAATGTACTAAGCATGCACACAATGGACATACATAGCATAAGTGTAATGTAAAACAATGTACTAAGTATGAACTAAATGGACATACATAGCATAAAATATAATGTAAAACGATATACTAAGTACGCACACAATGGGCATACATAGCATGAAATGTAATGAAATCATGTACTATAATGTACTAACGAACGTAGGAAGTATATGATGTGAAAACAGGAAAGCATGAAAGTAACAAGTAGGCACATGTGTTTCACCCCAAACAGTTTGGAAAACAGTAAAAGAGGGGTCTATGTACTCACTTGAGATTGCTTAGTAGTCCTTGAGTAACAACCAAACAATGCTAGAGATCGCGGATATCAAACGGCACCTAATATAGGTAACTATGTTAATAACCGGACCTAAACGGCACCTAATATAGGTAACTATCAAACGGCACCTAATATAGGTAACTCGTGTCACATGGTTTAACAAAGCCTACATACTAAATGACACCTTAATCTAAGTGCTTTCGACCCATCGCGACTCATTAAGGTAGCTTATGCTACTTTAACGCGTCGTTCGCGTAGAACGCGTTCGGACCGCCTAACTAGTCCTATGACAAGTGTTATATGCCTAAACATGTTACATAATTAGTTATGTGACAAAAGTTTAGGTTACATATGCTTAATTACCAATTATACATGAAAATGGTATTCTGGTAATTTACCTAAGGCATATAAACTACCTATCAAACAACTACTCAAACGATGTGACCATAGGGTATAACCTCGGAAGGTTATTCCCTACCTACTATGGTCACCTAATGTATTTGGTCGGATCCTAATGATCGACCAAATGGGTCGGGTTCGAGGTATAAGCGATTTATTAGATCGCTTACCCTACGACCCTAGACAACGTGGTAATCAGTAGGCATAGTCCCAAGGGACTATAACCAACGTGATTACACTCACGTTGCGAAGTTCAAACGAACTTCGCATTGACCATAACTGGTCAACGCAGAAAGTCAAACAAAGTTTGACTTTCAGACTCGAAAGACTCGAAAAGCAATAAAAGAACGAAAGAATACTTACGAAGGGTCCCCGAATGCTAATCCCGATCCAAGTAACTCAGGTATGAAACAATGGTTTCAACTTAGAGCTTCTAGGATCAGAATTCTAGTTGGTTTTGAAGTTGTGTGGGTTGGGTATTTATAGGAATACCCAAACCGTTAAGATCGTTTGTCGAATATCGTGCCTTAATCGTATCCGTACAAGTGTCGGAAAGTTGTGGTGGCTAAAAATGGGTCTAAATGAGCTGAATGTGCAGTTGAGAATGTGTGGATGTGAATAAAACAGCTGGAATCTGCTGACTGTTCGATATTATCTGATCAGAGAGGCTGACGCGGGCCGCCTAAGATTTAAGCTTGGGCTCACGCGGGCCGGCTAGCTCTTCAGATCAGAAAACAAGTTTCAGAATCTACAGTTTTGGTCCCTGCACGTGTTTAAACCCATTTCCGGCACTTCTAAGGCCCATAAAGCCAACTTTAAGGCCCTAAAATGATGCCTAAACATTGTGGACATGAAACATGCTCAAAAATATGCCGGACATTGGTTCGTTTGGCCGTACGAACGCGATGTTCGCTTAATTACGACGGAATGCGCATAAGCGCGAAAAACGATCCAAATGACGCGACGAATGGATTTTTGGCAAGCCAAACACTAAAGCATAATATATTCATGCTTTCATAAATTTTTGGATGTCCGGATGTATTCAGAACGTGAGTTATGCGCAAAAGTGCAAACTTGTGCACTTTTTGACACTTTTAGTCCCTGAATGACCCAAAAGTTTATTTTAGCATACCGAACCCCTCAAAGCCTATTTCTAAGCTATGTAAAGGATATTTATGGTATGTTTAACTTATGGTCATGTTCCGGAATGTCTGTTACAGTTCAAATTGGCATACTTTCGCAGTTTGTCAAATTTAGTCCCTGTAAGCGAATAAACTAGATTTTGCCATACCAAAGCCTTCAAAACTTATTTCTAAGTTATGTAAAGGTTACTTAAGGTATGTTAAGCCTATTTCACTATTCCGGAGTGTTCGTTGCATTAAACTGGTTATATTTACGCATCAGTGCGCGTATAACCTTCCAGAAAGCGATTTAGAGCTTGAAATCGAACAAGAATTGATATGTGCAAATGATACACATATTTATACAGATCCCAAGTATGAAATACAATATTTTATTGGCTTGGCAGTTGTTTGATGGTCGCAGTGACACGGGTGTCACAGTCTCCCCTACTTTAGGAAATTTCGTCCCGAAATTTATTCGTAGGAGTCTATTTGTGACTTTGTGTCAAATAACCACCAGAGATATGTAAGGCATAATCTTGTCATTTCCTTAACGGACATTCTTCAGAATGAAAATGAACAGACGGAGTCATTTTCCTCAACGAGTATTCTTCAGAAGCGGAAATGAAGGAATAAACAAATGGGGATTCATTTCCTCAACGTGCAATCTTCAGAAACGTAAAATGAACTTACGGAGTCATTTTCAACGGGTGCTTCATCAGAAATGGAATTGAAAAGGAGAAACAAACGGATATTCATTTCCTCAACGGACAAATCTTCAGAAACGAAAATGAACAAACGGAGTCATCTTCAACGGGTGCTTCCTCAGAAATGGAAATGAAAAGGAGAAACAAACGGATATTCATTTCCTCAACGGACAAATCTTTAGAAACGAAAATGAACAAACGGAGTCATTTTCAACGGGTGCTTCATCAGAAATGGAAATGAAAAGGAGAAACAAACGGATATTCATTTCCTCAACGGACAAATATTTAGAAACAAAAATGAACAAACGGAGTCATTTTCAACGGGTGCTTCCTCAGAAATGGAAATGAAAAGGATAGACAAACGGATATTCATTTCCTCAACGGACAAATCTAAAAACGAAAATGAACAAACGGAGTCATTTTCAACGGGTGCTTCCTCAGAAATGGAAATGAATAGAGTTAACTTCTAGGCACATGACAAGGCTCGCTGTGGTTTCTATGCACTAAATTCCATAATTATGTATGCATCCATAATTACGTAATTCCTTGCATAGTCCGCACAGTTTGTCTTGTAATGTTCATAAGCACATAATCACATAGTTGTTTAACTTGGTTATTAATTTGTTATCGATTGAGAACGGATATGGAAACTAGTCGATGAACTTCAATGTCCTCTGGGATCTATCTGGAGAGATAGGAAGATCTCCCAAAAATTCGATTTTGTTTTCAAAGAAACGTAATAGTCGAATTAAGGAACACAACAATTTTTAGGATTCACGGGTACCCTATTAAGGATTTATAGTGGTAATTTGGGTATTCGTTCAGTGTTGTAACTTGCGCCTTGTACTTCGTTTCCTTAGAATAAACGGGTACTTAGGAATTTCGTGGAAACGCAAGAGATCCTAGAATGGGAAAATTTTGGGGGTAGTTTGTTCTTCAAGGAATACGGTTCCTTGATTGTCGGTATTGTAAGAGATATGTTGTTTATACATGCAACCACATAAATACATTGCAATGTATATAAAAGATTTATTTATAAACAACGATAACAACTGTTTCTTGGACCTTGACAACTAAAGAAAATAATACATAAGGATTGATTATTTCTAAACAACGTTGTCTTCTATTCGGTCAGATGCTCATCCCTGTGCTGGATTTGCATTAGCAAGCTTTGGGCAATTTCTTCGGAAATGACCCATCTCGCCACAGTTGAAGCAAGAACCTGGTAGAAAACGACCTTGAGCGGTATTGTTGCCAGCTTGGTTTGGTGCAGCTGCAGCTGGGCAAACTCTTGCTGTATGGCCTATAAGCCCACAAGTTTGGCATTTGCGGCACTTTACATTGGCATGATGATGGAGGCTACATTGGTTGCACTAGGGTGCAGTTCCATTGTATGGCTTCCTAGCAGGGGGTTGAGCTGGTTGGTTGGGGACGGCTTGATCATTGTGAGTAACCATGGCGAAGTTCTGAGAAGCCTTTCGCTTCTTTGACTTTTTAGGGGATCCAGTCTGTTCATCCATGGTCTTTGATTCCTCGATTGGTTTCGATTCCTCGACCGGCTTCTTGTCACCTTTTCGGAAAAGTTTACCTTTCCTGATCTTTGATTCAGTCAAGGTTGCAGATAGCTCAATGGCCTGTCTAACTGTAGTAGGGTTGCTGCCAGTTACAATGTCTTGTATTGAGTCAGGGAGGCCATCAATGTACTTTTCTATTGCCTTATCCAAAGGTGTGACCATGTTTGGGCATAACAGACTCAACTCCTCATAACGGTCCGTGTAGGCTCGATGCTCACCGCTGTCTTGCTCAAGATTGTCGAATTCCCTTTCCAAGGCCCTGATCTCGTGACGAGGACAAAATTCCTTCATCATAAGGGTCCTAAGTTCAGCCCATGTCTGTGCTAGAGCAACTTCTGCACCACGATCTCTCATAACCCCGTTCCACCACGTAAGGGCTCTCTTCTGGAACACACTCGAAGCAAACTCGACCTTGCGATTGTCAGGACACTGCACATGGCGGAAAGTATTCTCAATGCTCTCGAACCATTGAAGAAGCCCAGTCGCTCCCTCAGAACCACTAAACTTGAGTGGTTTCGCCGAGTTAAAACTCTTGAAATTGCATGGACCATTGTTGTTGTTGTTGGCTTGATTCCATTGAGCAAAGAGGTTTGGGAATTGAGCAGCCATTTGCTGCGCAATGATTTCTGCCAGTTCGGCAGTCGCTATCTGGTTTTCGCGTCGAGGAGGCATTCTAAAAGAGGAAACATGAAAAGAAACGAGTGAGAGAATTAGACGAAAAGAATGAGATGAAACAAATCTGATGAAAGCAAGGATGGTGGTCATTTGTTCGTTACCACAAGGTAAACAAACGACACACAGTGACTAATCAAAGTAAATGAGTCGAAAATAATGTATCGCGAAGACATGCTCGCCTATAAGTGAACACTCATCCCAAGAATTCCCAGGTAAGCACAACTGGTCTCGCGTCTGATGAGATGTATACGAAGTGCTTGCCTAGACAGAAAACCCAGAATACAGGCATTCACCCTTCCAGTTTGCACGTGTTCACATTATTTAAAACCCAAAACCTTAACGAGATTTTGAAAATTCAAAGGGGTTCAAAACCATATAACAGAGGGTTCAAAACCTTACAATAGAGGGTTCAAAACCTTGTAATCAATCATCCTAGAACAGATGATTAGTTTTCAAAGCGGTTTTGAAATTTATGTTCTTGTTGTGGTCGTCGCCTAAGGATAGGTGACGGTATTGTTTTATGACTAAACGCAAGTAAACTCGCGTTAGGGTCCTAAGAAGGTTATAGACTAGGTCAAAGCATTACTAATAACCTAATTCCCTATAACCATTAGCTCTGATACCATCTTTTCTGTCACACCCCGACCACGTAGAACATACAAAACGTGGCAGAAACATCGGGGAGTGTTGTAACAGAATTAATCGTTTCAAATCCATGGAAATTGAAGTTTCGTTTTATTGATTATAAGTGTTACAATGTCTTAACAAACAAGAATTACAACATAATTAACTAGTCTTGCATCTTTTATTGTCACTAAAGCCCAAGTCTGTCTATGTGTATCTTGATCATCTTATGCAACAGCTCCTGAAAAACACATGTGAAAATAGGTACGTCAGCATAAAAATGCCAGTGAGATACATAGGTTTTGTGAAAATAGGTTTCATGACTTATGTTTGAGAAAATGTTTAGTCATGAACCTTGTAATTTGCTTTGTTTGGTAAATCATTTGAAAAACGATAAGATCAAATGATATGTATAAATAAGAGAATAATGTATGGTTAAATGAATAACCATTGTAAAATGAGTTTGTATAAGATAAATTGTTTGTAAAACAATGTATTGTAAAAAGTATGTTATTTGTATAAAATGTTATATGTATCAAACTGAAATGATTCAAATAACGCTACAATATGTAATACTATACAAACACTTATATATAGGAAGTACCAGCGGCGTATCCACCATGCTTGTATCATATTACACATGCATCGTTACTTAATCACTTAATCAAACCAAACCACCAAAGTAATGTTTAACAATTGTAGAAATGTATATGTATGGTCAAATACGGTTCACACGGTTCACAGATACAAACGGTTCACAGATACAAACGGTTCACAGATACAAACGGTTCACAGGTACAAACGGTTCACAGATACAAACGGTTCACAGATACAAACGGTTCACAGTTACAACGGTTCAAAATGCAGTATAATGTGTTCACATGCTGGATGAGCATATGCAACAGAAATGTAATGTAAAACAATGTACTAAGCATGCACACAATGGACATACATAGCATAAGTGTAATGTAAAACAATGTACTAAGTATGAACTAAATGGACATACATAGAATAAAATATAATGTAAAACGATGTACTAATTACGCACACAATGGGCATACATAGCATGAAATGTAATGAAATCATGTACTATAATGTACTAACGAACGTAGGAAGTATATGATGTGAAAACAGGAAAGCATGAAAGTAACAAGTAGGCACATGTGTTTCACCCCAAAACAGTTTGGAAAACAGTAAAAGAGGGGTCTATGTACTCACTTGAGATTGCTTAGTAGTCCTTGAGTAACAACCAAACAATGCTAGAGATCGCGGATATCAAACGGCACCTAATATAGGTAACTATGTTAATAACCGGACCTAAATCGGATGATTGGATAGAATGAGGGTTCGTAAACCAAACGAGTATAGAGACTCGTGTCACATGGTTTAACAAAGCCTACATACTAAATGACACCTTAATCTAAGTGCTTTCGACCCATCGCGACTCATTAAGGTAGCTTATGCTACTTTAACGCGTCGTTCGCGTAGAACGCGTTCGGACCGCCTAACTAGTCCTATGACAAGTGTTATATGCCTAAACATGTTACATAATTAGTTATGTGACAAAAGTTTAGGTTACATATGCTTAATTACCAATTATACATGAAAAGGGTATTCTGGTAATTTACCTAAGGCATATAAACTACCTATCATACAACTACTCAAACGGTGTGACCATAGGGTATAACCTCGGAAGGTTATTCCCTACCTACTATGGTCACCTAATGTATTTGGTCGGATCCTAATGATCGACCAAATGGGTCGGGTTCGAGGTATAAGCGATTTATTAGATCGCTTACCCTACGACCCTAGACAACGTGGTAATCAGTAGGCATAGTCCCAAGGGACTATAACCAACGTGATTACACTCACGTTGCGAAGTTCAAACGAACTTCGCATTGACCATAACTGGTCAACGCAGAAAGTCAAACTAAGTTTGACTTTCAGACTCGAAAGACTCGAAAAGCAATAAAAGAACGAAAGAATACTTACGAAGGGTCCCCGAATGCTAATCCCGATCCAAGTAACTCAGGTATGAAACAATGGTTTCAACTTAGAGCTTCTAGGATCAGAATTCTAGTTGGTTTTGAAGTTGTGTGGGTTGGGTATTTATAGGAATACCCGAACCGTTAAGATCGTTTGTTGAATATCGTGCCTTAATCGTATCCGTACAAGTGTCGGAAAGTTGTGGTGGCTAAAAATGGGTCTAAATGAGCTGAATGTGCAGTTGAGAATGTGTGGATGTGAATAAAACAGCTGGAATCTGCTGACTGTTCGATATTATCTGATCAGAGAGGCTGACGCGGGCCGCCTAAGATTTAAGCTTAGGCTCACGCGGGCCGCCTAGCTCTTCAGATCAGAAAACAAGTTTCAGAATCTACAGTTTTGGTCCCTGCATGTGTTTAAACCCATTTCCGGCACTTCTAAGGCCCATAAAGCCAACTTTAAGGCCCTAAAATGATGCCTAAACATTGTGGACATGAAACATGCTCAAAAATATGCCGGACATTGGTTCGTTTGGCCGTACGAACGCGATGTTCGCTTAATTACGACGGAATGCGCATAAGCGCGAAAAACGATCCAAATGACGCGACGAATGGATTTTTGGCAAGCCAAACACTAAAGCATAATATATTCATGCTTTCATAAATTTTTGGATGTCCGGATGTATTCAGAACGTGAGTTATGCGCAAAAGTGCAAACTTGTGCACTTTTTGACACTTTTAGTCCCTGAATGACCCAAAAGTTTATTTTAGCATACCGAACCCCTCAAAGCCTATTTCTAAGCTATGTAAAGGATATTTATGGTATGTTTAACTTATGTTCATGTTCTGGAATGTCTGTTACAGTTCAAATTGGCATACTTTCGCAGTTTGTCAAATTTAGTCCCTGTAAGCGAATAAACTAGATTTTGCCATACCAAAGCCTTCAAAACTTATTTCTAAGTTATGTAAAGGTTACTTAAGGTATGTTAAGACTATTTCACTATTCCGGAGTGTTCGTTGCATTAAACTGGTTATATTTACGCATCAGTGCGCGTATAACCTTCCAGAAAGCGATTTAGAGCTTGAAATCGAACAAGAATTGATATGTGCAAATGATACACATATTTATACAGATCCCAAGTATGAAATACAATATTTCATTGGCTTGGCAGTTGTTTGATGGTCGCAGTGACACGGGTGTCACATTCATGGTGACGTCAGCTGAGATACCTCAGTGGTTTGGTTTGCCTATAAATATAACAGTACCCTGTATTGTTACATTTGATTTTGACTGAGCGAGTTCTTCTCCTCATGTCTAATCCTTTCATCTTGTGCAACCAACCTTGGAGTATCAGGCTGAGGGGGAGCTTAGTTTTGTAAGCTTGCATTGTAATCTTTTGCTTTGATTGTAATCTTTCGACTCTATGAAAAGCAAATGTTTATCAAACTATATTCTCCTTTGATTGTGTTTACAAAGTTTGTTTTCATTTCCGTTGTGCTTAAACTCTGTTCATTTCTGTTGATTTGTTCAAATTACACAAACAAACACAATCATGTCAGCCTTCGGTCATAACATTCCTTTTACGAGAACTTGAACTCCGGGGCTTGGTAGCTGGCGAAGGTTTGGGAATGATGATGGCCTTAGAGCTGCTGGGCTTGGATGAGGCCGTGGCCTTGGGACTAGGTTCCTTCTTGATCTGGACCTGATCAGAATAACTGTCCAGCTCATCAAGGACGAAAACTTCAGGGATCTTGACTGGTGCTGCATAAATGGAAAAGTCCTACATCTTTATTACCCTTCATTATATTATATTGCACTAATTATTTATTTCAAAAGTAACCCTTACCAGACATTTCGGATGATGAGTATTGACTGGAACTCGGGATATGTGTGGTAAAACTCCTGTCACTTGCAGGTAATTGGTAACTGCTTTGATTCTTTTTTCTGATTCCGCAGTAGGGGGAGCTACTTCCTTAAAATTCACTGCAAAAGGATCAAATAAGAAGATATTAGCAAAAACTAAAAATCTAAGAGGTACATGGGGACATTCATGATCCTACCGGTGGTTAACCACTCCACCGGAAGGCTAACACCCTCATCAATGGAGTCTCGTTTGACGAAGAAGAACTTGCGTTGCCATCCGTCTTCGTTTTTGGTGGCTTTAAGAATAAGGGGTTTGTTGGAAGTTGAAAAAAGCAAAAACCGACTAGAACCATGGGATCGGAGGCGGTAAGCGATTGGCATATCTTCGATGCAAAGGTCAGGACAGTGAAGGTTTTTAATTTGGTTGAGTATGATTAATACCCTCCAAACCATGGGCATGGTTTGGGCAAAGGAAATACCGGTAGTCCGGAAGAATTGCATCATAAATTCGGGAAAGGGGTACCGAAGACCTAGCGAGAAAGGGTATGCCGGGAAGCAGATCCAATCAGCAGAAGAAACGTCTGATCGAATTGATTGATCAAACGGTCTAAAGATCGTGCCATCGGGGAGAGCACCGGAAGCCCTAAATGCCGCAATGTCCGCGTTATCAAAAGTACAGACCTCCTTCTCGGGATTTTTGAGAAGATTTTGCTGGATGAAGGTCTCAGATGATTCGCCAGTTTGAGAAAAAGTTCTAGTAGCCATTGCAAGTAGAGAAAAAGAGATTGACAGAAAATGAATAAGAAGTAAGGAATTACCTGGAGACTCCGTTGAGATATCTGTTTTTCAAACAAGAAGAGAGAAGACATAGGAGCGTTGTAGATGTCCATCGAGTTAAAAGCGCGTTGGAAGTTGTATGGTGTAATCTTGACCGTCATCTCGATTTAATTGCCTCGAACCAGGTGATAGAATTTAAAAATATATATGTTTGAACTCAGAATTCCAACAGGTATATTTTTGGGGACAATTGTTATGGGTCGTTTTCTGAGCATATATATATATCCTGACTAATATTCTGCTTTTGATTGTTTACTTGTGACCAGGATACCGGATCAGGATATTGGTAACATCTTGGTGCGATATCCTGGTGTTAACTAAATAATCCACGTGCAGGTAAGAAGCTGTAGGTCACTAACGGTCAGATGGACTTCTTCTCCTTGAGACTCGGGCAAACCAGTTATTTGAGAGACGTTGAACCCGAAAGACCAGGTCTACAATGTTCAAGTGGGAATATCAACCGGATCCCGGTTTAATAGGGTAGTTTGTTGCATTTCTTTTACTATAAATAGATGGATCGGATCAGTTAAGGCACACACTTTTTCATTCGCACACTTTACTCTCAAACTACTGGCAACTACTACACACAAACACTTGTACTCGAATCACCTTGTAACACTTAGTTGATCCGCATCACATCCTGCACTGTATCCTGATATTTGAAGTAATAGAAGAACAAGGCAGCTGCGATTGTCAGCTCCCGAGGTTTTGTGCCGGCGATCTAGATTGATCAAGGGCTTTCCTCGTACATCTCGTGTCGCCCCTTTACGTTTTTCGCTCATCGTTTAATCATAGATACAGCTCTATATCCTGAGCCGTATCCTGAAACTGTTTTTACAATTAATTTGATTAACATATTTTCGACACTCACTTCTAGCACACTACCTCACTTAACTAATTTGGTCACTTAATTGCTTCGGTAATTTTTGACCAAAACAAAGATATTCAATTAACTTCTCACCTTTAACTACATAGGATCCATTAAAATGATTAATAATTAACAAGGAATCAATATATACTTGCAAACTCTTAATATTCATGTTTCTAGCCAACTGTAATCCTGCAATCAAAACCTCATATTCTGCTTCATTATTAGTGGCAGGAAATTCACATCTAATAGACTGGGGTAATATGTCCCCCTGTGGCGATTTTAGTAGTATCACCAATCCTACACCTCTAACATTAGATGCACCATCAGTATATAATGTCCAGGATTCTGAGGTTTCTCCTAGTTGTTGAACTTCTAAGTCTAGTTCATTTTGAATATCACTACTGAAATTACCCACAAAGTCAGCTAGGGCCTGAGACTTTATGGCATTTCTAGGTTCATATACTAGATCATAGGCACTTAACTTTACCGACCACTTAGCCATTCTACCAGACATTTCAGGTTTCCTAAGCACATTTTTAACATGATAGTTGGTTTTAACATGAATCCTATGTGTTTCAAATTAATGTCTAAGCTTTGTTGATGCCATAACTAGGGCTAAAATTAACTTTTCTAAATGAGAATATCTAGTTTCAGCATCTAATAAACTTTTGCTAACATAATAGACAGGATACTGCTGACCTTCATGATCCTTTACAAGGACATCACTTACTGCACTCCCTGATACTGCAAGATACAGGGGTAATGGTTCACCATCCTCAGGCTTCATCAATAGAGGTGTGGTTGACAGATACTGCTTCAAATCCTGCAAGGCTGATTCATGCTTCTCACCCCATTCAAACTTCTTGTTCTTCTTCAGGATATCATAAAATTCCTTGCATTTTTCCGAGGATCTTGAGATAAATCTGTTTAATGCTGCTACTCGCCCCGTCAGTCTTTGTACATCTTTCATGTTAGAAGGTGATTTGATATCCAAGATGGCTTTGATCTGTTCTGGGCTCGCTTCTATCCCTCTTTTAGTCACCGTATATCCTAAAAACTTTCCTGCCCCCACTCCGAAATGGCACTTAGCAGGATTCAACTTCATGTTATACTGATCCAGGATATCAAATGCTCCCTTAATATCCTGGAGGTGATCCTCAACCTTCCTAGATTTTACTACCATGTCATCGATGTACACCTCCATAGTGTCCCCCAACTTGTCTTTGAACATCATGTTCACCAGTCTTTGATATGTTGCACCTGCATTTTTCAAACCAAAGGCCATAGCAGTATAACAATAAATACCTGTTGGTGTCATGAAGGCAGTATCCTCCTGGTCTGAAGGTTCCATTTGGATCTGCTGGAATCCTGAGGATGCATCCATGAAGGTTAACATCTCATGGCCGACAGTAGCATCCACCATTGAGTCAATATGAGGAAGAGGAAATGGGTCTTTGGGACAAGCTTTGTTCAAGTCTGTGTAATCTACCTAAACTCTCCATTTCCCAAATTTTCTTCTGTACCACAACTACATTTGCTAGCCATCTTGGAAACTTGACTTCTCTGATCATTTTGGATTTCAATAACATCTCTACTTCTTCCTGAATAATCATATTTCGCTCCGGAGCAAATTTCCTTCTCTTTTGTTGGACAGGCTTGAATGACCTGTCAATACCGAGCTTATGAGTTATAATATCCTTGGAAATGCCTGTCATATCCTCGTGCTTCCATGCGAATGTTGACATCCTGCATTTCAAAAAGTTAGTCAATTGATCTTCAATATCCTGAGGGATATTGGTTCCCACGAGCACCGAGATATCTGGATTATGCTGATCCAGGATAATTTTCTTTACATCCTGCTCTGAAGCCACCACGATATCCTGGGCCCGCATATTTAATTGCTATGCTGCATTAGGCTTGGTTGAGGATTTCATTGTGGATGAGTAACACTCCTTTGCTTCCTGCTGATCACTGTCTACCTTGACAACCCCCCAAGGTGTAGGGATCTTGATGCATTGATGATAGGTTGACGGCACATCTTTCATATCATGGATCCATGGCCTACTCAATATGATATTATAGCAGGATAGCGAGTCCATCACACAAAAGTGTTGCATTGAGTTGACCCCTTCAACATATACCGGTAACTTTATCTCCCCCACTGTGTTCCTAGCCTCTCCACTGAACCCAACAAGTACAGTGGATTTTGAAGTGATATCCATTGGAGATACATTCATTCTCTTCAACGTCTCTAGTTGGATTATATTGACAGAGCTGCCATTATCCACCAGTATCCTGCGTACAAAATGGTTAGCCACATATAATGTTATTACCAGAGCATCATGGTGAGGATCCTGGACAGTATCCCTGTCATCACTGTCAAAAGTGATCACTTTATCAGTTGTGAGGGTCGTCATCCTGGTTGGCTTTTCTCCTCTTTCGGCCTTAGCCTCCTTTGCATGTCTCTTGGCCGCAGAATATGAAGTCCCACAAATGCCGGATCCTCCCAAAATAAAGTTAATTATCTTGGCATCCGCAGGAGGTGATGCTGCTCGTTCAGGATCCTTCTTAGTATCCTGACCCTTGTTCTTCTTTCTTCCTAGGAGATCCTTCAGATATCCCTTGCTCAAGTGATAACTTATTTCTTTCCTCAGAGCAATGCAATCCTCAGTAACATGTTCGAAATCCTCATCGAAGGCACACCATTTGGACTTATCCTTCCAATCAGCTTTTTGTTGGTTCTTCCTAGGCCATCTTGCTTTGTCCCCTAAACCCTGCATAGCATACATCAGTTCAGGTATGTTAACAGAAAAACAATATTAAGATAATTCAGGATACTCCTCACGATCCTCGTCTTCAACAACATTCACTTTCTTGTTGTCATTTCTGCCATATGGCTTGGAGCGATATGGTTTATACGAGGATTCTGATTTCCAGTTGGTTGACTCATAGGTTGTGGATGAATTCATCCTTTCTTGCATCTTTTTATCATCCTCCAGTCGAATATATCTTAAAGCCCTGTTCCGAGCTTCATCCAGGTTCCTGCATGGGTTCATTACAAGGTACTGGTAAAATTGAGAATCTTTTTGCAATCCCATCTTGAAAGCCTGCACAGCTGTTGCGACATCAAGATGTGGGATATCTAAGGATTCCTGACTAAACTTGTTCACATAATCTCTTAGGGATTCCTGAGGACCTTGGGTTATCCTGTAGAGATCACTGGTTAGTTTTTCAAAACTTCGACTTCAGGAAAATTGACTATTAAATAAATTAACTAAATGAGCAAATGATGTTATTGAATGAGGAGGAACGTTTAAGAGCCATTTTAAGGCTGATCATGTTAAGGTAGGACCGAAACCCTTGCATAGGCATGCTTCCTTAAGATCAGGAGGGATAGGGTTGATCTCCATCCTTTCCCTATACTGGGCAATATGCTCCTCAGGATCTGTAGTTCTGTCATAGAGCTTCATGTTGGGGGTTTGAAATCTTTTTGGGATTTCAGCATCACAGATAGGATATGCAAACCGAGATATCTTGTGGCTATCCTGGGATACTTCTGGGATCGGCTATACCACTCCAGGTACACTCGATATCATGTCCTTAAACTTTTGAAGCTCCCTGGAAAGTGCTGATGTCATACCTGCATCCTGCAAAGATCCAATACCATTAGTAGCAAGAGTATTATTATTATTAGATATGTTACCAGTTTGAGGATTCTGGCCATATCCTGAAGCATATCCTGAACTTCTCACAGTTGACACCCTAACCGAAGAGGGTATCTCAGGATTATGACTCTGGGAATGGCTAGGCACAATATTCCCCCTGTTATCCTCAGTATATACTGCAGAACTGAAGTTCAAAGCCCTGGGTTGCAAGGGAGTGATAGTATCCTCAGCGGGCCTGCTTGAGCTGGATTTCAAGAGTTGTATCTCTCTTATCAGCATTTTGTTAGTCTCCTGATGTTGCCTCATCTGTTCCCTGAGGCTGTGAGGAGGCTTGCGTCCTTGGAGGAGGCGGAGGAAGCACCAAACCAATTGTTGTAGAGGTTGTAGCAGACACGGTGGAAGAGCTCATGTTTGATCTTGAGGCCATTGAAAATAATGTGGTAAAAATTTTGAAAATAGAAACCAAGTAATGATTTTGCAAAAGCTTTTAGTAGAAATAGCACCACTTGCCCCACGGTGGGCGCCAAATTATTTTGGTCAAAAATTACCTAAGCAATTTAGTGATCAAATTAGTTAAGTGAGGTAGTGTGCTAAGAATGTGTGTTAGAAAATATGCTGAGTTGGTTGTTTGCAAAAACAGTTTCAGGATACGGCTCAGGATATTGAGCTGTATCTGTGATCAAACAATGAGCAAAAAGTAAAGGGGTGACGCGAGATATACGAGGAAAGCCCTTGATCAATCTAGATCGCCGGCACAAAACCTCGGGAGTTGACAATCGCAGCTGCCTTGTTCTTCTTATTATTTCAAACATCAGGATACAGTGCAGGATATTGATCAGATCGCTAAGTGTTACAATGCTTTTTTAGAAAGTGTGAGTTGCGAGAGAGCAGAAGTGTATGACAGCAGTGAGTGTTGTTGTGTCCTATTCGATCTGATTTATCCATCTATTTATAGCTATGAAATGAATACAAAGTCTCCTATAAATGGGGGATGCCTTCGAATATTCTTTAGTTAACGTTGGAGACCATGTAAAACGGCTTCAACGTCTCTCTTCGAACAGCTTGGACCGAGTCTTCCGGGGAAAAGGTCATCATGAACGTTGCAATCTTGGACTCGTACTCCTGCACATAATCCGTTAGTGATCCTTAGGATACCATTTCAGGATGTTACCAATATCCTGAATCAGTATCCCGGGCATGAACATATGTCATATAATCACGATATAACTTAAGATATTATCCAGGATATGGGCTAAGAATTTCACCCATAACAATTGTTATGGGTCATTTTCTGAGCGTACATATCCTGACTAATATCCTGCTTTTGGTTGTTTGCTTGTGATCAGGATACTGGATTAGGATATTGCTGACATCCTGGGCAATATCCTAGTGTTAACTAAATTAACCACGTGCAGGTTAGAGGCTGTGGGTTACTAACGGTCAGATGGACTTCTTCTCCTCAAGACTCGGGCGTATCTGTTATGTGAGAGACGTTGAACCCGAAAGACCAGGTCTACAACGTTCGAGTGGGGAATATTCGCCGGATCCCGGTTTATTAGGATAGTTTGTTGCATTTCTTTTACTATAAATAGATGGGGGCAGTTCAGATTAAGGCATGCAACTTTCACACACACTTTCGAACACTTTTGCTCTCTAGCTCACTGCGAACACTATACACGAACACTTGTATTCGAATTACATTGTAACACCTAGTTGATCCGCATCACATCCTGCACTGTATCCTGATATTTAAAGTAATAGAAGAACAAGGCAGCTGCGATTGTCAGCTCCCGAGGTTTTGTGCCGGCGATCTAGATTGATCAAGGGCTTTCCTCGTACATCATGTGTCAACCTTTACTTTTTTGCTCATTGTTTGATCACAGATACAGCTCTATATCCTGAGCCGTATCCTGAAACTGTTTTTACAATTAACTTGGCTAAAATATTTTTCACACATATTTCTAGCACACTACCTCACTTAACTAATTTAATCACTTAATTGCTTCGGTAATTTTTTACCAAAACAATTTGGCGCCCACCGTGGGGCAAGTGGTGCTATTTTTACTAAAAACTTTAGTAAAATCATTACTCGGTTTTCTATTGTCAAAACTTTTTTCTAAATTGTTTTCAATGGCCTCGAGATCAAACATGAGCTCTTCCACCATGTCTGCTACAACCTCTGCAACAATTGGTTCGGTGCTTCCACCTCCTCCTCCAAGAATGCAAGCTTCATCACACGGAGCTGAAAGTCATGTAGCTCAGGATGTTATCCCCGCTCCCAGTACCCAGGGATCTGGTCCTGTTTTGGCATCTAATGATGAAATTCTGAATTTGTTTGGTAGTGTACAGGAACAGATGAGGCAGCAACAGGAAACTAATCGGATGCTGATGAGAGAAATACAACTCTTGAAATCCGGCCCAAGTAGACCTGCTGAAGAAACTGTCACTCCTATACAACCTAGGGCTTTGAAGTTCAGTTCTGCAGTTTAGACTGAGGATAGCCGGGGGAACATCGTCCCAAGCCATTCTCAGAATCATACCCCTGAGATACCCTCCTCGGTCAGGATGTCAACTGTGAGGAGCTCAGGATATGCTTCAGGATATGGCCAGAATCCTCAGACCGGTAATGTGTCAAATAATAATATTCTTGCTACTAACAACAATGGGTCTTTGCAGGATGCAGGTATGACGTCAATATTTACTAGGGAGCTTCAGAAATTGAAGGACATGATATCCGGTGTACCTGGAGTTGTCCAGCCAATTCCGGAAGTATCTCAAGACAGCCACAGGATGTCCCGCTTTGCATATCCTATCTGTGATACTGAAATCCCAAAAAGATTTCAGACCCCCAACATGAAACTGTATGATGGGACTACGGATCCTGAGGAGCATATTGCCCAGTATAGAGAAAGAATGGAGATCAACCCTAGACCTCCAGAACTCAAGGAAGCATGCTTATGCAAGGGTTTCGGTTCTACCTTGAAAGGATCAGCCTTAAAATGGTTGTTAAATGTTCCTCCTCACTCAATTACTTCGTTTGCTCATTTGGTTAATTTATTTAATAGTCAGTTTTCTTGCAGTCGGAGTTTTGAGAAACTAACCAGTGATCTTTACAGGATAACTCAAGGACCTCAGGAATCCTTGAGGGATTATGTGAACAAGTTTAGTCGAGAATCCTTGGATATCCCACATCTTGATGTTGCAACAGCTGTGCAGGCTTTTAAGATGGGGTTACAAAAGGATTCTCAGTTTTATCAGGATCTTGTAATGAATCCCTGCAGGAATCTCGACGAAGCTCGGAACAGGGCTTTGAGATATATCCGCTTGGAAGATGACAAAAAGATGCAAAAGAGGATGAATTCTACCTCAACCTACGAATCAATCAACAGGAAATCAGAATCCTCGTATAAACCATATCGCTCCAAGCCATATGGTAGAAATGAAAACAAGAAAGTGAATGCTGTTGAAGACGAGGATCCTGAAGAATATCCTGAATTATCTGAATATTGCTTTTCTGTTAATATACCTGAGTTAATGTATGCTATGCAGGGTTTAGGAGACAAAGCTAGGTGGCCTCGAAAGAATCAGTAGAAAGCTGATTGGAAGGATAAATCCAAATGGTGTGCCTTCCATGAAGATTTCGGACATGTGACCGAGGATTGCATTGCTCTAAGGAAAGAAATAAGTTACTTGTTAAGCAAGGGGTATCTGAAGGATTTGCTGGGAAGAAAGAAGAATAAAGGGTAGGATCCTGAGAAGGATCCTGAACGAGCAGCATCACCCCCAGCAGATGCCAAAATAATTAACTTTATTTCAGGAGGATCCGACATTTGTGGGACTTCGTATTCTGCGGCCAAGAGACATGCAAAGGAAGCTAAGACTGAAAGGGGAGACAAACCAGCTAGGATGACTACCCTTACAACCGATAAAGGGATCACTTTCGATAGTGTTGACAGGGATACTGTCCAGGATCCTCACCATGATGCTCTCGTAATAACATTATATGTTGCTAACCATTTTGTACGCAGGATATTGGTGGACAATGGTAGCTCCGTCAACATAATTCAGCTGGAAACATTGAAGAGGATGAATGTATCTCCGATGGACATTACTTCAAAGTCCACTGTGCTCGTTGGTTTCAGTGGAGAAGCTAGGAATACCGTAGGAGAGATAAAGTTACCAGTATATGTTGAAGGGGTCAACTTGATACAACACTTCTGTGTGATGGACACCCTATCCTGCTATAACATCATACTAGGCAGGCCATGGATCCATGACATGAAGGCTGTGCCATCGACTTATCACCAGTGCATCAAGATCCCTACCCCTTGGGGGGTCGTCAAGGTTGATAGTGATCAGCAGGAGGCAAAGGAATGCTACTCATCCTCAATGAAATCCTCAACCAAGCCTAATCCAGCATAGCAATTAAAGATGCGGGCCCCGGATATCGTGGAGGCTTCAGAGCAGGATATGAAGAAAGTTATCCTGGATCAGGATAATCCTGATATCTCGGTGCTCGTAGGAACTAATATCCCTCAGGATATTGAAGAACAATTAACTAACTTTTTGAAGTGCAGGATGTCAACATTTGCATGGAAGCATGAGGATATGACGGGTATATCCAAAGACATTATTACTCACAAGCTTGGAATTGACAGGTCTTCAAGCCTGTTCAGCAAAAAAGAAAGAAGTTTGCTCCTGAACGAAATGTAATTATCCAAGAGGAAGTTGAAATATTGTTGAAGTCCAAAATGATCAGGGAGGTCAAGTTTCCAAGATGGCTAGCAAATGTAGTCGTAGTACAGAAGAAAAATGGGAAATGGAGAGTCTGTGTAGATTACACATACTTGAATAAGGCTTGTCCTAAAGACCCATTTCCTCTTCCTCATATTGATGCAATGGTGGATGCTACTGCCGGGCATGAGATGTTAACAATCATGGACGCATCCTCAAGATTTCAGCAGATTCAAATGGAGCCTTCGGACCAGGAGGATACTGCCTTCATGACACCAACAGATAAGCTGGGGGACACAATGGAGGTATACATCGATGATATGGTGGTGAAATCTAAAAAGGCTGAGGATCACCTCCAGGATATTAAGGGAGCATTTGATATCCTGGATCAATATAACATGAAGCTGAATCCTGCTAAGTGCCATTTCGGAGTGGGGGCAGGAAAGTTTCTAGGATATATGGTGACCAAAAGAGGAATAGAGGCAAGCCCGGAGCAGATCAAAGCCATCTTGGATATCAAATCACCTTCAAATATGAAGGATGTTCAACGGTTGACAGGCTGAGTAGCAGCATTGAATAGATTTATTTCAAGACCCTCGAAAAAATGCAAGGAATTTTATGATATCCTCAAGAAGAATAAGAAGTTCGAATGGGGAGCAAAGCATGAAGCAGCCTTGCAGGAATTGAAGAGATATCTCTTAACTGCACCTCTATTGATGAAGCCTGAAAATGGTGAACCACTATCCCTATACCTCGCTGTATCAGGGAATGCTGTAAGTGCCGTTCTTATAAAGGACCATGAAGGTCAGCAATATCATGTCTATTATGTTAGTAAAAGTTTACTAGATGCTGAAACTAGATATTCTCATTTAGAAAAGTTGATATTAGCATTAGTTATGGCATCAACAAAACTTAGACATTATTTTGAGACACATAGGATTCATGTTAGAACAAATTATCCTGTTAAAAACGTGCCTAGGAAACCTGAGATGTCGGGTAGGATGGCTAGGTGGTCAGTAAAACTGAGTGCTTATGACTTAGTATATGAGCCTAGAAATTCCATTAAGTCTCAGGCTTTAGCTGACTTTGTGGCTGATTTCAGTAGTGACATTCAAAATGAAGTAGATTTAGAAGTACATCAGCTAGGAGAAAACCTAGAATGTTGGACATTGTATACTGATGGTGCATCTAACGTAAGAGGTGTAGGTCTAGGTATACTACTAAAATCGCCACAGGGGGACATATTACCCCAGGCTATTAGGTGTGAATTTCCTGCTACTAATAATGAGGCAGAATATGAGGCTTTAATTGCAGGATTAGAGTTGGCTAAAAATATGAATATCAAGAATTTGCAAGTATATGTTGACTCCTTGTTAATCACTAATCATTTTAATGGAACCTATGCAGTTAAAGGAGAAAAGTTAATCGAGTATCTCGAAATTCTCAAAAAATTAGCAGGTTATTTCGATATTTTTACACTTGAACAGGTACCAAGAGAAGATAATGCTGAAGCTAATGCCTTGGCAAATCTGGGATCATCGGTCAGGATACCGAAAGGAACCCGGATACCAATATTACATATCCTATATCCTGCGACGAATCCTCAGGATAAGGAAGTAATAAGTATTCAGGATCCTGATGATGACTATCCTGAGGAGGATCCTAAGTCTTGGACGGCTCCAATCATGAGATATCTCAAGGAAGGACACATCCCAAAGAATGAGAATCCTAAAGCCTTTAGAATGAAGGTATCACGATTCACTATTATAAATAATGTTTTGTATAAGAAATCTCTTGTAGGACCATATCTGAGGTGCTTGGAGGATCCCGAAACCAAAGAAGTACTTCAGGATATACATGAAGGGGATTGTGGTAACCATACTGGGGGCAGGTCCGTATTCTCAAAAATATTAAGGGCAGGATATTATTGGCCAACGATGAGGAAAGATGCCATAGAATATGCTTGAAGATGTGATGCATGTCAAAGACATAGTAACATATTACATCAGCCTGCTGAACCGCTGTATCCTATTGTTTCCCCTTGGCCGTTTATGAAATGGGGTATGGATATAGTAGGAAAGCTTCCAAAGGCTCCAGGAGGAAAGGTTTTCATGCTGGCAATGACGGATTATTTCTCCAAATGGGTTGAAGCAGAAGCATTTGTTCAAGTTAGAGATCAGGAAGTGGTATCCTTCATAAAAAGGAATATCCTGACTAGGTTTGGAGTACCAGCTGAGATAATCTGTGACAACGGATCTCAATTTATAAGTAAAAGGACTACTGACTTCTGCAAGAGTTGGGGAATCAAAATGATTACGTCCACCCCGGTACATCCTCAAGCAAATGGACAAGCTGAATCCTCAAACAAGATAATTGTCAACAACTTGAAGAAGAGATTAGGGGCCAAGAAAGGAAGACGGGCAGAAGAACTACCCTTTGTTTTGTGGGCTGATAGAACGACGGTAAAAAAATGCAACTGGTCAAACCCCATTTTCCTTAGTGTTTGGAGCAGAAGCGGTGATCCCGACGGAAATGGTGATACCTACAGCAAGATCCAACCTCGGGAATCCTGAGCGGAATCCTGAAGTCCTATGCCAGGAACTGGATACTATTGATGAGACAAGAGATGCAGCAAGGCTAAGGATGGCAGCATATCAACAAAGGATATCCAGAGCATACAACAAGAATATAAGGACTAGAAGGTTCAAAGTTGGAGATTGGGTGTTAAGAAAGGCTTTTCAGAATACTACTAATCCTGCTGATGGAAAGCTGGCTCCAAAAAGGAAGGACCATATGAGGTTGAATCAGAATCAGGAAAAGGAGCATACCGACTCAAGAATATAGAGGGGGATATGTTACCGAGATCCTGGAATGCTATACATCTAAAACTCTATTTCAAGTGAGTATGGAATTTAAATTCCAACTCAGGGTGGTATGAATTCTGTCTCTCTTATTAAATTTTTATATTATTTACTATTTTGAACCTATTACTGACTTAAGCATCGGAGGGGTGTTAGCCAGCCTAACACCCACCTTAGCTTATGATGGTTTTGCAGGATATACTTCGGGATATAGCACCAGGATACACACTCAGGATACTTCGAAAGATTAGAGGATTGGCCCCCTCTCTCACGTAAAAGGGATCCTGATCCCTTCACAGGTTTAAAGGTATTCACCTTTCTTCCGAATTGGGTTTAAACACCCCGCCTGGAGCGCAAGTTATTCGGGAATAGTTCAAGGTGGCGGGACCAGTCCATGTAAAAGTGGCTGACAATTTCGTTACTATTGGCTATATCCTGAATCCTAAAGGTATATGAGGATTGATCACCCTCTCTCACGAAAGGGTATTTTCATACTCTCTAAGGTTTAAAGGTTTTCACCTTTCTAAGTCTTGGAGTTTATACACTCCCGCCTGTAGCGCACGAAAATTTGGGATTTCCCCCAGGATACGAGGGATTTATCTCCAGTACATTTTGGGTTTTACCCCTGTAACACAAAATATTGTCTATACAATTGGAACTGATGTCCAGAAAATTTCTAAGTATTCGAAGACATTATGCACAGGGGACATTCCTGTTGAGGCAATTGTGTAATGCTCAAAGGATAAAGCTCGGATCTAGTACACTAAGTGTCTCAGACAGGGGACATCTTCGTTGGAAAAGTTGCAAAAGGATTGAAGTTTGAGAATAGGGTTACACTCTATTCCTGGTATGATCTTTCCTTTGCAAACGTTATTTAAATTATTTGAGTTTTTGAAACTATGTTTGACAAAAGCGTAAGCATCCTGATTAGGATAAATTCTCGGGATATATTCTCAAAATGTATTTTCAAAATACGTTTCAGGATATTTGATTAAAATATTTGGAAGTGATACTAGTTTGAAATTAAAACCTTGATCAAACAAGTATTGTCAAAACAGGTTTTAGAAAGTGGACTATCTTTTATTCTTTAAAAGTTTTCTCTAAAGTTGATTGAATTTTTAGAAGTTCTATTTAATAAAAGTTTTCATAATATATCACTGAGTATATTGATCAGGATATTGTCAAAAGGTAGTTGTACAAAATTTTGCAAAGCTAAAATCTACATTAAGGAATGCATGACAGAAATTAAAAGGCAATAACAAATAAGTCAAAAGGAAGTTATATTATTAACATGTCAAAAGTTATGCTTTTGGATTCACCTCAAACCGAGGCCCATCCACCAAAAGCACAATTAGTCTTTACCATACTTATATAACGGTTGAAGGTTCTATCTCAAAACGGAACCTGTCCACCATCAACCGTTACGACATTCAAAACAGGTTATACTAACCGATGACTAAGGGCTTCATCCTGAAAACCCAGGACCCATCCACCTTTGGTCATCGTATTGTTCTAGTGCAGGAAATATAAATTGTTCAACAACAGGAAAAGTAAATTGTTTGTACAAACCACAAGCATGAAATTTAAAAAAGTGGGCTCCGGCCTTGGCACGTATATCCATCATCGCCCACTTCGCTGCCTAAGGGGCAGCACCTTCTTGATCAGCAACTTCTTTCCCAGCGTCTGCACCAGCATCCCCCTCAGGATTCTTCTCGGCACCATCACCAGCATTGGCCACTTCCTCTGCCGCCTTAGAAGGCTCTTCACCAGCATGCTTTGCAGGATGAGCGACGGGATGACCTCCAAGATCCTGTAGTTTCGCTTCCCAAGCCTTTACATTCCAGGAGGGGCATTCGAAGCCCAAGTTCTTGGCCTCAAAAGCCATCCTTAACATAGCTTGGAGAAGGGAGATAACAACGGATGCTTTGAGACTGTCCCGATATGAACTCATATCCTGCTGGTATTGAAGAAGAGCGACATCTAGTTTGGCTTGAGCATCCTCATTGGCTTTGTGGAGGGCAGCTTGGTGTTCCTGGGTCATTGCCTTGTATTTGTCTTCATAGTGTTGGGACTTGGCAGCTGCGATTATTCCTTGATCAGCTATGGTGGCTTCAGCTTTTTCGAGCTTAATCTCCAGCATCTTGTTAAGCCCACAGGTGTCTTCATACAAGTGCATGAGACGTTCCAAGCCCTGCAGTTAAAGATACAGATATTAGTGTAAAATGAGCAGGATAATGACTAACATGCATGTTCAGGATATTGGAAGGGAATTTTTACCTGCTTGAGGAATGAAGTAACTTCATTAAATCCATGATTCTCAAGAGAGAATGTCTCAGAGGCGGCTGGAGAATCCATTTCTTTCCTCTTCCGTGAGCTAGAGGCTCGGGTCCTGGATGCCGGAGGAGCTTTAGGAGCGGTAGTAGTCTTTGAAGTGGTAGGCTTCGGTGTGGCAGATGACTTCGGCTTAGATTCTTGTTTGACAGGTACAAGGCTGGAGTAACTATCCAACTCGTCAAGTTGGAAGCCTTCAAGGTTGACAACTGGTACTACACAAGGGAAGATATTTTTAAAACTCATAATATGTCTGGAAAATAATCGGTTTGATAAATAAAGATAATTACTGAGAATATGCTTACTAGACATCTCTGAACTTGATTTTTGGCTTGAATCTGTAAGAGACAGGGAGAAAGTTCTTTCACTGGCAGAAAGTTGGTAGATTCCTTTGATCCTGGACTTGGATTCCGCACTTGGGGGTGCTAAATCTCTGAAGTTCGCTGCATAAAAACATCAGGATATAAGTTTGGGATATAGTTTAAGGATACACTTGGGGATATTCCTAAAACCTTAGATCCTACCCTTGGTTAACCATCTAACCGGCAGATCGAAACCCTTGTTGATAGAATCTCTTTTCACAAAAAAGAACTTTCGCCGCCATCGGTCTTCGTTCTTGGTGGCCTTAAGGACTAAAGGGCTTTTGGAGGTGGAAAACAAAAGAAAACGGTTGTCGCCATGGGACCTCAACTGGTATGCTATAGGGAGGTCTTCAATACATAGGTCAGGGCAATGGCGAGATCTGATTTGATCTAGCACCATCAAAACTCGCCAAACCATTGGCATAGTTAGAGCATAACTAAGACCGGTGAGGTCAAAGAAACGAGAGATAAAGGGTGGAAATGGGTACCAGAGCCCCAAAGAAAAGGGGTAGGCGAAAAAACAGACCCACTCGTCTGATGACACGTCTGATCGGATCTCCCGATCAAAAGGGCAAATGACTGTTCCAGCGGGAAAGGCACCGGAATTCTTGAGGGCAGCGATATCGGCATTGTTGAAGCAGCAGATTTCTTTTTCCGGTTCTCGTATGAGGTTTTGACTCACGAGGGTTGGGATTGGTTCATCCGAATGAGATCTTGTCCGAGATACCATGAAGTGTATTAAGCAAACTAAAAGAAACTCTGGAAAAAGAACAGAGGATGAGGGAAAGGATGGTTACCTGAAAATCGCTTGAAGAGTAATGATAACAAAAAGAAATATCTCAGCTAATTATAGGCTGAATATAGGGGGGTAAAGAGTAAATATTGCATTGAAAATGGCACAATGTCACCTCAACCATCGTTTCGTTTTAATTGCCTTGATTTACGAGATAGAATTTTTAAAATATATCTGTTGGATTGGTATACCAACATATATATTTGGGGACAATTGTTATGGGTCATTTTCTGAGCGTACATATCCTGACTAATATCGTGCTTTTGGTTATTTGCTTGTGATCAGGATACTGGATTAGGATATTGCTGACATCCTGGGCAATATCCTGGTGTTAACTAAATTAACCATGTGCAGGTTAGAGGTTGTGGGTTACTAACAGTCAGATGGACTTCTTCTCCTTAAGACTCGGGTGTATCTGTTATGTGAGAGACGTTGAACCCGAAAGACCAGGTCTACAATGTTCGAGTGGGGAATATTCGCCGGATCCCGGTTTATTAGGATAGTTTGTTGCATTTCTTTTACTATAAATAGATGGGGGCGGATCAGATTAAGGCACGTAACTTTCACACACACTTTCGAACACTTTTGCTCTCTAACTCAATGCGAACACTATACACGAACACTTGTATTCGAATTACATTGTAACACCTAGTTGATCCGCATCACATCCTGCACCGTATCCTGATATTTGAAGTAATAGAAGAACAAGGCAGCTGCGATTGTCAGCTCCCGAGGTTTTGTGCCGGCGATCTAGATTGATCATGGGCTTTCCTCGTACATCACGTGTCAACCTTTACTTTTTTGCTCATTGTTTGATGACAGATACAGCTCTATATCCTGAGCCGTATCCTGAAACTGTTTTTACAATTAACTTGGCTAAAATATTTTTCACATATATTTCTAGCACACTACCTCACTTAACTAATTTGATCACTTAATTGCTATGGTAATTTTTGACCAAAACAACAATGATGATTTTGAGCTACCAACCGGTCGGAGTTTGAATGAGCAATTGAGATGGGTGAGAGTGACTTATAGCAACGGAGATGAAGATTCCTTGACAATAGACGAAGTGTTGAACATAGAGAACGTCTGTCTTCTTCATCAGCTCTTAACATTAACACCTTCACCCGTTATTACAACCATGATTGTGGTTATGTTTAAATCTAGGATGTCTTTTAGGCTGAACCAGTTGATGGCGTTAAACGCCAATGTAGTTGATAATGATGAATCTGAGGAAAGTGATGAGCAAAGCGATGGGTACATCTCTGATGTAATCCCATCCAATGAAGAGTATTGATTTTATTTGTTTTGTTTCGTTTCATCTTTGTTGTAATGTTTGAGTAATTCTATGAATGAAATGTAATAAATGTATAAACGCCATGATATTTACTTTAAATCCTTTGTTTATCCGAGCCAAAACTCTATAAGTGCCATGGAAGTTTCCATGCCACATACGAGCGCAACTAGTGGGATAAAATGAATAAAATCCATAAAAAAGACATAAACACGTACCCCTCTCCCTGAATTGTACCGTGCGCCACGTGTCGCTCTAGAATCCGTTCTCCCGCTTTCACACTTTTCACCATTTTTTCCAGATCCCGTTTCTCTCTCTCTCTCTCTCTATATATATATATATATATATATATATATATGAGAAAGATCCGTTAGGAACCACCCTTTATTGCGAGAACCGCGAGAACCAATGTGAACACAATCAAATATACCTAAAAATAGCTAAAAAACACACAATTTTTTTAATATTTTTTTTTATAAAAAATCGCTAATTTTAGTATTAAAATAAAAAAAAAATCTTTTTGGCTACTAAAAGTAGCGATTTTAATGTAAAAAATATTAAAAAAAAAATTGTGTTTTTTGATTTTTTTTAGATATTTTTTAGGTTTTTTGAGGGTTTAGTTTTTACCATTTTAGCTTGGAGGGGGGGGGGGGGGGGGTTAGTTTTTTTTTTTTAGGTTTTTTTGAGGGGGTTTAGTTTTTAGCATTTAGATTGGGGGGGGGGGGTGGGAGGTTAAGGTTTTTTTAGGGGGGGGGTGGGGGTTAGGTTTTTTTAGCTATTTTTGGTTGTGTTCACATTGGTTCTCGCGGTTCTCGCAATAAAGGTGGTTATCGCATGAACCTTAGCCTATATATATATATAGAATTGCGCTAAAATAAGAACCACCTCGAGTTGTATGAACCATGAGAACTTTTTGATTCGGGGTGAGGTGGACCAATTTTTTTTTTCATAAACGTAGATGCGTGTATTATAAAACATTTGTAAAAAAAAATTCAAAAAAAAATGTCGTGTGTGTAGTTTTGAGCACCACAAGTTTGTGCTTATGGGTACCGTAAAATTTCCGGTTAGATTTACGGTACCCGTAAACAGAAACTTGTGGTGCTCAAAACTACACACAAGACATTTTTTTTGACAAATGTGTTTATAATACACGCAACTACGTTTATGAAAAAAAATTGGTCCACCTCGCCCCGTACAGTGTAGTTCTCACGGTTCTTACAACTCAAGGTGGTTCTCATTTTAGCGGTACTATATATATATATATATACATATATATATATATATATATATATAAGTATCCGCTAAAATGAGAACCACCTTGAGTTGTAAGAACCGCGAGAACTTTTTGATCCGGGGCGAGGTAGACCAATTTTTTTTTTCAGAAACGTAGATGCATGTATAAAAACAACATTTGTAAAAAAAAATTCAAAAAAAAAAAATGTCGTGTGTGTAGTTTTGAGCAACACAAGTTTGTGTTTACGGGACCCGTAAATTTTCCGGCCAGATTTACGGTACCCGTAAACACAAACTTGTGGCGCTCAAAACTACACACACGACATTTTTTTTTACAAATGTTGTTTTTATACATGCATCTACGTTTATGAAAAAAAATTTGGTCCACCGCGCCCCCTACGGTGTAGTTCTCATGGTTCTTACAACTCGAGGTGGTTCTCATTTTAGCATTCCTCTCTCTCTATATATATATAGTGTGAGGTTCATTGGGGAACACTAAAAAAGTGGGAAACGGTGGGGAACTGACTCAAACGAACTCCGATTGGACTCATTCCAGCGGCATTGGAACCGTCTCGTCGAACCCTAACTAGGATCTCTTAACCCTAAACCCTAAATCATAACCCCTAATCCCTAAATATATTAGGGTTTGGCTTTTAGGGTTTAGCTTTAGGGTTTAGCCTTAGGGTTTAGCTTTAGGGTTTAGGGTTTAGCTTTAGGGTTTAGGGTTTAGATTTAGGGTTTAGCTTTAGGGTTTAGCTTTTAGGGTTGATAGTTTAGATTTTACGGTTTAGCTTAGGTTTTAGCCTTATTTTTTTAGCTTTAGGGTTTAGATTTTAGGAGTTAGGATTTAGGGTTTAGGGTTAAGAGATCCTAGTTAGGGTTCGACGAGCCGCTTCCAACGCCGCTGGAATGAGTCCAATCGGAGTTCGTTTGAGTCGGTTCCTCGCTGTTCCCCACTTTTTTAGTGTTCCCCAATGAACCTTCCCCTATATATATATATATAGGGGAATGCTAAAATGAGAACCACCTCGAGTTGTAAGAAACCGTGAGAACTACACCGTAGGGGGCGCGGTGGACCAATTTTTTTTTCATAACGTAGATGCATGTATAAAAACAACATTTGTAAAATAAAATTCAAAAAAAAAATGTCGTGTGTGTAGTTTTGAGCGCCACAAGTTTGTGTTTACGGGTACCGTAAATCTGGCCGGAAAATTTACGGGTCCCGTAAACACAAACTTGTGTTGCTCAAAACTACACACACGACATTTTTTTTTTTTGAATTTTTTTACAAATGTTGTTTTTATACATGCATCTACGTTTCTGAAAAAAAAAATTTGGTCCACCTCGCCCCGGATCAAAAAGTTCTCGCGGTTCTTACAACTCGAGGTGGTTCTCATTTTAGCGGATACTTGTATATATATATAGGATAGGGATCATGAGTGAACAACATCCTTGGTTGTGAACTTTGTGAACTAATCTCAACCATTGATTTCAATTCTAGATAAAAAGGGCAAGATTGTAATTAAATAATTTTTTTTAAATTCCTTTCCATAAACAATTTTCAGTTACAAATCCTATTTTCCTGAAAATATTACGTGATCTTTTAGGATTATATTCAAACCCTGATAAACCTTTTGACTCGCGACATCATCAAAACCATGGACGATGATCATAGCAGCGGCTTCAACGGACAAGACATAATACAACCAGATGACTTCAATCCAGTTTTTTACACTACTATGAATCGCCCATGTTTTCTTTTTTTCTCTTTTTATTGATATGTAGTGTAACCTATTCGATTTAATGAAATCCAGGGTATCTCCTGCAAGTTTGTTCATCTTCTTCGCACAGTACTTTTGTCATTAGTTTCACATGATTTTTTTTTAGTGATCGTCATTATGTTTCGTATTTGAAAATATTGATTTTTATTTAGATTTTTTACGTATAGTAAGTTTTTTAGATTTTCATGAACGAGATAGTTGGATGATTTTTTTACAGATATTACAGAAGTAATTGAATACATTAGGATAATAAAACAGTTGCATGTACACATATGTACTTAACAAAGCTGAATATTTGTATAATGGATGGGTTGTAGAATGTGAAGTCACTGAATAATTTTATAGGTTAGGATAAACAGAATATGTACACATATGTATTGATCACTCATGTGATATTAGATGACTTTGTTCCATATGATCCAGAAATTAGTAGAAAGGGTGTAGCAATTCAGGAAGTTATTGCCCACACCGAACCGGACGAGATATCTTGTACAACACCAAAGAAAATTCGTAACAAGGGTTGTGGTAAGCACAAAAGACCGGTTGGTCCGCGAGAAAAAGCAATAAAAGCTGTCAAGAAGCCAAAAGGAAGTGTAATTATTGCGGAAAACGAGTCCGAAAACACGACAAAAGGAATTGCCCTTTAAAAAAAGGGAACCCAACTAAGGATGACTCGTCTACAGATGAGGATGACGAGGAAGACGAGGATGAGGAAGACATTGAGTATGAATCAGACGAAACGGACCGGGACGGCACAAACTAGCAATGACTAGTAAATAAATTCATATAAACTAAATTTTTACGCTGCTTTTTTTGTTAAATTTGATTGTTTAAAGTCTTATATTGGTCATTGTTTTTACTGATTCCCTAACATCTATGTTATTAACTTACAACTAACGTGCACAAAGGCAGTTTCATTAAGCCTGCAAATATACTAACCATAACATGTTCTCAAACCATAAACCAAACGGCAGTTTCTTTACGCATGCGTATACATTAGTGTTTTATGATATGTTAACATATATGTACTTACCCTTTTTACCCTTGTAATCATTGCCACTCTTACTGGTGTGTTAACTAATATAAAGATAACTACTATCCAATCCGTAACATGGTTACATATATGTACTTACACCTTCTTACACTCAATCGAACAACCACACCTACATACTCTTGCGTATTTCCATTCAGCCTCTTACTTTTACGTTTGTGAACCAAAATATAAACATAACTGATCTACAATCAGTAACTACAACGAACTTTAAACTAACACTGCGTATACACGAGTGTTTATGTCGTATGTTACACATGTGTATTTTACTTTTTTACACTGGTGTATTGTTATTATAATTTTCCTTTTCAAGTATATATGCAATGCATATTTGTCCATCTCCTAACAATGTATTTAACCAACAAAAAACACCATGTGCATACAGAAAACAAAAGCTTTACCAACATTGTCAACTTATTCCATAGATCAAAACAAACTTAAATCAAAATTAGTTTCCCTACTAAGTTCTTTCACTTATGATTCACATCCAACACCTTTTCAACCTCAAAACCTTCTGCTATGTTCCACAACTCGTAACATAAACGGAGATTTTCCGTACTTAGACATTTGTTTTTTCACTTGGAAGCCTACATGTATACTTAGACACAGCTCGAAAGTTGCGGCTCGGTTCCATATGATATACCTTCCTGTGTACTTGAGAATGGCACACGAACAGCTTTAAACGATTTCTCACTTGGAAGCCTACATGCCTGTCTTTTCCTTCTTTTCCCCAATACTGTTTAATTCAATCACACAATCGATTAGTGTGCACACAAAAACCCAACGCATACACAATCACTATCAAACGTAATGACAGTTCAACATAGAATATACCTGGAAAATTATTAACATCTTCTGGTGTCTTCTTTTTTGTGTCATGATTAGCTCCCACATTCGATCCTTCTTCTTTTTTTACACCAGCCATCTTAATAGCTGTTTAAACATAGTTCCATACAAAAAATGTGTTACTATATGCAAAAATAATAATTACATCGTGTTATTATATAAACCAATAGTATCTAAAATACAAACTTAACATGCATAGTAAATACTTTCTTTTTTAATCTTTTAATCCAAAGCCATTATACACTACACTTATGTACATCTTTTCAATCCAAACTTCCATCTGTGTACCTATACATATGTACTTAACAAAACCACCTTTTACACATACATCAAATTGGTGTACACATTATCAGCATTATAATCCATATATGTACTTAACTTTTTCACTTTTTCTTTAAAAGTTGCTGACTACACATTCAACTTAGTTTTCTACTTATGTTTACACCAAGTTCAGCAGTGCACAATACCAACATTACATCATCAAACCAAGATAACAACCCCACTACAACCAACACATACACTTGTGTATCCTCCCCTATTTATTTTTTTATATATCATAATTGAAAAAAAAAACAAGTTTACACACAACTCAAATGGCTGTACACAATAACAACATCAATCTGCACTTTTGTATTCCACATTTATGTACACAATAACTACATTTACACTAGTGTACACCAAAGAATGTTAACATCAAAAAGTGAACAACACATGCATCCCCCAACCCATGCCTAACATTACGATTTCCGTCGACATAGATCACCGTCTAAAATCACATTCCGAACACACATTCCGACGGCATAGTGTATACTTTACATCTAATCAACTGAAACCTAAACCACAAACACATTCTTATAACACAATCGCAATATTACAAACTATGAGATTAAAAAAAAAAACCTAACTTTTCAATTATCTTAAAAATCAAAATAAACACTACTGTACATCAATAATCAGTGTACTGAGGGTTAATCTTACCGTCATCAAGCTTATGTTCTCTAACGTCACCGGATTTCTTCTCCATTTCTATTCTTTCTGATCGCCGATGTTGGGTTTTCTCGAAAGTTTGATATCGTGATTTGTGCCAAGCTTCAAGGATATTTAGTTAGGATTATGATAGCTAAGATTACGGGCATAAAATATACATCAGAATCAAATCCCAACTAACGTTCCTTGTTGCCATAGTTAAAGAAGTTGTATTTTTACCAAAATATCCCTACCATTAATTTCTACCTATTATACAATAATATCTAATTAATAAATTAAAATAAAATCTAATCTCAAGATCTAACAAAATCAATGGCTAGGATTTGTTCACAACTTAACTCTTGTTCACTCTAGAACCCTACCATATATATATATAGGGCAAGGATAAATCGAAAACCCACTCCAGTTAAAGAAACCCTAGAAACTCAATATCTACCATTGATTTAATTGATGAACGGTTGAGATTGTATTTTGTGTGTGACTGGATTTGCTTTTGATAAAATATTGAGCAAAAGTACACTGAGGGAAAATTCGTCTTTTGACACAATTTATTTGAGTCTTGGGTTACCACACTCTGCATGTCTGTCTCATGGGACTTGCATCAAATATAAGAACAACTGTACATTATAAAACAAAAAAAATGTCAATCTCTTGTTCATCTTCTTAAAAACCATATGTAAAATCACGAAAAAAAAAATCTAAACACAACCCACTAAAGCATGTCTTAAAAAGAATTATAAATTAATAATAGAAAGGACTAATTACAATCATTTGATTAGTTTTAAATAGAGAGAACCAATTATAATCATTGGATTAATTTTAAACTCAAACAAATCTGGAAAATGATGTATTTTTTTTACTTTTTATACTCTCTCCTATACTTTTACTTTTCATATACTTCTCTTTTTTCATTTTTTTATATACATCAGATCTTGTTTGTTTTTTATATTTACCTATACATTTATATTACATAAAAATGTAACATACATTTTTACATGCTCAATTTATGCCATATTTGTAATAACACACTTTATTTTTGTAACATAAAATGTTACATAAAAATGTTAATATACATTTTTACAATAATCTGAAAAAGTGTAACAATTCACTTTATTTTCTGTAAAACACAAAAAAAAAATGTAACCAACATTTTCGCTTTGATTGTTACATTTCAACACCCTGTTACATAGTGTTATAATAAAAAATACCAGATCTTGGAGATTCATAACTTCAAATAATCAAAATCAAGTATGTTTCTAGCTATTAACACCCAGCTAATTTAAAAATGATAAACACCATAAACACCAAAATAAACAATAACCAGATCTACTTGGCTTTTCTTTTTATGCCATTTGAATCCACCATAAATAGTGTGACATGTTACCTATTGAGAACTATGTTACGTTGACATTGTTAAAAAATGTATACAAACAGTGTGTTACATTGAATCTCTTAAACTATTTACTTGTAAGTTATTAAAATCTATTATACGTAATATAGATAAAAATAAAAATAAAATAAAAATGTAAGAAAAAAATATGTAATTTCGTGGTCCATATCTAGTTTTTGTCTTATGTACCTACTTCTATGACATAGATGAAACTATTCACGGTTGCTTTTCACTTTATTACACTGACACATCTTAAAAGAAGTTGGTTGTGCTACTTTACATACCTATACCTGACACATTTGTACTTTTTTTGTAGTTTTTTTAGACAACCCTTTGAAACATTTGTACTCTTTTTTAGATAAACCTTTGTACTTCTAATTTTTTTTATCATTTATTTCAAATTTAAGATGTAAATGCTGAAAAATATTACTTATATACTAAAAAAAAACAAGTAAAGCCAATAATTGTACATGTAAACTGACGCAAAAAAGTTATATAAATAGTTTACACATAAAATAAAAGTTGCATAAATAGTTTACACAAAAAAAGTTACATATATCACTTGTGTAACAACAAAAACCCACTTTTTACATGATCAAAGTAACGTCCATATATGTAACAAACACACTTAAATTTTTGTAACGGGCCATCGTATATGTAACAACAAAGAACACTTTATTTCTGTAACATGCTAGTTGGCTGAACCTGGACCACATAAAGAGTTTCTAAAGTTTTCTTAACTGGATTGGGTTTTTCCTCTAGTTATTAGCACCCAACTAATCTAAAAGGATAGACACCATAAACACAAAAATAAACAATAAACAGATCTACGTTGCTTTTCTTTTGGTGCCATTTGAATCCACCATAAACACCAAAATAAGTCAACCAAGAAAATGATACAAAATTAAAATTTTAAACATACATTTGACATAAAACGTTACATAAAAATGTTAACATACATTTTTACAATAATCTGACAAAGTGTAACAATGCACTTTATTTTCTATAAAACACAAAAAAATGTAACCGACATTCTTGCTTTTATTGTTACATTTCAACACCTTGTTACAATAAAAAAGACTAGATCTTGGAGATTCATAACTTCAAATAATCAAAATCAAGTATATTTTTAGCTATTAACACACATCTAATCTAAAAAGGAAAAACATCATAAACACCAAAATAAACAATAAACAGTTCCACTTTGTTTTTCTTTTTGTGCCATTTGAATCCACCATAAACACCAAAATAAGTCAAACAAGAAAATGATACAAAATTAAAATTTAAAACATACGTTTGACATAAAAATGTTAATATACATTTTTACAATAATCTGAAAAAGTGTAACAATGCACTTTATTTTCTGTAAACACACAAAAAAAATGTAACGGCCATTTTTGCTTTGATTGTTAAATTTCAATACCCAGTTACATAGTGTTACAATAAAAAAGACCAGATCTTGGAGATTCATAACCTCAAATAATCAAAATCAAGTATGTTTCTAGCTATTTAGCACCTAGCTAATCTAAAAGGATAAACACTATAAACACCAAATAAAAAAAAGTTGCAGATCTACAAAACACAAAAAATGAAGATCTACAAAACACAAAAAATTACAAATCTGAAAAATAACTGAAAACAAGCATACTTATGGATCTGGATGATCTTTTAGATCTGGAACATCATGTTCAACATCGAACATCTTTTCGATCATCTTCAACATTGAACCGTCATCTGAAACATCATCTTCACACATCGAACATCTTCAACCGGATCTGGAAAATCTTTTGGAACTGGTAGCATCTTTTCGGAGCATCTTTTTTATCTGGATCATCTTTTGGATTCGGAGCATCTTTTGGACTTGGTTACTAAAAAAATTGTTGATCTCCAAAATACAAAAAGATAAAGATATTCTTATAACAATGTTTAAAAATATGAACAATACAAATTAATAAGCTACCAGATTTGTTTACCACCATCGGATCTTGAAAACACCACTAGATCTATTAGACATTGTTGTATCATGACTCTCACGCACTGGATCCGGTAACCACCGCTGCGTTGGTGGTGGTGGTGGGTATTCTTTTTAACCTTGAACGAACTTTTGTTGGTGCTAGGTGTTTTTTTAATCTGAAACAAAAGCCTTCTTATGAATCTTGATGTAAATTTGGTTGAGATGAGAGAGTTAAAGTTTGTCAAAAATGATGATGGAGGTAACAAAGAAGATTACTTTATGGAGAAGAGTGAATTCATCTTTATGCACATGCAGACTGATACACTTTCTGGCTCCTGTAAAATGACGTAAGTTCCCCTTTCTTCATCTTTATGTACATGTGACGTGGCTGGATCCTAGCCACACATGTGGGTTTCTTGGGTTTTTTCATCTGAAGTGGGTTTTCTCATTATAATTAGCATATATATATATATAGTGGAGGGTTCAAATGAGAAGAAATTTTTTGTAAGAATAAAAAAGAATAAATTTCAACCAATAAGAACCATTCATTTTACTTCATTTAATTTTTGCATTTAATATTAGTGTAAGGGTATATTGGTAAACTTAAATAGATCATTAAGTGTTAGTCTTTCTTTTTAATAACTAACTACATTAAATTTGTAACTTATTTTCAAAAAATATATTTTTTCAAAGAGCAAAAAAAATTAATTTAAAGTGAATGATTAATTACGAGATGTGTATGATGAATTACGAAGTGTGTAGGATAAATTTAATATGTGTAGGATAAATTTCAAAACGTGCAGGATAAATTTTGATGCGAGTAGGCAAAAAATTTAGTGTGAACGATGATAGTCTTTATGACTAATTAATTAGTCAAAAAACAATCATAAATGAGATGAGAAAAAAAAACTATTTAATGTTTTACAATTGTACCCTTTGTTCTTTTTCTTCTCAAATTAATTTTCTTCTCAAATGAACATTCCCATATATATATATATATATGTAGAGGATCCTGTAAAAAGTGCTCAAAGTGTGAGAAGTGTATTATAACACTATATATAATACTATATAACACCATATAAACACCATATAACAATATGTAAGACCATATAATACCATATAACACTATGTAACACTATATATCATTATATAACAAATATAACACTATAGGTTGTCTGATAGCATGTCTATGATAGATGTATAGTGTTATATTTGTTATATAATGTTATATAGTGTTACATAGTGTTATATGGTATTATATGGTGTTACATATTGTTATACGGTGTTTATATGGTGTTATATAGTATTATATATAGTGTTATAATACACTTCTCACACTTTAGGCACTTTTTACACTATCCTTACCCTATATATATATATATATATATATATATATATATAGGGGAATGCTAAAATGAGAACCACCTCGAGTTGTAAGAACCGTGGGAACTACACCGTCGGGGGCGCGGTGGGCCAAATTTTTTTTCATAAACGTAAATGCATGTATAAAAACAACATTTGTAAAAAAAATGTCGTGTGTGTAGTTTTGAGCGCCACAAGGTTGTGTTTACGGGTACCGTAAATCTGGCCGGAAAATTTACGGGTCCCGTAAACACAAACTTGTGTTGCTCAAAACTACACACGCATTTTTTTTTTGAATTTTTTTTTACAAATGTTGTTTTTATACATGCATCTACGTTTCTGAAAAAAAAATTTGGTCCACCTCGCCCCGGATCAAAAAGTTCTCGCGGTTCTTACAACTCGAGGTGGTTCTCATTTTTGGTCAGCAGCGGCGGTGGGTGCTTCACTTTCCGACGAAACGTTACAGTAAACCCCCTAACTCCTCATTTCTTTAAACCTTCTCAGATTTCGTTTTTCTTCGGTTAGTACCTTTCGTTTCAGGTGGTTGGGTGGTGGTCCGGCGTCGATGAAGACGTGGTGGTGGTCCAACGGCGGCACTGCCGCCGGAGCCATGGCTACGGACGTGGTGGTGGACTTGTTTCAGTTTTGTCCGGCTCGGTTCGGTCAATAAAAGATCGGATTACGGGTTCACATCAGACTAGTTCGTGTGCGGCACAGATATGGTTCGATTCAATGGGTCTCGATTTAGTCTCAGGTCCGATGTGGTTCGGGTTGGGTTAGCAACAGTGGTGGCGGTGTTATACAACTCAGATTAGGTTTGTTCGACACCGGGTTTTGTTCGAGTTCAGATTTGGTTCGGGTTTAACTCACGCGGATCAAGTTTCGGTTCGGGGCAACTCACCACAAAACAGGTTCGGTCAACTTGGTAAACACCCGAGTCAAACTCGGGCAATGGCAGCCAAAACAGTCAACTCAAAGACCCGGTACAATTTAACGGCACGAAAATTTCTAGTTATATAGTTCTAGATTTTAGTTAGTTACGCGACCGAGCTCAACTCGATTCGACTAGATACTAGCTTATGTTTAGATATATTTAACGAGAAATTTTATATATAGTGGTTATATTGTTGAAAATTGATTGAATTTTTGGAAAATATATCGACACTTAGTTGTCGGGATCGTCCAAAAAACAGAGGAAACGTAAAAAGTTTAACGTAAACTTTTTAACGTAGAACGTAAATTTTTTAACGTAAAACGTAAATTTTTTAAGGTAAAACGTAAACTTTTTAACGTAAAAACGTAAAGTTTTTAACATAAAAACGTAAAGTTTTTAACGTAAAACATAAACCTTTTAATGTAAAACGTAAACTTTTTAACGTAAAACGTAAATTTTTTAACGTAAAACGTAAATTTTTTAACGTAAAATTTAAACTTTTTAACGTAAAACGTAAACTTTTTAATGTAAAAAACGTAAAGTTTTTAACGTAAAACGCAAACTTTTTAATGTAAAACGTAAACTTTTTAACGTAAAACGTAAAATGTAAACGTTTTAACGTAAAACGTAAAATTTTTAACGTAACGTAAACTTTTTAACCTAAAACGTAAAACCTTTTTACGTAAATTGTAAAACGTAACCTTCTGGGGTAGCCCAGTTGGCCAGCCCCACCCACCCTCTCCCTAGAGGTCCCGGGTTCGAATCTTGGTGTCCGCATCCCACGGCCAAGCTCTTCGCTCTCTGTTGGGTATTCACCCCTAGGCGGCTATGGGGCTAAGCTAGCTTGTGGAGTGTGATCACTCCAGCGGTTGGGAGGACCGTGGAATATCCCCCCCCCCCCCCCCTAAATTGTAAAACGTAAAAAACGGCGCGTAAAAAAAACGACGCGTGAAAGAGCCGGGCGTAAAAACGGCGCGCTAAAAACGAAGCGTGAAAAAGCCAGGCGTAAAAACGACGTGTAAAAAACGGCCCGCAAAAAAAAACTGTTTTGTTAAAAAATCTGAATTGTTAAAAAATAACAATTAATATAATAATACAAAAAAAGTAATAAAAAACAATAAAGACAAAATACAAAATTGAGTAAATTTACTAAACTAATCTTTTGGATTAAAATATTAAAGAAATAATAAGACAAAAAATATATAATAATACTTTTTAATTACTTTTAATCTCATCCATTAATCTTGAATATCTAATGGTTGAAAAGTGGTTCTCTCGGTTCTTACAACCGAGGGTGGTTTTCATTTTAACGCTCCCCTATACATATATATATATATATATAGGGAGAGGATCATGAGAAAACTAGATATAAATGAGAAAACCAAAAAAGCACTAAAGAGGGGGGGGAGACTTTTAATGAAGGAGGGGGGGGGGGGGGGGGACTTTTAATGAAGGAGGGGTAAAATTGGAAAAAAAAAATATATAACTTTTCAAACATTTCCCATTTCTCCATACGTTATCATTTTAAAACAAAAATGGCACCATAAGATCACAAATTTTTGTATCTTTCATTCAAGTATATTCGAGCATATTTTTTATGACATAAAAAAAGATTTATGGTGTCGTCTTGTTTTCAATACTATTATTATAGTAGTGCACATGTGCAATATAACATGTACTACAATTGCATTACATGCTTAAAATTAGCTTTTTGAGTCTAATTTAGCTTTTAGGGTTAGTTTTTTTTGGAGGTTTAGGATTAGGATTAGGTTTTTGGGTGTGGGGGGGGGGGGGGGGGGGTTTAGGTTTTTGGGGGGTGAGTGGGGGGGGTTTAGGTTTTTTTCGGGTTTATGTTTAGGGTTTAGTTTTAGGTTTTCGGGAGGGTGGGGGTGAGGGGGTTTAGGTTTTTGGGGGGTGGGGGGTTAGGCTTTTGGTGGGAGAGTGAATTTAGGTTTTAGGGGGGTGGGGGTGGGGGGTTTAGGTTTTTGGGGGGTGTCGGTGGGGGGTGGGTTAAGTGGTTTAAGCTTTATGTATTAGTGCACATGTGCAGTACAACAAAAAAATTTTTTTTTTTTTTTTTTGAAAATTTTTTTCCATACATAAAAAGTAGCGATTTTTCTAAAAAAAATTGTAAAAAAAAAAAATTTGGTATGTTTTTAGGTTTTTTTTTAGGATTTTTTGGTTAGTTTTTTGGTTTTCTCATTTAAACTAGTTTTCTCATGATCCATCCTCTATATATATATATATATAGAGAGAGAGAGAGAGAGAGGATCCTGTAAAAAGTGTTCAAAGTGTGAGAAGTGTATTATAACACTATATATAATACTATATAACACTATATAAACACTGTATAACAATATGTAACACCATATAATACCATATAACACTATGTAAAACTATATATCATTATATAACACTATAGGTTGTCTGATAGCATGTCTATGATAGATGTATAGTGTTATATTTGTTATATAATATTATATAGTGTTACATAGTGTTATATGGTATTATATGGTGTTACATATTGTTATACGGTGTTTATATGGTGTTATATAGTATTATATATAGTGTTATAATACACTTCTCACACTTCTCACACTTTAGGCCATTTTTACACTATCCTTACCCTATATATATATATATAGGATAAGGCTAGGTAGAAAACCCTCTTTAGGTAGAAAACCCGGGAAACTCAAAGCTCCCGACATTTTTTTTTTGAAAAAAATAACACATGTAATATACATGTTTTTAAGACTTTTGGGCCAAAAAAATCAAAAAAGCGCCGAGTACTTTTTAAAAAAAAAAAAAAAAACAAATTTCAGCAACTTTCAGAATTTTTTGTCTAACACATGTTAGTCAACGAAGTTTTTGGAACTTGTTTATTTTTTTTTAAAAAAAGTACTCGGCGCTTTTTTGATTTTTTTGGCCCAAAAGTCTTAAAAACATGTATATTACATGTGTTATTTTTTTCAAAAAAAAAAATGTCGGGAGCTTTGAGTTTCAAGAGTTTTCTAAGAAAGATAGGGTTTTTTGTCTAGCCCAACCCTATATATATATATATAAGATTAGGTTGAAGAGTGAACACTAAAAGACTTTTATAAAAAACACATATAAGATTATAAATATTGACACAAACGAACCAATTAGTATGCTACAAGCTGCTTCATCAGCTAGTTGACAAAAGTGAATATAAGAACTTAAAATCTACCTAGGTTGAGAATATGAAGTTCGACTCATATTATTACTAATTTGAGTCTTTAAGGGCTGTTTGTTTACCTCTTAATGAGGCTCTTAATGGTTCAGACCTTTTACTGGTTCCAAACTTAATGGTTCAGACTGTTTGTTTCATGAGCAGATGTCTGAATGGTTCAGACATTTGACTCTGAATGGTTAAGACATCTAATCTGAATTGGTCAGACATTTGCTTCTAAATGGTTAAGCATTATACAGGCTTTTAATGGTTCAGACCTTTTACTGGTTCATCACTTAATGGTTCAGACATCTTACTGGTTCAGTACTTAACCATTCAGATGTTGCCAAACAGCCCCTAAGTTGAAATTTAACACGCTTGTTTAACAACCAAAACCAATTCCAACTTATGTACTAATTTTAGATGAGGATTTTTAAATATTAATACTAGGTATAACCAAATCTTTATAGATATGTCAAATCTTTCAATAGTTATGCGTAAAAGCTTGATTTTTTAATCAAATAAAACTCACGTTTTAGAGAAAAAAATTGTGTTTATTCTATTCTATTCTATAACCATACAATTTCAAAGAGATTGTACGGTAAATCTTTTTATTGGTTAGTAAGGATGGTAAAGCCAATCAGTGGCACCACTAAGCTTCTTTTTTTCAAAAAAAAATTGCTCCACTCATTTCTCTATATAAGCTTTAATAATGAAAAGATTTAGCAACAAAATTGGTGTTATGGTGGATTCTCAATTCGTTTATTTACTTAGTAATAAATGTCAATACAACAAATAGATTTAATATTAATTTAACCATGTATTTATTAAAGTATTAGAAAAATATTTGATAAAAAAAATCAAATTACTATAATATAAAAGGAACGTGAAGACAAATAATTCACTCCCTACAATATAAATAATACATGTCTAATACACATCAATAACCGATAAGTTTAGTAATTTTATTTTTCTCTAATGAAGGGGTATGGTCCCAAATCTCGCATCAGACTGAGGCACGAGTGATCATCACCCAGCTCAATACCTCTATCGATAAGGACTCATCTGCATTCGTGTGGGCACGCACATACCTTGTTTGCTTTCCCACTCGGGAAAGAAAGGGAAGATTAATCTTGTGTATGAAAACGGCTGTTTTCGTCACCACAAGGGATGCGGTAACCACTGCGGTTACCGCACATAGCAACGCGGTACAAAACTGCGTCCTGTTGGCCCACAAGTGGCACTGCCACTTTGACTTCAGTGATAAAGCCAGCAAGTGGCCTGTCCGGGCACTGACGACGGTCAGCTGCCCAACACACTTGCAAGAAAGGCTGGCTGACAGACTGACGACCGCAGCAAGACGTGGCATCACTATAGGAAGCCTCCAACGCCTCCTTGACCTGCGCTTCTGACACACCTGCAAAAGGCTACGCGTTGTCAGTCTAGCCACTCAATTACCCTCCTTCGCTCTTCGGCTATAAATACCCATCCCGGACCAAGTTTGAGGTAACGCTAATCTGCTCTCTCTCACTTACTACTCAATCACACACTTTGCTCTTAATCAAATACTGCTTCTCAGGCCGGATAGTGGTAACCAAGGAGCACCCCCACCCCATCCTCCTTGTTACGAGTCACGGTGTGTTTCCTTGTGCAGGAGACAGGTTAGAGGACGGTTCGGCCATCGATCTCGGAAAGATGGGATTAACCCTACTTGACGAGACAGTGACCTAACCCTCCCGGTTAACCGCTGTTTCATCATCTAATAACGTTCGTGAATTTAGAAAACTATATACGTGGTTGTGATCAATTTATTTTTCTCAACGTTTCAACATAAGCATTTTGAAAAACAAAGTTATATTCGAAATAATTTTTTTTTGCTATTGAGTTAGGCATTTGGTTATATCTATTCGACCCTTATACAACAAATTATACACAAATTTAACTCATTTATTCTTATACTAATTTTATTTTTCTCTAATAACTTGCTTTAGTTATATTTTAAAAAAAAATACACAATTAGTTTTTTTTTTCCTTATTGTTCATATATACATTATATTAAGAATGGAATTGTATTCGAAGTAAAACATTTTTTAATTGAAACAAAACAAATTGTGTAGCTTCTTTTTTTATCGTAATGTCGTATATGTGATAGTTTTGTATAAAAATACGTTCACCACCTTTCTTATCAGACACTCACCGCGTAGCGCGGGTGTCTCATTTAGTTATGTACATATTAGGATCAATTTCTTATTATTTGTTTTGCACGCCAGATTAGGTGTATATAATCACCTATTCACGTGAGAGAATCTGTTGATCGCGGTCAGTGGCGGAGGTTGATCAAAAGTTTTGAGAGGGCGGAAAGTTATGAGACCCAATTTATATATTGTATAAATATTTAACCAAAATAATTGGCGGACAATCCTATATAATTTTAAAATTTTCGAACGAAAATAAGAAATTTTACACTTTTAACCGAAACATTTGAGAGACGGATGCACCCCGCTTTACACTAAGCTACGCCGCTGATCACGCTAGCCTTTATTGCAACTTTTTTTATGTTAATGGTATACTCGCAATTATTTAAAGAAAGGATGACTATGATCGCACCTTAATGGCTAATGCATCCATTTGCGAAAAAAAAAATATATATATTATTACACCCCATTTCATTAATACGATTAGGTAGGCAAATGATTTAGATTTATAAATTAACATTAAACAATCATTTACATGTCAACTGACATGGTCTATAAATAGACATTTGCCATGCATATCAAAATACAAGTATACAACAAACAAAATCATGTCATCAAACAATACTCATACAATCTATGCATCCTTCCTTCAATGCCTCCAACAATTATCACCCGAACCCGACCCGAAAACATCCTCCATTTTGTACAGCCCTACCGTCGAGGCCGCCTCCTACGCCACCGTCCTCCAGTCTCACATCAGAAACCGCCGTTTCAACACCCCCTCCACACCCAAACCCGCCCTCATCATCACCCCAACCAAAGAATCCCACGTCCAAGCAGCCGTAATCTGCGCCAAGAAACTCGGCATTCACCTCTTGATTCGCAGCGGTGGACATGACTACAACGGACTGTCATACGTCTCACGGGAAAAAACCTTTATCTTACTCGACATGTTTAATTTACATAACGTGAGCGTTGATATCCCCACTGAAACCGCGGTTGTTGAAACCGGAGCACACTTGGGTGAGCTTTATTACCGAATTGGGGAAAAGAGCAATGTGCATGGGTTCCCAGCCGGAGTGACTCTCAGTGTTGGTGTTGGTGGACATGTAAGTGGTGGTGGTTATGGCACCATGATTCGAAAATACGGGTTATCAGTTGATCATGTGGTTGATGCGCGTATAGTTGATGCTAACGGTCGTATTCTGGACCGTGAATCAATGGGTGAGGATCTTTTTTGGGCCATTCGTGGCGGCGGAGGAGCCAGTTTCGGTGTAGTTTTATCCTACACTGTTAAACTAGTTCCAGTACCCAAGATTCATACCGTATTCCGGATTACAAAAACCATAGAAGAAAACGCGGTTGATCTTGTTTGTAAATGGCAGTATGTTGCGCCAACAATCGACAGAGATTTATTTCTCAGAGTTATAATAATGCCGGAGACTATAAACAACTAGAAAACAGTCCAGGCTACATTTATAGCACATTTCTTGGGTGATTCCAAAAGATTATTAAAAATAATGAACAAAAGCTTCCCGGAACTAGATGTTAAGAAAGAAGATTGTTTTGAAGTAAGCTGGGTTGAATCTACACTATTCTGGGCAGATATGGATCACAAGTCACCACTAGAGGTCCTCCTGGACCGCCACTCATACACTGCTCAGTTTTTGCTACGCAAAACAGACTACGTACAAACCCTAATATCTAAAACCGGGTGGGAGTCTATATTCAACAAGTTGTTGGAGTTAGGTAAATGTGGTTTCTATTTAAACCCTTATGGTGGGATAATGGAAGAAATCCCAGCGGATGCTACTCCGTGTCCTCACCGTGCTGGAAACCTGTTTAAGATCCAGTACTGGTTGACCTGGAGTGAAGATGATCCAAAACTGGATGAGATGTACTTGAACCAGACTAGGGTTTTGCATGAATTTATGACTATGTATGTATCCAAGAATCCAAGAGGTGTGTATCTGAACTACAGAGATTTGGACATAGGAGTGATGGTGGGAACCGGTGAGAGTGGTTATCAGTCTGGTAAGGTGTATGGTGAGAAGTATTTTAAGGAGAATTTTCATAGATTGGTGAAGGTGAAGACAGCGGTTGATCCAGATAATTTCTTTAGGTATGAACAGAGTATCCCCACAATTCCCAGAATTCAAAGGGCAGAAGCACGTCGATTTAGTAGAATGTAAGGTGATTTTATTTTGTGTGCACTTATGGTAAAGATATGGATAGAGCATGCCCACACTTCCTAAAATGTCGGTTTAGAATAATCTAAGTTGATTGAGGTAAGGTTTGGCTACATTCTATCCTTTTCATACCTTACCAATAGCCTTGCTGTTTGTGAGGTATGGTTGTTATTGTTTTAAGTTGATATAATTTTATGTGTACTTATGGTAACGATATAAATAAAACATGATTGATATAAATAAAACATGATTGATATAAATAAATTGATTGTTTTAAATGTGATAGAGTTATATTATCCCATGAGCACAAGAATTGTTTCGAGATGTGTTCTAATTTCTTCAAGCATAATTATTTATTGTGAATTTTGTTGTATTAATGTATGGCTTTTAGTGTCTCCTCTGGTAAGTGAAGACCACAATAACATTCCCTACGTCCATATACAATACATACTAAGGGTGAATGGGGTGGGTGCGGGGAGCCCTTTCACCGCGCGGCAACATTGCCGCCAACCCTTCCCTCACCGCTGAATTTGGTGGACTTCGGTGAATGGTTACCGCACAAAGGGAAGAAGAGAGAGAGGTGTGTATAGTCACTACAAGAATGGGAGGCCATTAGCGGCGACACCATTAGCGGCGACAGGCCTATTGTCGCCGCTATTGGTCGATCCGCGTGACAGACCATGAGACTAAACCCCAGCCGTTGATCAAAATCCTGATCTAACGGTTGGGGATTTAAACAGCAATACCGGCGACGCTTTATAGTTCATTACCGGCGACAGCTGTCTCCCCTAAAATTGTGTGTCCCACATTAAATCCCAGCCACAGAAATCTTATCCTGGTTAACCTAATAGCGGCGACAACTAATCAATAGCGGCGACAGGCTGTCGCCGGTAAAAGTGTAAACGTAACATCTGCTTTATCAGCGCCTTTCCCTCTCTCCTCTTCACTTTTCCCACCAAAACTCTTGCTTCCACCGCCGGAGACACTCGTTTTTTTGCCCAATCGGTTAGTTTAACTTGTTTTATGTTACATTTCTTCTCTACATTTGTTATATACATGTTATAGGCTTTAATTTTTGCTTTTTTTTTGTGTATTTTTGTGTTTGTGGAAGAAATATCGAATCACCACCATCTCGAATCCGGTCACCACCATCTCGAATCTGGCACCACTTCGTCTCCTCGGTCTTCATCTCCTTGAAACTTGAAAAATACGGTTAGTTTTTTTTTTAAGTTTAGAAATTGTATAATTTTTGGTTTAGGTATGTAAATGTATAATTTTTGGTTTAGGTGTATGTAAGCATCTCGAATACGGTTAGTTTTTTTTTTTTTTTAAGTTTAGAAATTATATAATTTTTGGTTTAGGTGTATGTAAGCATGTATGTGTGTATGTAAGTCTATGAATTAATGTATGTATGTAGGTGTATGTTAGTATGCCAAATGTATAATGTAGGTGTATTTAATAAAAATGTGTATATGAAAATCTATTGATTTGTGTATTTTGGTGTATGTAAGCATGTATGTGTGTATGTAAGTTTATGAATGTATGTATGTAGGTGTATGTTAGTATGTAGGTGTTTATAAATGATGAACAATTGTGCATGTAAATGTTTGTAATTGGTGAAAATGTGTATGTTATTATGTATGTTTGTATAAAATATGCAAATGTGTATGTAAGTAAGTATAAATTTTGTGTTTTTGGTCAAAATGTGTGTTTGTAGGTATGTATGTGTACGTATGTAAATGTGTCTTTATAAGTATGTATGTGTGTTGGTAGTATGTTTATGTGTAGGTTTGAAAAAAAAAGTTTAAGTTTGATAATTAGTATGTTTGTGTTTAGGTTTGAAAACATTTATATTTAACTTTGAAAGATATATATTAGTTAGGAAATACCCTCCTTGAATTAAAATTATCATTTAAAACATAACGAACATAGAAAATACCCGCCAAAATTGAAATCATCATTTAAAACAAAAGGAGCTAACAAAATGAAGAACATTACATATTTAAAAAACTGTGCCTGATATTGAATTCATCATTTCAAACAAAACGAGCTAAGAAAACACCCAATCGAAATTGAAATCATGATTTAAAACATAACGTTCCGCCCAAAATTTAAAACAATCATTAAGAACATAACAAGCTTAAAAAATTGTGCTCGTGTTTGAATTAATCATTTTAAACATAACAAGCTTAGAAATACCCGCCCGAAATTGATTTAGAAATTAATTTCGGGTTGTCCCCGTTTATCTTGGGACTGCTTTTTGAATACTTTATCTCATTTAGGATGTGAATGTGTATTACATGATTGTTTGTTTAAGAAGGATTCGGTTATCATTTTCTCTTTGCTCCTCGGGTATATATATCATTACATATATACTTGGGAGCTAAGAGGAAATGCTGCCGAATTTTTCTTAAACAAACAATCATGTAATACACATTCACATATGAGATAAAGTGTTCAAAAAGTGGGTTTAGCAGCCTACCCTTGTCTTGTTAATCCTAAATTAGATTTTCTTTCAGTTGCATAATGCCTATCGATAAAAGTTGGATTGATTCCCCACGTCATTCACCTCACTACAAGCAAGGACTCAAGTCATTTATCGATATGTGTGAAAGAGTGATAAAAAACCACGATAAAGTTAGATGTCCGTGTACCCAATGTAAAAATTCCGGCTTAAAAACTATGGCAGAAATGAAATACCATTTGTGTATTAACAGTTTTTGGAAGGAATACACGAAGTGGACCTATCACAGGGACACGACTCCAATTGCAGAAGTAAACGATGTTGCGCCACAAGACGGTATGGTAAACGTTATTGAAGACATTAGGGAGGAGCGTATGGAAGAAGATACATACCTTAACCAAGAGAATTCGAATGGAGATAGTAGCGTTGTTGTTGATGATTTTGAAGACCTGGTAAAGGAAGTTGAAACAGAATTATATCCTGGTTGTACCAAGTTTTCTTCTATCGACTTTTTAGCAAAGCTTTTGAATATAAAGGATACGTACCATTTGCAAAATGAAGCAGTAGATCGACTCCTCTCGTTGTTGCGAGAGTCAATGCCAGAAGGCAACAAGATTCCCCCTTCGTATTATGTAGCTAAGAAGACATTTAAGAAGATTGGTTTGGAATATGAGATGATAGATGTGTGCACAAATGATTGTGCTCTCTTTTGGAAAGAAAACGAGTCCTTGCAAAATTGTCCCGTTTGTAATGAGAGTCGATGGGTCGATAAAGACACAAAAGGCACGAAGGTGGCTCGTAAGGTGTTACGATGCTTTCCTTTGACGCCTAGACTACGACGTTTGTATTGTTCAAGGCACACAACGAAAGATATGATATGGCATAGTACCGAACGATCGGAAGATGGGACTATGCGTCATCCAGTTGATGGATCTGCATGGCAAGACTTTGATAAAAAGTACCCAAACTTCGCGATGGAGCCACGAAATGTTCACTTAGGGCTTGCAGCTGACGGTTTTAATCCCTTTAACAACGGTAGTGGATCCTCGACTCATAGCACGTGGCCGGTTATACTCACCACATATAATCTGCCTCCCTGGCTATGCATGCTAGAGTCCACATTCATGTTGACCTTGTTGATTCCTGGCCCTAAATCACCGGGGAAAGACATGGACGTTTTCCTTAGACCGTTAGTGGATGAGCTTAAGCAATTGTGGCAGACAGGTGTACGTACTAAAGACGCAGCAACAAACACATACTTCACAATAAAGGCGACGTTGTTATGGACCATAAATGACTTTCCAGCCCGTAGTAGTCTATCAGGTTGGAGCGGACAAGGCTACATGGCATGCCCAACTTGTAACCAAGACACTCCTTCAATACGTGTAACTGGTAAATGTGCTTATGTTGGTCATCGCTGGTTCTTAGAAGCCAACCATCCTTGGAGAACAAGTCTCGACTTTAACGGGAGACCCAAGACACGAGACCCTCCGAGACAGTTTAGCCCAGCTGACATAGAAGCTCAACTCGGTCGTTTAATTAATCGTCTACCAGGCAAGCAACCAGATTTTGGAGGTGGGAGGATAACCCGGTCAGATTTCGAGTTGAACTGGTCCAAAAGAAGCATATTTTTTGACCTTGAGTATTGGTCTTCTCTGCAGCTGAAACATAACTTAGATGTAATGCATATAGAGAAAAATGTGTGCGACAGCTTGCTCGGTACTCTTCTAATGAACGATAAGAGCAAAGACACACCAAATGCGCGGTCCGACTTGGAAAAACTAAACATTCGGCCGTCACAATGGCTGAAACAATCGGGTGGCAAGTTCTTAAGTCCCCACCCAAAGTACTCATTCAAGTCCGATGATCGAAAACTTTTTTGTCAGTTTATAAAAAATGTTAAATTACCAGATGGGTTTGGATCTAATATCAGTAAGAGGGTGACAGATAACAATGCTAACATTACCGGGTTGAAATCTCATGACTGTCATATCCTCATGCAACGTTTGATACCGATTGGGGTTAGAGGGCTTTTGACTAAAGATACATCTACACCAATAGTAGACCTTTGTATGTTCTTTATATAGGATCCTTTTCTGACCCGAACGAGTCGTTCAGAAGAGTTTATCTCAACACGAAAGGCGGAAACAGACGTGTAGAGTGCAATTCAGCTAAATTTACTCATTAAATTGTTGTATAATTGATTTCACAATGTTTTACAACCTGACAACACTTCGGCAGCACTTCGTTGCTCTGGCCGGAAAGTTACAAATGATGAAAGTTTGAAGGCTATTTATAGGACAAGACCCTGTCCGTTTGAAGGTGTCATGGCACTCTTCAAATGGTTACACTTTCAAACGAACAACACAATCAAACGGTCAACCACCTTCAAACGGTCATGCTATGTTCAAACGGACTACAAACATTTTCATGCATTCCATATTGTGATGTCATCATTATGATGTCACATGATGTCATTTTGATGATGTCACAATCTTGTTTAGATCCGCAACGAAACCGAGACTTGACATAAGACGAAGTTGACAGATGTATGCACCAACAGACTCCCCCTCAGATGTTGACGAGTCTTAAGTGTCGAGTCTACGCATCTTCAGTCTTTATCAGTCCTCTTGAACTCTTTGAAGAATTTGACGTTGTAAGTATCTTCAAATCTCTCTCTTCTCTTTTTATCAGCAACAATACATTCCTTCCTTTAGATGTCTTCAGACTCCCCCTTTCGATATGCTGGGATCGCAGCCTGGCTTTTTAAAATCACAGAGTCTTCAGGTATCGGAACCTGACTCTCTATCATTCAAATAACCTGCACATGCTCTACCCAAAAATAAATTTTCTTATGACCACTAGTAGAGCAAAATTTTTTAAAATAATTCAACATTTATAGTCTCTGATGAACCACTTGCAGAAATATCATTTTCATTTCAAACATCTTCAAACAAATACTTTCCCAAACCTGTTCGTCATGTTTAGCACTCGGAATTTTGAAAATTAGCTCTCCAACACCAGTTGTCGAAAATATTTTTAAATTTTTCAAAATTTATGCTAAAACACACTGAAAATCTTTTTGGATTTTTTTTAATAGAATGAAATGCAGAGAAAAAATATTTACATACAATATTTTTGTGAGTTTGCGTAAGAGGATTATATCAGTTTATGAGACAAATCACCAACACCGTTAAGCTTTAAACATTTTAAGCTCTAAACGATTCACTTAGATTGTCAGTATATTGGTTCACTTAAATTCTCACACAAAGTTCAATTGCTTCGAGATACGAAATTAATGTCTTAGATACTTAAACTTAATCGCGTGTCCCACCTCAAAATATACTCCCGAATCCAGATCCCAATATTCAGTCTTACAGGTGAGTATACCACAGATGATATCTGTAAGGGGTTAAAATGTGAGGGCCGTGAGAGCTCAGGTCGATACTTCCGTATACGCAGAGAGATGACGGCTTCTACTTTTGGTGTGTCCCCTTTAGAGGATCTTTTGTTTCAACAACAATGACTATCAATTTTATCGTTTCATCAATTTGCTGAGGGCGGCGCTATATTTCAAGCATTTGCAGAAAGTATTCTCCGGGGACTAGGCCATTGCTTCCGCAAAATCAGAAGTCCCGGGATAATACCCCAGATATCACTGAGTATAAAGACCTAGTATCTCAGAAAGAGGGACCTTTCAAACAAGATTTCGGGGGTTACCCATATATCCGAGAAATGTTTCCCCACGATATAAGCAAGTTTGAAATTTAGGTTTATATCTCGTCACAATCTACTAAATGTGCAAAAATCTACTGGCACATCATCAGTGAGACTGTTTATCACATTTTAACTATCCATTTCTTTAGCATGTTGTGATAGTCCACTGATGTACTATCATTTCATCTTTTTGACAACAAAACTCATTTTTGAATTTTATCATGTTTTTGGCTTTTTCAAATTTTCAAATGTTTTTGGATTTTCAGAAATTTCTTACTCCCCCTAAAATGCAAACACATTTTAGGAAATTTGAAAACAAACTATACAATAAAGCGACAACCGATATCGAATCACCTCAATTCGCCATCCACTTGGCATAAACAATCAGAACTCCCCCTCTCAACAAACTATTTTCCCATTTAGATTTCAAAACACTTAAGTTTGTTTTAATCAAATGGTTTTTCCGGAAAACAAGTTTGATTTTACCACTTGTAAGTTAGGGGTTTGGTTCATCACATTGTCTTCAACTATCACTTGTATGTATGGTCCAATCAAGTTAAAACTAATGACCTTGATTAACCACTTGTAGAAAAATGCAAGTATAAGTGTAAATCTTCTTCAACCACTTGTAGGTTTTCCTACCAATCATACCAGTTGTAGAAAACTAACAATTTAAATGATATCACCTGTACTTCACCATCTTTATCACTTGTAAAATTATCAACCAATAAAGATAGATGCCGATTCATGCTCCACTCTTACCAACCTGGGAGCTCCGGCAAGTCCAGAGACTTACTGTTCATAGTATGTACCATCTCAGTCACAAACCAGGGATGGTTCAACTTTATCTTTCTTCGTCTTCTTCTCATAAAACTCCTTTACTCCTTTGACCTTCCTGTCAATCATTTTTCCAAAAATGTTATGGACTTTGGAGTTAAAGACTTTCTCAACATCAAAAACCTTTTTGTCATCATAAAATTGGTTTGAAATTTCAACTTTACCAATTTTCTTTTTATAATTTTCAGTCCGAAGAGATGAAAATTTTTCATCATCCACAGTCAAAACTGATTTTTCTCCTTTTGAAACAACCTGTGGCTCGTCTGATTTTGTGGAATCAGATTCATCGCCAGAAGATAGCTCCTCTGATTTTGACAAATCAGAATCATTGCTAGAACTACCCTTCGATTTCTTAACAACCCATTTCTGGTTGTCAAGATTTCCCTTTTTCTTATAAAACCTGTTTGAACATTCACCAATCTCAAAAATCGAATTTTTAAACAGTTTGGTTCTGTCAATTGGTGGTTCAAACTCAACTTCTTTCTCTTTTAGTTTACGAGAAACTCCCTGTTTTGATTGTATTGCCTTTGAACACTCCCTAGCAATATGTCCAACTTTGTTGCATTGGAAACAGGTTCTCGTATCTTTCTTCTGCTTAGCCATCTTCTTCTCTTCTTGCTTCTTCGCAAGGAATTCTTTGTTCGATTGTCTCCAGAATTCTTTCTTTTCTTCTTCTTCTTCTTCTTCTGCTGATGTTCCTGAAACAAATGTCATTTTTGCTTTAAAATCACGAACATATTTTTCATTTTTCTGTTTTTCTGTTGGAGTAAAACCAAGACCTTTCTTTTTGAAATTACGATTAGGGTTTGGTTTCTTGTGAAAACCAGAACCAAAACTGTAACCTTTTTTCTTGTTTAATCTTTGTTGTACTCTTGAGGTGTAAGGTTTAGGTTTACCATTAAGATTTAAATCTTTTATTTCAGAAATGTTAATTTCTGTAAGTTTGAAAACCTTTTTTATCATCTCAGTTTTTACACCTCTTATTGGAAATTCCCCATCAAAGTATAATTTGTCAGAATCATTCAAAGTATATGCAACTTTAAACGTTTCATTCAAATTAGACTTTGATAACAGGAATTCTTTGTTGTATACTCTTTTAACCGAAGAATTTTGACTATTGACTGTCGAACTCGAACTTTCAGAACCAGACTCTGACTCTGACTTTAACTCTGAGTTTGACTCCAACTTTGACTCCTCAGTTTCATCTTTATCCAACACCTGATCGACGACTTTCTTTATTAACTCGGACTCATGATCAGTGTCAGATGATGTAAACGTGACATCTATATGTTATGCAAAATTGACTGACGACTCCGACTCCCATTGTAAGTTTGTAGCCTTTTGGACTCTTTCAGAATTTGGATTTCTCGGCAAATATCCATTTTCCAGTGGGGGTGGACACTTGTTGTAACTGACACCTTGTTTCTTACCAGAATTTTTCTTGTCAGTCTTTTTCTGTGTGTCACTCTTCTTGTCAGTCTTCTCTTCTGGAGTCCTTTGTTCAGAGACTTTTTCAGCATTCTTTTCTTCAGTTACTTCATCTTCTTCAAATGCCTTCATGCCTTCAACAGTTGGATAAATCCTGTCAATGACATAAGAAGTACATGAGTAACTTTTCAACAAACGATTTACTCTCTCAGTCTCAATTCTTTGCAACTCCAGCTTTTGTTCTAGCACAGCACACTTCTCAATGTAGTTGTTCACCACTTTTTGCTTTATCATAAAAGCTCCTTGAAGTGTTTTCATCGCTGTTGCTTGTTCTTCACTTGTTTGATTATACTGGTTCATAGCTTTGTGCAACACATCATAAGATTCCTTCAAACTGTTCAGATTATAAATCAGTGTGCTGTTCTGCTTCTTTATAGCTTCACAATTGTCACACTTTACTGGAATCTTTTTAGCATCCACATCTTCACCAACTTTGAACTTTGGTACTTCTTTTTTCTTTTGTCTTATCACTGGAACATCTTCATCATCACTACTCACAGGTGTTTTGACCTTTTTCTTCTTCTTTTTAGCTTTTTCATCTTCACTGTCACTTTCTGCAATCAGTTTCATATCAGCATCGAATTTTCTTGCCCAATACTCAGTATCATCATCACTGTCCTCTTCAACTCGAGCTACAAAAGCTGTGTGAGCTATAGCTTGATCAGGAACATAATTATCCCATGTGAAATTTCCCAGCTAAACCCTTCAGGTAACTTTTTGTCATCTTGATCTATTATCAAGGCACTACTATCAGCTCTCTTTGAAGATTCTTGATTAACCACACAAGCTCTCTTTCCAGAGTCTTCAATCACATTCCTTCCATGTGCAGTTTGTGCTTGATGTTGATGTTGATGTTGTTGAGATAGTTGCTGAGCAACTTGATGGTAAATGGCTTTTCGATAGTAATCATTGTTGTTGTTAAAAGGATTCTGAGCTCCACTTGCTTCGCGATTGGTGCACTCTCTCTTGAAGTGACCCTTCTCCCTGCAACGAAAACAAGTGACTTTAGATTTGTCAAAACCTAAAGTAGAAACACCAGCCTCACGAAGATCATCTCTTCTAGTGATTTGCTTGAATTTCTCAGCTCTCCTCAACACGCTGGCCAAGCACCATTTTATGTCCATCAGTTCCATCTCTTCAGCATCGATCTGGTCGTAATCTGCCTTTGTCAACATAGGATTCCCGATCCGACCTGCAACAAAACTACCATAAGATTCCAATACAGTTCCCAACAAAGACATGTGACTCTTAGCAATTTCTGCTGAATAGTCTTCATCATTCTCCAGATTCAGTACAATGTTGCACTGAAGCTTCTTGCCATTCTTTGTTGATGAAATGTTTGGATCAAAGGATGGATATAATGAAAAACTTGTGTTGCTGCTTGATCCTTTGGATGAACTTTCAGATGGACTCTTTGCATTGAATGCTGTTTGAACTTTCGGTGACAAGTTGGTGGATTTATCACTCACACCACCTTTGTAGTAAAGTCCTATGTCTTGTTCACCGTCAAAATCTTTCATTCTTATAACCTTTCTCTACTCCATCTCCTGAGCTTCAATCTTTTCAATAAACTTGCTCAGTGTCAAATCTTTAAACCCTTTCTTGTTTCTGAGCATCATGAGATAAGTACCCCACGTTTCATACGGTAACGCATCTGATAATTTTTCAATCAATTCCTCATTGTCTTTATTGATTTTCAATCTTTTCATGTTGGCCAGCAGATTGCAATATCTCTCGATTATCTGCTTTGTGTTCTCATTTTTCAATCCTCGGAACAAATCAAGCTCTTTCTTCAGTAATGATTTCTTATTCTTGACCATTTCCTCACTGCCTTGAAACTTTGACTTTAACGCTTTCCAGATTGAATAAGATGTTCCATTATATTGTAATAGAACCAGGATGTCTTCTTTAACTGCTTGTTGAATCAGACTTAACATCATCTTCTCATCTTTGTATCTCTTCCGGTTTTCAGCACTAAGATCTTTAATCGAAATTTTCTCTTCATCATCATTCATTGGTCTAACGTATTTTGTCTCGACATTCTCCCATGCATCTAGATAATTTGCTTGTACCCAGTTCTCAAACTTTTCTTCCCAACTCTTGCATCTAGATAATTTGCATCTAGATAATTTGCTTGTACCCCGTTTCGTTTTCCAACATTGTGTTCTGTGCAAGAGAAAGCGGGGTAACTGGGGTAGCGAATGTGTTGTAGAAATCTTCGTCCATGTTTCAGATTTTCAAATGAGTTGTATCACCTTGTAAAAATACCTGAAAACAAACAGAAAAAACACAATCAGTTTAAACACTTATCAAATAACAGAAACAAACTGGTACTCGAACTGGTGAATATTCTGTGCGGACTGAAAGTTGACACACTGTGCGAACTGCTATGACCCGGATCAAATTCAAATGACCTTTTCCAATGACCTGGCTAAACCACACGACCTGGAACGAGTTTGAATTCAAACGGACTGAAACACCTCTTGTGAACAGAAATCAAATTCAAACTGTGATTGGGCCGATTGATTTATAATGTTGAATACTTGGGCCGTTGAATTACTTTGACTAACAACACACAATAATTTTTGATCAGATTACGCCGATGATTCCCTTGACACACATAAAATGTATAGTGAACCGAGAACAAATCACATGGGCCTGACACAAATCCACTTAGCCGACAATTGTGATCACATGAACTGATTCTAGTTTCTCGTAAATCTATGTCTACCACATTAATCAACAACACATGCAACCGACAACTTTTAAAACCCAAAGTTCAAATCTGATTGGCCGTTTTATGAATCTCTTTGATTGGGCCGTGTACTAAATGGATCTGACAACAATCGATTTGTTCAACAAACATTACTAAACCGACAAACTGAACTATCATATGTTTGAACCATTAAAACACATGGTTACTAACAATCATCTTTTGAAATCTATTGGACCGAAAACTTATATAATCTTGTGAATATATCAAGTGTTCAAAATTGATTGGACCGAACACATTTACTGACTGTTACACGACAACCCGATATCACATGCAATTTCTTGTACTAAGCACTCACATGTGACCGACTGACATCCTCAAATTCAATGTTACACAATATTCGATGAACTTTCACAAAACTTTTCAAATGGGAACCATGTTTCAAACGGTCATGTCAGCTTCAAACGGTTAACCCAATATGTTCAAACGGACATGCCCAATTTCAAACAGAATGTGGCATTTTCAAACGGTCAGGTGCAAATTTCAAACGGTCAGGTGCAGATTTCAAACGGTTAGGCAATTTTCAAACGGAAAGGTGTTGGGCTCGTTCAAACGGACACCAGTTTTCAAGCCATTTTTACCACTTTTACTTCGAATTTTGAACTAATAATCTCAAGGGTTTGTTAAAACACAATTACGCACACATTGTGAAAGTTTTAGCCGACTTTAATCGTGAAAACTTGTTCATTTTTGAAAAGAAGGTGTAGAAGATCAGAATTAGCGGCTGAATTGGTATGAACTCTTCCTCCTGAGCTCTGATACCACTTGTAGGATCGTTTTCTGACCCGAACGAGTCGTTCAGAAGAGTTTATCTCAACACGAAAGGCGGAAACAGACGTGTAGAGTGTAATTCAACTAAATTTACTCATTAAACTGTTGTATAATTGATTTCACAATGTTTTACAACCTGACAACACTTCGGCAGCACTTCGTTGCTCTGGCCGGAAAGTTACAAATGATGAAAGTTTGAAGGCTATTTATAGGACAAGACCCTGTCCGTTTGAAGGTGTCATGGCACTCTTCAAACGGTTACACTTTCAAACGAACAACACATTCAAACGGTCAACCACCTTCAAACGGTCATGCTATGTTCAAACGGACTACAAACATTTTCATGCATTCCATATTGTGATGTCATCATTATGATGTCACATGATGTCATTTTGATGATGTCACAATCTTGTTTAGATCCGCAACGAAACCGAGACATGACATAAGACGAAGTTGACAGATGTATGCACCAACACTTTAAGCAACTTTGCTCTAGAACACTATCGGTGGATAATATGAAGAAAGCAAATGATGACATTGTTACCATCTTATGCAAGTTAGAGATGATCTATCCACCTGCGTTTTTTGACATTATGGTTCATTTACTTGTGCATTTACCTGATGAAGCGATTGTGGGAGGTCCAGTAGCTTTTAGATGGATGTATACATTTGAAAGGTACATGAAAAAACTAAAGAACTATGTCAAAAACCCGGCAAGGCCTGAAGGTTGTATAGCTGAAGGTTATGTGTTTGAAGAAGCTCTAACATTTTGTTCAATGTACCTTAAAGATGTTCAGACTAAGTTCAATCGCCCAGATAGAAACGATGATGTCGTTGTTGAAAAAAGAAAGTTATGGGTGTTTGAGTCCAAATGTCGTCCTATTGGCGCAAGAAAGGACAAATATCTATCATTCATCGAAAAAAGCAAGATGGAATGGTTTGTCCTCGAAAACTGCGCAGAAGTTAGGGAGTACATGAAGTGAGTGCTTCTATCTTTAACATTTCATAATCTGTTAATTGGTATTTTTCATTCCTTTCTTATATTTGTCATCAATGTAGTGAATTCAAACATACACATCCCCAAGATGATCTTAAAACCAAATTTCCGGGATGGTTTCTCCATAAGGTATAATACATATATAACACTCATTACTCTACACTTGCTAGGTAATACATATATAACAAACATTATTACTCTATATTTGTTAGGTCCATTCGATGAAAACACAAAATTCTCCAGAATTCCACCCGGAGTTGTATGCTCTTTCAATTTGTGCGAAAATGAATGCTTACACTTACACTGCTTGCATAGTCAACGGTGTTAGGTTTAAGACACTTGAACGTGATGCAAAATGCGCAACGCAAAACTCTGGGGTGGAAGTGGTTGGAGAGAACGGTGTGAAATTTTATGGCCAATTAGAAGAAATTATTGAGTTGCGTTATACAAATGATTATTCCACTGTCCTATTTCGGTGCAAGTGGTTTGATACTCAAAGGGGTGTAAACCATGACAATAATATCACCAGTATAAGCACTGAACATGAATGGGACAAAGACGATCAACTCATATTTGCTTCGCAAGCCAAACAAGTGTTCTTCATCCAAGAAACGTCTCGAAACCAAAAAAATAAACATAGGTGGGTAGTCGAAAATGTTAATCATCGAAGAATTTGGGATCGGCCATTAAGTGATGACCGCGTCAATAAGGTTCAAAATGTTGACAAACGCTTAGAAGATAGTGACGTTGTTGACAACAACTCTTCATCTGACTGTCCACTTGTCATTGACTTGACCCAATACTTTCAAATTGGATCTTCTCATGTTACTACGGGTTAGCCTTCAATTGAAGTTGATCCCCCAACGGCCACCGTCGATGAAGTGTTTGAAGTCGAGACTGGTTCTGATGAGGTCGAGGCTGATTATGATGAGGATGAACCCGATTATGTGGAGTCTAACTAAAAGAAAAGTTATTGTAATTTATATTGATTTGTAATTGATAAACACTTGTTTGAAATATTTATTTGAATTTGAGTTACCGTTGTTGTACTTTCGCTTAATTTCTATTAGATACACATGCTGTAACATTTGTAACTTTATAGGGATTATGTTTTCGATATTGTTGATATTTGCTTATCTGATGGCTGATGTGGCCCCCTGGGGACATGGGGGTGACGGCGCTGGTGATCCACCGATTCCTCCTGGTGGATTTCGTGGCACACACAAGACAGACGGTAAGTTTTTTACTAAATTATTTTCTAGTCCTTATATTTTATATATTATAAATGTTGTTACTAATTATTTTTGTTTTAATTGCAGCGGTTCCCCCGAAGAGGGTTAGGGGGAAAGCCAAAAATGAGAAACTAAGGCGTCTGGTAAAAGCAGGGGGGCCTGTATCGCTTACATTTGACAAGCAGGTCACGTATACCCCTGTTGGTAAAACAAGAGATCTGTTTTCACGGGAGGTCGGCCTGTATATGTGGCGGTCCATCCCGTTTGATAAAATTGGATGGGATAACGTTGAACAACATTACAACGATGCCCTCATGAACCACTTACGGGTAAATAAGTTATATGCATAAAATTTTATCAAATATTTAAGCACATGCAAATCTAATTTATATATGATATTTTAACATTTTTATTTAATTTGTAGGAAAATTTCAATTTTGATGAAGTGGAACGTGATTTAGAGGCCAAAAACTTGACGGGTGGCATTAGGGCTGTGCTTATGAAGCGGTACTCTGACCGCAAGTACGATGCTAAAAAATTATTTAAGAGCAAGGGAGGTTACAATGATCTTGAGAGTGCAAGGGCATACCATCCCGCGGATATGCCCTATGATAACTGGTTGAGAACCATCGAAGGTTTCCGGGACGCAAAATATATTAAAAGAAGCAAGGCCAACACACTAGTACGCGAGAAACAACAATTCCCATACCGTGGGGGGACATCGTCGTACGGTAGCACCGCCTATAAAAATGTAATGTTTTATGTATGTGTGCGTGTGTGTAAGCTTTTGTTTATTTAATGTCTAATCTAAGTTTAATGTTAAACAGGATATGGATTGGGTACCTACGTGTGCTAAAACCCACACGGACAATCAAGGGAATTGGGTTGATCCGATTGCTGAACAAAATTACGTAAGTATTTCTTTTAAGTACTATTTTCTATAACAAATATATATATAAATATATACATATACACATATATATTTAATCATCTTCGTAAAATACAGCGGAACATACAACAGGCCACAAGTGAATGGAGCAGTGAGGGTCCGCCAATTGCCCCGTATCAGGAAGCGTTGGGTGAGCGGCGAGGATGGTACCGCGGGATGGGGCCTAAACCTTCTTCCAACACGTCCTCGCAGTCGTCATCTAACATGTCGTCTTCGCAAGCTCGGACGCAAGAACCCTTTTCCGAGGTAAACTACGAAATTTATAAAATGACAAACGAACGCATGTTTCCTTGTTAAATATATGCTAATATACGTTTTGATATCTATTATTGTAGGATTTTGTTAACAACTTGTTCCAAACCCCGTCCTTTTTGTACCAACTTAACAACTATCTTGCTACACAAGGAAAAGGAAAAGGAAAGTCAAAAGACTACGATTCTGATGACTTATTCGATAATGAATCCAGCGAAGGCGAAGAGTGACTTGTTGTTTATAATGTATGATTTAATTAAACGTTGTAGGATTATAATGTACGACTTAAACGTAGTTTTTAACTATATTAAGTTTAGTATATGTTGATTATGTTCATGGCGTATGCTTGCGTTGTTTGAAAATAGGAAGGTTTTGTTTTTTCGACCGTAAAACTGGCTGGGCAGCTGTATATACAGCTGTTGTATTAAAAAAAAAACCAGACTTTTAGCGGCGACAGCTGTCGCCGCTATTGACCTTCACCCTTTACCGGCCAAGACTTATACCGGTGACACTTTTAGCGACGACAGTTGTCGTCGCTAAAGATTGAACATCAATACCGGCGACATGTATCTTTAGCGGCGACAACAAGGTAATAGCGTCCGAGCAATACCGGTGACATGTCGTCGCTAAAGGTCAATAGCGGCGACAAATGTCACCAATACCGGCGACAGCTGTCACCGCTAAAGGTGCCCCGTCCTTGTAGTGAGTGGACTCCACTATCTTCCAACCAATCATAATCATGTGTTTTTCCTTTTGTAAAAAAATGGTTTGAGTGAAACCACCCCTTGTTATTAAGGGCAAGAGAGAAGTAGGAGAGAAGAATTGACATGACAAAAAAATATTGGTGAGAATTTGCCCTCAGGAGAGGAACACTCTTTTCACCCTAACTAAAGTCATTTCGTTGAGTTGGTTACAATAATTGTACATTCGGTGGGTTGTCATCTTCTTAAATGACAAAGTTTGTCCATTCGGGATTCCCTGAATCTATCGTTTCCATATAGCTATTCCAGTTCCATGGTTGACCTTCCATGAACTTTACATCTCTGCTGACACGTATCTTGTTCTTTGCCGGATCTTATAATCTATATGCCTTTGATCCTTCTTCTATTCCAATATATATCATAGGTGCACTTCTATCATCTAACTTTTTTTTGTTGAAGTGGTACTACCTTGCATATGCTATGCAGCCAAAAACCTTTAAGTGTTTCAGATTCAGCTTTCTTCCTTTCAATGCTTCATACAGAGTCTTGTTCATCAAAGCTTTCTTTGGAATCTTGTTTAATATGTATATCGTATGTCTTATTGCTTCACCCCAAAAATTTTGTGGCATGTTCTTTGCGTTGAGCATACTACGAGTAGTTGACAATATTGTCCTGTTCCTTCTTTCCACTACTCCATTTTGCTGTGGGGAATACAGCGTTGTAAGTTGTCTCACTATGCCGTTATCTTTGCAATACTTGTTGAATTCAGTCGACGTGAATTCTCCTCCTCTATCTGTCCTTAGCATCATTAACTTGGTTTGTGCTTCTTTCTTCACCTTTTCTTTGAACTCCTTCTAAGTTTCGAATGCTTGATCCTTGGAAGTTAGTAGATTTGCCCATATGCAGCGAGTACAATCGTCTACAAGTAGAAATATGTACTTCTTCCCAGCACGTGTTGGTGGGGATATAGGACCACACAAATCTCCATAGACTAGATTCAGAGATTTTAAAGATCTAAATTTCGCCTGATTTGGAAATGGTGTCCTAGTATGTTTTCCTAATAAGCATGCGTCACACACTTGACTGGCATGGCTTATTTGAGGAACTCCATGTACCAAGTTCTTTTGAGTCATTTCTTTAATAGCATCGAAATGTAAATGGCCTAACCTCACGTACCATAACCATGCTAAATCTTTTGTGTTTGAGAGCAGACAGATTGGCCTTCCAATCTTCAATTTTACTTTATACAGCCTGTTGTTTCATTCTCCTGACTCGCATTAGTAACTTTCTATTTATGTCGCAGAGTGTTAGTAAGTCTCCGTCCATAACCACTTTGCAACCAATTTTTGTGAGTTATTCGAGGCTTAGTATGTTGCTTTTCAGACTTGGAATGTAGTATAATTGAGAAACAATTTTTTGTTCTTGGTTCAGACATTCCAGCAGTATTGAACCTATGCCTTTAATCTCTACGTGCGGCCCGTCACTGAAACGTACTTGACCTGTTACCTTTTCATCCAATTCTCAGAAGTGACTTCGCACACATGTCATGTGGTTGCTTGCCCCGTTGTCTAAGTACCATAGCTTTCACCTTTTGTGGCGTACCTTACTGGTTCTATGTGTTCTTCGTTTAACAGAACCCTTTATTGAACAACGTTTTCTTCTTGTATTGCCATTAGCAATACCGGTGCTTCGTCTTCCTCGACGAGATTTGAGTGTTCTTGTACAACTTTTTCTCAGGACAGTCTTTCTTAAAGTGTCCGAACTTTTGACACCTGAAGCACTGGATTTTGCTTGGGTCTGTTTGATTCCTTCCAAACTTCCTCCAATTCCTAGAATTTCTACCTTTAGGTCTGTATAAAGATGCTTCATTCTTAGTGCTTTGCTTGTCTTTATTGTCTCGCCGATTTCCACACGGTTGGTTGAACCTGCGACGCCCGCGGTTTCCAAACTGTCTTCCTCTGCCTGAGTTGTTGTCATGATGTGTAAACATCAATCTATTTTGACTATCTCCTAGGCTTCCTTTCTTTAACCTTAGCCTTTCTTCGTAAGTCTTTAATCTTTCGACTGCTTCTTCTAGCGTCATTGTGTCTAGATCAGAGTATTGTTCCATGGAGGCAACAATCTAAGTGAACTTTTCTGGCACGACATTTAGGAGTTTACGTACCAGAGTCGGTTGACTCAGTATTGTCCCTAACTCACTTGCCCGGGTAGCAACACTGTTTATCTTTGCGGTGAAAGAGTCCACAGTATCATCTTCCCTCATTTGAAATCATTCAAACTCTGACAAGAGTGTATGCATACGTGCCTTTTGTACCCGATCCATGCCAACGTGTCTTGTTTTCAAACTTTCCCAAATTTCCTTTGCAGTCTTTCAACTTGCAATACAACATCTTCCAGGATTGCTTGGAACAGATAAGCAATTGCCGACTTATCTTTCTTAACGTCCGATTGTGTATTTTCTGTCAGTTCAATCATTTCCCAAAGTCTATTCGCTTCTAAAATTGTTTTGATGCGAATTGCCCAAACCGTATAATTTGTTGGTTTCAAGATTGGACATTGAAATTGGCAAATATAACTTCCCTCCTTTTGAATTACAATTTGTGGAGTTGGTCCGGTTGCTCCTGACCGTACAATCTTCACTTTTCAATAAACTTTATTTTCTTTTGTTTCACTAAACCTTTAATCCTTAATCCGCGATTTCCCGAAACACGTAATAACCAAACAATCTAATTCACACTTAACCCCGAAATCAAAACCTACATTTCTAACCCCTGGTTCGATACCCTTGAACCGAAAATAATACTAATCTTGCGAATTGAAAAAATAATAAAACCTGATCGCGAAAACCCTGCTATTTGATGCGCCTAGAGCCTGATGCTCTGATACTATTTGTTGCCCAGAATGTGATCTTTGATCTCTAGAACATGAACGATAAACCTAAACTTTCATATACCTTGTTTGCTTGAGGCTGCCGATCGATCAAGCGGTGTGTCCAAAGGAGACACATCGATTCCTTTAATGAAGTTGGTTACAATCTTTTGATTTGCCATCTTCAGTACCTAAACTTCATAACTACCTTCTAAACTACTTTATACTAATACATAATCAACCCTTCTAGTATTGATGTGTAGGGATCAGCTATTTCAACGTGTTGTTCTTGGTCTATATCTGTCACGACCCCCGACCCCACCCTGGACGGAATCGGGAGCCGCGAGCAGTTCAGTGGTACCGGTGGTTATTTAGAAAAGTAGTGCAGCGGAAATTTCATCAGGACCATGACTTAGGAAAAATATCAGAGTTTAAAAAACACCGGATTTTTATTTATTAAATAGATGGGATAAAACCATGTTTTGAAAGGTAGCTTTAATATAGAATAAATCTGAATACATAAAACAACTTTTCTTAATTTAATTTAATTGATAAAATGAGCCACTTCTATAAGCCTTGTTGATGCCGCATCCAACTCTTATTCCGATCTACTGTAATTGCCTGAAACGCGTTTTAAAAAGATTTGGTCAGCAGGAAATACTGGTGAGTTCATTCAGGTTTTCTAAAATGACCCTTAGTTATAAATTACAGCATAAGAGCGATTACAATAGCTTTTATCTTATTTTTAAGATAACCAAGACTTAATCCCTGTAATTTATAACTTAGTAATAGTTACAGCATAAGAGCGATTACAATGGCTTTTATCTTATTTTTATCTGGTGCCGTGTCACCTGGTGACGATGGTCATACCACTATTGGGTCTTTCCCCAAGTAGTGACGTTTATCACTGTTAGGATTTATTAGCCTAACCGTGAGAAATTAGTAATGTGCACAATACCCCACTAGCCAGTGATTAAGATAACCACGACTTAATCCCTGTAATTATAACATTTGAAAATGGAGTATTGTAAAATACTTTTGATAAAAAGAGAATGACTCACTTTGCATATTTATACGGGCAGAGTTTAGCCTACTGATTAGCCTTGTAACCTAATTTAAATAACAATGCACACGAACTAGGTCAGTAACTAATACAACATTTACGATAACTCACGAGATTAAAACCCTCACAACGAATGACAAAGTGCAATACTTAAACATCCATCGAATTTACGACGAATGACAAAGTATAACCCAAGTTTGAGCAGCACTTAAACAGTAATCGGATAGTTTAAATCAATCGGACATTGAATCGTAGCAGCGATCAATACCCGGTATCATAGCAGCGCCTCCCTAATGAAAATTATGATTTTATGCAGTATACTTTCATTTTTTGAGAATTGTTTTCGTGCACAGATGAACTGCTCATGGCCTGGCTATTTATAGCTGATTTCTGAGTTTGTCGAGGCCCGCGTGAGCCATAGGACATACCTTACGCGGCCCGCGTGGAGGTCTAGTCTACGTATAGGCTTGCTGTGTCACAAGTAGGTGTGCCAGGTGGACAACACGTGGTCCGGGAAGCTTATCCGATCAAACTTCAAGTTGACGCGGCCCGCGTGACCTTCTGCCTATTCTTTATGCGGCCCGTGAGAAGACCAAACATCTGATTTTCTTGATTTTTGATATGGATTAGGGTTAGACAGAACCCCAACGAACTTAGTCGGGCAGAACCTTGACACGCGTTATGGGCTCCAGATCAATCGGAAAGGGTAGCGGTGATCGGGAGTTAAAACACTTAAAACGGGGCATGGCTTTTATATGTATAATATAAAAGAAAATTTGAGTTTAGAAAAAGCAGGCGAAACAGAATGTGAGTAAGAAAAGAAAATTTTGTGAGTAGCATTGAAGCTCTTCCTATACATATTTATAGTTGAAAAAATCTTTTACTTGGAAAGCATGAAATGTGTAGTTATCCTACACGTAGCATTTATAAGAAATGTCATCTTGCCCACACAAAGCACACGTGCCCTTTGCTTTAGAATTTCTAACTTTAATTATTTCACTATATTATTATTATACGTAAGTTTTGTTTATTATTATTATTATTATTTTTATTTTATTAATTTATATATTATAATTAATTCAACTGCTTCACTTATTTGGTCCGTATAACTTGTAAAATATAACGTTTTATAAGACAATGAATATGTCATTAGAACGAGAATAATTTTATCTACAGTTTGAACCAAGTTTCATTAAAAACGGAGTAAGTTCAATTATAATCTATTTTTATAATTTAATTATTAAACGGTTCCTGGGCCCGTCTAGTTACTTCATATTTCTTACAGTCAACTTACCCGTAATCTACCTATCTAATAATATAATTTTTGATAGACTTTTATTTTAATAGAAATGTCACCCATATACAGGCCACTTAATTAGTGTAATATTACAACCAACTATATATAAAATAGTTTTTAAAACTATTTGGGTCGAATAATTATATTAAAAATAAAACTAATTACTAGTGGTTAATTAATTTAAACAATCTATAATTCTTATATGATAAAAATAGGAATGTTACATCCTCCCCACCTTGTTTTAAATCTCGTCCTCGAGATTTGGGGCTACGATATTTCTTTTAGAGTTATGTTACGTCTTAGTCAATAAAAACAATATTAAAGTAAATGATACAGAATCAAAATATCAAATTTTGTGAATATAAGTTGTACAATAAATAGGACTCAATGGTTCAACTGAATTAGTTTCAGAAATCGATATTAATTGAACGAGATGAAATAATTTTCAAGGTGATTAGGTTCAAGTTAAAACAGATATATGATTAAATTGATTGTTTATATGTTGTAAATGACTCTTAGAAACAATAGAATATACGGTCAAAAGAAAGCTTACTTTAATTGTTAACTGAGGAAGACTCAGAATCAACAAGCTCAAATGAAATTGAAGCACGAAAATGAAACTTCAATTATCGAATTATGAGATGAGAAAAATCAATGGATTGACATTTATCGAATTATAAGGACACACCGATATACAACAGAGTTTAGTGTATCATTGTCTTAACACATAGTTGTATTAAGACCATTTTCAAGGATGAGTCAAGCGAAATGTATATATAGATTAGCTCAAGCTACAAGTTTATAGCGACGCCACAAGGTGTCGTAGTAATTGAAATAATAATAACGGTGACCGGACGAGTTCACCGTGTTTTCAATTAAATGAAAGTTCAATGAAGTAAGTTCGAATGTTTGTTTCAAACAAATCTAGTAGGATTTTCTATTGAAATTGAAACAATTGAATAATGTTTTTCGATTGAAGATGATAAAGCAATAATTATCACGAAAGGCTCGATTGATGCTGTAAGAACCATTAAGAGATACACTGAAATATGACATGAATTTGTGTATCATTATCTTAGCACA